>CM060924.1:151520196-152770196 GCA_030737875.1 Allium sativum | reverse complement strand
TCTCAATTCGTTCATTTTTCAAACCAAATTCAACCAAATCACTCAATTCACAAATCAACCAAACATCCATGGTTTCAAACAAAGGTGACGGGTGCTACTAAACACCATCTACATCCTAGTATATATTTAACTAGAAAAATAAATTTGAGTGAGAAGTTCTCACCAAGAGCTAAACCAAACGCCACGACTCTTCTTATGTAGGAAATATTCATCGTGTCTCCATCGAGATCCGTTTCACGCGGTATATGTCAAAAATTACATTTTTAACAACGCTACTTTATATATAAAAGTCACATTTTCTTTCGGCTATTATATAAATAAAAATCACATTTTTATATCGCTTATCATAAAATAAAAATCATATTTTGACCCTCACTTCTCATAGATAAAAATTATATTTTTATCGCTCCATCATAATAAAGATCATATTTTTATTTCAAAACTCTGTGTATAAAAATCGTATTTTTATGCCGCTACTTCATGTATAAAAATCAAATTTTTATATAGTGAACCAAATCTAATCTTTTTATCCTCGCTTTACAAATATAAAAATCGTATTTTTATACTCATACATATGTAAAAATCATATTTTTATTATCATACCTATATAAAAATCGTATTTTTATACATCACATATTATAAAAATCATATTTTTATTATCATACTTGTATAGAATTAAAATTAAACACTCACCGGAGGATGAGGTGGTCAATGGAGGCTCGGAGGAGGGACGCCGGAGTTCGCAAGTGGTCGAGGACTAAATTGCAAGGTTGGAACTCGATAAAAAATCGGGTTTTTGGTCAAAATGGGGTCCACGGGGTCGGGATTGGGCTGAGGTGGCGCGGGAAGGGGTGCGGAGATGGCAAGGGGGCGGCGCCGGTCAGAGTTTGGCCAGTGGTGGCCGGATTTTGTTCGGATGGGGTTGGATTTCGGTTTGGTTGCAATTTGGGAGGGAGGAGCATCGGGGAGGCTCGCTGGAGGGGGAGGAGGTGAGGCCGACGTGGGGGTGGGACCGCTGGAGGTGCGGTGGCCGGATGAGGGCAGGCGGCGGACGTGAAAAGGGGGCGACGGGTTTAAAAAAGGAGGCGCGATATTTTATGGAAACTGACGGGGAAATAAAGTTGAAGAGAGAGAGGCGTTGACCGTGAATGAAAGGGAGGGGAGAGAGAGTGACTATATAATAAATTATGTTATATTTAATTTTCCAAAGAAAAGTTGACTTTTTAATTCGAACACCAAACTGAACCCAACGACTGTCGTCCCTAGCTAAATAACCCCATTCCGAACATAATGGGATATGTTTCATAACTCTATTCGGCTGTTACGATCAGTTTTACTTTAAATTAAATTATAAATCAGTATATATTCAATTTGAACGCGCATTTCAATTTACCGGGGTCACATACTAACTCGAAAAATTCCAGAAAAATCATTTCTAACTTCGTATCGACGATACGGTCCTAACAAAACTAATTTCGTGAAATTCTGAGACCGTTTGAAAAATGGCCATTTTCTAGTCTATTAAATTCAACTGAAACTGGTCAAATGCGTTTTCCTTTGCCACGCTCACATATTGATTCAGAAAATTATGAATTTTGAAACCTAACAAAAATTTGACATCCCGGATCCAACAAAAGTGGTTTCGTCGAAAACGAAGGTCGTTTGCAAAATTGCTATTTTTAAGGGCTTTATATTATATTAAAATATATTTAAATTTTACAGCGACTATTCTGAATTTTAAACTGGACGTAACTTATCATTTTTAAGGTGAAATCTCAGTTCCTTAACTTCGTTTGAAAGATATTGTTAAACAGATTCAAATATTTCTTGTTTCGTTTAATTCTGGCTTATATTGAATTCTGTATATTCATTTGAAATTAGAAATCGAATTTTCAAACTACTGCGCCATTTCAGGCTCGTTTTATAACTATAATAAATTTATACATTCTAACACCGTCGATAATAAATTTTCCGTCGTTATTACTTAAAATAAATCATTTAAATATTCAAAATTCATTAAATTAGCCAAAATAAAATTTTCAAATTGGCTCAGAATTTCCGGGTTGTTACATTTTCTATGCTTGAGTTGTGTCTCACAATCTTAATGAGTCTGATCCATTGGTCCATTGAGGACCAGTTCATCTGTTCGATGACTTCTTATTTTTTGCACGTGTACTTGGTAAGTCGTGCTGACCTTCTTATTTTATTTCCCTTTCACTAAGATATGTCTGATTAACGACTGTGAGGGCACAGTCACACTCAAGTTTGGGGGGATTTACATTACATCAGCAATCAAATTTTATGAACTAGGTCATTCGTTGAATAATGACTAACTTATATTCATAAATAACACCATGGTTCTTGTTTGATAAGTTGAATTGTTGGGTGATGGAAATGAACGTTATTTATTCATTGAGTCGTAATATGTCTTTTTAAGATGCTAGCTTGAGACTGTGCAGACATTAGTCGTGTTTTGGAGTAAGCGTGTCAACCCTTGTTATACATGTTAGAATGTGCAAGTAAAAAAAATCAAAAAAAAATCATCAAACAAAAATGATTTTGCACCTACATTTGTCGGATTTTTTGAGTTCGTTTTCATGCATAATATTTTTTCCACTCAAAATTTTCAATTCGTAAGTTCTAAAATCCACTTGGCCCAGTTAAGGATAAATGACTCATTGTAGCATTCTTCGATACCCCCACATTATTCAAACCCAATTTTTAGTCGATTTACATCCATGTTTCGACAAGTTCTTCTTATATTGTTATACTATAGAACCTTTTACTGATTTATTTTCAAAGGTTCAAAAACGTCACTTCTTATACCAATATTTCACTACCCACTCCGTACTTGTTTTGAGGTAGGATAACCATACGCCACATCTTATTTTGTATGGCTTATCTATCTTACGAAACTTTGCTTATCTTTCCTTTCATCTTTTTATATAACATCAATCTAGACTTGTGTGCTGAATTAGGGTTATAGAAGTAAAGTAACTAGGGCACAAAACTTTCCTTTCATGAAGTGTTGGTTATGATTCGCTTAGTAGATGAGGAATCAAATGAAATAATATATGGTATCATTCCATTCCATCTCCACTCATCATTCATCATGCAAAAAGGAAAAGAAAAGAAAAAGAAAAAAATGGCAATGAAGAGAAAATCTCTCAGCATAAAATAGTCATCCATCATTCTTGACTATAAAGCATTCATTTCCATTCCATCCACATCCATCATACCTTACTGAGAAGCGAGGATTGTAGTAGAGGAGATGAAAGGAAACAAAACGCCCATATGTTCCTTAGTATTACTTTATCTTTTGTAGGTTGAAGTTCAACTAATACACTTTCCCTCTTATCTATAATATTTTTAGAACTTACAAAATTTTCCTTCATCTATGCATAACTCACATCCAATATAGTATAGTTACTCTGGTGCAAAATTATTCAAAAAAAATGAATAAATGATTGGGTGCACATTGTCAATGTGTACAACTTTGGTAGACACCACGCTCTTAACCTTCAAGACAATTACAGTATTATCTAGAAATTACAATTCAGCTTGAAATTTTTTATTCATTTTTGCACCAATAATGGGATGGACAATTTGGGACTAAACCATTATTATTTAAGTTAGGTGAAATCCTTGGAATGTGAAAGACCTTAAATATTTTGTTTGATTAATATGCGTACATAAGACGCGTTGGATTTTGGGGGTAATATCCGCTAAAAACCCTCACGAGACAACACTCATCCTAGTAGGGTCACCTACGGGTTTAACGGCTTGTTGCATACGCTAAATGCAATCGTGTTTCCTATGAAAGTGTGATATATCTTAGTTTAGTTTATTCGAGGACGAATAAAAAGATAAGAGTGGGGGTATTTGATATACACGTAAATGTGTATTTTTCATCCGCTTATTTATCTTGTTTTCTATTTAAAATAATTGATATTGTGTATTTATAGCTGTGTTTTTAGATTGTTGATAAAAAGCATCATTTAGAGCATTTGATGGATAAAGCATGAAGAATTTGCTTAAAAAGAGTGAAGTTTGAAATTGCTAAAGCTTGAAGAGTTTAACGCCTGAAGAACGGTTGAAAATAGAGCTCAGCTTGGTAGATTTGGCTCACTGAAGACTCATGTTGCGTTCACATTGGCTCATTTGTAAGGCCTCTCACTCATGTTGCGTTCACATTGGCTCATTTGCAAGGCCTTTCACTCTACAGCTGCATTCACACTGGCTTATGTGTTATTTGGGCTAATTCTTTAGTCCCACATTGTATAATTAGCCAATTAGACTTTGTCATATCAACTATAAATACACTTGTATCTTGTTCATTTAGAAGGACATTAGGTTTTATTCTGTAAACTTTCTCTTGGAATAATAAATCATTCTTCTTTCTTTCTCTTTACTTTTTATTTTATTTTATTTATGTTGTTTATTTTCTTTTTCTCTTCTTCTTTAGTTTTCTAGCTAATCTCCTTTAATTAGGGGATGCTGACGCTTAGATTAGATTCAATATGAATCACATAGCCAAAGAGATTAGAACTTCATGTATATAGATCTAGATCTGAACCAAAGGTTAGATCTTCACCTTCATACTCTGTGTCGTTTAACAGCTATGCTCCTTCATAGGGTATATTCGTGTTCGATCTAATGCTTATCAGATGTAGATCTAACTTTTAGGGTTTTAGAAATAAAATAGTGAAACTGTCCTGATAGCCTATGGTTGTTTAAGAGTGTAGCTTCTACTGAGGCTATACTTGTCGTTATTCACATATTTGTTTCTAGAAACCTAATTACCGTTGATTCATATTTGTGACAGAAACATGAATTAGATCTACATTAATCTGTTTGGTTATTAATTCATGTTAATTTAATCTATGTCATTGCTCCCTAATTGCTTTCTTTTGTTATTAAAAACTCTCTTTTTCATATATTTTATGTGTTTTCAGCCAATCAAATCTTTAAAATAACTTGATTGGATTTATTATTAAAATATATATGGTCTAAGAGTTCGACACCCTTTACAACAACCCTTGTTGTTAAGGAAAGCCGAACGGATTAAATAGTTGTTTTCAATTGTTTAATTTGTTCGCAAACAAACATCTTGCTGTTTATATCCTGTTTGGAACTCTTAAAATCCGAGTTACTTGGGGGCATAAGCCTAGGTGGTGGCTTATGTCAATCATGCTATGTGGAACCCGTATCAGTCAGTATCCCTGTTGGTATCATAGAGGGGCCTCACACTAGGTAGGGGCTAGGGCATGCTTTACTGATCTGGATTATAAGAGATTCCAAGTCTTGGAGGTGGGTACAGGCGCGTTCCGATGGAGTCATAAGCGTGCATGGATCTGATAGGGGAAAAAAA
This sequence comes from Allium sativum, assembly GCA_030737875.1. Taxonomy (NCBI): domain Eukaryota; kingdom Viridiplantae; phylum Streptophyta; class Magnoliopsida; order Asparagales; family Amaryllidaceae; genus Allium; species Allium sativum. The sequence continues at coordinate 152,764,825 of CM060924.1, read as the reverse complement.
GACGCTACAACACCGACGAATACGACTGTGTCTTTATAGTTGACGGGTTAGGGTCTGATATCCCCTACTACCGTGGCTGGCACATGTTATTCATGTCTGTAGGGAGCCGATCGCATGGGTAGTAATTAGGGTAACACCTAATCCTGATATTCTGATTTTTGATGCAGAAACTTGTTCTAGGGATATGAATGAGAAGCTTACTTGATCATTACCTTTCGTTGTTATCTCGTTTACTTCGTACTTGTATATTTTACTGTATTTTCTTATTCAGTAACATTTATCTATCTTGATACCTCTTATCTTATGCTTATGCTAAATGTTATCCATAAAATGTACATAGCGTGGATCGGCCTGGTTGTGGAGAAATGGATCGGTCAGTTTGTGAAGCATTGAATCGGCCAAGTCATATAGCAATAGATCGAGCAGTTCCATAAAATAGTGGATCGGCCTAGTTGTGAAGAAATGGATCGGTCTGTATGGCTCTGGATTGGGTCGAGATGTTTTGGATCAGATCGGACTGTTATAACATAGCTCTGGTACCTTTTGATCGGGTAGAGACACATTGGATAGGGTAGAGGCACTTTGGATCGAATCAGACTGTTATAACACAGCTCTGGTACATTTGGATCGGGTAGCGATACTTTGGATTGGATCGAACTGTTGCAGCGTAACTCTGGTACCCTTGGATCTGGTCGAGACACATTGGATCGGGTAGAGACACTTTGGATCGGTCAGAAGTCTAAAAACTGGCAATTAGCTACAGTGGCATTTTTTTAAATACACAACATCCCGGTCCAAAACCTGAGAGCTATATTTCACTCGTTCCTCACGTCTTTAAATAGGGATTCAATCCCACTTTAATAGAGGAGGCTTTTTGGTGATCCCGAAGGGCTGTTAAATCCAATCTTCAACCTTTTCTAAGTAATTTGATCATCACAACCATTTCAAATCAAATATCTATCTCTGAATTCATCATGAAGACCTGAAGATTCATTAGAACTTGGGGAAAAGATTAGATTTGATCCACCGTTAATCATATTTGGAGGATCTCACCAATTTCTCCGAAGAACTTTATTAAGTCGAAGAGTGAGAATTGTGAGGTGAATGATGAATGTATTGAGAGAATATGTTTGCCCTGTAATTCTAGATGCAATAATGGAATCATTTGGTAAAGTGGATGTAGATCAAGCTTGATTGAACCACTATAAAACTTTGTGTCTCTCTTTACTTGCATTTTTCTAGATTTTTGGCTCCATTTCTATCATTTTTAAGTACATCGTGAATTGCATCTTGTACTCTTGGTGTTGACTCACATTTTGAGATAAACATTTGGCGCCCACCATGGGGCCGATTCAATTCTCCGTCCTCTCACACTCTCCCACAAGTTTCAAAACCTCACATTAAGAATCTAATCTTATTTCACTACGATCTACTTCAAATCCTTGCCTGAAACTATGGGTAAACCAGGTAGACCACCAAAGAAGGCCATTAATCAAAATGCCGAGAATGATGATAATATCACCGATCATGAAACTACTCCTCCTATGTAACAACCCACCTTTTTGCCCAGTTCTCACCGGTAGTTAAACGGACTCAAACCGTTCATAAAGACGAATTGTTATGGGTACATACATACATTGAACAAAATAACAGAACTTGTAATAACCCGGAAAATCTGGGCCAGTTTAAAATTTTTATTTTGGCAATTACAGCGAATTTTCTATATTTAAAATAGATTATTTTAAATAATATCGACGTGAAATTTATTTTGAATAGAATTCAACGTATATATTATACGCGTCGTCGTTAGAATATAAATATTTATATATAATTATAAACAGAATTGAAAATGGCGCGGTAGTTCGATAATTCGATTTCAAACTTCAATTGAATGTACCGGGTGCAAAACAATCCGGATTTTAGTGAAACCAAAAATAATAGGATCTAATTGATAATATCTTCCCAACGAATCCGACAAATCCACATTTCATAGTGGGAATCAAAAGATATGTCCAGTTGAAAATTCTGAATAGTCGCTATGGAATTCAGGCCCTTAAAAATGGACATTTTGCAAATGACCTCGGATTTCGACGAAACCAGTTTTGTTGGGTCCGCAGTGTCAAATTATTGTTAGATTCCAAATTTCATAATTTTTCGAATCAATATGTGAGCGTGGCGAAGGAAAACGTGTTTTGACCATTTCAGTTGATTTTAATCGACTGGAAATTGGCCATTTTTCCAACGGTCTCAGAATTCGACGAAACTAGTTTTGTTAGGACTGTATCGTCAATACGAAGCTAGAAAATATTTTTCTGGAATTTTTAGAGTTAGTATGTGCCCCCGTTAATTTGAAAAGTACGTTTAAAATTCAATAAAGTGATTTAAAATGTAAACTCAACGGAAACTGATCGAAACGATCAAATCAGCTGGCGATACATATCCCATTGTGTTCGGAATGGGGGTATTTCGCTATGGACGGCAGACAGTGGGCCTCGTTTAGACGTCGTTTGAAAAGGTCAACTTTTTAAAATTAAATAAAAAAAAAAAATTTATATATCTCTCCTTATAACTACCCAGGCCCCCCCCCCCCGTTAAAAACTAAAATCAAAAAAAAAAAAAAGAGAAAAGAAGAAGACGGAGGCGCGCGCCCACCGTCCAACCACCGCCGATCCCCCCCCCCCCCGTAGCCATCGCCGCCGCCAGAGGCAGCCACCCCCCCCCCCCATCGATCGCCGCCTCATCCAAAGCCCCCTCCCTCGACCGATGCGACGCAGACCCCCCCTGCCCTAATCGACAGCCGCGAGACCCCCTCCCCCCATCCACCGACGCAGCCGCAGCCACCACGACCCGCCGCCCCTCCTTCTTCCCCCTCTCCTCTTCCATCGACAACCGCAACCCCCCCCCCCCCCTTCGAGGCCCTGAAACCTTACTGTAAGTTTTTTTATTTTGTTTTATTTTATTTTATTAATTTATTTCTATTTAGTTTTTTTTTGTGTAAGAAGTTTAGGAAAAAAATCAGTTTTATTTTATTTTTATTTATAGCGTGAAGTTAAGATTTGATTTTTTAAAACCTAAAAAGATTTGATTTTTAAAACCTAAAAAGATTTGATTTTTAAAACCTAAAAAGATTTGATTTTTAAAACCTAAAAAGATTTGATTTTTTAAAACCTAAAAAGATTTGATTTTTAAAGCCTAAAAAGATTTGATTTTTAAAACCTAAAAAGATTTGATTTTTAAAGCCTAAAAAGATTTGATTTTTAAAAACGTAAAAGACGATATTTTGAGAGGAGTAGGGAATTAAAAATATAATTTTTATATAAGGAAAGTAATAAAAATATGATTTTTATATTTTTAAAGTATTAAAAATATAATCTTTACTATACAGAAATATTAAAAATATGATTTTTATATTTTTAAAGTATTAAAAATATAATCTTTATAGGATAGAGAATATAAAAATATCATCTTTGTATATGTAGCGAAATAAAAATCTGATTTTTATTACGTTGAGATAAAGTGGTAATTTTTATAAAGGCGAAAACTTTATTTTTATAAAGGCGAAAACTTTATTTTTATAAAGGCGAAAACTTTATTTTTATAAAGGCGAAAACTTTATTTTTGAAAAGGCTAAATCTTTATTTTAGAAAAGGCGAAATCTTTATGTGGAAAATAGCGTGATAAAAATATAATTTTTATCTATTTGACATAGCGATAGAAAAGTCGATTTTTATATATTGAACTTTGAAATAAAAATATGATTTTTATATATTGAACTTTGAAATAAAAATATGATTTTTATATATTGAACTTTGAAATAAAAATTCGATTTTCATATATTGAACTTTGAAGAAAAAATGGATTTTTATATATTGAATAGCGAAGTAAAAATTCGATTTTTATATATGTAGTGGCTACGGACGACGAAGCTGACGAAGATGCGAAAACAATGAAGATTTCTATCAAAGAAGAGTCAAGATGTTTGGATAGCTATAAGTGAGAACTCCTCACCTTTCAATTTATTTTCTAGTTATATATATATATATATACTAGGATGCAGACGGTGCTTAGTAGCACCCGACACAATCGTCCACAGACCATGGACTTATTTGTTTGACTGTTTGGTGATTGATTGCGATATTGGTTTGAATGTGGTTTGTGGTGTGAAAAATCGAATCGATAAATTGATTAGGATTAGACGTGCGCCGTTATAAGGCGAAGGAGTAAGGCTAGGTTAGACCCTTACTACAAATTTTGTGGTCTGCAAAAATGAAATTGATTTGATTGATGTGTGAATGGCGTGGGCCTTCACTAGACCGGGGATAAGGCTGGGCCTTGTCCCGTTTCTAGTATCGTGCCGTTATGCCGCCGAAATTTTCTAAAATATGTTAGAAAAATAAAAATATCATTTTATTTAAAGAATGAACTGAATAGAAATTCATAGGTTGAATAAAATGTTTTATCGTTAAAAATATAATTTTTAACGTGAATGTGAATAAATAAATATTCATTTACAAACCAGACGGTTTGTTTATGTACACCTATTTGACTGACATTGATTGGGTCGATAAATTTTACACATCGCCCAACTGCACAAATAAAGTCTGTGTTTGATTTTTTGAAACCCCACACGGGTGTTGGGATGAAATTTGAAGTTCACTCATCCTGATTGATTAAATATGTCGATCGATTGATTGACAGGCTGTTATAAGCGTTAGGTATTTATATTTGATGCTTATACAGTGTAGTGCACTTTGGTTGATGGTTGATTATTTTTCAATGCTATTATATACATGTGATGTATGAAAATCCATATAATTAACATTATATGGTAATTGATTGGGCCTCATTCCAATTTGAAAAATAAAGAATATTATAAAATAAAGGTTCATGTGTTGACTATATTCATCCGTTGATATTAGTCATGTGTTGAACGAAATATTTTTATAATAAAATTTATATCTTTATCAATATAAAATAAAGGTTCATGTGTTGACTATATTCATCCGTTGATATTAGTCATGTGTTGAACGAAATATTTTTATAATAAAATTTATATCTTTATCAATATATAATAAAGGTTCATGTGTTGACTATATTCATCCGTTGATATTAGTCATGTGTTGAACGAAATATTTTTATAATAAAATTTATATCTTTATCAATATATAATAAAGGTTCATGTGTTGACTATATTCATCCGTTGATATTAGTCATGTGTTGAACGAAATATTTTTATAATAAAATTTATATCTTTATCAATATATAATAAGGGTTCATGTGTTGACTATATTCATCCGTTGATATTAGTCATGTGTTGAACGAAATATTTTTATAATAGAAATATATGAAGCCGTGTCGATTAGATTGACGCCATTTTGACATGAACGATTTATATCGATTTTATTCATTTAAAAATGAATATTGAAAAACGATTTCGAAATGAATTGAATATATAACGATTTCGAAATGAATTGAATATAAAACCAATTTGATTTCAAATTGAATATATAATGAACTTGATTCAAATAGAAAACGAAACGAATTTAATTTGAATAGAAAACGAATTTGAATCGAATAAAAAACCAATTTGAATTGAATTGAATTGAATTGAAAAACGAATTCGAATTGAATTTAAAATGAAGAGAAATGAATTCAAATTGAATTGAAATTTGAATTGAATAGAAATGAATGTTAAAACCAATTTATAAAGAAGAATTCAATTTTGATTTGAATTGAAATGGATTGAATATATAACGATTTCGAAATGAATTGAATATATAACGATTTCGAAATGAATTGAATATATAACGATTTCGAAATGAATTGAATATATAACGATTTCGAAATGAATTGAATATATAACGATTTCGATTTGAATTGAATATAAAACGATTTCGAATTGAATGGAATAGAAAACCAATTTGATTTCAAATTGAATATATAATGAACTTGATTCAAATAGAAAACGAAACGAATTTGATTTGAATAGAAAATGAGTTTGAATCGAATATAAAACCAATCTGAATTGAATTGAATTGAAAACGAATTCAAAATTGAATTGAAAGCGAATTGAAATGAATTCAAATTTAATTAAAATTTGAATTGAATAGAAATGAATTTTAAAACGAATTTTTAAAGAAGAATTCGATTTTGATTTGAATTGAAATGGAAGTTGAATTTGCTTTTGAAACGAATTCAAAACTAAATATATAATTCGTTTTAAATAGAAATCGGCGAAATATATATTATATATATTATATATATAATATAATGGCCTGAATAGAACGCGCCGCGTCACGGCAGTTCGTGAATTTCGACCATTTATTTCAAACGAACATTACGGGAGATCCGACCGTCGAATTCTCCTAAAACCGGAACCGTTGGGTTCGTATCGAAAAGAGCTTTCTAACGAATATTTGAAATTCAAAATCTAACGGTTGGATTTGGAGATATGTCCAAATCAAACTCGAAAAAGGTCGCTGTAAGTGCAGTTCGATGGCCATAGTTGGAAATCGACTGTACGGGCCTTGATAAAATTATTAAAAATATCAATAATTTGTGTAAAATCATAAGAAATGATTTGGGAATGATTGGGGTGAAAAACTCCATATTTGAAAAGATAAAAATGGGTTTTTATCGAAATGAACTAGTTTTGAACTAAATTTAAAACCCAATTATTTTTAATAGATGAATTAGATTTAAAAAGGGTTTTAAATAATCGAATTTCTGACATATTTGATTGAATTTGAAATGGGTTTGTCGTGAACTGTGTTTTAAATAACACCTAGTTCTTTAACCCAGTAAAAGAAGTTTTAACGAATCTGCAATTAGATTGAAGTGTGAATTGATAATCTAAATTACCAAATTTAGAAAATGAGCGAGAATGGAGTATCACCAGTTTTGCTCCAAAGCGATAGTTAAATCTTTAATTAGATTTGAACGTGAAATGGTAATTAATTTTACCGATAACACCACGGTGTTAGATATGGAGTATTACCAGTTTTGCTTCATGGGATGAATAGGTTGGGATTGGGAAATAAAATAAATAATTACTTCGTTACGGTTCGCTAATCTCGACTAGTTGGAAAAACCATAATTTGGTTTTAAAAGACATCCAAAGGAAGATTACAGGATAAATTTTAAAGAATTTATCTTGGATAAAATTAATGGGAACATTTCCCTAAGAATGTGAAATTTAGAAACTAGCTGTAGGTTGGCCAAGAAGAATGGTTTCCTGGGTATTGATCTGATGTTGGTTTCGGCCTTCGGGGTTAATGTTTGGGAAATTGTTCTCTTGCTAATTTGCGGTTAGTGACTAATGAATTGGAATGAGGCGTATGTTGTGTTTGTGTAACTTTTGTTTTCAATATACGCGGGTTGTTCGGAAAGTCCGGGTTTATACCCATTCTGAATAACCGATTCGACGATGAGTCGAAGATGAAGACGGTGGTCGAAGACCGGAAGTCTTCACATCGTTTGGATAATTACTGACGATCCTGATTGGGCTGTACACCCAAGAAGATGGAAATAGTTGGTGGTCGTCCAGACGTACTTGGAGATGGACGGATATGCGAGGAAAGTGCCTCCGGTTTCGTTCAGACCCAGAACGGACTTGTAAATGGATTGTGTGTCTGACATTGGATTTTATTCTGTGTTGATTGATTTCTGTTAAATATATATCTGTTTGGCGGCGGAGAATTTATTCTCTTGCTTAACGCCCTTCTCTGAGACGTACGAGCTTAGAGGTTATATATCGATAGATATCAATCGCATGGCATGAATTGCCTGTGTGGCACGCTAAGATGCAATGATCAAGGCTTCTGTTGAAAAGCAAAGTCTTGTGGTTGATGATCAAAGCACACCTATGTGGCAGCTTTGTGTATAACGTGAATTCGCGAGCCTCACACCTCGGTATGAGTTAAAAACGGGATACGGACCGCTAGGAGAGCACGACGTTTCTTTCTAGCTTTGGTGGTGTCAGTGACTTACCAGCCCTGACATTTATATACTTTTCACCTTTGTGGTTGTTGGAATGAGGCGCCTCGATTATAGGTCTGTAAGGACCGGGAAACGTGTGTTCAGGCATAATTAATCCTCTAACGTAAGTGAGGACCGGCCCAGCCGCATCCAGGGGTTACCCAGTGTGCGTAATCCTGAGGCATTTGCTAGAGTGTCTCGAACGCGGAGAGGAGCTTTCCCCTTGCCTCGACTCATGACGGAAATCCAATTTCCAATACGTGTATTGCGGCTTTATTTGTAGAGCCTAGTATGGCGACATAGTAGCATGGGATGCTATGCCGTCTATGATTTATATTTATGATTGAAACTGTTTTGACACTATACACTTATTATAGTATCAAATGATCTGTTTTAAACGTACCAAGCATGTTTGGCTATTATAAGGGAAAACCCTATCCCCCGGCTTGCGTTGCATTGTATGATAGGACCTGGGTCTTATAATGGCTTCATTTTTCGAAAAAGCATTGCGTTGTTTATTCTATGCACTGGTATTCTTGGGAGGAAACCCGTTCCGTGTTATACGGCGTGGTCCCTTGAATTACTCTCTTTCAAAGTAAAGTTTTTAAATAACTGTTTTAGTTCTCACACCAGTCACATGACTGACCTGGAGTTTATTGTTTTAACCTAAACTCTGGGTGCCCCTATTTTCCGCACGGGCAGCTAGTAGTTTTGGTTTTGCAGATTTATATTCACAGATCCTGGTTTGCAGCTGGAATGATATCCGGAAAGCTCTGTATCCGTATATCACCTTCAGTTGTGCTTTGTATTACTTTCCGCTGCTATGTAATTTATTGTAATCTCTGATATTTATCGAATGTAATTTATTCATTTATACTCTGTATATTCTTGTATCTGATGGATATTGTTGTAAATACAATGAAATGTTCTTCTGTTTGTGTTCTGATTTGTCCTGTTCTCAACAGTCAGGGATTTCGAACGGTTTAGATCAGTTTAACGACTGATTCAGATCGAGCGAAATTCCAGGCCGTCACAGAACTTTTCATTGCAAAATACAATGTTACTTCAGAGTTACATGAATATCAGAGTTACAATATAAAAAGATACAGCGGAAGAAAGAAAATATACTCTCAGTAGAAGATCAAAGACACAGCGGAAGCTTCAACTCTAACGTGGACTCCAACTCAGAAAGCGCTCCAATGAAACATAACTGCAAAACTAAACTACTAGCGGTCTGGGGCACCTAGAGTTTAGGAAGGAACAATAAACTCCAGGTCAGTCATGGGACAGGTGTGAGAACGTAAAACAGTTGTTTTTAGGTTTCATTTTAAAGTTGGGAAATTCACCGGACCACGCCGCTAACGCGGAACGGGTTTACTCCATGTGAATGCCCGTGCATATAAATACACAATGACTTTGGAAAATGTAGCTATCGTAAGCTCATACCACATCACACAATGAAAGCACACACCAGATGGGCGAGTTTTATCTTATGATAACCAAAAATGCCTTCATATGTGAAATCCTCTTCTAATATTATTATTAGTACGGTGTGTGAAGAAAAATCATTTCGCAAATAAATACAGAATCATAGCTCCCATAACCTCAATTGGTTATATTGACATATAGGTATACAATCAAAATCCGCATGGCTCGTATTGGATATTTGGGTTTCCAACTTGATGATTCCTGGCACGAAAAATCAATCAGGGATACGAAGCGAAGTGTAACATGGCTTTTTCGTCCATCTCAGACACCAACAACAAATCGCAGGGCAGATCAACGGTTTTCGACTAGACACGGCCCCTCGAACATACCCAATTTCCCAAGGTTCATAAGTGGTTTCCCACTGCTGCACAGCTTCACCATCAATTCATATATAAGTATAAAACCTAACCGCCAGTTTCTCATCAATCCGGGGTGTGAGGTTTGTCGATGTCATGTCATACACAAAGCTATGCTTCAATAAGCCATGCTTTGATCATCACTAGCTCGTTTCATAACTTGGGTATGCCACATTGACAATTCACGACATATCACTAATTTCAATCAATGCATACCCTCTAAGTTCATATGACTTAGAGATGAGGATAATATATTGCCACAAATCCGATATATATTAACGGAAATCAGTGCTATGCGGTCAATTTCAATGTCAGACACACCATCCATACAAGTCCGTTCTGGGTCTGAATGGAACAACTACCCGAAAATATTCAAATATGTTCAGGTCTCATGCCACTAATAACGTCGTATCGGGTGGCCTACCCAACCGAGACATCAGCAATCATTCTAAACAATTCAAATATTCCTGGTCTTCATGCGTCGTTACCAAGTCTTGAATTGCTTCATAACGTCGTATTATTACTTGGAATGGTTTTCGAACATATACTCGATCCCGGTCTATCCAAGTAATAAGCGTACTTTAAAACAGTAGCGAAGGTTTATATAGGCTTTTCTATTCAAATCTCCTTCCAAATAGTTATCAATTCATTTACGACTCAAGATTTGAATTACTATAAATTTCATACATCTCGTTATCATTTTAAACTCTTCTTTGAAATCAAAGACTATACCTTCGCTTCAACTTCTTACTTTAATTTCCTTGAATCAAGGATTTGATTAAATCCCCAATTACGATATGAATTTCCACAACTCAATCTCATTGGGTTTCAAGAATGATATTATTGAAGATATGATTCACGACAAAACCCAAATCAATCGATATTGAATCATAAGTTACACAGAAATTGTATCCACTTATATTCGATATAAATTCTCATAATCAACGAATACTATAAGTGGAATAACGATATAATAATATCTTCCAAATTCCTCAGATAGTGTACGTTTACATCATGAAATTTATACCACATATCCAAGATTATTTCTATCTAACTTATTTCAATCAGGTTGAGAAACCCGTATCTTAATTAAAAGATTTATTCAACTCTTTGACATTAGATCTGGATATAAATACCATCAACTTATCTTCAATATTAATTTCCGTATCTAACTCATATTATAAGCAGAATAACGGTGAATTACCTTTTAAATTCCTCAAATAATAACAGTTTTATCTACCGAATTAATATCAAACATCCGAAGATTTATCTCCAACCATATCCAAATTTTTAAAATTGGAAAACCCATTTCAATTCCATATAAAATATTTCCAATACTTTAATAGCCTTCGAAACTATTTTATAAATCATCCTTATAGTCAAATAATAATTCACGCTTATAAATTTCGAAACCAATAACAACATTTGGAAATGTTACCAAAAGTACTGCTATTTAGCCATTTAAATCAAATAGATTTAAAATTATTCGAAATTCGAATATTCCAATTCTAATCACCTTTAAATTTATAAAATAGGAATTATATTAAATTTCTCCAATTTAATAAACTTGTTTTATTCGATTTTTCGTTATGATCGCCAATTGCAGGTATAGCGATCTTTTCCAAATTTGTTTAAATATAACTTGAAATCATACGTTGAAATTTTGAAATTTCCTTTACTATTCAAAACAGTTATCTTTTACGATTCAACATTTCTTATTTCAAGTCAAATTAATTTCAAACAATCAAGTTAAAACCATTCAAAACATGAAATCGATATTTACGAATTGTCGCATCATAGTGTATTCTATTTAAACCAGAATATAAATTATTATAAAGAGACATCATTAATATATATAACACCATATTCCAATTTCAAAATCTCATTTCGAATTTAAATTGAAAAAAATATTTTTACCAAAACTAGTTTCAGATAGATATAAAGATCGTTATACAAAATCAATACATAATTCAAATCATTTTCCGATCCAAATTCAATATTTGAAGGTTGATATTTAATTCAAAACTAAAATTTTAAATATTATTTAATAATTAAATAAAATCGTATATAGGAAGGAGATTTTAAATCGATCACCCATATATTTCCACAACCACGGTGTGTGTGTGTAATATCATGCAATGCAATCATATTTATCCAAATGAACCATATGATCAGATGGACACGAATTCATTCATCACAAACAAACATTTTAACTGTGCACAAGCGTTACGATCAATAACGCTTACTAGTGTTCAGTGTATTATCTAATTACATGAACAACCATTCAAACATCAACATCCATCACACAATTATCATTAACTAATTATAATTAATCTCAGCTAATTATAATTAACTAATTTAAATAAATAATTTAAATTAGAAGTTCTCACCATAATAGCTCCAACATCTTCAGTACCAAGATGGACAGACCAACGAGCACTGCCATCGTCACTCGTATTGCTTTTAATTGATTTCCATTAACAACTGAGGATTTTCTGCTGATTGTATATATTAGAATGGAATTAATAACATCACTTTTATATATAGTTATATATATAAGGGTATTTATTTAATTTTAATTTTATACTTAACGAAAATTATCAAAGTTATATATCACTGCGTTCTATTTTCAGATACGATTCTAACGCTTCTGACGGCGAGCGAATCGGATTTAAAACGAATGAGATATTAGCTTTTAAAGATTAAACTAATTTAACTTTAAAAATAAACAAATAAACATACCCAAAACAAAGAAGGCCTGGCCCAAATACCTTATCACGTTCAAACCAGCCCACCACCTCTTCTTCTTCCTCCCACGTTTTTCTTCAAGCACCATCTCCTGGAACCCTAAAGTTGTGCACGGCGTGCACATATACAAGCCAATTACTTCACCGAACTCCAATCTGAACCTACCAGCAGACTTCTCTTCACCTCCTCAGTCGATTGCAACACATCACATGAAGTCTGGTCTCTTCATCCAAAATCCGATCCTCGATGCCGTGACCTGCTACTGTACGTGATCCGTACAAGTATCGACACTTATTTTCATCGATCTCCACCAAATTAAACCACATCGAAGCTCTCTCTTCCCTCGTCATCATGCCATTCTTCGATTCGTCTATCATCACTTCCACCTCCGACGAAATCCAAACCTAATTTCCGACCATCCAAAATGTCGACACGGAATCGACATAATTTCGCATGAAAAATACTACATTCTTTGCTGATCGCAACGGCGTTGATGGCGTGATCTGATTCTCTCTAGATTGGGAGATGTTATTTTCCAAAGTTTTCAACACAAAATCATATCTTACTGTAAATTTGCGAGATCTCTCTCGATACTCAATGAATTATGGATCCGTCAATTTCTAAAATTCAGAAATGACGATCTGGACATTTGTAACACCTCATGTGTTCTATAACAGTGAAATTCACAAATTAAGGTATAACTAATTTCAAATCAAAGAATTAAAGGAAACGGGATATGCATTTGCGTTCGTCTCGGAATTCTGCTTGAGATAGAGTCCGAGTTTGTGTAAAACGGACTCCGTATGAAGAAGATATGGCCTCCGGAAGTTTCAGAATTCAGTTTAAAATTCAAACAGACCAATACAGCCCAGAAAAACTAAATCAAAATTCAAAATCGGGCCCAATTGGCCAGGGCGGGAATTTTCCCACCCAAGGCACCCAGGTCGACTTGGTAATCGACCTGGGGCTAACCAGGTCGACTGGGCAGTCGACCTGGGTCACCCGTGTCGACTGCCAAGTCGACACGGTGTCGACTGGCATGTCGACCTGGCCCCTGAGCCAGGTCGAACCCAACCCCCCTGGCTGACCTGGTCTGTGTTTGGTCGATTTTCTGAGCTTTGCCTTGTCACTAGGGCTAGGTGTCCGCTCCTTGTTGGTCTCTCCTTTAAACGAACGGCTATTATTAAACCAAGCTCCATTGACGGTCTAAATCAACTCACAAACTCTATAAAAAGGACCTAAGACTCACCCTAATTAACATAAACAAAAATGGAGATGAGACCGTCATGCTGCTGAGGAGAGACTAGAGATAGCCGTCAGAAATTGAGAGACAATTAGGAGATAAATCGAAAGCTTAAAGCAACGTTAATTAAATCAAAGCAACGCCTACAACAAAGGATAGCATCTCCAAATTCAGAATTCAGATTCCTGAATTGAAGATTCGTCATACGTTGTAAGTAGAGTGCTATTCTGATGTGAATAATTAATTGTGTTTGATTTGTGTAAAATGAGAAATGGAATTGCGGCGATAATAATCTATATTTGTATGTTATTATGATTCTAAACGATTTGGAAATGTTATGGTATACGATTGGATATTCGCAAGTATGTGATTTATGTTGACAACCATATGTTGTGGTATCTTATTTGGGATTCATGCAAGTACATGATTCATGTTAACAACCATATGTTGCGGTATTTTATTTGGGATTCATACTAGTGTATGATTTATGTTGACAACCATATGTTGTGGTATTTTATTTGGGATTCAATGCAAGTGTATGATTCACTATTATGCCAATATGATGTACATACTTTTATGATCACTTTTAGAGTGTAATTAGACTCGACTAAGTACTATGGTTTATATGAATCTATGTTGGAATTGGCAAATCATACTTTTGTATTAGAAACAAAAGTAAGCATTTTTATGAACATGACTAAACTATGTTTGGTATTATGCCTAGTTGAAAACATGTTTTAGGCCTAAGTTGTTATCAAAACCAGATGGTGATATATGTGACACAATTAAGTTAGATTTTCAATTGCAAGTTTATATGAATAGAATGATTCATGTTTAAGTATTGTTTATGCCATGATTATATGAATAGAATGATTCATGTTTAAGTATTGTTTATGCCATGATTATATGCTATTACAATGCAAGTTCACATGTGCCTAATTCATGTTAATTGAATCGTTATGTTGCAAGTTCATGCGTTCACACTCCCCTTTTTATGTTACCTTATAAACACCATGTTATAAGCCTCCCCTTTTCATATGGCTAAGTTGGGTTTAAATGTTAAACCCAACATATCTTATATTATAGCGAACGTATAAAACGGGGGTAATGACGCTTGGATTAAAATATAGAACATATGTGTTGGCATGTTTGACGCATGCCAACAACCTTGAAAAACAATTAAGTGGCACAAATAAAGTTTAACCAATAAAGATAAATTTGAATAATGGGCCGCAAATATTTACATATAAAAAGGAAAGAGAAAAAATATGTAAATGTAGAAAATACGATGTGTTTAACCTGAGGTTGGATTGAGTTGTGATGTAAACCTGCCCGGAACCGCCCGGCTGTCCAGTAGTCACAACAATACCTATCCAATGTGGGTGGTTAAACACGGAGCCCAATAAGGACCCGAGGTTAGACTGAGTTGTGGCGTAAGACTGCCCAGACCCAACCGGCAACAGGCAGCCACAACAATACCTGTCTAATGTGAGAGGTCAAGGCTTTAATAAGACAATTAAGGCTGAGACGGGATTGATAGGATTAAGTAAAATTAAATTAATACTTAATCAAAATGGAACATGCTAAACTATACAGACTGATTGGGAGTTAGGTTTACAAAACACTTAACCAACTTAGCATGTTGGCTAGGAATAGAAAACCTAGTAGCGGGGGACCCTTTTCAGCAGTAACCTACAAGGTGTATCAAGAAACCCTGAACTAGGAAGGGTGGGGCACGATTACTGGGCTGACTGTAAGAGATCAAATCGACGGCGGTGGTGTAGCAGTGTAGGTTCTAACGGGGTGCGGGCGTGCACACACTCCGACGCAGAAAAATAAGGCACTGGGCACCAGTAGCATACCTGTGCATTCTAGGATTATGTCGGGCCGCCACCATGGGACTTGATACACCCCATGGTGGGACCAGCATAGGTAATTACAACATCGGGGGCCGTAAGACACATGTAACTATGCGAGTAGGAGCCGATCATCGGAAATGGATCACTTCACCCTGATTATGGGTGCCTGTTGGGAACTAGTTTATATGGGTACAGAGATTAATATGGGGTACGATAGTGTATTCGACCCTAGACAACTTAACTTAGTTTATAGTACTTTCACATTTCCAGTTTATACTTGTCATACCCAATTCTTTATTCATAGACTGAATAGTCCAAGACTTACTCAGGCATATGTCTAACTCTACTTTTCTTTCGCCTTCTTTTCTTTCGTTCCCCCCCCCAGGTCCACAGGGAGGGAATACCGCAACTTGACCAGTTTTCACATCCAGCTTGAAGAGAAATAATGTATTGCTTGGATCTTTTCCGTTTTGGACTATGGCTTTGGGCAGCAATTATGGGACTTTTGCTGTTTATTTATGTTTTCTTTATGCTTCTTTAAATAATGTAATCAAGACAGTTATGAAGATGGTATGTTTTTGGAAGAATTGTAAGACAATTATGGCATGGTTTGTGTAACACGTATTTTAATGAAATAAAAGTTGTTGTTGTTTTCCGCTGTTCAAAAATATGTGTTCTTATATCTGTCTTGTATATCTATGACTTATACTTATAAACCTCCACCAAAATTAGGGCATTCCCTTTGAGAGTGACCCTAACGGAGGTGGGGTGTTTCAACATTATTCGTGTGGATCATTCAAGCTAAATGAGAACGAATAGAGAGAAGTGGATTTTTATATGAATTGAAATGCATATTTTTCCAATACAGGAAATGAACAACATAAAACAGAAAGAAGAAAGAGTACGTGAAGGAGTCTGTATACTGAAGTGTTGAAGTGTACATGAAAATGGGACTTAGGCCTTCCTAATATAGGGATGTTTCAAGGGTATTATGGTCATTTGATCATGGGATACTTGGCATTTCTTCATGAAACTAATACATGCATGAAGACAACAAAATGGACACTTGGATTTTTCATGGAGCTGATAACATGCGTGAAGACAACTAAGTGGCCACCTAATCACTCATCCTTATCTTAAGGATTAATTAATTAATTTAAATTGGTTTCACCTTTGTGACACTTGCAAATGTAGCCAATTTCCAATAGTTATGGATGTAGCCATCTTATTATTCAAGGTTTATATAAAAGAATATACCTTATTAATTTTTCAAAAATATTTAACTTTATGATTTACCAAAATTTATGCTTAAAAATGGTCTCAAATAAATACATAACAATTCTTATACCATTTTATAAATACCATTATAATTTATCAAAATAAATAAAATAATAATCATTCTTGTAAAATCATAAAATAAACCATCCTTTAGCAAATTCATATTTCACAAATCAATATTATCAAAATTAGAAAACATTATTACTTAAACATAAAAATCTTATAAATTAAATATAACTTCTAAAATAAGTTTTCTTATACAAAATCATATTTAATAAAACAATATACTTATTCAAAGTTAAAAATTCATATTCAAACCTTATAAAAATCAATTTATATTCAGAAAATCCGAAATTATATAATAAAAATCCAAATCAAACTTAGTTTAAATTTTGGGATGTTACATTCACCCCCTCTTAAGAACTTCTCGTCCTCCAAAAGGAATTCGAGTATATTTAAACTCCTTTACTAAATTTTAAATTTGAATTTCTTTCTTAACATATTGGAAATGTAATGGTTAGAACCAAGGCTCATATCATTCTCAAGGTACTCTATCTAATTCTCACTAAAGGTAGAGTCTATGGAAACTTCTTGATTACTGGGGTCGTCACAGGTCATGATTAAAATCAAATTATCTAAGTTAATCCCAAAGCTGCTACCACTACCACAAAGGAGAAACTGGGATAGATATTGTCTAGTACTTAGAGCTTTATGACCCTAAGAAAATTTTAAAGTTTGGAAATTATCTTTCTAACTTACTCTTACGGAACCCATGACTTTCTTATCAATTTAAGTTAAACTATAAGACTAAGTACTAAAATTAGAAATTTAAATCCAAGTTCTCAAATAAATTTTTCCCTTATCATTCCATTATCTTGCAAAATAATATTTGGCTAAATTCAGTATTAGAAATTCTATTTCTCTTAATACCAATTCAAGTTCAATTTAAGAGATAATTAAAAATACTAGTTTCAAATCTAAATTAATTCACTTGTCCATGGCTTTATTAGAGCAGGGCATGAGGAAGAATTCATAAATAAAGTTGGATAGTTAGAATTTCAAGCACGACAATTCGAGGTGATATTCAAAAGATGACAATGTGTCTAGCAAAACACAACAACAAGGAAAGATATAGAATTATAATTCTGAAACACTCATTCTATTTCAAATTTTTATTCCAATCGTTTCCAATAAAATCTCATATTAACCCATTTATAAGTTAAATTTATACTCATTTAATATTCATATTTTAGTTGTCATATTCACCTAATCGAATAACACATTTTCAAAATCCACTTTAAAATTCAAAATATATATAATCTCTTTTTCATTCTTGTTTAAATACCATATCTTGTTTAGAAAATTTTTCTTACTCAACTAGTCGGAAAATCTCTTAAAACAGTTTTATTTAAAATAACATCACGCTTCCACTGCGCACTCTGATTATGTGTATACATGTTCAAGCTAGTGTTGTTTCAAATATTAATCTTAACATTTTCAGAACTCACTTCTTCAATTTCATATTTCAAAGATCCAAATTTTTCCTACTTCGATGTTTGTTAGGATTTAAATTACTTTTTGAACTTATTCCTAACTTAAGTCAAAATCATCTCTTTAAACAAATTCTTAACTTAAGTCTAAATCATCTTCAGATTCCTTAAGGCTGGTATTGATATAATTTCTTAATGAATTTTCATACTTATGTGTTCTTTCTAATTCTTAAGTATAGTTAGTGCCTGGAAGTTGTATGCTGATGGTGCTAGGAATGATAAACGATCCGGTGCCGGAGTGGTGCTTGAAACTACTGAGAAGCGACTGATATCATATGCTATCCGGTTGGAATTTCGCGCCACTAACAACGACTCTGAATATGAAGCCCTGATAGCCGGACTGAGAATCGCAAGGGAATTGGAAATTGCGAAGCTGGACATATTTTGTGATTCCAAGTTGGTTGTAAATCAGGTCATCGGAAAGTTCCGAGCTAACAGCCCAAGATTGATTTCGTATTTAGAGAAAGTGAAGGAGTTGCTGACTGGTTTTGGTCACTACAGTATATCTCATACTCAACGGTCAGAGAACCAACAGGCGGATAAGCTAGCAAAGATGGCTAGTTCCGGTGATCCTGAAGAGTCCGGGCTAGCCCCAGTTGAAGTACTCCAATTCCCTAGCATAGATTAGATAGAAATTGATCCGGTACTAGAGACTGAGCCAGAAAGGGAGTCATGGGTGACCCCTCTAAAGAATTTCTTGATAAGTGGAACCCTTCCGATCAAGAAAAGCGAGAGGTGAAAAATAATCCGTAAAGCTTCCTGCTAGGTTCTGCAAAGCGGAATCCTGTACAGACAAGGATTTTCGATGCCTCTTCTCCGGTGTATAGCCCACGACGACATCAAGCGTGTACTGCAAGAGGTACATGAGGGTGAGTGTGGTGACCACACTGGAGGACAAACATTGGCGAAAAAGGTGTTGTGATATGGTTACTTCTGGCCTACTATAAACAAAGATGCAGCAAAATACGCGCGACGTTGTGATGCATGCCAAAGATTTTCAAAGATTCCTAGGGCACCTCCTGGCCAGTTAAAGACGATGACGAGTCCATGGCCTTTAGCTATGTGGGGAATTGACATCATCGGAAGCCTCCCTATAGCGAAGGGCGGAGCGAAGTTCGTATTGTAGCTGTGGACTATTTCACCAAATGAGTCGAGGTCGAGCCGTTGACTACAACCACAACCAAGCGAGTGATTAATTTCGTTGTTAGGAACATTATTTGCTGATTTGGGATTCCGAAGATCGTCATAACCGACAATGGAACCCAGTTTGATAGCAACGAGTTCAGAAACTTCTGCCAGAAGTACCACATCGAGAAACAGTACACATCTGTGGCACATCCGCAGACAAACGGACTGGTCGAAGCAGCAAATAAAGTGATTAAGTCCATTATCAAGAGAAGATCGAAGCGGGCCAGAGCCATGTGGGCCGATGAATTACCCTTGGCGTTACGGGCCTACAGGACAATGTATAAATCGGCGACAGGACATACTCCCTTTTCTCTTGCTTTTGGAGCAGAGGCAGTCATCCCGGTAGAGCTAAAAGTACCATCTCACCGAGTCACTTACTACGATCCGATGACTAATAACGAGTTGCTTCTTGAATCCCTAGATACAATAGAAGAGAAAAGGGATGAAGCAGACCCGCGTACCTTGAGACACAAGCAACAGGTCGCTAGATAGTACAACAAAAGAGTTCGAGCCCGAACCTTCAAACCCGGAGACTTGGTTCTGAAGCGTGTCTTTCCTCCCCCAACTCATATGAGTGCGAAATGGGAAGGACCATACTCAATCCTTCGAAGACTTGATAATGGAACCTTCAAGCTAGCAACCGTGGATGGAGAAGAAATCCCCAGAGTGTGGAACGCCCAGCATCTGCGGCCTTATCTGATGTAGAATCACCAGATTTATACTTTTGTTTCATAGGGTCATGTAAAGGCACGACTTGCCTAGAATAGTCCAATATTTTGAGCAAAGGATTATAAAGTGGACGTAGGTCACGATTCGACCGAACCACTATAAAAATATTATGTGACGTTTACCTTTACTTGCAATATTATTTATCTGCTCTTCTATCTTTATAAATTTTGCTGTAAAACAATACAGCGATCACAGAAACGTATAATGTAACGAGTCGGATTTTGCCCGGCCTTAATCGATCGCAAAATTGGCCAAAACCGTTCAAATCCTGCCTACGTTAACTTTAGGAATACAACACATCAGAACAATAACAGCAAACTATTATTACATCATAATAACGTAACATCGGAGTATAGAAGATCAAAGTACATCGATAAATACAACGGAAGAAAAATTACAAGATTTTAATACGATACAGTGCAGCGGAAATACAATAGATACAGCGGAAGACAACTATGCTCTGGACACAGCTTTAAGCGTCAATCCAGAATCCTGCTCGAGATAAACCTGTAGATAAACTACTCGACTGCCCATGTGGAAAAGAGGGCACTCGAGTTTGCAAAGGTGGAAACAAACAACGGGTCAGTCGTGGGACTGGTGTGAGAATTCTTAACTAATACCTAATAATAATAAGGCAAATCCAAGGACCACGCCGCTAATGCGGAACGGGTTTACTCCAATGGATTGCTGTGCATAACAGTATAGTAAATCGTCAAATAACGCAATGCTTTTTAGAAAAATGAAACCACCATAAGACTTAGGTCCCATCACACAATGCAACGCACACCAGAGGATAGAGTTTTACCTTATGGTGATTAAAAGATGATAAATACGTAAAAACGATATTATTATTAGTGTGTATATGTTTTAATAAAACATTTCAATCATAATGTATCAATCCTAGGAAGCATAGGTACCCATATATTATGCCTCCGTACTTGTAATACAATCAAGTCCGTAAGTGTCGTATTGGAAATTTGGTTTCCATCATGAGTCAAGGCTAGGGCGGAGCTCCTTACCGATTCGAGACACTCTAGCTAATGTCTCAGGATCCCTCGCAGTGAACCCTTGGAAACAGCAGGGCCGGTCCACACATACAGCTTTGTGGATTGGCAATTCCTAAGCACACATTCCCCGATCCTATAGGACCTAATATCCGAGGCGCCTCATTCCATCATCCACATAAGTAAAATGCCAGGCCGTGTAAAAACCCAAACACCACTTCTAGCTAGAAAGAAACATGATGCTTTCCCTGTGTTCCCTTCACCCGTTTTAGACTCCAACGGTGTGTGAGGCTCGCGAAGTCACGCTATACACAAAGCTATGCCTAAACAGGCTATGCTTTGATCATCCCACATGGCCAGCTTTTCAACAAAGCCTTGATCATATGCATCTTAGCATGCCACATCATCACTCCATATCACACTACCAATCCTTTGCCGAAATATATGAACGGGTGTTAAGCAAGAGAATAAATTCTCCGCCACCAAACATCCATACAATTGACAGAAGATTAATAACATGATATATAATGGAGTATGATGTCAGACACACAATCCATTTATAAGCTTATGCTCTGGGTCTGAGCGAAAGCCAAACCCGTACAAATCAACACTACGTCCAGGCAAATACTACTAATACCTTATCATGGTAGCGAGCCATTCTAAGGCAACAGTCATCATCGTCCATTCGATGTGGAGATTTGACGGTCTTCAATCGCCGTCTTCCAATCTTGGATTTTTAAACGTCGTTTAATTATTTGGAATGAGATAAACTCGGACTTTCCAAAAAATCCTCGTATATATATATATATATATATTTAAAATCCTTCTTACACATTAATAATTGTTTTTATTAACGATTCATTCCTATTTTAATTATTTAAAATAATTAATTTTTTATATAACGACGCCTTAAGTCCATAGGCGACTATGGCGCTGCATTCCAACTATTTTGATTTTTGCATCTCTCAGAATCTAACCGTTGGGTCTTAACGTAGTATATAACGTTGGAAAGGTTTTTCCAAGACGATCCTATCGGTTTCAGTTTCAAGAAAATCCGAGGGTCAGATCTTCTTGTATAGTCGTTTAAAAGTACGATTTCATAATGCGAACTACCACGCCCTATTCGTTTAATTTTAATTATATATATATGTATATATATATATAATCATTGAATCGTAATAAAGTCGTTTGATTAAAACAACGCTCTACACAATTACCGATACTTACTAAATTTTAATTCATTTGAAAATGAAGATAATATTACCGCATCCTAAATTCATTCTTTCCTTACATTGAAAATGTAAATTCCCTCCTTTTTATTTACAAAAAAATGTGAGTTTAATTCCTATGCAAATTACTATATTCTTTATTTACATGTAAAACAAATGTAAATTTTGATACATTCAAAATCCTAATTTAAATTACATATAAAAAAATGTAGATTTCAACTTCAATGTACATTCTCATCTTGGTTCCATTATAAAAATATAACTTATATTTGCAGTGAATCCTCTTTTAGATTTACACATAAAAATGTAAGTTTTAATTACAATGCAAACTCTACTACTAATTTACATTGTAAAAATATGATTTTTAATTACAATGCAAACTCTACTTCTAATTTACATTGTAAAAATATGATTTTTAATCACAATGCAAACTCTACTTCTAATTCCCATTGTAAAAATATGATTTTTAATTATAATGCAAACTCTACTTCTAATTCACATTATAAAATAAATAAATTTTATTCCTAATGTTCGTTCCCATTCTATGTTACGTATATATATATATATATATAAGAAAAATGTAAATTCTATCATACAATGAAATTGCATCCTTTAATTACATTGAAAAATGTAGTTTTTGTCCTACGGTATAATTCCCTATATAATTTACATATAAAAATGTAAATTTTAACAAACGATGAAATTCATGTTTTAATTACATATAAAAAAATGTAATTTTATCCTACGGTGTAGTTCCCTATATAATTTACATATAAAAATGTAAATTTTAACATACGATGGAAATTTCCATGTTAATTACAAAGAAAAATGTATTTTTTTAATATACGACATAAATTCCTTACATAATTTACATATAAAAATGTAAATTTTGACATACTATGAAATTCACTTGTTAATTACAAAGAAAAATGTAATTTTTTAATATACGACATAAATTCACTTCATAATTTACATATAAAAATGTAAATTTTGACATACGATGAAATTCACTTGTTAATTACAAAGAAAAATGTAATTTTTTAATATACGACATAAATTCACTACATAATTTACTTATGAAAATGTAAATTTTGACAAACGATGAAATTCAACTTTATAATTACAAAGAAAAATGTAATTTTTAACATTCTACGCTGATTCACTTTATAATTTACATATAAAAATGTAAATTTTGACAAACGATGAAATTCACCTTTATAATTTACATATAAAAATGTAAATTTTGACATACGAAGAAATTCTTATTTACTTTACATAAAAAAAAGGTAGACTTTACATATGGTGAAATTCCTAATTATAACCACATCTAAAATTATATAAAAATGTCATTTTTAATTCAACCTTCCATTTTATATTCAAACAACATATAAAAATGTCATCTTTAATTCATCGTTTAATTTTACATTAAAATAACATATAAAAATGTCATTTTTATTTCAATAAAATAACAAAAAAAAAGTCACCTTAATTTCAACGTTCAATTTTACATTACAAATCCTACTTTTATATTCAAAGTAAATCCTACTTAATAATTTAATGAAAAATCTATTCTTTGATGATTCATTGAAAAACTCATTCTTTTCATAGACAATGAAAAATCATATCTTTTATTATTTACAATGAAACATATCTTTTAATTTTCAATATAAAAATCTCATCATTCATCTACAATGTAAAATTTATTCTTAAATTACAATGTAAATTTTATTCTTAAATTATAATGTAAATTTTTTTCTTAAATTACAATGTAAATTTTCCAACCTTTAATATTTACATGAAAATTTTCATCTTTTAATATTTTCATGAAAATTTACATCCTTAATATTTCAATTGAAAATTCAGCCTTTAATAATTTCAATCAAAAATTCAATATAAAAAAAAAGTTAGCCTTTCTATTTACAATGTAAAGATTAAGCCTTTACCATTTACCACATTGTATTTCATGTCACATCCAATCAACAACAACATTCAAATAAACCAACATGACTAAATATAACAATTCACATCAAGGTAATATACAGGGTGATGTTTATATTGGCATATGACAAATCAAAGAGGCATGATTCAATAAAATTAACAAATAATTAATTCTAATTAATCAATAAATTCAGATCTAATATTTAGATTTGTAAATCTAACATCATACGGTATAAACAATTCAGATCCATATTTAAAATATCACGACATAGCAGATCTATCAATAAATTTTTTCTATAACTAAGAATTAATAATTAAATAAATTAAATTAAATTAAAAATAAATTCTCACCTAGCTCGGATTTGAAAGGAAGGTTCGGATTCAATCAGATCTCGTGTTCAAAGTCACGGCAGTTACGGATCTGAAAGATTTCAATTCGAAGGTCATACAAATAAATCAGAACTGACTTTTAACAACTATCGCTGTAACGCTTAAAAGTATCGCAAAATCTGAAATATTCATACCTTAAATTTCAGAAATGTTCAAAATTTGAATCCAGATTTCGGGAGCTATAGTAGATGGTTTTGCGAACGGTGCGGGGGATTGGAGAGCTACGAGAGGTGCATCCATGCCGGGAACCTAGGGGGTGCGGCGGCATGTATAGTGGGCAGCGGCTCCATGAAGTCGGTGGGTTTGGGGAGGTGGTTCGAGAGCTACGGGCAACGGTTTGATGTGAAACTTATCTAGAATCGAAGAGATTGAGGAGAGCTACAAAAAGTTTAACTACGGCTAGGTCTAATTATATACGGATTGATGGGAAAAGAGGAGAGATGGTGGAAGGCAAATGGCGGATGATGGGTTCAGGTGCGTGAGTGTTTGATCGGGAAGAAGGAGGGGCATCCGTGCCTTAAATAATAAAATAATGGTATTAAATAATTAATTAGCCCAATAAAGGTCCGTTTGGCCACTAACTCGGAATTTGGCCTGCTTACTGCCGTTCTTAAAGTTTTAACACCTTCTGAGTGCAATGGGATAGGTCTCGGGACCGAATTCCAAAATTTGTAAATATTTTATTTAAAATTCCATTAAAAATTAATTAATTTAATATTGACCGTTCATTAAAATATGCCGGGACCACATATGACCTCAGAAAATTCTAAAAAAAAAACATTTTTAGCTTTCTTATGATGATACGAATCCAACAAAATTATTTTCATTGAATTCTGAGACTGTTTGAAAAATGGCTATTTTTAAGGCGTTTAAATTTAACTAAAATAGTCAAAACACATTTTCTTTTCCCATGCTCACATATTAATTCAAAAAATTCTGAAAATTGAAACCTAGCAATAATTTGACATTCCGGTTCCAACAAAAGTGGTTTTGTCGAAAACAGAGGTCGTTTGAAAAATGACTATTTTTAAGGCCAATATATTTAATATTAAAAATACATTTTTAAACAAATAATTTCTGAAACTCGAAATATATATGTGTTTACTGTTTTTCAATGCAGAAATGTCATTCCGAACTCAATGGAAGTCGTTTCGAGTCGAAATTACTACATATATGTTTGAGATCAAATTATACAATTGTAAACAACTGTAAAATTCGTTCGTCTTCCCTAAACAACAAGGATCGTTGTAGAGGGTGTCGAACTCTGGGACCAAATTATTTTATTAATAAATCCAATCAAGTTATCCCTAACTTTTGATTGGTTCAAAACAAAGAAAATAGCAGAAATTAAATAAAAGAGAGTTTTAACAATAAGTGAAAGCAATTAGGGAGCGATGACATAAATTAGATTAATATTCATCAATAGCCAAACAGATTAATCAGATCTAATTCATGTTTCTGTCACAAACATGAATCAATGATAATTGGGTTTATAGAAACAAATAAGTAAATAACAACAAGTATAGCCTATGCAGGAGCTCAGCTCTTAAACAACCATAGGCTATCAGGACAGATTCACTGTTTTATTTCTAAAACCCTAATATTAAATCAAAATCTGATAAGTGTTAGATCGAACTTGAATATACCCTGTGAAGGAGCACAGCTCTTAAACGACGCAGGGTATGAAGGTTCAGATCTAACCCTTAGTTCAAATCTAGATCTACATACATGAAGTTCTAATCTTTTGGCTATGTGATTCATATTGAATCATAACTATTAGCGTCATCACCCCCTAATTAAAGAGGATTAGCTAGACATAGCTAAAAGAAAAGAAAATAAAAATAAAATAAACGACATAAATAAAATGCAATAAAAACTAAATAGAAGAGAGAAAGAAGAGTTTTATTCCAAGAAAAGGATTACAGAATAAAACTGAGTGTGTCTTTACATGAATGAGATACAAGGTATTTATAGCTGATATGACAAAGACTACTTGGCAAATTCCACAATGTGGGACTAAAGAATTAGCCCAAATAACACATAAGATAGTGTGAACGGGGTTGTAGAGTACGAGGCCTTGTAAGTGAGCCAGTGTGAACGCGTGCAGTGCATGAATGAGAAGCCTTGCAAAGGAGCTAATGTGAACGCTACATGAGTGAAATTGTCTGCAATTGAGCCAATGTGAACACAATATGAGTCTTTAGTGAGCCAAATCTACCCAACTGAGCTCTATTTGCAACCGTTATTCAAGCTTTAAACTCTTCAAGCTTTAGTAATTTTAACTTCACTCTTTTTCAGCAAATTCTTCATGCTTTATTCATCAAATGCTCTAAACCATGATTCTTGTCAACAATCTGAAAACACAGCTATAAATACACAATATCAATTATTTAAAAGATAAAATAAGATAAATATGCAGATAAAATATACACATTTACGTGTATATCAAATACCCCCACACTTATCTTTTTATTTGTCCTCGAATAAACTACACTAAGATATGTCACACTTTCGTAGGAAACACGATTGCATTTAGCGTATGCAACAAGCCGTTAAACCTCTGGGTGTCCCCAGTAGGACGAGTGTTGTCTCGTGAGGGTTTTCAGCGGATACTACCCATAAAATCCAAAGCGTCTTATGTACGCAGATTAATCAAACAATATATTTAAAGTCTTTCACATTCCAAGGATTTCACCTAACTTCAATAATAACGGTTTAGTCCCAAATTGTCCATCCCATTGTTGGTGCAAAAATGAATAAAAAATTTCAAGCTGAATCGTAATTCCTTGATAACACCGTAATTGTCTTGAAGGTTAAGAGCGTGGTGTCAACCAAAGTTCTACACATCGACAATGTACACCCAATCATTTATTTGACCCTTTTTTTTTGAATAATTTTGCACCAATGTAACTGTAATGTATTGGATGTGAGTTATGCATAGATGAAGGAAAATTTTGTAAGTTCTAAAAATGTTATAGATAAGAGGGCAAGTGTATTAGTTGAACTTCAAATTACAAAAGATAAAGTAATACTAAGGCACATATGAACATTTTTATTTCCTTTCATCTCCTCTACTACAATCCTCACTTCCAAGTACGGTAGAATGGATGTGGATGGAATGGAATTGAATGCTTTATAGTCAAGAATGATGAATGACTATTTTATTCAGAGAGACTCTCTCTTTATTTCGTTTTTTTTCTTTTTCCTTCTTCTTTTTCTCTTTTTTTTCTTCTTTTTTTTTGCATGATGAATGATGAATGGAGATGGAATGGAGTGATGTCGTTCATTATTTCATTTGATTCCTCCTCTATTAAACCAACACTTCATGAAAGGAAAGCTTTGTGCCCTAGTTACTCTACTTCTATAACCTTAATTCAACACACAAGTCTGGATTGATGTTATACAAAAAGCTGAAAGGAATGATAAGCAAAGTTTCGTAAGATAGATAACCCATATAAAATAAGATGTGGTATATGGTTATCCTACCTTAAAACAAGTACAGAGTGGGTAGTGTAATATTGGTGTATATATATATATATATATTTTTGACCTTTAAACAAAGGTTCATGAGCATACCAATATAAGATAAACTTGTCGAAACAAGGATGTAAATCGACTACAAACTTAGGTTTGAATAATGTGGGTATCGAAGAAGAACGCTACAATGAGTAACTTCTCCTTAATTGGGCCAAGTGGAATTTAGAACTTACAAGTGTGAAAATTTGAGTGAGAGAAATATTATGCATGAAAACGAACTCAGAAAATCCAACATATGTAGGTGCAAACTCTTTTTTTTTTTTGATTATTTTTACTTGCACATTCTAACATGTATAATAAAGGTTGACACGCTTACTCCAGAACACGACTAACGTCTGCATAGTCTCAAGCTAGCATCTTAAAAAGACACATTACGATTCAATGAATAAATAATGTTCATTCTCATCACCCAACAATTCAACTTATCAAACAAGAACCAAGGTGTTATTTATGAATTTTAAGTTAATCCTTGTTCAATGAAAACGAACTCAGAAAATCCAACATATGTAGGTGCAAACTCATTTTTTTTTTTGATTATTTTTACTTGCACATTCTAACATGTATAACAAAGGTTGACACGCTTACTCCAGAACACGACTAACGTCTGCACAGTCTCAAGCTAGCATCTTAAAAAGACACATTACGATTCAATGAATAAATAATGTTCATTCTCATCACCGAACAATTCAACTTATCAAACAAGAACCAAGGTGTTATTTATGAATTTTAAGTTAATCCTTGTTTAATGAATGACCTACTTCATAAAATTTGATTGCTGATGTAATGTAAATTCCCCCCCCCCCACTTGAGTGTGACTGTGTCCTCACAGTCGTTAATCAGACATATCTTAGTGAAAGGGAAATAAAATAAGAGGGTCAGCACGGCTTACCGAGTACACATGCAGAAAATACGCAGTCGTCGAATAGATGAACTGGTCCACAATGGACCAATGGATCAGCCTCATTAAGCTTATGAAACACAGCTGAAGCACAGAAAACCAAATCATAAAGGATTGTATATTACGTGGCAGATTTGGAAAAACAAATTTCGTTTTTTCAAAAGTTTGAGTTGCTAGTTTTAAAAGCTTGAGCTTACAATTGATCCTGAAATCGAATTGAACTTTTATAGCAACAAAAGAGAGGTCATCGAGCTGGGGTTCAACAAAAGTTTCAAAAACAAAGTTTGAATTGTTCAGATGATGTATAAATTGAGAGGCATGTGCATCGTTCTCACCCCCACACTTGTTTTGAGAAATATTGTTCGGTTTTGCTTTGGTATTTGAAATTTTGTTCACTAAAGGTTCATTCATAAACCTAAAGTCAAAACCAAACAAATGAATTTTTAGTAAATTTCGAAATTGTATTTTCTCAAAAACAGTGTTATTCCAGAAAGAGTTCATATATTGTAGAAATTTATCATTGAAAAACAAGTGATCATAGTGAGGTTCAGTTGAAATGATCAGGTCGCAAGGAGTTTCAACAATTTCAGAAAAATCGTCATCATGTTTGAGATCACATTCAACAGTCCCATTGTTTTCAACCTCAAGAATTTCAAAGTTTTCAAATGTTTCATTTTCAATTTTAGACCCAACAACATCATCGTCAATCAGTTTAAGAAGTTTTCGCTCATCAAAATCGTCCTCACATAAACAGTTGTTAACAACTTTATCATTTTTGTCATAAAGATAATCTAAAGTTGCTAAATTTTCAAAATTTTCATAATTTGAGAGAGGAAGATCGAATAGAAGATTGACGTCTTCGTTTTTAAAAGAATTTAAATTCAAATCAATCACAAAGCTTTCAACAACTTCATTGAGATTTTCATCGATTTCAAAAGTTGTCAGTTGAAAATCATTAATTGTGGGCAAAGGTGGATTATCGTTCGATTTGTCACACATTTGGATTTGATTTTGTTTCTCACGAAACTTCAAGTAATCGTCAATTTCATTTGTTTGCTCAACAAAATCAAATTTATAGTTATTTACACGAGAATTTTCAAGTTGAAATTGTTGAGAACAAAAGTTTTCACTAGCACCACAATTGAAATTATTCCCATTGCCAAAATCATTTGAAAAATGATTTACATTTCCATTTTGAATTTTAAATTCATTTTGGAGTTCAAAACTGAATTGACAAGGGTTATAATCAAAAATCTTTGGAATTTGAAGGTGAAATCGGATTTTGATTATTTCGAAAACTTCCACTTGAATTGTTGCACATGTATGAATTACACCATTCATTTATTTCTTGATTTTGTTGTATGCTCAATTCAAGTAAAGATTCAATACGTGTTTCAAGAGTTGAGGGTTGATCATCATTTTGAAAATTTGGTGGTGTACAATCAGGAGTATTTTGAAAATTTTGAAAAGTCGGTGGCATAAAGTCCAAATTGTTTGTACAAAAGTTGTTATTAAAATATGCATATGAATTTGGTGTAAAATTATATGGATTATATTGATTTTCACAACTATCGTAAAATCCGTTGGAAAAAGGGAATTGGGACATTTTCAAGAAGCTTCAAAAAAAATTGTTAAAATTAACAAATTCGGATTATATGAATACAAGTCTGGGCCAGGTTCGGACAGGGATTATCAGTGTGCCACGAATCACCGTAGAAACACAACTGAAGGTTTAAGAACCTGTTTGAGTTCTAGACTTTACCGTTCCTTAGACACCTCAGAGAGTATCAATCCTAATTGTCAATTTAACGAATATTTTGTCATATGAGCTCTGGGAAATCCTCAATTTGATTTCAAAAATAATTTAGTCCACATTTATTTTAAAATTTCCAACCACACATCACCAATCAAAATAATCAATCACAGACAGTTAAAGAATGATAAATTGCAGAAATAAAATTTTTACAAGCAAGCCGCTGCCCCTGCAGAAGATTTTTACAAGCAGTTTCTATATATATATTTTTAATTGCAGCAGCAGTCCCTATAGACTTAGAAAATACTCACCTTGATCGGCGGTCCGTCCAGTGCAATTGAGTCGCACTAGCGCGTTCACACCCCACTTGGTGTGCAACCGCTCCAATCAAATCTGTTTGCAAATCACTTGGCTGAACTCTTCACTTCTCGTTGGCCTTTGAATTGATTTCTTTGCTTGACTTTGATTCCTTGATTTGTTTGCTTGAGCCTTGAATTCTTTCTGCTTTGGCCTTTGTTTGAGTTCTCTCTCTCTTTTTTGACTTTTTTTTGTTTTGGAAGGAAAACTAAAATGGCACTAAAACAAAAACAAAAGAAAACTAAGGCTAATAAAAAAAATTAAACAAAGAGATGAAATCTCTTTCTTCCTTTTTTTTAAGAAACACAAGAAAATATATAACAAATAAAGAAAACAAAAAAAAATTAAAAAAAAGGATTTGGGAAAAGAAAGCTAGAATCAACTTACAAAATTCAAAGAAGTGAAAAGGATTTTTTTTTAAAGGGAACAGGGAGAACTATAAACTATGAGAAGAAGAAAAAACAAAGGAAGAGGATGGGGTATTGGTTTGAGAAGTGGTTGTGGTGACTATTATTTGTGATGAAGAGGTTGGAGAGGATGGGTATATGTAGAACAGAAGAAAGAAAATTGGAAAGAATTGAAAAAGGTTTTTTTTTTTTGGGAAAAGGAATGTATTTATACAAGGAATATTGGAAAGTAGAGAAGTTTGGAAAGAAATTAAAGAAAAGAAAGGAAAGGAATTGTAATAAAAGCAATTTTTTTATTTTTTAGAGAATTACTGAAAAATAGAAAGAGATAGTAGAGAAATTTGGAAAGAAATAATGGAAAAGAGGGGAAAGAAATTGGAAAAAGTTGGAACGAAATTAATGAAAGAAAGGGAAAGAAATAAATGAAGAAAGAATGGTAATGAATAGAAAAGAAAGTAGAAAAGGAAAGATATCAAACTAAATTTGCAAGTTTTTTTTTTAAATTAGAATTGTTGTAAATGTAGAGGTGTGGAAAGGTGGAAAGAAATTTGAAAGAAAAAGAAAAGAATTAAAAGAAAGGAATTGTTAGAAAAGTTGAAATTTTTTATATGGAAATGTTGAAAGGAGGAAGCAAGATGCAAACAAAAGTGGAAAGAAATAAATAAAAAAAATGCAATTATATTTTTATTGTTGTCAAAATCGAAGAGAGAAAAGTGATTGTGTAGAAGAAAAATTGGAAAGAAGTAAATGAAAGATTAGGATAGAAATAGATGGAAAGAAATTGAATGGACATTAATTAGAAAAATTGGCAAAATTTTATTTTTTAGAAACTTGGAAAGAAATCAATTTGTGAAACAATTGCAAGGGGGAAGAGAAATAGAAGAGAAGGAAAGAAAATCACAAAAAGATTTGTTTTTTTTTTAATTTATAAAAATTGTAAAAAGGAAAAAAAAATTTATGGAGAGATGTCAAGAAAGAAGGAAAGCAACAAAGAAAGGAAACAAAACAAAAGGCAAGAATTTTTTTTTATCTTATTTGGTAGATATATGGTATCACAAATCAAATACCAAATCAACCAACAAGATATTTTTTTTATCTATGCTAGAAAACAAAAGGGAACAAAATAAAATAAAAATATTTTTTTGTGTTTTTTTTATATTAAGAAAAAGAAAATTATAACCCGAAGGATTTAAAAACAAAAATTATTTTGGTCCCCGGCAACGGCGCCAAAATTTGTTTGCGATCAAATTATACAATTGTAAACAACTGTAAAATTCGTTCGTCTTTCCTAAACAACAAGGATCGTTGTAGAGGGTAACGAACTCTGGGACCAAATTATTTTATTAATAAATCCAATCAAGTTATCCCTAACTTTTGATTGGTTGAAAACAAAGAAAATAGCAGAAATTAAATAAAAGAGAGTTTTAACAATAAGTGAAAGCAATTAGGGAGCGATGACATAAATTAGATTAATATTCATCAATAGCCAAACAGATTAATCAAATCTAATTCATGTTTCTGTCACAAACATGAATCAATGATAATTGGGTTTATAGAAACAAATAAGTAAATAACAACAAGTATAGCCTATGCAGGAGCTCAACTCTTAAACAACCATAGGCTATCAGGACAGATTCACTATTTTATTTCTAAAACCCTAAATATTAAATCTAAATATGA
Source organism: Allium sativum (assembly GCA_030737875.1). Classification (NCBI taxonomy): domain Eukaryota; kingdom Viridiplantae; phylum Streptophyta; class Magnoliopsida; order Asparagales; family Amaryllidaceae; genus Allium; species Allium sativum. The sequence goes on along the minus strand of CM060924.1, from coordinate 152,731,216 downwards.
TAAGTGTTAGATCGAACTCGAATATACCCTGTGAAGGAGCACAGCTCTTAAACAACACAGGGTATGAAGGTTCAGATCTAACCCTTAGTTCAAATCTAGATCTACATACATGAAGTTCTAATCTTTTGGCTATGTGATTCATATTGAATCATAACTATTAGCGTCATCACCCCCTAATTAAAGAGGATTAGCTAGACATAGCTAAAAGAAAAGAAAATAAAAAGAAAATAAATGACATAAATAAAATGCAATAAAAACTAAATAGAAGAGAGAAAGAAGAGTTTTATTCCAAGAAAAGGATTACAGAATAAAACTGAGTGTGTCTTTACATGAATGAGATACAAGGTATTTATAGCTGATATGACAAAGACTACTTGTCAAATTCCACAATGTGGGACTAAAGAATTAGCCCAAATAACACATAAGCTAGTGTGAACGGGGTTGTAGAGTAAGAGGCCTTGTAAGTGAGCCAGTGTGAATGCGTGCAGTGCATGAATGAGAAGCCTTGCAAAGGAGCTAATGTGAACGCTACATGAGTGAAATGGTCTGCAATTGAGCCAATGTGAACAAATTATGAGTCTTTAGTGAGCCAAATCTACCCAACTGAGCTCTATTTGCAACCGTTATTCAAGCTTTAAACTCTTCAAGCTTTAGTAATTTTAACTTCACTCTTTTTCAGCAAATTCTTCATGCTTTATTCATCAAATGCTCTAAACCATGATTCTTGTCAACAATATGAAAACACAGCTATAAATACACAATATCAATTATTTAAAAGATAAAATAAGATAAATATGCAGATAAAATATACACATTTACGTGTATATCAATATATGAAAAGTAGCCTTTCGGACCATATATAATATATATATAAATTCTACACCGACCTTTCTAAAAATTGAATTGGCCCTAACTTTTGATTTCCGCTATGAAATTTCAATTTTTCGGATTCGTTGGAAAGATATTTTTAAATAGATTCTAATATTTTTGGTTTCACTAAAATTCGTTAAATTTTGCGTCCTGTACGATCTGTCAAAGTTCAAGTTTGACTTTTCAAACTACCGCGCTATTTCTAGCTCTTTTTATAATTAAAATTAAATTATCCATTCTAACTTCAATTTGAATAAACTTTCAATCTTTTTTATTTTAAATAAATTATTTTAAATATTGAAAACTCATTAAAATCACTTAAAATAAATTTTTAAATTGGCCCCCAAAAATTAGGGTTGTTACAGTCTCCCCCACTTAAAAACTTTTCGTCCTCGAAAAGGAACGAAGCTAAAGTTGTTTAAGTATCCTATCTCATCTTTCATTCTTTAGTCTGTTTCTATAATTTTATTAGTTGAACTAATAATTACACTACACAACCATCGATCAATTAGTTGATTAACTTTTAAAATGTATAACTTTTGTATATTCAAAAATCACATTTTCTAAAATAGATTATAATTATAAATACTTATATTATAGGCTTGCTACTCTCAACTCATTCTAGGGCATCACTAACCCCATCTCTAATGAGTTTTCTCATTCTAGGATACTACTGATCCTATCTCTAATGAGCATTCTTATTGGATATTACTAATCCAATCTCTGATGAGTCTTTTGTTCAGTTCTAATGAGTTGTATCCCAAAGATTTTAGCTAACCAAAGCACTGATACCAATTGTAACGAATCGGATTTTGCCCGGCCTTAATCGATCGCAAAATCAGCCAAAACCGTTCAAATCCCGCCTACGTTAACTTTGGGAATACAACACATCAGAACAATAACAGCAGACTTTTATTACATCATAATAACGTAACATCAGAGTACAGAACATCAGAGTACATCGATAAATACAGCGGAAGAAAAATTACAAGATTTTAATACGATACAGTGCAGCGGAAATAAAATAGATACAGCGGAAGACAACTATGCTCTCGACACAGCTTTAAGCTTCAATCTAGAATCCTGCTCGAGATGAACCTGTAGACAAACTACTCGACTGCCCGTGTGGAAAAGTGGGCACCCGAGTTTGCAAAGGTGGAAACAAACAATGGGTCAGTCATGGGACTGGTGTGAGAATTCTTAACTAATACCTAATAATAAGAAGGCAAATCCAAGGACCACGCCGCTAACGCGGAACGGGTTTACTCCAATGGATTGCTGTGCATAATAGTAAAGTAAATCGTCAAATAACGCAATGCTTTTTAGAAAAATGAAACCAACATAAGACTCAGGTCCCATCACACAATGCAACGCACACCAGAGGATAGAGTTTTACCTTATGGTGATTAAAAGATGATAAATACATAAAAACGATATTATAGTGTGTATATGTTTTAATAAAACATTTCAATCATAATGTATCAATCCTAGGAAGCATAGGTACCCATATATTATGCCTCCCTACTAGTAATACAATCAAGTCCGTAAGTTTCGTATTGGAAATTTGGTTTCCATCATGAGTCAAGGCTAGGGCGGAGCTCCTTACCGATTTGAGACATTGTAGCTAATGTCTCAGGATCCCCCGTAGTGAACCCTTGGAAACAGCAGGGCCGGTCTACACATACAGCTTTGTGGATTGGCAATTCCTAAGCACACGTTCCCCGGTCCTATAGGACCTAATATCCGAGGCACCTCATTTCATCATCCACATAAGTAAAATGCCAGGCCGTGTAAAAACCCAAACACCACTTCTAGCTAGAAAGAAACGTGCAGCTTTCCCTGCGTTCCCTTTGCACGTTTTAGACTCCGCCGGTGTGTGAGGCTCGCGAAGTCACGCTATACACAAAGCTATGCCTAAACAGGCTATGCTTTGATCATCCCACAAGGCCTGCTTTTCAGCAAAGCCTTGATCATATGCATCTTAGCATGCCACATCATCACTCCATATCACACTACCAATCCTTTGCCGAAATATATGAACGGGTGTTAAGCAAGAAAATAAATTCTCCGCCACCAAACATCCATACATTCGATAGAAGATTAATAACATGATATATAATGGAGTATGATGTCAGACACACAATCCATTTATAAGCTTATGCTCTAGGTATGAGCGAAAGCCAAACCCGTAGAAATCAACACTACGTCCGGGCAACTCCCACTATTACCTTATCATGGTAGCGAGCCATTCTAAGGCAACAGTCATCATCGTCCATTCGATGTGGAGATTTGACGGTCTTCAATCGTCGTCTTCAAATCTTGGATTTTTAAATGTCGTTTAATTATTTGGAATGAGATAAACTCGGACTTTCCAAATAATCCTCGTATATATATATATATATATTTAAAATCCTTCTTACACATTAATAATTGTTTTTATTAATGATTCATTCCTATTTTAATTATTTAAAATAATTAATTTTTTATATAACGACGCCTTAAGTCCATAGGCGACTATGGCGCTGCATTCCAACAATTTTGATTTTTACATTTCTCAGAATCTAACCGTTGGGTCTTAACGTAGTATATATCGTTGGAAAGGTTTTTCCAAGACGGTCCGATCGGTTTCAGTTTCAAGAAAATCCGAGGGTCAGATCTTCTTGTATAGTCGTTTAAAAGTACGATTTAAAAACGCGAACTACCACGCCCTATTCGTTTAATTTTAATTATATTTATATATATAATCATTGAATCGTAATAACGTCGTTTGATTAAAACAACGCTCTACACAATTACCGATACTTACTAAATTTTAATTCATTTGAAAATGAAGATAATATTACCGCATCCTAAGTTCATTCTTTCCTTACATTGAAAATGTAAATTCCCTCCTTTTAATTTACATAAAAATGTGAGTTTAATTCCTATGCAAATTCCTATATTCTTTATTTACATGTAAAACAAATGTAAATTTTGATACATTCAAAATCCTACTTTTAAATTACTTATAAAAAAATGTAGATTTCAACTTCAATGTACATTCTCATCTTGGTTCCATTATAAAAATGTAACTTATATTTGCAGTGAATCCTCTTTTAGATTTACACATAAAAATGTAAGTTTTAATTACAATGCAAACTCTACTACTAATTTACATTGTAAAAATATGATTTTTAATTACAATGCAAACTCTACTTCTAATTTACATTGTAAAAATATGATTTTTAATCACAATACAAACTCTACTTCTAATTCCCATTGTAAAAATATGATTTTTAATTATAATGCAAACTCTACTTCTAATTCACATTGTAAAATAAATAAATTTTATTTCTACTGTTCATTCCCATTCTATGTTACGTATATATATATATATATATATATATAAGAAAAATTTAAATTCTATCATACAATGAAATTGCATCCTTTAATTACATTGAACAATGTAGTTTTTGTCCTACGGTATAATTCCCTATATAATTTACATATAAAAATGTAAATTTTAACAAACGATGAAATTCATGTTTTAATTACATATAAAAAAAATGTAATTTTATCCTACGGTTAATTCCCTATATAATTTACATATAAAAATGTAAATTTTAACATACGATGGAAATTTCCATGTTAATTACAAAGGAAATGTAATTTTTTAATATACGACATAAATTCCCTACATAATTTACATATAAAAAATGTAAATTTTGACATACGATGAAATTCACTTGTTAATTACAAAGAAAAATGTAATTTTTTAATATACGACATAAATTCACTTCATAATTTACATATAAAAATGTAAATTTTGACATACGATGAAATTCACTTGTTAATTACAAAGAAAAATGTAATTTTTTAATATACGACATAAATTCACTTCATAATTTACATATAAAAATGTAAATTTTGACAAACGATGAAATTCACCTTTATAATTACAAAGAAAAATGTAATTTTTAACATTCTACGCTGATTCACTTTATAATTTACATATAAAAATGTAAATTTTCACAAACGATGAAATTCACCTTTATAATTTACATATAAAAATGTAAATTTTGACATACGATTAAATTCTTATTTACTTTACATAAAAAAAAGGTAGACTTTACATATGGTGAAATTCCAAATTATAACCACATTTAAAATTATATAAAAATGTCATTTTTAATTCATCGTTCCATTTTATATTCAAACAACATATAAAAATGTCATCTTCAATTCATCGTTCAATTTTACATTAAAATAACATATAAAAATGTCATTTTTATTTCAACGTTCAATTATACATTAAAATAACAAAAAAAAAGTCACCTTAATTTCAACGTTCAATTTTACATTACAAATCCTACTTTTATATTCAAAGTAAATCCTACTTAATAATTTAATGAAAAATCTATTCTTTAATGATTCATTGTAAAATTCATTCTTTTCATAGACAATGAAAAATCATATCTTTTATTATTTACAATGAAACATATCTTTTAATTTTCAATATAAAAATCTCATCTTTCATTTACAATGTAAATTTTATTCTTAAATTACAATGTAAATTTTATTCTTAAATTACAATGTAAATTTTATTCTTAAATTACAATGTAAATTTTCCATCCTTTAATATTTACATGAAAAATTTCATCTTTTAATATTTTCATGAAACTTTACATCCTTAATATTTCAATTGAAAATTTAGCCTTTAATAATTTCAATCAAAAATTCAATATAAAAAAAAGTTAGTCTTTCTATTTACAATGTAAAGATTAAGCCTTTACCATTTACCACATCGTATTTCATGTCACATCCAATCAACAACAACATTCAAATAAACCAACATGACTAAATCTAACAATTCACATCAAGGTAATATACAGGGTGATGTTTATGTTGGCATATGACAAATCAACGAGGCATGATTCAATAAAATTAACAAATAATTAATTCTAATTAATCAATAAATTCAGATCTAATATTTAGATTTGCAGATCTAACATCATACGGTATAAACAATTCAGATCCATATTTAAAATATCACGACATAGGAGATCTATCAATAAATATTTTTAATAACTAAGAATTAATAATTAAATAAATTAAATTAAATTAAAAATAAATTCTCACCTAGCTCGGATTTGAAAGGAAGGATCGGATTCAATCAGATCTCGTGTTCAAAGTCACGACAGTTACGGATCTGAAAGATTTCAATTCGAAGTTCATACAAATAAATCAGAACTAACTTTTAACAACTGTCGCTGTAATGCTTAAAAGCGTCGCAAAATCTGAAATATTCAGATCTTAAATTTCAGAAATGTTCAAAACTTTGAATCCAGATTTCGGGAGCTATAGTCGATGGTTTTGCGAACGGTTTGCGGGAGATTGGAGAGCTACGAGAGGTGCATTCATGCCGGGAACCTAGGGGGGTGCGGCGGCATGTACAGGGGGCGGCGACTCCATGAAGTCGGCGGGTTTGGGGAGGTGGTTCGAGTGCTACGGGCAACGGTTTGATGTGAAACTTATCTAGAATCGAAGAGATTGTGGAGAGCTACAAAAAGATTAACTACGGCTAGGTCTAATTCTCTACGGATTGATGGGAAAAGAGGAGAGATGGTGGAAGGCAAATGGCGGCTAATGGGTTCAGGTGCGTGAGTGTTTGATCGGGAAGAAGGAGCGGCATCCGTACCTTAAATAACAAAATAATGGTATTAAATAATTAATTAGCCCAATAAAGGTCCGTTTGGCCACTAACTCGGAATTTGGCCTGCTTACTGTCGTTCTTAAGGTTTTGACACCTTCTGAGCGCAATGGGATAGGTCTCGGGACCCAATTCCGAAATTTGTATATATTTTATTTAAAATTCCATTAAAAATTAATTAATTAAATATTGACCGTTCATTAAAATATGCCGGGGCCACATATGACTTCAGAAAATTCTAAAAAAAAATATTTTTAGCTTTCTTATGATGATACAAATCCAACAAAATTATTTTCATCGAATTCTGAGACTGTTTGAAAAATGGCTATTTTTAAGGCGTTTAAATTTAACTGAAATAGTCAAAACACATTTTCTTTTCCCACGCTCACATATTAATTCGAAAAATTCTGAAAATTGAAACCTAGCAATAATTTGACATTCCGGTTCCAACAAAAGTGGTTTCGTCGAAAACAGAGGTCGTTTGAAAAATGACTATTTTTAAGGCCAATATATTTAATATTAAAAATACATTTTTAAACAAATAATTTCTGAAACTCGAAATATATAAGTGTTTACTTTTTTTGATTGCAGAAACGTCATTCCGAACTCAATGGAAGTGGTTTCGAGTCGAAATTACTACATATGTGAAAAGTAGCCTTTCGGACCATATATAATATATATATATATATATTCTACACCGACCTTTCTAAAAATTGAATTGGCCCTAACTTTTGATTTCCGCTATGAAATTTCAATTTTTCGGATTCGTTGGAAAGATATTTTTAAATAGATTCTAATATTTTTGGTTTCACTAAAATCCGTTAAATTTTGCGTCTTGTACGATCAGTCAAAGTTCAAGTTTGACTTTTCAAACTACCGCGCTATTTCTAACTCTTTTCATAATTAAAATTAAATTATTCATTCTAACTTCGATTTGAATCAACTTTAAATCATTTTTATTTTAAATAAATTATTTTAAATATCGAAAACTCATTAAAATCACTTAAAATAAAATTTTAAATTGGCCCCCAAAAATCAGGGTTGTTACATATAATGCTAGGTGCCTTCCATCAGAATGGAAACAAATCCGCAACAAGAATGCTTAAAGTGCAATATAATGAATCACACCATCAATTGCACTCTAACTCCCCAAGGCCAAGATTGAACGGCTGAGCTCGAACTCTAAACTTGGCGACTGCCAGGAGAGTATAAAAGCGTCTATGATTAAGCGCTGAGAAAGAGCTCTTACCCCGCCGAGGGATCGGGGAGCGATTGAACGGCTGAGCTCGAACTCTAACCTTGGCGACTGCTAGGAGATTATAAAAGCGTCTATGATTAAGAGCTGAGAAAGAGCTCTTATCCCACCGAGGGATCGGGGAGTGATTGAACGGCTGAGCTCGAACTCTAACCTTGGCGACTACCAGGAGAGTATAAAAGCGTCTATGATTAAGCGCTGAGAAAGAGCTCTTACCTCGCCAAGGGATCGGGGAGCGATTGAACGGCTGAGCTCGAACTCTAACCTTGTCGACTGCCAGGAGAGTATAAAAGCGTCTATGATTAAGCGCTGAGAAAGAGCTCTTACCCCACCGAAGGATCGGGGAGCGATTGAACGGCTGAGCTCGAACTCTAACCTTGACGGCTGCTAGGAGAGTATAAAAGCGTCTATGATTAAGCGTTGAGAAAGAACTCTTACCCCGCCGAGGGATCGGGGAGCGATTGAATGGCTGAGCTCGAACTCTAACCTTGGCGACTGCCAGGAGAGTATAAAAGGGTCCATGATTAAGTGCAGAGAAAGAGCTCTTACCCCGCTGAAGGATCGAGGAGCAATTGAACGGCTGAGCTCGAACTCTAACCTTGGCGACTGCCAGGAGAGTATAAAAGTGTCTATGATTAAGTGCTGAAAAAGAGCTCTTAACCCGCTGATGGATCGGGAAAGCATAGAGGTACCATAGACTTGGCGCTCAAGGACCACAATCCTGCTAAAAATTCCAAGTCCCCCGTATTCAAAGATAGGGGCAACATGCATAGAGATTTTTGAATTCTTTCTGTCGCTTAAATGATTTGTAGTATAATTTCAGCCTGATTATGGTTAAATGATTTGTGACTAAGTGTGAAGAGTTTATTGAATGCAGGTACACGATAATGCAATAGAAATAAACTTTCATTCATAAACTGCAAGCCTATAAGATAAAAAGGAACCTAGACAAAAGTGAGGGCCATTCTCACAACTACATTTCATGGCCAGTGGAAAGCCTAAAAACAAAACACGGACAAACGACTACATCCTACTTATGCTTGGGAGACGGCTTGGATTTTTTCTACTTCTGTTGTTCCAGCTCCGCCTTGCCAGCATCATACTGATCACTCTTCTTTCATTTTCTTTTGTCAATAAGGGGAGCCAAGGAATCATCAGAAGATAGGGAAGCAAGCTGTTTGGTAATTGATTTGGGTTGGAGTTTTAATACCAACCCAGTTTTGGGATTAAACTCTGAGATCGGCGCCACATTCAAAGGCTCTTGCTCATCCTTTTTCAAGGCCAGCTGTTTTTCTTGCCTTGCCTCCCTTTTAGCTATGGTTTCCTCACCACCGCCTTTGATTTCTTTGGTAATGGTGACTTCTTCTTCATCATCTTCATGGCGCCCGTCCATATCTCTCAAAGCCTCGATGCGCTCAGCATCTGGGGGAACATCAGCACCAGGTGCAAGAATGACTTTCTCCGTCCCCACACCTTCGGACGGCTTTGGAGTGTCGGCACTAGCACTTGGCGGGATGTCAATCTTCTCCGCCTCTGTCTTTTTTCTGGCACCCTTATCGATTGGCCCGCCACCTGTAACATGAGAAGCAAGCGTTATTTGAGAAGAGAATGCGGTTTGCTCAGTTGATCGTCCGGCAAGACGGCGACAAGTAACAATTGCTTTGACAAATTGCGGAGAAAATATAGGGATACCTTTTGTTGATCCTTCATCCAAGCTAGCAGCGGAACCTCCGACAGTTGGAGGAGTCGGAACCGAAGGAATTAATGGATCATCGGGATTGTACTTCTCAATCTCGGACACCTTGAGCTCTGCAGCTGAGCTTGATCCTTCTTCAATCTTGTTTTTGCCCTTGGCCTGAGTTTTTTCTTTGTCAATCTCTTCTTGGAGTAGGCGCCTGCCTTTCTCTAAGTCTTCAGGTTCGTTATCCCTAAGAATAGTCCGCATTAGCTCATTCTCATCAATCTCATCGACTCCTAATCGCTGTTTCTCGCCTTGGACAATTGCATCCCATAGGTTGGCCAAAGTGACATGGTAGTCCGGGATCCAGGAGATGTTACGGGTCTTGAGGACCTGGCCAAAAGAGTCAAACAGCATCTCTTCAAACCCCTCAATATCTTTCTCCCTATCGAGAAGCTTTTCATTAGAAGCAGTAGCCATTTCAATGGCGCTTTCCACATTGCTTTCGGCAAGAATTACGCGCTTCTCTGCATTCGCGAGTTGATCATTCAGAAGCGCCTTCTCCTTTTTGGCCAAAGATAAACTATCTTTCAAGCTTGTTTTTTCTTTCTCCCAAGCAGCTTTTTCGGCTTCAAAATGATCTTGTGCTGCTTTCAATTCGGAGTTGGCTACCTTGGGATCTTCCACCTCCTTCTTCAAGGACACACGCTCTTTGCTATTAGAATCAAGCTCATTATGAAAGCGTTGCCTGGCCTCCTCCAGCTCTGTTTTGTACCTTTGAGCATCTCTTTGAGCCAAGGCAAGCAGAGACTGTGCATCCTCGAAGTCCTTTTCTATTTTTATCCTGGCCCTGTCACTGTTTTCTATCCTTACTTTGGACCTGTGCGCTTCCATTTCTAATTTCTGGACAGCGTCTGAAGGATTGACAGCGTGTTTCTTCATCACCTCATATTGCTTGGCTACATGGCGAACGTGTCTGATGACTTCAGTGTCCCAATTCCCAGGAACTAGTTCCAGAGCTGGAACAACCATCATCCTCTTGAAGAAGATATCGGGGAATTGTTCTCGTAATATCTCCAGCCTGGCCTGGGTCTCATGACCATGGATATAGTCTCATGCCCCGGGGGCACTCAAATTTTGTTGACTGGATGGGACGATGTTAGTTTCCTCCTTCTCAGAATCCCTGCTTGGATCTTTGTTTTTACCCTTTGGCTCGCGGTGCTTTTTGGATGACTTGCTAGGAGACGGAGCGCTCTTCGGAGGAGTTAAGTCTTTAGGAAGTTGTTTTCCCCCTGTAGGTGGCACTTGATGACTATGGGGCTTTCTAGTGATTTGTCTTGACGAGGATCTAGACGGTGAGGAACGAGGCTTGTAAGAATCCCGAGGCCGATGGCTGTCTCCCCCTCGGCAGCTGCTGCGAGCGTGATCAGGATCTGAGCGAAGACTTGGGGTGCCGCACGAAGGGAGCGATAATAATAAGAGTGTCTACGAGTCATCTTTCCTGCAAATAAAACAAACATATGTTAGGACTACGAACATCAATAGTATAGAAAGTGCCGTAGTGAGCGGTGCATGTGATCTGTGTATCCCATATAACCCCCTAACAGACCAGGGCCCGGAGCTAGGCTCGTCTTTGTAGTATCCTATTCTTTAACAGGGACATTCGCTTCCTCAGAGGAAAGAAAGAATGGTTCCCCATCAAAGTCTTCACGAGAATAAATGGTATCTGGCAAAGGGATCTTGTTTAGTTCCCCCATTATCTGTTCCTCCGTGAGATCATCATGAACGACGGGATCGACCAATGGTGAAGTTCCTGAGGGAGAGTGATCTTTAGAGACCGGAATTTCTTTAGGTTCATCAGCCCGGATCTCATCTCCCTTATATTTATTCAGATTTTCATCGTCTTTATCAATATGTGGTGGAGGACTCTTGGGAAGTTCAATTATCTTAGTGGCCCGGGAGGTTCCCTCATCTCCAGTTGGGGGCGCGTACTTATAAGGCTTACCACCTGCTCCAATACCGAACCTAATATCCAGTAGACGGTGTCTGTGAAGATTCTCATCAGTGATACATCTCTTGATTCTCAAGAAGTCCAATTTACTTTTAAGAAGACGAGATAGTCGGTCCTTGTATGTCTTGCCCTTTGTCCTTGGAATTTTATGATCTGCGAAAAAAGAAAAGGGAAACGCGTCAGTGTTTTGATTATATAATGAAACCACGTGCTTGAAAATTTGGAACCTACTTGATTTAAGCCACCTCCTCGCGCACCCAGCCTACAGTCTTATATAGAACCAGTCGGCTTTGGGGTCCCCTATATTGCTGTAACTGTCCGATAAGACCTTCCAATGGGCCACTGATTCGAAGAAGGAGAAATTTGGAGTCATCGTGGAACGATGTTTGAAAAGGTAATAGAACTTTAAGACCTTAAAGGTAAGCTCTGTATCCAAGATTTCTGCATACGCAACATAGAGAGTGTACAACGCCGCGTAGGCATTAGGGTGAAGCTGCATTAGGGAGATGTGAAACTGTTTCAAAGTTTCTATGACGATTGGTAGGAACGGAGGAATAGCGCCGACGCTACACATTAATCTGCTAATGGCCATATATCCAGGTGGGGCAAGGTAGGGAAGACCATCCTTGCCTAGAGTTTTAATGTCATCCTTGGGTATCCCGTGTCTTAAGCATATTTTCAGGAGTTTTGCGTCATCTAGTTTGGATGCCTTAGAATCAGTGAATTTATCGATTTCCTCAGCATCAAAAATCTCATCAGGAGCTCGTTCGTCTACAGTAGACTCCTCAGTTGAAGTGCTTTCTGACGAATCGGATTCCGTTTCTGCTTCATATTCGGATCCAGATTTCTGACCCTCTGGATTAGTTGAAGGGAGCTCAGGGTTAGACTGTTCCGATATCTCTGGGTCCCTCTCTACTTCAGACTCTTTAGAAGATCATCTACCCGACATTGTTGTTTTGGCAAGTATAACAAATTAGAATATAGCTTCCCTTCTCCCGTGTGTGCAAGTGCAAGTGTGAGCCTATGAGTGCATTAAGGAAAAGCATAGAGGTTAAAAAGATCATTGAGATATTAGTCATTGTTCGCTGATAAGTTATGCATTTGTTCAGTCCAGAATGTTCGTCTCGAAGGCTCTAACCTAACTGTCCATTGGTATGTTAGAGTTAAGTTGCATTGAGCGTTTAACAAGTTCGTTGAATCGTTCATCAATCTAAATCGTGGATTAGGGTCCGGATCGCGGAAAATGGATTGTGTGACAGGGATCGGATCGTGGCGTGACTATCGCGATCCACATCTTCCCGTCCTCACTTAAGCTAATGGCCCATTCAACACTGCGATCCGATCCGTCACTTTGCTATTTCCACGACCCGATCCGCTCCCTTGCCATTTCCACGACCCGATGCCTCAACCGTTTCCCTTTATCTCCATCCTCATCCCTCCTTACTCACGAATCGGACTGGTCAGACTTTCCCTTCCCGTCTTCTTCTTTCTCTCCTCTTCTTCTCCATCGCGGAAAGCGAGCAGTTGAACCCATCAACCATGGCGCTTTTAATAACCCATCAACGATGAAATTCCACCACTTTCTCCTCCCAAACTAGTCAAAAGCTCAGAAAAAACAAGAGAGAAATTGCACGAGAACGCTTTTAATAAGATTACCTTTTTTAAATTGGAAAAAACAAGTGGATTTTCGGAGATTTAAAGAATTAGGGTTTTTCTCTTGAAGGATTTGGCGGCGCGATGCAGAAACAAGAAGAAGGAGAAAAGAGTGAAGAGGGTTCGGGTTTATATAGCTAAACCCGTGACCGTTGGTCTCCCCTTTTTCGTCTCATACGAACCGTGGGCTTCGGTGGATCACGGGGGCAAGCCCATCGGGCCCAGCAAAGAAGAAAGAGGCCGACCCTAGTTCGGCTCGCTACGATGGATGGATCAACGTGCTTAAAGTCCACCACGTTCTGAATATAAGCTCGTTGCGTTTTGTGAATTATCCCGTATGCTCACCAAAGATCGATAGGAGTAGCTCGCTCCGCGGATCGTAATGATCTTACGCGATCCGAACCATCAGGTAATGAACAGAAATGAAAACTCAGAAATACTTGTCAAAATTCAAGAGTTTACCTGGCAATTTTACAATGAAGTCTCCAAAGATTCCAAAAATGAGAATTATCCAATGAACAAAGAAATGATGGATGATCTATACTGATATTTATATCGGTCAAAGAACGCAACTCTCCGAAGTAACATGACATTTCAGACAGACGCAACCACTAATTTACATCGCTTCATGAAAAGACGTCTCTGCAATTTCGAAGCATGTTCCATCCTCGATAAAACATACTTCGAGGGGGAAAAATGTTGGCTAGATTTTTGACCAAGCCACCAAGGTTCACATACAAGAAGAAAATGTGGATCTCCATTCCTCTAATTCATGAAAGATTGGTCGTGGCCAAGCCACCCTCTTCGGATCGCGACACACCTCAGATCGTTGGAACTAACCGCGATCTAACCCGTCTATGGGAGCCCGATCCGTTCCGCATGCACTAGCTCGAACCGATCCGCTCCAACCACCACGATCCGGTCCAGGCTGAAAGACACGATGACGGCCAAGGACCAAGTCACCCACGATCCGAGATCTGAGGAGGTCGCGACACCTGTCCACAACTGTCATATTGACCAATTCTTCATCAAGCCACGATCCGATCCGATATTCTCGGGATTTGTGCCACGTACGACCGCGATCCGCCTGATAATATCAGCTATAAATAGCCCAAAGATTGGCATTTTTGGGGATCTTTTGGCAGTTGAAAGGAGAGATCCAACCAGTACTGTCATACCAATATTTCATACCAAGTTTATTTCGAGTTAGCTGAGAGAAATCATAATTGTAAGAGTGAATTTGAGAGAGATTATTGGTTGTACTGGCATCTAAAGTATAATCAATAGCATTTAAAGTGGACGTAGGCTCGTTAACGCCGAACCACTATAAATTGTGTGTGTTTTCTGCCTTTTTTTCCTCCTTTTTAATTATAATTCTCTACGAATCAGAACAATTTGGGAGTTAGAGCCAAATTTTGATCTAACAAAAGGCATATTCCCCAAAGCCATATGCATTATCTTTTGATCCACTGTTTGAATCCTTGTTTCCTTCTTTCCTGAGTCTCCGGGGCTCCTGGCTTTCTGAGAGGTAACCTCATCGCGGCATGGTTTCGTAGGCTTGATGAGACTACGACACCTGTTGAAGAGAGAAAGAAGTGCCCAACTTCCTTCTATAGCCGCAGTAGTTTTACCTACGACTAATTTTCTTTCAAGCTTTGTAGGGTTTTCCGTGTGATGGAGGCAACTTTCGAGAGACTTGTCAATATGTTACACAAGGATGGTAAAGATGAGAATGAGGGAGTTTGGCTAAGGAGCATAAACCAATGATGAGAAACTCATGGATATGGACTTGGTTCACAAAGGAGGAAAGAATAGTAAAACCTAAGACAAGAGAAAGTGTCTTTATTATGGTATAATGGGTCATATAATTAAGGACAAGGGCAAGAACAAAGGACAGGATTTTCAGGAGGGCAAGTGCATGCTCTCACCGCCAGCGTACCTGAGAGAGAGAGGTAGTAAAGTTTCTGTTGAAAAAGTTTAGTTTTTCTTTTTGATCATCCTGTTAGTACTCTTTTTGATTTTAGCGCTTCATATTCGTTTATATCTTCTTCCATAGTTGAGTCTCTGCACCTTAGTACTTGTATAGTAGAAGATCCCATTATTGTCTCAAATCCAATTGGTGGTTCTTCTCATTTATCTTTGGTTTGTAAGGATTTGAGAATAGCTATATTAAGTATTGAGTTTATGCTTTTGGTTTCATGGGCTATGGGTTGATTCTAGGCATGGATTGGTTAGCTAGTAATTATGAAAGGAGGGTAGTTAGACCTTTGACTTGCCTCGGGAATACCCTCGAGATTTCGTGCGATCCTAAGGGATCAGTTAGGCTTAGCTACCTAGAATCACTTGATGCATCTATCAACGATTTTCGATCCGTTAGAGTAGTCCGTGAGCACGCAGATGTTTTTGATTAGGTTAGGGGTTTGCCCCCAAAAACGCGAGATAGACTTCCGCATATATCTAGTTGACAATGCAAAGCCAGTTGCATTACCTGTACGACACATGACTCCAAGGGAAAGAAAGGGCTTAGTAAACAAGTAAAAGAATTACTTTAGAAAGGGTTCATAAGGCGAAGTATTTCTGAATGGGGTGCTCCAGTTGTTTTCTCTACAAAGGCGGATGGCTCACTTTGCTTGTACATAGATGATATTTTGGTTTTCTCTAAGAGTGAGGAAGAACATGCTTCGTATCTAAGGGAAGTCTCGGATACCCTCCAAGCGCATCAGCTTAAGGCTAGGTTTCATTTTTGGAGAGAAGAAGTAAGGTTTCTAAGACATGTGATATCCAAGGAAGGGATAACAGTAGATCCCGCAAATGTAGTTGCGGTGCAAAATTAGAAGGTCCCAAGGAATGAAACGGGAGTAAGAAGTTTTCTTGGATTAGCGGACTGGTATAGGAAGTTAATTAAGGACTTTGTGAAGGTATCAGCCCCACTTACTAGATTGTCGAAGAAGAATCTAACTTTTGCTTGGGATTTGATTTGTGATGTTGCTTTCCAACGATTGAAGAGAACCTTGGCGACAACCCCAGTCTTGACGTTGCCTGAAGGGAACAAGACGTTTACAGTTCATACGGATGCATGCGGGACATGGTTAGGCGCTGTTTTAATGCTAGAAGAGAGGGTAGTTTGTTATGGAGGAAGACAGCTGAAAGTACATGAGAAAAACTATCCTATCCACGACTTGGAATTAGCTGCTATAATGTTCGTTCTTATGTCATGGTATCATTATCTTTTAGGAGAGGTAAAGTTTGAAGTACATAACAACCTTCTGCTTTAGACCCTCAGTCAAGTTTGTACCTGGTTTGTCAACATCGCTAGAAGAGCGGCCTACGCTTCTGGATCAGATAGGAGCGGCGTAACGAGAAGACCCTCAGATTTGTGACAAGATGGATGAGCTAAGCAGAGGAGAGACCTCTAATCATCTTAATACATACACTTGGTATCATTGTCAACATCTGTTTATCTTGGAAAGATAGTTCAACTACATGGGATACCCTCTAGCATAGTAAGTGATCGAGATCCTATCTTTACTACTGATTTTTGTAAATGGTGGCCAAGAAGCTTCACAATCGTGAAGTTAAATTGGTTAAAATACAGTGGAGTAAAACTCAAGAAGAAGCGACGTGGGGGACTGAAGATAAGACACGCGCATCATACCCTTTTTCTTGAGGATATATCCCTGATCTGTTTTTCTAGAAATTTTATGCATACTTGTTTCTATCTTTTTAGGCATATCCTCTAAGTCATATCTTCGATCCTTAGGGATAAGCCAATGGATGTAAACATGTATTTGAAACATGTTATGATTGATGGTTGCAAGCGATTGCTCGTGGATGCATATACACACATTAGGCACTAGATCTGCTCAGTCACTTTCATATTGCATATGCATATGAATGTATGTATTTGTATATGGATTGAAACTTGATGTGTTATCATATGGATGTTGCATATGGATGAATGAATATGCACACATATAGTATTTACATGATTAGGGATACTTGCATACATATTGGACGCATGACACTCTCATGATTCGCATTAAGGAGGTCAACTGAATCAGTGGACCGCCTGATCTTTTGCATTAGTATTAGGACATATACACACACTATGCATATGATCATTAAAACATTAGAAATCTTTTTAAGGACAATGGATGCCTATGATTGATGGTTGATTAGATGGATGTTGGATGGTAGGATATACATTCTTCTTGACTTGGAGATTTCGGGGACAAAATCCTTTAAGGAGGGGAGAATGTAACACCCCATATTTTATATGAATATTAAAATAACTAATTAAAAGATACTTAATTTTAAAATTGGGAATTAAGTAAAACGGGTAGCTCCATTGCGTTTGTCTCGGAATTCTTCTTGAGATAGAGTCCGAGTTTGCGTTAATCGGGCTCCGTATGAAGAAGTTATAAGCCTTAGAAGTTTGTATATGCGTAAGGAAGATTATATATGAATATAATAAGTCCAGAATGTTCAAGGATGGTCTAAAATTTGAAATCATCCAAAGGGAAGTGAGCGGGAAAATTCGCGCTCAACAGGTGTCGACCCCCCCAAGGGGGAGTCGACATGGGAGTCGACCCACCTATAGGGGAGTCGACATAGGTGTCGACCCCCTATAGGGTGTCGTCCCCTTTTTCTGATCTGGACGAAAAATTTTGGACCAACGTGTTTTGGCTGATGTGTCATTCCCTGATTCGCTGTGTGGTGTATTTTCTGCTATGGATGATTCTGATGACTCCAAGGCTGATCTGAAGGCTCTAAAACACTCTCTACACCTATAAATTAGTGCCTAGACCTAACCTAATTCATAACAATTCCTAATGGCGCCGCTATGCTACTGAACTCTCAATCCTCTTAGCCGCCGCTTCTAAAACCTAAATCATATTAGGACTTCTTCATCAACAATCAACTTTGAAGATTAATCAACATCAAATTGGAGTTTCTGCAAAAACAATGATTCAATTACCTTTTTCTTAAATCCTAGCAATGTAAGTTCAAGTTATTTTCAAATTTAAACACCTAATAGTAATCTTGGCATGTAATAAAATGGATCTAAGTCCATGCTTGATGATAAGACAATCTTTTCAGATTTATCCCTATCTTTCTATTGAATCTATGATTTTACATGCCCGAGAAGTTATTATATCGATTCATGCCTATCTTTGTCGAACATCGGATATATATAATTCTCTTTTGTTCATGATGATATTCATATCAGATTTATATACCCACGAGGTTATTTCTATCAGTTTATTTTAGATCTATCTTTATTATACCTTAATTCTAACAGATCTGTAATCCTCTTAGGTCCATAATGTTATATTTGACAGATCTATCATTATAATGCTTGTTTTTATGCCTACTCTCATTTATGTTCCTTCTTTCTTCCCTCTTTATTTCATGAATCTAGATTAACCTCAAATCTAGACTGAATCTTATTATACATGCGATTTGAATGCGGGGATATTGGGGAGTAATCTATTTGGTAAAAGTGGAACATAATTTGTAACTTGTGATTTGGGGCATAATTGTTATTGTTGCGAACTTGGGGTAAATTGAAATATTAAATCTAGATTTGGCACAAACTGTAAATTAGAATATTAAATCTAGATTGGGCATAACTATTGGTTGGGACGCCAAGCATAATGTATATTGTGATTTTGGGGCATGACTATTATTGCAAATTTGGGAAGATTGGGTGTAACCTATTTTGAGTAATAACTTGTAATTGAATTTGTGGGACATAACTTGCAATTGGCTTTGTTAGGCATAACTTGAGAATTGGAACATGACTAGTTTTGTGAATTTGGGATAATTAGCATATAAAATCTAGACTTGGACGTGTACGGTAAATATGTAAATTGGCTAAAAGATGAAAATGCCTAACCCGAGGTTAGATTGATTTGCGGTGTAAAACTGCCCGAAACCGCCCAGCACATCCAGTAACCACAACAACACAGATCTAATGTGAGAGGTTGGCGCATTTAGCCCAAAACCCGAGGTTAGAATGAGTTTAGGGTAGAAGTCTACACGGAACCGCCTGGCACATCCAGCAACCGCAAACAACAGTTCTAATGTGAGAGGTTAAGGCATTAATGAATGAATTAATGCTAATAAAAAAGACATGCTAAGAATGGTAAGGTTAAGTAACATATGAATAGGCCACACTTAACCAATATAACATGATGAATGAGTAGGGTTAAGTTAATAAGAAACACTTAACCAATATAACATGATGAATGAGTAAGGTTAAGTTAATAATAAACACTTAACCAATATAACATGATGAATGAGTGGGGTTAAGTTAATAAGAAACACTTAACCAATATAACATGATGAACGAGTGGGGTTAAGTTAATGGGAAACACTTAACCAATATAACATGATGAATGAACAAGGTTAAGTTAATAGGAAACACTTAACCAAAACAACATGATGTGTGGGTGGGTTAAGTTAACATGAATGGACAACACATAACAAATATTACATGAACAAAGTGGATAGGGTTAAGGCAAGCTTAACCAATAATACGTATTGATTTGATAAGTGGGAGGGTTAGGTAAACCTTGGGTAGGTGGGTAATATTAGTATATATAGGCCCACAAACTTAACCGTTAAATAAACATGTTTTAATCAGTGGGAGGGTTAAGTACATCTCCTGTAGGTGGGTAATATTTGTATATATAGACCCACAATCTTAACCAGTAGGAAACCCTAGTAACAGGGACCCATTTCAGCAGTAACCCAAATAGATGTATCATGGTACCCTAAAATAGGCAGGGTGGGGCACGATTACTGGGCTGATTATAAGCGGTCAAAATAGCGGCAGGGGGTACGTCAGTGTAGGTTCCGACGGATTACGGGCGCGCACGTACTCCGGAGTGGGAAAAAGCAAGCACTGGGTACCAGTAGTTATACACTGTGCATCTTGAATCGTATCGGGTTGCTATCATAGGGATTGATACACCTTATGGTAGGACCAGCACAGGGTATCTACACGCAAGAGAGGGCCGGTTGACACAGACACAAGGAAAATTAATACGAGTATGGAGCCGATCGATCGGGTAGTAACGGTACATCTAACATATTCATGGCAATTAGGCAGATTAAGGTGGGATCCTCATAATAGCTGTGCACCTAAAGGCTACCACAATTGCGGGGGATTGCGATCATATTATCATTTTATATAGATTAGTAGTTGGGACACTAGTTAGGTGGTGCAGAGATATAGAAATCAGAATAACAGGGTAGTAACGAAGCAGAGAAAGAGTAGAAGCGCAGTCAGTTTATCTTGCCTTATCATATCTTATGCTAATCTTATGTTATCTTGTTATACCTGTTATCACGATATTGTCTTATATTCAGTTTATTCATGTCATGTTGCTTTTATCGATTCACATGCTGAAAGTCACTGGACTTACCAGGCTTTATGTCTAACCCGTTTTCTTTCATCTTCTTTTCATCCGTTTCCCCCCAAGTAGTCAGGGAGGGAATAGCTCAACTTAGTTTGGACCGTTTCTCTTTCCAAGCTTGACGAATCTTTGATGTATCGCTTAGATACTCTCATCTTTGGCTATGTTTGCACTTTTATTTGGGGACTTTTGCTACTTTGCTATGTTTTATGCTTCTTATATACTTGGAAGTTTTTGAATCAAGACATAAGTTTTATGTAATACTTTTAAGTATGATTGAGTCAATTGTTGTAAAAGCTTGATTGAACTACATTGCTTATAAAATGACTTTATTTTCCGCTGCTTTATTTGTCTTTCTTGTAATGTATATGCATCTTTTACCTAAAACGCTCCACCGAAGTTAAGGCATTCCCTTTGTGGGTGACCTTAACAGAGGTGTGGTGTTTCATCCACTCTTCTTCAATGTTGATCTTCAATCTACTTACGTAGATCTATGAATCTAATGGAGTGGTGAGGTATTTGGTGGAGTAGGGAGAACCACAAACCCCAACCAAATGAGAGAATGAAGAAAGTAAATCATTCTCCTTGCCTCTACCCTCCTGTTTATAGCCAATAGACCCTAGCCTTAATGGGCCTCACTAATCAGCCCACTGATGACTAATTAGTTTGTCCAAAAATTGTAACACCCCACCTCCGTTAAGGTCACTCACAAAGGGAATGCCTTAACTTTGGTGGAGCATTTTAGTAAACAGAACAGAATATTACAAGACAGATATAAAAATAGTACTGAAAAACTTTATAACTTTATTTCAGCGGACAGAAATCAATTTGGTTACAACTTTACCAAAAACTCTAGTACATATATATCAGCCTTGTTCAAAATCCATCAGAGTACAAAACTTTAAAATCATAATCCCCACAGAATGGAAGTTATACAGAGCCGAGCCATACTTTAAGCACTTCGAGCAGAAGGAATCCGGATCGAGCGAAAGTATTCCCTCCTTGGATAACCTAGGGGGAACGGAAGAAAAAGGGGCGAAAACAAGCAAGGTCAGACATAAAGTCTGGCAAGTCCAGTGATTTTCAGTTATGAATAGATAATAATAACATGACATGAAAATAAAACTGGATAAGAGATAGCAGTAACTGGTGCAGCGGATATAACAGCAGAACAGAATGATATAAGCTATTTCTTAAAATTTCTCTGCATTAATACTAGTATAACAGAATTAGGTGCCACCCTAATGTATAAACTGAAACAGAAACGGGTATAGAATAATTTTCCACAGAAGAGATTGCTAGTAATGGGCCTTTACCACCCCAACAGAAACAGACAGAAACAGAATGCTAATAATGGGCCTTTACCACCCGAACAGAAACAGACAGAAGCAGAAACAGATTAATCCCTACGGAAACAGAATGTAGAATTAGGTGTACACTAGTAAATGGGACTTTACCACCCGAACAGACGGTACCACGCAGAAACAGACAGGTGTTACCACCCAACAGAAACAGACGGTACTAACAGAAACAGACAGAACAAAGTGTACCCTAAAACCCTACCCCAAGCGATCGGCTCCCTAATACATAAATACCCTTTGTCGGCCCCACAATAAGGTGTATCACTCCCTAAAGTGACAACCAATTGGCACAGACCCATTTACAGATGTCACAGCGTCTTACATCCACAGAGGCAGGCCGGGATCCATGCACGCACATGACCCGGTTGAAACGCACCATCAACACCCCTCGCCATTATCAGAATGAACCGCTTATAATTAGTTCATTAAGCGTGCCCGGACCCTACCTACTGTTGGGTCAAAATTTTGATACCAGAAAGGGTTACTGACTAATATGGGTCCCAAACAATAGATGACACAAGTAATTTCCCTCCTAACCTTGTGTCCCCAGACTAACAGATTTCAGATTAACTTTTTTACAAATTCAAACATACAGAGATCGGATTTACTAGTTCACAGACCCGAAAATCAAATCAACAAGTTTTCAGACTAAAGGATCAGATGTACGGATTTAACAAAATTTCAGATTTGTCTAGCTTTGTATTAGGCCTACAGATTCATGAACGGGTTTATTATATATATCAGTCCAGTTGGTTTAACCCTATCCACCCAACACGTTTTAGACATCATTTTTATCTCAGATTTGCATTAATTAATTATTAATGCACAGACCTCTCACATTAGGTCGCTAGCTTGTGGCCGCTGGATGGGCCGGGCGGTTCCGGGCAGACTTCTGCCACAAGCCAGACCTAACCTCGTGTCTATGCATATTATGACTAACTTCTCACATTAGAACCTATTGTTTGCGGCCACTGGATGTGCCGGGCAGTTCCGGCCAGGATTACGCCGCAAACTCATTCTAACCTCGAGTTAGCCATGTTCATCTTTGCGGCCAATTAATTAATAATTTACCATTTATGCCCACGCCTAATATACATGTCAATTATTCATTACTATAGTCAATTCAGATTATATCAACTCAACAGATATATCAGATAACAGATTTTGCAGATTAGGCTACTTAACGGATTTAGCAGATTAAGCAAACTAGCAGATTTAGCAGATAACAGATTAGGCACCTCAACAGATTTAGCAGTTCAGGCATCTCAACGGATTTAGCAGTTTAGGCATCTCAATAGATTTAGTAGTTTAGGCGTCTCAACAGATTTGGTTTAGCAGATTTGGCATTTTCAACAGACTTAGCAAATGACATATTTAGCAGATTTAATATTTCTAAAGGTTCTATTTACATGCCTTGCTTAATCGTAAATTAGGCCTAAATAATTGCCATGATTCACAATATGATCATATACCCCATGTTTGCCTAAATTTACATAACATAGAATATGGATATAATTTACCATATAACATATGTTCCCATTTTGGTTAAACTAGCATTGTACAGCAGATTCATCTATAAATTATACCAAATATTACAATGCATGCCATATATCCAAAAATCCCTATTTAGGTGTATTCACACTTAATAGTCCTCAAATCTTATTATAGATTTTAATTTCTACACCTAAGTCACATATCTTCCCCTTCTTAAAATGTGCCACAAATCTAGGTTTTAATCATGTATCATATTCTTAAAATCAGATATTGAATTATGTCCCCAAATCACAGATTATCATACATAGCTTGCTCAGATCCAGATCTAGTTTACAACAGGAAATATGTATCTAAACTAATTACATGCCTACGGTCAAATTTATGCCCTAATTCCTAAGTCATATGTCCAATGTAAATTTTTATGCCTCAACTTCTCAAATCGTATGTTCAATATTCTTTATGCCACAAAACTCAAGTCATAGGTTCAATTATATGCCTTAGATTTATGTCCTAAGTTCCAAGTTCAACCTATGTTCTTTCCTCAAATCACTCACATATCGGTCATGCCCATTTCATGCATTATTCATTTTATTGTCCCAAATATTTTAGCGTATGTTAATCTCTTATGAGACTGGCTTAGGCTCGTGGTAGCCTGGCTATAGAACAGAAAGCAGAAAGAAATACAGAATAAGGTAGATCTAAACAGAACAGAACAGACATAATCTCAGATTCAGTTTTACAATTCATGTCACAATCAGAATTAACATTTATATCAGAAAATAACTGTACTTGCCTTGATTGGATTCTAAAAGAAAGATAGTTGTAGCGACGTTAGTTGATCTTCTTTAACCGTTGTTGGAGTTTCAAGCTTGAATTGAGTTGCTTAGGTTGATGTTGATTAGCTTCTAGTTTTGATTCCAGTAGAGTAGCGACGCCATTTTTATTTTTATTTAGAACAGAGGCAGAGTATAAGCAGAATATAATTGTGTGTAGAGAAGGCTAGGTTTGGGGCTGTTTAAATAGGTTTAGGCAGACGAATCTATGCAGAAAACGAGACCAGATACATAAGAATGCACCCAGGCCCAAAACCAGGTTCGGGGACCAGGTCGACACCCAAGTCGACTGCGCAGTCGACCTGGACCTGGGGGTGTTGACTGCCCAGTCGACGTGGTTGCTGGGCGGGAAATTTTCCGCCCAGTCTGTCTGGGTTTTGAAATTCGAATTTGAACTCGAATTCGAACTGTTTTGAACTTTGCAAATACCTGAAACTTCGGAGGGTCATATCTCCCTCATACGGACTCCGATTCTCGAAAACTCGGACTCGTTTCCAAGCACAATTTCGAGTGGAACGCAATAGCGCAGCCCTTTTCCCTTAATTCTTATTTTAAAAATTAATTATTCTCTGATTTGTTACTAATAAGTTCACAGAAAATACGGGGTGTTACAAAAATGTGTAGCATTAAAACAACGATTCCTACAAAACCGCTCAGCCAAAAATTTTATGTGATCACTCAACGGAATTGGAAACACCATTTTCGACCCAACGAAATTGATCCCTGCACCTTATTCGATCCCAGTCAAAAGTTATGCCCTGTACAAAATTGACTGGGGCAAAATGGTGAAAAATAAAATTGATAAAAATTATGGACATGTCTCACATCCCCATAAACCATATATCAAAATATGAGAATGATCCGACCCTTAGAGAATTAAATAAAAATATTTTACGATCCTGCGATACATAAAATGCTAGTCGTTACATTTGTTGTCTTAGACTCACATGTCTAGACTTTCCATTATATATCTTGTTAAGGACATTATATATCGTATTTTGGATATCACAGCTAA
Organism: Allium sativum; assembly: GCA_030737875.1. Taxonomy (NCBI): domain Eukaryota; kingdom Viridiplantae; phylum Streptophyta; class Magnoliopsida; order Asparagales; family Amaryllidaceae; genus Allium; species Allium sativum. The sequence continues at coordinate 152,705,933 of CM060924.1, read as the reverse complement.
TCGAGACTACTGGAGATGGCTCCGTAGTGAAATTTATATTAATAAATTTCCAAACCATTCTGCTTCCTTATGTGCATTTTCTAATGCAATCAACTATGACAATATTATTGAATAGGGTGTATATGTTTCCCAAAATGTAGAACAATTTGACAATGAACAGGAATAATTTCATCTTCTCTTGCCAACAAGTAAAATTATCTCCATCAGAGTGATTCAATCGAGTTAATTGCTGATTCATAACTTGAAGGGCGCTCGCTTCTTCCAAGACTGAGGAATATTGATTGAAATTTGCCGGAAAATTTGTTGTTCGAGACATGGAAAATGACATATTTTTGACATTAAGGATTTAGAATATAGGCTCTTTTAGTTAATGGTTCTACCCACTAGATACAAACTTGTTATCAAACTTTTGACAGGATCCGATGAAGCCTTGAAATAGCGTAACAAGATTCAAGGTTTATACGATATTTATCTAGCAAAGAGCACTTTATTGTAGTTTCCGGTGTTGCAAAGTTCATAGTGGAATATAGTGAAGAAGAAGAGATTTGATTTGCAACGTTTCCGCATTAGCAACATTTCGAAGACATTGCAAAATCTGTTTGAGATGAAAGTGTTTTTGTAACACTTTCAAACGTTGCAAATCCTCGGAAGAACAAGAAATTCCGACGAGGTGGGTAACCTATTTTCCTTATTTACTACTCCAATGGTTGGTTTGTTGATTCGTGCCTTCGATATTTAGTTATCGATGAGGTTTCGAAAAAGTTTGTAAACCTTGGGATTCCTTGTTTCGAATATGTGTTGATCTGACACTTAAACTATATTTCTAGTCCAGTTGCTCTGCTTCGGAAACGTATCAATCCGATACTTTGCCAAATTTTGAGTTTCAATCCACTTTGTCCCAAAATGATATTCTGATGAATCTAGCTGTTCATGGCTCATATAACCAACAGTACCCGATTTTCAAGCTATCCAACATCCAAGTCCAAAGCATAACAGTTTCTTCGAAATGCATTTTAACACTTGTCCCCCAAAACATACCTTTCTGTGGAAGATGTATTTTTTATATTCCAGTTTCAAGAATGTCTCTGGATTGATCATGAGTTTCATAGCGGTTTTGAGCCGTAATCAAAGTTCATGATCTAGTGGAATCGTTTATATGTCAAATAGTTTTTCTAAATAACTATCGGAAGTCTTTTTGAGCTTTTATCGAATTATGCAACATCTTCGGGTTTGGTGTCCGCGACCTCTTCGAGTCGATGTTTATGTTTGCGCCATGCCAGGTCGATTCCTTGTCAAGTGTCGTCCACACTTTACTGATTTTAGCCTCATTGATCTCTCGCCAAGCCCAATCACACCCGACAATACTATTTTTTTCTATGCAAATCATAATCCCCAGTTCGCGTTCGGAGCCTCGTCAGGCTCTATTTGACATAATCCATAATCATTGCGTTATAACTTTGCCAGATTTTTGTCATGATTTGGCCATATATGGTGGCTTGGAGCCTCACCAGGCTTTGGTCGAGCATTCGCCATACCGTTGATTGGTAACATCGTCGGGTTTTCATTAAGCATCATCCATACTGAGCATTCCCTAGTCTTGCTTGTTCCCCATGAAACATTAACCATACTTAACGGTTGGTAGTTTGGTTAACCTCTTGCCAAGCGTCATCCATACTACCCTTAGTTTTGTTGAGTTCTCAATAATCATCGGCCATGCTAGACGATTCACCTTTTTTTGCATCCTACCAAGCATCAGCTATACTTGATCTTCCAAATCCTTACCTAGCATCATCCATACTTGACGATTTATAGCCTCTCCGTGCTCTTACCAATCAACTATAATTGGCATTCCATAGCCTCATCGGGCTCTTTTCATGCATCAGCCATACATGACGGATTATCAAGTGGATTAAGTTTTAATTGAAATCTTTTTGCTCAGTGAGCATCATCCATACTCACCAAATAGTTTTATTATATTAGTTTGAATTCAGATTTTATATCCGATGAGCATTAGGCATACTGGTTGAATGGTTTCATTAAAGTAATCCAATTGAAAAATACATACTTGACAAGCATCATCCTTACCCACAAAATATTTTTATTAATATAATTGCATTGTCTATTTCATATCTAGCTAGCTATACTTGCCAAATAATTTTATTAAAGTGAAGAAGCATATATTTTATTGCAAAAACTAAAAGATTAATCACCATTCAAAGCATCCCTAAGCATCTCACGGTTCTTGTATAAGAGTAAGCGGCTTAGCCGTTTATTACAAATTGACTAAAATGAAAGTAAAATTGATGGTTTATCATCATCCAAGTGCGTGACGAAGGATCTCTCTTATTCCCGTACATATGTAGGAGATTGGTCGTTAGTATTTTCGAATTTATGTTATCTGCTAATTATAATGCACCTTCGCAAGATAGGCTTGCTTCTTTCCTGTGCGACCAACAGTTGCTCCTATTCCGTTGCCACATCCCTACTTAGTACATACCATTAAAGTTATCCATTTCTCACTTGCTCCTTGATAATCATTCATTTGTTTCATATCCAACAATTTCATGAAATAAACAGAAATTACAGGAATCTATCTCTTATTTTATGGGCACCCATCTCGCTTTCCTTCTTGCCGGAAGGTGGTCTTTGATGTCCATGTATATCTCTTATAGACTTGCATTCACCTTTGCATATGAATCGTATTTTGACCCTCTTTTCATTTGATTTCCTATGCCAGGATTTCCCTAAGCTTTACGCTTTCGTCTATTGATTCTAGAATTGGATGTTCCTCCATCTTAAAGCATTGACCTGGAGAGCTTCGTGGTCTGTCTTTTTTGCCTCAAAAAACTGTCGGCTTCATGGTAGAATTCTCCGAGGTCCCACGAGAATAGAATTGTCCTGAATTCCAGAGACTACAACAATAAGAACCATCGATCGATCTGGCCAATCCACCGAAGCCAATGTGGTGTTGAATCTTTCAAGTGATTTGCGTAGAGTCACTATGGTCTCTGCTTGATTTTGGTGAGTGTCGTTACATTTTCAGGTCGGGAAATATGAACTCAAAATTGTTTGAAAAGTCTTTCCAACTTCTAATAGATCATGATTCCAACTGCCAAAACCACATGGCAATGATATCTGAAAGAAATTGAAAGAAACAAACACTTATCCATGACATCATCAGATACCCCTAGCACTTCCATTGATCCATATAGCACATAAGATGGACGGTAGGACCCTTCCCCTTATCATAAACCTCAAAAACCGATAATTATGAATCTAGTGGATTCCGAGAATTCCAAGATGGTTGAGTGAATGAATTCCGATTAACATAATCCAGATCCTAATGAGATGATTCGCCTCTCGAAACCCTTTGAATCATATCCATTATTGGATCATCATCATTAAAAAGCAATCACCAATTACCAAATCTAACACCTGCTGTTCAAGTGCTTTATGTTGGGTAGTTCCCTCTTTGATCCAATCCAATGCCCAAACTTGCATGCGCCTGATTTCCATGTCCATTTCTTGAGTCCTGAATTCTGTTGGATCTAGATTAGCCTTAGAGGGGGTGAATATGGTTTATTGGATTTTAACAAGGTATTTAAAATTATCACACCATCGATTTTAGTAGAGAAAATAAATGCAGAAATAGAATGATACATATTTTACCTAGCTTCGGCAAACCCTTCCTACTGCTGCATTCCCAAGATTTCTATTAGGTATTAAAATAGATCCCTCTGACAAAACCCTGTAAACTCGTAAACCCTTCTCCTGTTCTAATCCTATGCTCTCCTAAGACCTAGACTAATCTTTATACCCAAGATCATATTTTCCCCTGAATTACAAACCCATAATTCGTAAATCCTAACTATAAATCCTATAGCTAGTAAACCCTACATTTATAGACAAACTAGAAAACCATAGTTTTACAGACAAACAAGAAAACCCTAGTTTTTAGATAAAATTAGAAAACCAACTGAAACGGTTTACAAAAAATAAAAACAATACAATAATAAAATAAAACAGAAATTGAAACGACCCAAACTTCCCCGTGAAGGAAAGCACGAATTGAATTGAGAACACGACGAATCAGAACAAAATCAGAAGAACATTTCATTGCTTATTACAACAATTTACATCAGAGTACAAGAATATAATAGAGTATTAATAAATATTATACATTCGAAAATATCAGAGATTAAATAATTACAATGCAGCGGAAAATTAATACAAAATACAACTGAAAGAAATACACGGATACAGAGCCTTCCGAGTATATTTCCAGTTGTAAACCAGGATTATGTGAATATAATATCTGCAAAACCCAACTACTAGTTGTCCATGTGATAATAAGGGCACCCAGAGTTTAGGTTAAAACAATAAACTCGAGGTCAGTCATGTGACTGGTGTGAGAACTAAAACAGTTATTAATCTTTATTTTAAAGTTAGATAAATCAAGGGACCACGCCGTATAACACGGAACGGGTTGCCTCTCAAGAATACCAGTGCATAAAACAAACAGCGCAATGCTAAATAAAGAAAAATGAAGCTATTATAAGACCCAGGTCCCGTCACACAATGCAACGCAAGCCGGAGGATAGGGTTTTCCCTTATAATAGCCAAAGAATGTTTGATACGCGAAATTTAATCTTTTATTATTACTATAAGTGAAAAAAACAACTTCAAATATAAATGTACCAATCATAGACGGCATGGGTACCATATACCATGTCGCCATACTAGGCTCTACAAATAAAACCGCAAAATGTCGTATGGGAAGTTGGATTTCCATCTGTGAACCGAGGCAAAAGATAGTCCTTAACACTTCGAGACACTCTAGCCCGTGTCTCAGGACCCAGACTCAGGTGGTCCCTTGGATCGTCAGGGCCGGTCCACATAGAGTGGATTAAACTTAAACCCTGAACAATACGTCTGCCCGCCCTATGGGGCGTAAATGAGCCAACGAATGACTCCATCGGTCCCGGATCGACCGATATAACCGAGGAGCCTCAAAATCCTACAACCACATGAGTCAAACTCGTCAGGGCTTGCAAAGGCTGACGCCACTCATAGCTAGAAAGAGACGCATGTCCTCCCTGATGTCCTCTCCAGTTTTTGGTTCACATCGAGGTGTGAGGCTCTCGAATTAACGCTACACAAAGCGATGCCACAAAGGTCGTGATTTGATTATCAACCACAAGACGCTGCTTTTCAACAAAAGCCTCGATCACTTCATGTAAGCATGATACATAGGCAATTCACGCCATGCAACTGATCCTATTAATCACACATAATGAAATCCAATGTCAGACACACAGTCCATTTGCAAGTCCGTTCTGGGTCTAAACGAAACCGGAGGCACCTTGTACCTCGCATATCCATCGATCTCCAAGTACGTCTAGACGATCACCAACTTATTCCCTCCTCTTGGGTGTACGACCCAATCAAGATCATCATGAATAATCCAAACGATGTGAAGACCTCCGGTCTTCAACCACCGTCTTCATCTTCGACTTATCGTCCTATCAGTTATTCAGAATGGGATAAACCCGGTCTTTCCGAATAACTCGCATATATTATAAACAAGTGCTACACAAACACAACATACGCCTCATTCCAATCCAGAATATTCCTTTATTCAAATATTCTTTTCATATTTTAAACCTTATTTTCTTGAATTGATAATTTTAGTTATCACATTCCATCAGTCTCTAACCGTTAATTAGTAAGAGAACAATTCCCTAAGTATTTGCCCTGAAGGCCGAAACCAACATCAGATCAATACCCAGGACGCCATTCAACTTAGCTAATCTCCAGTTAGTTTTTAATTTTCTTAACTCCATTGGGTTTAAGAACAGTATTATTAAAGATACCATTCACGACAAACCCAAAATCTTATTCCATTAATTATGGAATCTTTACAGAAAACAGATCAATATATATGATCGATATAAACTTCCGTATCCAACCAATAATATAAATGGAATAATGGAGAAGCCTTTTAAATTCCATATATAGTAACAGTCTTCCTCCAAAGAAGCTCACTTCGATTATTACCAAATCGAATTCCATTCCATTCCAATTTATATATTGGAAAACTTTACTTTGGAAAATTTCCATTAAACCTGAATAAAAAGATTTATAAATTCCAAATCACATTTCGTTGTTAATCTAGTTAAAGAACGAATGTCGTTTAAAACACAATTCATGATAAACCCAATTCACATTCCATCAGTCTCTAACTATAAATTATTAAGAGAGTAATTCCCTAAGTATTAACCCCGAATGCCGAAACCAACATCAGATCAATACCCAGAAAATCATTCAACTTAGCTAATCTCCAGTTAGTTTCTAATTTTTCTTAACTCCATTGGGTTTAAGAACAGTATTATTAATGATACCATTCACGACAAACCCAAATCCAATTTGATATTAAATACAAGACTCTGAATAGAATATATATCGGCTTATATTCAATACCAAATTATGAAACCAACAAATATCGTATTGGAATAACGATATATATATCTTTCAAATTCCTCCACAGTATCCGTATAATCACGGAATCCAATATCGAAATATTCCGAAGATAATTTCGATTCAAATCCATTCCAATTCTTATATTGGAAATTTTTGGTTATATTAAAACCCATTCTCAATCCATTTTATTTATTTTAAAATATTGGATTATTTTTCTAGTTATAAACTAGTTCATTTCGATAAAAATATATTTTTATCTTTACAAATGTGTAATTTTTCATTCCAACTCTTTTCAAATCATTTATTATGATTTTACACAAATTATTGATATTTTTAATAATTTTATCAAGGCCCGTACAACCAATTTCCATAAACGGTCATCGAACTGCACTTACAACGGCCTTTTCCAAATTCGATTTGGACATAATTCCAAATCCAACCGCTAGATTTCAAATATCTTATATTTGTTAGAAAGCTCTTTTCGATACGAACCCAATGTTTCCGGTTTTAGGATCATCCGACGGCCGGATCTCCCATAACGCTAATTCGAAGTCAATGGTCGAAATTCGCGAAAGGCCGCTACGCGACACGTTATATTCAGGCCATTTAATATATATAATATATATATTATATATTTCGTCGATTTTTATTTAAAAAATTATCTTATAAATCGTTTTAACTTCGTTTTAAAATCGATTCCAACTTCATTTTCAATTTTAAATCAAAATTGAATATTCTATATCACTAATATATAAATGATAATATTTTCAAAATATTAGATTTTGAAATAACTTCCTTTTCTATATTCATTATAAAAACGAATATAATCGATATAAATATCGTTCGCGTCAAAATGGTGCATATCTAATCAACACGGCTTTATATATTTCAATAATTCATGTCCATCCAAAATCGGACATCAAAATCATATTTTAATCCATTCCAGAATATTATTTTAAAATATTCGTTATTTTAAAATATTCGTCATTTTAAAATATTCTTCATTTCTGAATTGGAATCAGACACAACCAATTACCATATAAAGTGATTTATATGGATTTCATACAACACATGTATATCACAACAATGATAAATAATCAACCATCATCCAGAGTGCACCACACAACTGCATAAACATTAATTATAAATAATTTATGCTTATATCAGCCTGTCAACCAATCGATCGACATACAACTAAACAATTAGGACTAGTGTACGTCAAATGTCATCCCAACACCCATATGGGGTTTCAACCAACAAATACTGAATATTATTTGTGCAGTTGGGCGATGTGTAAAATTTATCGTCCCAATCCATATCAGTCAAATGGGTGTACATAAACAAATCGTCTGATTTGTAAATGAATATTTTATTTTATTCATTTATCTAATAAAAATGATATTTTTATTTTTCTAACATATTTTAGAAAATTTCGGAGGCATAACGGCGCGATACTAGAACCGGGATAAGGTCTAGCCATATCTCTCGCCTCATAATGGCACACGTCATACACAAACTAAATTACCTCAATTCATTTAATTTTCCAAATCAAACTTAACTAAATAATCCAATCAACCAAACAAATCAAACAAGCCTTTCATGGTTTGTGGACGACGGGTGTCGGGTGCTGCTAAGCACCGTCTGCATCCTAGTATATATTCTAACTAGAAAAATAGAATTTAAAGTGAGTTCTCACCTTGGGGTTCCACTCCACCATTCTTTAATTCTGAATGGTCACGCACGTACTCCGGAGTGGGAAAAAGCAGGCACTGGGTACCAGTAGTTATACACTGTGCATCTTGAATCGTGTCGGGTTGCTATCATAGGGATTGATACACCTTATGGTGGGACCAACACAGGATATCTACGTGCAAGAGAGGGCCGGTTGACACAGACACAAGGAAAATTAATACGAGTTTGAGCCGATCGATCGAGCAGTAAGGGTACATCTAACATATTCATGGCAATTACGCAGATTGAGGTGCGATCCTCATAATAGATGTACACCTAAAGGCTACCACAATTGCGGGGGATTGGGATCATATTATCATTTTATACAGATTAGTGGTTTGGACACTAGTTAGGTGGTGCAGAGATATAGAAATCAGAATAACAGGGTAGTAACGAAGCAGAGAAAGAGTAGAAGCACATTCAGTTTATCTTGCCTTATCATACCTTATGCTAATCTTATGTTATCTTATTATACCTGTAATCATGGTGCTGTCTTATATTCAGTTTATACATGTCATGTTGCTTTTACATGTTCACATGCTGAAAGTCACTGGACTTACCAAGCTCTATGTCTGACCCGTTTTCTTTCATCTTCTTTTCTTCCGTTTCCCCCCAGGTTGTCGGGGAGGGAATAGCTCAACTTAGTTTGGACCGTTTCTCTATCCAAGCTTGAAGAATCTTTGATGTATCGCTTGGATACTCTCATCTTTGGCTATGTTTGCACTTTTATTTGGGGACTTATGCTACTTTGCTATGTTTTATGCTTCTTATATACTTGGAAGTTTTTGAATCAAGACAGAAGTTTTATGTAATACTTTTAAGTATGATTGAGTCAATTGTTGTAAAAGCTTGACTGAGCTACACTGCTTATAAAATGACTTTATTTTCCATGGCTTTATTTGTCTTTCTTGTAATGTATATGCATCTTTTACCTAAAACACTCCACTGAAGTTAAGGCACTCCCTTTGTGGGTGACCTTAACAGAGGTGTGGTGTTTCATCAACTCTTCTTCAGTGTAAATCTTCAATCTACTTACGTAGATCTATGAATCTAATAGAGTGGTGAGGTATTTGGTGGAGTAGGGAGAACCACAAACCCCAACCAAATGAGAGAATGAAGAAAGTAAATCATTCTCCTTGCCTCTACCCTCCTGTTTATAGCCAATAGACCCAAGCCTTAATGGGCCTCACTAATCAGCCCACTGATGACTAATTAGTCTGTCCAAAAATTGTGTAGCATTAAAACAACGATTCCTACCAAAGCGCTCAGCCAAAAATTTTATGTGATCACTCAACGGAATTGGAAACACCATTTCCGACCCAATGAAATTGATCCCTGCACCATATTCGATCCCAGTCAAAAGTTATGCTCTATACAAAATTGACTGGGGCAAAATGGTGAAAAATAAAATTGATAAAAATTATGGACATGTCTCACATCCCCATAAACCATATATCAAAATATGAGAATGATCCGACCCTTAGAGAATTAAATAAAAATATTTTACGATCCTGCGATACATAAAATGCTAGTCGTTACATTTGTTGTCTTAGACTCACATGTCTAGACTTTCCATTATATATCTTGTTAAGGACATTATATATCGTATTTTGGTTATCACAGCTAATCGAGACTACTGGAGATGGCTCCGTAGTGAAATTTATATTAATAAATTTCCAAACCATTCTGCTTCCTTATGTGCATTTTCTAATGCAATCAACTATGACAATATTATTGAATAGGGTATATATGTTTCCCAAAATGTAGAACAATTTGACAATGAACAGGAATAATTTCATCTTCTCTTGCCAACAAGTAAAATTATCTCCATCAGAGTGATTCAATCGAGTTAATTGCTGATTCATAACTTGAAGGGCGCTCGCTTCTTCCAAGACTGAGGAATATTGATTGAAATTTGCCGGAAAATTTGTTGTTCGAGACATGGAAAATGACATATTTTTGACATTAAGGATTTAGAATATAGGCTCTTTTAGTTAATGGTTCTACCCACTAGATACAAACTTGTTATCAAACTTTTGACAGGATCCGATGAAGCCTTGAAATAGCGTAACAAGATTCAAGGTTTATACGATATTTATCTAGCAAAGAGCACTTTATTGTAGTTTCCGGTGTTGCAAAGTTCATAGTGGAATATAGTGACGAAGAAGAGATTTGATTTGCAACGTTTCCGCGTTAGCAACATTTCGAAGACATTGCAAAATCTGTTTGAGATGAAAGTGTTTTTGTAACACTTTCAAATGTTGCAAATCTTCAGAAGAAGAAGAAATTCCGACGAGGTGGGTAACCTATTTTCCTTATTTACTACTCCAATGGTTGGTTTGTTGATTCGTGCCTTCGATTTTGAGTTATCGATGAGGTTTCGAAAAAGTTTGTAAACCTTGGGATTCCTTGTCTCGAATATGCGTTGATCTAACACTTAAACTATATTTCTAGTCCAGTTGCTCTGCTTCGGAAACATATCAATCCGATACTTTGCCAAATTTTGAGTTTCAATCCACTTTGTCCCAAAATGATATTCTGATGAATCTAGCTGTTCATGGCTCATATAACCAATAGTACCCGATTTTCAAGCCATCCAACATCCAAGTCCAAAGCATAACAGTTTCTTCGAAATGCATGTTAACACTTGTCCCCCAAAACATACCTTTCTGTGGAAGATGTATTTTGTATATTCCAATATCTAGAATGTCTCTGGATTGATCATGAGTTTCATAGCGGTTTTGAGCCGTAATCAAAGTTCATGATCTGGCGGAATCGTTTATATGTCAAATAGTTTTTCTAAATAACTATCGGAAGTCTTGTTGAGCTTTTATCGAATTATGCAACATCTTCGGGTTTGGTGTGCGCGACCTCTTCGAGTCGATGTTTATGTTTGCGCCATGCCAGGTCGATTCCTTGTCAAGTGCCGTCCACACTTTACTGATTTAGCCTCATCGATCTCTCGCCAAGCCCAATCACACCCGACAATACTATTTTTTTCTATGCAAATCATAATCCCCAGTTCGCGATCGGAGCCTCGTCGGGCTCTACTTGACATAAGCCATAATCATTGCGTTATAACTTTGCCAGATTTTTGTCATGATTTGGCCATACATGGTGGCTTGGAGCCTCACCAGGCTTTGGTCGAGCATTCGCCATACCGTTGATTTGTAACATCGTCGGGTTTTCACTAAGCATCATCCGTATTGAGCATTCCCTAGTTTTGTTTGTTCCCCATGAAACAATAACCATACTTAACGGTTGGTAGTTTGGTTAACCTCTTGCCAAGCGTCATCCATACTACCCTTAGTTTTGTTGATTTCTCACTAATCATCGACTATGCTAGACGATTCACACTTTTTTTGCGCCCTACCAAGCATCAACTATACTTGATCTTCCAAATCCTTACCTAGCATCATCCATACTTGATGATTTATAGCCTCTCCGTGCTCTTACCAATCAACTATAATTGGCATTCCATAGCCTCATCGGGCTCTTTTCATGCATCAGCCATACATGACGGTTTATCAAGTGGATTAAGTTTTAATTGAAATCTTTTTGCTCAATGAGCATCATCCATACTCACCATATAGTTTTATTATATTAGTTTGAAATCATATTTTATATCCGATGAGCATTAGGCATACTGGCTGAATGGTTTCATTAAAGTTATCCAATTGAAAAATACATACTTGACAAGCATCATCCATACCCACAAAATATTTTTATTAATATAATTGCATTGTCGATTTCACATCTAGATAGCTATACTTGCCAAATAATTTTATTAAAGTGAAGAAGCATATATTTTATTGCAAAAACTAAAAGATTATTCAACACTCAAAGCATCCCTAAGCATCTCACGGTTCTTGTATAAGAGTAAGCGGCTTAGCCGTTTATTACAAATTGACTAAAATGAAAGTAAAATTGATGGTTTATCATCGTCCAAGAGCGTGACGAAGGATCTCTCTTGTTCCCGTACATAGGTAGGAGATTGGTCGTTAGTATTTTCGAATTTCAGTTATCAGCTAATTATAATGCACCTTCGCAAGATAGGCTTGCTTCTTTCCTGTGCGACCAACAATTGCTCCTATTCCGTTGCCACATCCCTACTTAGTACATACCATTAAAGTTGTCCATTTCAAACTTGCTCCTTGATGATCATTCATTTGTTTCATATCCAACAATTTCATGAAATAAACAGAAATTACCGAAATTTATCTCTTATTTAATGGGCACCCATCTCGCTTTCCTTCTTGCCGGAAGGTGGTCTTTGATGTCCATGTATATCTCTTATAGACTTGCATTCATCTTTGCATATGAATCGTATTTTGACCCTCTTTTCATTTGATTTCCTATGCCAGGATTTGCCTAAGCTTTACGCTTTCGTCTATTGATTCTAGAATTGGATGTTCCTCCATCTTAACAGCATTGACCTGGAGAGCTTCGTGGTCTGTCCTTCTTTTTGCCTCAAAAAACTGTCGGCTTCATGGTAGAATTCTCCGAGGTCCCACGAGTATAGAATTGTCCTGAATTCCAGAGACTGCAACAATCAGAACCATCGATCGATCTGGCCAATCCACCGAAGCCAATGTGGTGTTGAATCTTTCAAGTAATTTGCATAGAGTCACTATGGTCTCTACTTGATTTTGGTGAGTGTCGTTACATTTTCAGGTCGGGAAATATGAACCCGAAATTGTTTGGAAAATCTTTCCAACTTCTAATCGATCAAGATTCCAACGGCCAAAACCACATGGCAACGATATCTGAAAGAAATTGCAAGAAACAAACACTTATCCATGACATCGTCGGATACCCCTAGCACTTCCAGTGATCCATATAGCACATAAGATGGACGGTAGGACCCTTCCCCTTATCATAAACCACAAAAACCGATAATTAAGAATCTAGTGGATTCCGAGAATTCCAAGATGGTTGAGTGAATGAACTCCGATTAACATAATCCAAATCCTAATGAGATGATTCACCTCTCGAAACCCTTTGAATCATATCCATTATTTGATCATCATCATTTAAAAGTTATCACCAATTACCAAATCTAACACCTGCTGTTCAAGTGCTTTATGTTGGGTAGTTCCCTCTCTAATCCAATCCAATGCCCAAACATGCATGCGCCTGATTTCCAGGTCCATTTCTTGAGTCCTGAATTCTGTTGGATCTAGATTAGCCTTAGAGGGGGTGAATATGGTTTATTGGATTTTAACAAGGTATTTAAAATTATCACACCATAGATTTTAGTAGAGAAAATAAATGCAGAAATAAAATGACACATATTTTACCTAGCTTCGGCAAACCCTTCCTACCGCTGCATTCCCAAGATTTCTAATAGGTATTAAAATAGATCCCTCTGACAAAACCCTGTAAACTCGTAAACCCTTCTCCTATTCTAATCCTATGCTCTCCTAAGACCTAGACTGATCTTTATCCCCAAGATCAGATTTTCCCTTGAATTACAAACCCATAATCCGTAAATCCTAACTATAAATCCTATAGCTAGTAAACCCTACTTTTATAAACAAACTAGAAAACCCTAGTTTTACAGACAAACAAGAAATACCTAGTTTTTAGATAAAATTAGAAAACCAACTGAAACAGTTTACAAAAAATAAAAACAATACAATAATAAAATAAAACAGAAATTGAAACGACCCGAACTTCCCCGTGAAGGAAAGCACGGATTGAATTGAGAACACGACGAATCAGAACAAAATCAGAAGAACATTTCATTGCTTATTATAACAATTTACATCAGAGTACAAGAATATAATAGAGTATTAATAAATATTATACATCCGAAAATATCAGAGATTAAATAATTACAATGCAGCGGAAAAATAATACAAAACACAACTGAAAGGAATACATGGATACAGAGCTTTCCGAGTATATTTCCAGCTGTAAACCAGGATTATGTGAATATAATATCTGTAAAACCCAACTACTAGCTGCCCGTGTGATAATAAGGGCACCCAGAGTTTAGGTTAAAACAATAAACTCCAAGTCAGTCATGTGACTGGTGTGAGAACTAAAACAGTTATTAATCTTTATTTTAACGTTAGGTAAATCAAGGGACCTCGCCGTATAACACGGAACGGGTTGCCTCTCAAGAATACCAGTGCATAAAACAAATAGCGCAATGCTAAATAAAGAACAATTAAGCTATTATAAGACCCAGGTCCCATCACACAATGCAACGCAAGCCGGAGAATAGGGTTTTCCCTTATAATAGCCAAAGAATGCTTGATACGCGAAATTTAATCTTTTATTGTTATTATAAGTGAAGAAAACAACTTCAAATATAATTGTACCAATCATAGACGGCATGGGTACCATATATCATGTCGCCATACTAGGCTCTACAAATAAAACCGCAAAATGTCGTATTGGAAGTTGGATTTCCATCTGTGAACCAAGGCAAAAGATAGTCCTCACCGCTTCGAGATGCTCTAGCCCATGTCTCAGGACCCAGACTCAGGTGGACCCTTGGATCGTCAGGGCCGGTCCACACAGAGTGGATTAAACTTAAACCCTGAACAATACGTCTGCCCGCCCTATGGGGCGTAAATGAGCCAACGAATGACTCCATCGGTCCCGGATCGACCGATATTACCGAGGAGCCTCAAAATCCAACAACCACATGAGTCAAACTCGTCAGGGCTTGCAAACGCTGACGCCACTCCTAGCTAGAAAGAGACGCATGTCCTCCCTGATGTCCTCTCCAGTTTTTGGTTCACACCGGGGTGTGAGGCTCGCGAATTAACGCTACACAAAGCGATGCCACAAAGGTCGTGCTTTGATCATCAACCACAAGACCCTGCTTTTCAACAAAAGCCTTGATCACTACATGTCAGTATGCCACATAGGCAATTCACGCCATGCAACTGATCCTATTAATCACACATAATGAAATCCAATGTCAGACACACAGTCCATTTGCAAGTCCGTTCTGGGTCTAAACGAAACCGGAGGCACCTTGTACCTCGCATATTCATCGATCTCCAAGTACGTCTGGACGATCACCAACTTATTCCCTCCTCTTGGGTGTACGACCCAATCAAGATCATCAGGAATAATCCAAACGATGTGAAGACCTCTGGTCTTCAACCACCGTCTTCATCTTTGACTTATCATCGTATCAGTTATTCAGAATGGGATAAACCCGGTCTTTCCGAATAACTCGCGTATATTATAAACAAGTGCTACACAAACACAACATACGCCTCATTCCAATCTAGAATATTCTTTTATTCAAATATTCTTTTCACATTTTAAACCTTATTTTCATGAATTGATAATTTTGGTTATCACATTCCATCAGTCTCTAACCGTAAATTAGTAAGAGAACAATTCCCTAAGTATTAAGCCCGAAGGCCGAAACCAACATCAGATCAATACCCAGGACACCATTCAACTTAGCTAATCTCCAGTTAGTTTTTAATTTTCTTAACTCCATTGGGTTTAAGAATAGTATTATTAAAGATACCATTCACGACAAACCCAAAATCTTATTCCATTAATTATGGAATCTTTACGGAAAACAGATCAATATATATAATCGATATAAACTTCCGTATCCAACCAATAATATAAATGGAATAACGGAGAAGCCTTTTAAATTCCATATATAGTAACAGTCTTCCTCCAAAGAAGCTCACTTCGATTATTACCAAATCGAATTCCATTCCATTCCCATTTATATATTGGAAAACTTTACTTTGGAAAATTTCCATTAAACCTAAATAAAAAGATTTATAAATTCCAAATCACATTTCACTGTTAATCGGGTTAAAGAACGAATGTCGTTTAAAACACAATTCACGATAAACCCAATTCACATTCCATCAGTCTCTAACTGTAAATTAGTAAGAGAGCAATTCCCGAAGTATTAACCCCGAAAGCCGAAACCAACATCAGATCAATACCCAGAAAATCATTCAACTTAGCTAATCTCCAGTTAGTTTCTAATTTTTCTTAACTCAATTGGGTTTAAGAACGGTATTATTAAACATACCATTCACGACAAACCCAAATCAAATTTGATATTAAATACAAGACTCTGAATAGAAAATATATCGGCTTATATTCAATACAAAATTATGAAACCAACAAATATCGTATTGGAATAACGATATATATATTTTTCAAATTCCTCCACAATATCCATATAATCACAGAATCCAATATCGAAATATTCCAAAGATAATTTCGATTCAAATCCATTCCAATTCTTATATTGGAAATTTTTGGTTATATTAAAACCCATTCTCAATCCATTTTATTTATTTTAAAATATTGGATTATTTTTCTAGTTATAAACTAGTTCATTTCGATAAAAATATATTTTTATCATTACAAATGTGGAATTTTTCATTCCAACTCTTTTCAAATCATTTATTATGATTTTACACAAATTATTGATATTTTTAATAATTTTATCAAGGCCCGTACAATCAATTTCCATAAACGGTCATCGCATTGCACTTACAACGACCTTTTCCAAATTTGATTTGGACATAATTCCAAATCCAACCGTTAGATTTCAAATATCTTATATTTGTTAGAAAGTTCTTTTCGATACGAACCCAACGGTTCTGGTTTTAGGATCATCCAACGGCCGGATCTCCCGTAACGCCAATTCGAAGTCAATGGTCGAAATTCGCGAACGGCCGCTACGCGGCACGTTCTATTCAGGCCATTTAATATATGTAATATATATATTATATATATTTCGTCGATTTCCATTTAAAAAAATATCTTATAAATCGTTTTAACATCGTTTTAAAAACGATTCCAACTTTATTTTCAATTTCAAATCAAAATTGAATATTCTATATCACTAATATATAAATGATAATATTTTCAAAATATTAGATTTTGAAATCACTTCCTTTTCTATATTCATTATAAAAACGAATATAATCGATATAAATATCGTTTGCGTCAAAATGGCGCATATCTAATCAACACGGCTTTATATATTTCAATAATTCATGTCCATCCAAAATTAGACATCAAAATCGTATTTTAATCCTTTTCAGAATATTATTTTAAAATATTCGTTATTTTAAAATATTCGCCATTTTAAAATATTCTTCAGTTCTGAATTGGAATCAGACACAACCAATTACAATATAAAGAGATTTATATGGATTTCATACAACACATGTATATCACAACAATGATAAATAATCAACCATCATCCAGAGTGCACCACACAACTGCATAAGCATTAATTATAAATAATAAATGCTTATATCAGCCTGTCAACCAATCGATCGACATACAACTAAACAATTGGAACTAGTGTTGTCATCCCAACACCCATATGGGGTTTCAACCAACAAATACTGAATATTATTTGTACAGTTGGGCGATGTGTAAAATTTATCGTCCCAATCCATATCAGTCAAATGGGTGTACATAAAAAAATCGACTGATTTGTAAATGAATATTTTATTTTATTTATTTATCTAGTAAAAATGATATTTTTATTTTTCTAACATATTTAGAAAATTTCGGAGGCATAACGGCGCGATACTAGAACCGAGATAAGGTCTAGCCATATCCCTCGCCTCATAATGTAACACGTCATACACAAACTAAATTACCTCAATTCGTTTAATTTTCCAAATCTAACTTAACTAAATAATCCAATCAACCAAACAAATCAAACAAGCCTTTCATGGTTTGTGGACGACGGGTGTCGGGTGCTGCTAGGCACCGTCTGCATCCTAGTATATATTCTAACTAGAAAAATAGAATTTAAAGTGGGAAGTTCTCACCTTTGGGTTCCACTCCACCATTATTTAATTCTGAATGGTTCAGATTCCTTTTTGATTTCAGACCGTCCCATCACCCTCTGTTTCATGCAGTATATGTTAAAAATCATATTTTTGAACGATGATTTTCATAAATAAAAATCACCTTTTTATTTCAACGCTTTCTTTAGAAAAATCATATTTTTAATCTTCGCTATTTCATTATAAAAAATCAAAATTTTATCTTACCATTTCATTTTTAAAAATCATACCTTTCTATTTTAAAAATCGTAACTTTTCTTATTTAAAAATCACTTCTTTTTTATAATTAAAAATCATTTCTTTTCTACTTTAAAAATCCTAACCTTTCTAATTTAAAAATCATAACTCTCTAACTATAAAATCATAGCTTTCTAAGTATAAAAATCATATCTTATTAAGTATAAAAATCATATCTTCTTATGTATTAAAATGCAATCTTCTTAAGTATAAAAATATAATCTTTCCTATAGGAAAATATATTCTACATACATATAAAAATCTTATCTTTAACATGCCATTATATATGTAAAATTCGAATTTTTATCAAAAGAAAACAACTCCATATCGATTTACTAAGATCTTAAATTTAAAACTGATTTTAACAAGTTTAAAATAATTATTTTAAATTAAATAAAAGTAAAAACTTACTGTGCTCGGTTTTCTAAGGGGGGTGGGGTTCGCAGTTCGTCGGAGGGGTGGTGGAGACCTGCGGTTGGTGGCGCTGGCCGAGGTTTGGGCCCAGGAAGGCGGTGCTAGGGTTTTAGGAGGCGGGTTTCTGGGGGGCGCGTCGGTTCAACTCAGAAGAGGGGGGAGGAGAGGAGGCACATGGTGGGGGGGGCGCCGGTCTTAGGGAGGGCGACGGTGGGTGTCGCGCTGGGCGCGATGAAGTTTTTTTTCATGTTTGTCATTTGAGAATGAACGGTGGGGGGTTGGGTAACGGGTCTGGTAATGAGAAAAGGGGTTGGGGGAAATTCAAATATATATATATAATAATTTAATTATTATTATTTTTCCATTAATGTTGACTTTCTATATCAAACTCCAAACGACACCCAATGACTGTCGCCCCTAGTCAAATACCCCCATTCCGAACACAATGGGATATGTCTAGAAAGCCAACTCGACTGTTTCGATCGGTTTTCTTCAAAATTAAAATATAAATCAATAGAACGGTCAATATTGATTTTAACGTACATTTTAATTTATCGGGGCCACATACGGACACTAAAAATTGCAGAAAAATTATTTATGACTTCGTATTGACGATACGGTCCCAACGAAACAAATTTCATCGAATTCTGATACCGTTTGAAAAATAGTCATTTTCCAGTCGATTAAATTCAACTAAAACCGGTCAAACGCGTTTTCCTTTGCCACGCTCACATATTGATTCGGAAAATTATGAACTTTGGAATCTAGCAATAACTTGACGTCCCGGATCCAGCAAAAGTGGTTTCATCGAAAACGAAGGTCGTATGCAATATTTCCATTTTTAAGGGCTTTATATATATTAAAATATATATAAATTCCACAGCGACTTTTCTGAATTTTAAACTGGATGTAACTTATCATTTCTAAAGTGAAATCTTAGTTTCTTAACTTCTTTAGAAATGTGTTGTTTAACAGATTCAAATATTTCTGGTTTCGTTCAATTCTGACTTATATTGAATTCTGTATATTCATTTGAAATTAGAAATCGAATTCTCGAACTACCGCGCCATTTTAGGCTCGTTATATAATTAAAATAAAATTATACGTTCTAAGTTCGTCGAAAATAAACTTTTAGCTGTTATTATTTGAAATAAACCATTTTAAATATTCAAAATTCATTAAATTAGCCAAAATAAAATTTTTGAATTGGCTCTGATTTTCCGGGTTGTTACATTCTCCCCCACTTAAAACCTTTTCGTCCTCGAAAAGGAACGGAGCTGAAAGTTGTTTAACTAACCAACTCAAATTTCATTATGGTGTTCCTTCTTCAACTTTTCAGTTTCTAAGAATTTCTAATTTTCCAAAAATTTGTCTAACACCCTAAATTTTCAAAAAATTTCGCTATAACCTCTCCTGCATCGGGAGCACCGGGAAAATCCCCAAAGGCTCCACACAGGCCCTCTCATCTCAAAAAGAAAAAGAAACAGCGAAGCGGCTAGCCAATCGGCTCATAAAATCATCAAAACCCCAAGATATACAATAAACATGTACCTATTTGTCAGGCAAACAATTTTATTCCTCTGCTCTAGCCTCCTTGCTATGACATGTTCAATGTATATGTATGTATATGCATGCATTTGCAACCAATTTTCAATTCAGTTCAACATTTGGTTCAATTAGGCTAAATGGTTCAAAATTTTTAATAAACCAAAACAATAATCATACAACACAACCATCAGTCAATTAGTTGGATAACGTTTCAAACACATAACTTTAATACATAGCCAAAAATCATGTTTTTGATGCCAAATCACAACAATAGGCCCTATCTAGCTTTGGTTCTCACCCCAGTCAATTAGAAATATATAAATATCCTACTTTCGAAACTCGAACACAAATTCTGATGACGACTAGTCAATCATCAGAATCATCTCCGGGCGACTAGAGTGTGATTCTATATCTATCTAGAATATTTGAGACTTCGAATACACGCTAGCTAGGCGTATACACAAAATATGTATATACTCAACTGTCCAAATCAATATAAAAATAATATTCAAACACATATAATAGGATTTAAATCTTCAAAACAATTTTTTTTTCATTTTTACTTTATAAATAAACTCTTCACACTCGTTTTAGGACACTACTGATCCTATCTCTAACGAGTCATTCCTATTAGATATTACTAATCCAATTTCTGATGAATTCTTTCGTTCAGTTCTAATATGTCTTGTTCTCGAGCTCTGTAAACCAAAGCTCTGATACCAAACTGAAACGACCCGAACTTCCCCGTGAAGGAAAGCACAGATTGAATTGAGAACACGACGAATCAGAACACAATCAGAAGAACATTTCATTGCTTATTACAACAATTTACATCAGAGTACAAGAATATAATAGAGTATTAATAAATATTATACATCAGAAAATATCAGAGATTCAATAATTATAATGCGACGGAAAAATAATACAAAACACAACTGAAAGGAATACACGGACACAGAGCTTTCCGAGTTTATTTCTAGTTGTAAACCAAGATCCTGTAAATATAATATCCGCAAAACCCAACTACTAGCTGCCCGTGCGGAAAATAAGGGCACCCAGAGTTTAGGTTAAAACAATAAACTCCAGGTCAGTCATGTGTCTGGTGTGAGAACTAAACAGTTATTAATCTTTATTTTAAAGTTAGGTAAATCAAGGGACCACGCCGTATAACACGGAACGGGTTTCCTCCTAAGAATACCAGTGCATAAAACAAATAGCGCAATGCTAAATAAAGAACAATGAAGCCATTATAAGACCCAGGTCCCATCACAAAATGCGACACAAGCCGGAGGATAGGGTTTTCCCTTATAATAGCCAAAGAATGCTTGATACGCGAAATTTAATCTTTTATTATTACTATAAGTGAAGAAAACAACTTCAAATATAAATGTATCAATCATAGACGGCATGGGTACCATATATCATGTCGCCATACTAGGCTCTACAAATAAAACCGCAAAATGTCGTATTGGAAGTTGGATTTCCATCTGTGAACCGAGGCAAAAGATAGTCCTCACCGCTCCGAGACGCTCTAGCCCGTGTCTCAGGACCCAGACTCAGGTGGGCCCTTAGATCATCAGGGTCGGTCCACACGAAGTGGAATAAACTTAAACCCTGAACAATACGTCTCCCCGCCTTATGGGGCGTAAATGAGCCAACGAATGACTCCATCGGTTCCAGATCGATCGATATAACCGAGGTGCCTCAAAATCTAACAACCACATGGGTCAAACTCGTCAGGGCTTGCAAACGCTGACGCCACTCCTAGCTAGAAAGAGATGAATGACCTCCCTGATGTCCTCTCCAGTTTTTGTTTCACACCGGGGTGTGGGGCTTGCGAATTAACGCTACACAAAGAGATGCCACAAAGGCCGTGCTTTGATCATCAACCACAAGACTCTACTTTTCAACAAAAGCCATGATCACTGCATCTCAGCATGCCACACAGGCAATTCATGCCATGCAACTGATGCCTATCAATCACACAGAATGAAATCCAATGTCAGACACACAGTCCATTTGCAAGTCCGTTCTAGGTCTAAACGAAACCGGAGGCACCTTGTACCTCGCATATTCATCGATCTCCAAGTACGTCTGGACGATCACCAACTTATTCCCTCCTCTTGGGTGTACGACCCAATCAAGATCATCAGGAATAATCCAAACGATGTGAAGACCTCCGGTCTTCAACCACCGTCTTCATCTTCGACTTATCGTCGTATCAGTTATTCAGAATGGGATAAATCCGGTCTTTCCGAATAACTCGCGTATATTATAAACAAGTGCTACACAAACACAACATACGCCTCATTGCAATCCAGAATATTCTTTTATTCAAATATTCTTTTCACATTTTAAACCTTATTTTCTTGAATTGATAATTCTAGTTATCACATTCCATCAGTCTCTAACCGTAAATTAGTAAGAGAACAATTCCCTAAGTATTAACCCCGAAGGCCGAAACCAACATCAGATCAATACCCAGGACACCATTCAACTTAACTAATCTCCAGTTATTTTTTAATTTTCTTAACTCCATTGGGTTGAAGAATAGTATTATTAAAGATACCATTCACGACAAACCCAAAATCTTATTCCATTAATTATGGAATCTTTACGGAAAACAGATCAATATATATAATTGATATAAACTTCCGTGTCCAACCAATAATATAAATGGAATAACGGAGAAGCCTTTTAAATTCCATATATAGTAATAGTCTTCCTCGAAAGAAGCTCACTTCGATTTCTACCTAATCGAATTCCATTCCATTCAATTTATATATTGGAAAACTTTACTTTGGAAAATTTCCATTAAACCTAAATAAAAAGATTTATAAATTCCAAATCACATTTCACTGTTAATCGGGTTAATGAAAAAATGTCGTTTAAAACACAATTCACGATGAATCCAATTCACATTCCATCAGTCTCTAACTATAAATTAGTAAGAGAGCAATTCCCTAAGTATTAACCCCGAAGGCCGAAACCAACATCAGATCAATACCCAGAAAATCATTCAACTTAGCTAATCTCCAGTTAGTTTCTAATTTTTCTTAACTCCATTGGGTTTATGAACAGTATTATTAAAGATACCATCCACGACAAACCCAAATCCAATTTGATATCAAATACAAGACTCCGAATAGAAAATATATCGGCGTATATTCAATACCAAATTCTGAAACCAACAAATATCGTATTGGAATAACGATATATATATCTTTCAAATTCCTCCACAATATCCGTATAATCATGGAATCCAATATCGAAATATTCCGAAGATAATTTCGATTCAAATCCATACCAATTCTTATATTGGAAATTTTTGGTTATATTAAAACCCATTCTCAATCCATTTTATTTGTTTAAAAATATTGGATTATTTTTCTAGTTATAAACTAGTTCATTTCGATAAAAATATTTTTTTATCTTTACAAATGTGGAATTTTTCATTCCAACTCTTTTCAAATCATTTATTATGATTTTACACAAATTATTGATATTTTTAATAATTTTATCAAGGACCGTACCGTGGATTTCCATAAACGGTCATCGAACGGCACTTACGGCGACCTTTTCCGAATTTGATTTGGACATAATTCCAAATCCAACCGTTAGATTTCAAATATCTTATATTCGTTAGAAAGCTCTTTTCGATATGAACCCAACGGTTCCGGTTTTAGGAGCATCGACGGTCGGATCTCCCGTAACGTCAAGTCGAAGTCAATGGTCGAAATTCGCGAACGGTCGCTACGCGGCACGTTCTATTCAGGCCATTTAATATATATATTATATATATTTCGTCAATTTCCATTTAAAAACGTATCTTATAAATCGTTTTAATTTCGTTTTAAAAACGATTCCAACTTCATTTTCAATTTTAAATCAAAATTGAATATTCTATATCACTAATATATAAATGATAATATTTTCAAAATATTAGATTTTGAAATAACTTCCTTTTCTATATTCATTATAAAAACGAATATAATCGATATAAATATTGTTCGCGTCAAAATGGCGCATATCTAATCAACATGGCTTTATATATTACAATAATTCGTGTCCATCCAAAATTGGACATCAAAATCATATTTTAATCCTTTTCAGAATATTATTTTAAAATATTCGTTATTTTAAAATATTCTTCACTTCTCAATTGGAATCAGACACAACCAATTACCATATAAAGTGATTTATATGGATTTCATACAACACATGTATATCACAACAGTGATAAATAATCAACCATCATCTAGAGTGCACCACACAACTGCATAAGCATTAATTATAAATAATTAACGCTTATATCATCCTGTCAACCAATTGATCGACATACAACTAAAAATTGGGACTAGTGTACGTCAAATGTCATCCCAACACCCATGTGGGGTTTCAACCAACAAATACTGAATATTATTTGTGTAGTTGGGCGATGTGTAAAATTTATTGTCCCAATCCATATCAGTCAAATGGGTGTACATAAACAAATTGTCTGATATATAAATGAATATATTATTTTATTCATTTATCAAATAAAAATGATATTTTTATTTTTCTAACATATTTTAGAAAATTTCGGCGGCATAACGACGCGATACTAGAACTGGGATAAGGTTTAGCCTTATCCCTCGCCTTATAATGGCGCATGACATACACAAACTAAATTACCTCAATTCGTTTCATTTTCCAAATCAAACTTAACTAAATAATCCAATCAACGAAACAAATCAAAAAAGCCGTCCATGGTTTGTGGACGATGGGTGTCGGGTGCTGCTAAGCACCGTCTGCATCTTAGTATATATTCTAACTAGAAAAATAGAATTTAAAGTGAGAAGTTCTCACCTTGGGTTCCACTCCGCCATTCTTTAATTCTGAACGGTTTAGATTCCTTTTTGATTTCAGTCCATCCCATCACCCTCTGTTTCATGCAGTATATGTTAATAATCATATTTTTGAACGACGATTTTCATAAATAAAAATCACCTTTTTATTTCAATGCTTTCTTTAGAAAAATCAAATTTTTAATCTTCGCTATTTCATTATAAAAAATAAATTTTTTATCTTACCATTTCATTTTTAAAAATCATACCTTTCTATTTTAAAAATCATAACTTTTCTTATTTAAAAATCACTTCTTTTTAATAATTAAAAATCATTTCTTTTCTACTTTAATAATGCTAAACTTTCTAATTTAAAAATCATAACTCTCTAACTATAAAAATCATAGCTTTCTAAGTATAAAAATCATATCTTCTTAAGTATAAAAATCATATCTTCTTATGTATAAAATCATATCTTCTTAAGTATAAAAATGTAATCTTCTTAAGTATAAAAATGTAATCTTCTTAAGTATAAAAATGTAATCTTTCCTATAGGAAAATATAATCTACATACATATAAAAATCTTATCTTTAACATGCCATTATATATGTAAAAATCGAATTTTTATCAAAAGAAAACAACTCCATATCGATTTACTAAGATCTGAAATTTAAAACTGATTTTAATAAGTTTAAACTAATTATTTTAAATTAATTAAAAGTAAAAACTTACTGTGCTCGGTTTTCTGAGGGGGGTGGGGTTCGCAGTTCGTCGGAGGGGTGGTGGAGACCTGCGGTTGGCGGCGCTGGCCGAGGTGTGGGCCCAGGAAGGCGGCGCTAGGGTTTTAGGGTGGCGGGTTTCCAGGGGAGCGCATCGGTTCAACTCAGAAGAGGGGGATGAGCGGAGGCACCTGGTACGAGGGGGATGGCCAGAAGGGGTTCCGGCGAGGGGGGTGCCGGTCTTGGGGAGGGCGACGTTGGGTGTCGCGCTGGGCGCGATGAAGTTTCTTTTTTTTCCTCCTGTTTATCGATTTGAGAATGAACGGTGGGGGGTTGGGTAACGTGTCTGGTAATGAGAAAATGGGTTGGGGGAAATTTAAAATATATATAATAATTTTATTATTATTATTGTAACACCCCGAATTTTCTATTAACACTAAAGTTGCTAAAATATTAATAAGTGTGTAAGAGAGGGGATGTATCTAATATGAATATAAAAATATTAATAAGTGTGTAAGAGAGGGGATGTATCTAATATTAATATAAAAATATTAATAAGTGTGCAAGAGAGGGGATGTATCTAATATGAATATAAAAATATTAATAAGTGTGTAAGAGAGGGGATGTATCTAATATGAATATAAAAATATTAATAAGTGTGTGAGAGAGGGGATGTATCTAATATGTATATAAAAACAATAATAAGTAAAGGGGGATGTATCTAATATGTACATTGTAGAAAATATATATATATTTATGACATGAATAGAAGTTTAATAATATGCTGAGTGTTTGCTGAGTCACTTCTGACTCATTGCTGAGTCAACAAGATAAACCCCATCTTGTCTGAACTGCTGCGGTTATTTCTAGGTTAAATCTAATGGCCTAAATGAATTCTAAAATCTATAAATAAGTGGGTAGACCCTAGACCTAAATCACTTGTAAAATTAGAGAAGCTACCGTCATGCTGCTGCCATGGAGTTCAGCATAGCCGTCACAAACTAAGAAGAGGAAGCCTAATCATCTACAACTAAATCTACACAAATCAAATCAAAAGATCTCTCTTTCTCTAATTCTTTTCTTTTGTTGGTGAGTATGATGATTCTCACAAGACTATTACAAACTAATTTGACTCAGTTATGAATGGATCACAAGAAAGTGATGTGATTTGTAATTGTAAATTCTATATATTGTGGATCTCTTATTATGTTATTATGTTGTCGTATGATGTAAATTATATATGCTATGTCATGCTATGTTGTAAATTCTCTTATGCTATGTCGTGCTATGTTGAGAATCATGTCAAGCTATGTTATACTATCATACTATGCCATGTTATAAATCATGCTATATTATGTTGAAAAATCATGTTGTTGGATCATGCTTAAAGTTATGTTTTTTTTTTCTTAATTTAAATGGATCTTGTTTATGGGAATTTGCCTATTAGGTTAGGTGTACCCATAAACTTGAAACTATAATTAAATAAAACTTGATTATGGGAATTTGCCTATTGAGTTAGGTGTACCCATATAAAACCATGTTGTTAAAAAATTAGATGATGTTGATTCGCACATGTTCATATATAAGTTTATGAAAATTGATTGAGATCATATTAGGTGAATTTTGAACAAGTTGACACCTTTAGATCCATGACATGTATAATCTATGCAAGTTGGACATATGCAAGTTTCACCCCTTATTATGATTCATTTGGTCACATATACATGTTGTTATTATGATAATCTCTTTTATGCTATGAGTTAGGCTATTCGAGTCTAACATATATTTTGCGAATAAACGTTCAAACGTGGGGTAGGGGTAATATTAGGAATTAATAAATTGGGTG
Source organism: Allium sativum (assembly GCA_030737875.1). Classification (NCBI taxonomy): domain Eukaryota; kingdom Viridiplantae; phylum Streptophyta; class Magnoliopsida; order Asparagales; family Amaryllidaceae; genus Allium; species Allium sativum. The sequence goes on along the minus strand of CM060924.1, from coordinate 152,678,310 downwards.
CAATTTTGTAAGATGTTGCATACCATGAATGAATGTCCATAATTGAGTCAATTATGGACATTGTTAAAAATTGGAAGTAATTAATAATTCAAGTAGGGAATTATTAAAATTGGGAGAAAGTGGATTATTATTAATAATCAATGCTTAGGACACGAGGTTGGACCCGTTTGTGATGTAAACCTGCCCGGACCCGCCCGGCAAATCCAGTAGTCACAAATGTCGGCCCAATGTGAGAGGTCCTAGGCCCAAACTAAAGCATAACAGTTGTAAAGACACGAGGTTAGACTCTTTTATGGTGTAAGACTGCCCGGACCCGCCCGGCAAATCCAGCTGCCATAAATGCCAGTCTAATGTGAGAGGTCTTTATGAGGTTATGGCCTTAATGAACTAAGAAATACTTAACCAGATAATCATGTAAGGTGGGACATGGGGGTTAAGTAGGTGCCTTGGGTGGCATGAGGAATCTGGTGGTTGCCTTTAGAGGCATTTGAAATACGATTAGACTTAACCAAACACACATGTAAATGAACATGACTAAGTGGGTTAAGTGGGATGGACTAATGGGGACAAGCTTAGGTGGAATGCTTATGGGAAATAGTGGGGGCCCATTTCAACCAGTATCCCAAAACGTATCTTTGTGGGCTCGACCCAAGTCGAGGACGGGACACGCATACTGGGTTTGACTATAAGAGGCCAAAACAGGGAGCGGTGGCAACGCAAGTCCAATGGGTTTCATATGCGTGTGTGGACCCGGGCTGGTAGGTAAGACGTTGTTGCATCGTGTAGGTATAAGCCGTGCATGTCCGTTGTATCAGGTTGCCACTTTAGGGGAGTGATACACCCCACTGTGGGGCCAGCACGGGTATCTACGAGTTAGGGAGTCGATCGAATAATGGGAAGTAGGGTACACCTAGTGGAGATAGGGGCAGGCGGCACCTATGTAGTCAGCTAGGGGTACGTAAAGCCATTGGGAAAGAGTTATAAGTGAAGCTAAGTGGGATGAATCTTTAGGGTGACTGGTGTGGTGCAGTATAGTGTTTATCCTTTAGTATTTAGGAGCGCCTATAACGTTGCCTTTAGCGATTGTCTATGTCCTTAATCTGCTCTTCATAGACATTTTCTTGTTTTCCAGCTTATGCCTTAGTCCAGTTATTTTGGTAATAGTATTGTAGAATTATCATATTCACCAGACTTTATGTCTGACCCCCTCTTTTCCATCCTTTTTCTCCCTTCAGGTCCGCAGGTTGGGCCAAGTTCTAGTGGAGTCTAGTTGGATCGCTTATCTTCTGGAAAGCTTGGACTGCTGAAGTAAAGTCCAGCTTGTTATCTTTCTTTTTAATGGCTATTCATGTAATGGGATTATGTACTTGTTTTATCAAGATAGATATTGTACTTGACATTGAATATGGTGTTATGATGTAATCAAAAATGTTTTGACTTCTGCTACAATGAAATAAAGTTTTTGAATTTCCAAGTACTATTTTATATCTGTCTTGTTGTAATTTTACTGTTCTATATTCACTTAAAACCTCCATGGAAGTTAATGCATTCCCTTTGTGAGTGACATTAATGGACGTGGGGTGTTACACGTGGTATCAGAGCATAAGGTTACCAGAACAGATAAAAAAAAAAATTTAGAAAAATATTTTTTTTTTCTAAAGTATTTTTGGAAGAAGTGCTTTCAAAAAAAAAAAACATGTTATTTAAAGAGAGTTTTTATGAAAAACATAATCCCAAATAGCCACATCCTTATCTTTATCTTTCGAATTCTCCATTTTGAATCTTTCCTTTTTCGTTTCAGCATGGCTGAAGATCTTAATCTCCCAGAAGGTGTGACGATTCCAGGGTGGTTTAGGAGATACTTGGAGGCTAGGGCCACCACCGCAGGCCCAACGGATACTCCTCCACCCCTAGTTGCACCCATTCCTCCTCCTCCTCGTGTTGACACCTTTGCAAAGACGTGCAAGGAATTCAAGGCTATGGGAGGAAAAACTTTTCAAGGGACTGAGACGTTTGTGGAGGCCAGAGATTGGCTTAAGGAGACTGAGGAATTGTTGGATATCTTTGAAGTGGAAGATGGGAGGAAAGTCCGTTTAGCTGCTTGGTTAATGAAGGGAGAGGCCTCGTTTTGGTGGGAGGTCACTAACGGGGAACATCCAGTTGATTCATGGGTGGATTTCAGACGAAGGTTTGAGGCAAAGTTTCTTTCAAGGGCAGAGGAGAACTTAAATATGGAAAAATTCCTGGCACTAAAGCAAGGGAGCTCATCAGTAAAGGAATATGTCAATAAATTTAATCAGTTAGCAAGGTTTGGCTTGGAGTTGGTGAACACACCAGAGAAGAAAGCTTTGAGGTTCGTTAGAGGCTTGAATGAACCGTTGCAAGGGTTGGCTATGACCCACATCCCTATGGGAGCCACCTTTGAAAGGCTAGTAGAAATGGCACTTATGCATGAGGATAAGGCAGTTGAAAAGAAAGGGGATCAGAAGAAACCCCAACAACAAAATAAGAAGGGTGGTAAAAACAATAATGGCAAAGGGAAGAAGAAATGCTTCAATTGTGGGACGCCTGGCCATCTCAGCAAAGATTGTAGAAAGAAAAAGAAGACTGGTTGTTTTCATTGTGGAGATGCGGGACATTTAGTGAAGGACTGTCCAAAGAAGGGGCAGAGGGCAGGGTCTACCTCGGGAGGACAGGTGCAGGCTCTTATGGCACCAGGGCAGGCAAGGGGGCAAGTTCAGGCTATTGTGGCCCCACCGCTGCAAGAAAGAGGTAGAACAATTTCTGTTGAAAGCTTAGTTTTTCTGTTTGATCATCCTGTCCGTACCTTATTCGACTCTGGCGCATCTCATTCGTTTATCTCTACATCATTAGTTGAATCACTGCACTTGAACACCAGTTTAGTAGAGGATCCCTTGGTCGTTTCAAATCCAATTGGGGGTTCGGCTCATTTGACCATGATATGTTTGGATTTGAAAATCTCTATACTTAGCGTTGAATTTAGATGTGATGCTTATGTATTGGGCTTCACGGGCTATGGGCTAATTTTAGGAATGGATTGGTTGTCTAGAAATAGGGCCATTCTTGATTGTGAAAGGAGAGTAGTTAGGCTTGTGACTCGCCTTGGTAATGCTCTCGACATCTTTTGTAATCCCATAAATTCCGTTATGCTAAGTTATCTTGAATCGCTTGACGCGTCTGTAGAGAACCTGCGATCGGTAGAAGTGGTCCGGGAATATCCGGATGTGTTTGAGGAGGTGAAGGGCTTACCTCCAAAGCGGGAGATAGACTTTCGAATTTATCTTGTGGATAATGCTAAACCCGTATCTTTGCCAGTGCGCCACATGGCTCCTCGTGAAAGGAGGGAACTCAATAAGCAAGTAAAGGAGTTGCTTGAGAAGGGGTTCATAAGACGTAGTATATCGGAGTGGGGTGCTCCAGTAGTTTTTGCCACAAAGGCGGATGGGTCTCTTAGACTTTGTATGGACTATAGAGAACTAAACAAGCTTACTAAAAAGAACCGACACCCACTGCCGAGGATTGACGATCTCTTTGATCAGTTAGTTGGCGCCTCAGTGTTTTCGCAGTTGGACTTAGCCACTGGCTTTCATCAACTGAGAGTGGCTGAGGATAGTATAGATAAGACTGCTTTTAGGACTCCTGACGGATTCTATGAATGGCTAGTGATGCCCTTTGGTTTGACAAACGCCCCTGCATATTTTGTTGATTTGATGAGTAGGGTGTTTAGGGAATACCTTAACAAATTCGTGGTAGTCTTTGTGGATGACATCTTAGTCTTTTCTAAGAATAAAGAAGAGCACTCCCTACATCTTAGGGAAGTGTTGGAAACCCTTCGAGCGCATAACCTTAAGGCAAAATTTTCTAAGTGTCACTTCTGGAGGAAGGAAGTACGGTTCTTAGGGCACGTGGTTTCCAAAGAAGGGATAGCAGTGGATCCCGCAAAGGTAGTGGCCATCCAAGATTGGAAGGTCCCTAAAAATGCAACCGAAGTAAGAAGTTTCTTGGGGTTGGCTGGCTATTATAGGAAGTTTATCAAAGACTTCGCAAAAATATCAGCTCCATTAACACGGTTAACGAAGAAGAACCTGGTTTTTACGTGGGACAAAGATTGCGATGATGCGTTCCAACGTTTAAAGAGAGCCTTAACTTCAGCCCCAGTCTTAGTGCTGCCAGACGGGAATAAACCGTTTACCATCTATACTGATGCTTGTGGGACGGGACTTGGCGCGGTCCTCATGCAAGAGGGAAGAGTAATAGCCTATGGTGGAAGGCAGTTGAGGGTTCATGAAAAGAATTACCCCACGCATGACTTAGAGCTAGCCGCAATTGTTTTCGCGCTTAAGTCTTGGCGTCACTATCTTCTTGGTGAGAAATTCGAACTGTTCACTGACCACAAATCATTAAAATACTTATTCTCTCAGAAGGATTTGAATTTAAGGCAGCAACGGTGGATGGAATTCTTAGCCTCCTACGATTTTGAAATAGCATATACCCCGGGTAAGGGTAACGTGGTGGCAGACGCCTTAAGTAGGAAAAGGTTGTCCTTGAGTCCGTTGTTTGTTGAACGACAAAGCTTAGAATTCATCTCTATGTTTGACTTTAGACCCTCCGTTGACTTAGTACCCGGTCTGTTAGCATCCTTGGAGGTTAGACCTACACTTCTAGGACGGGTTGGTGAGGCACAGCGAGACGACCCACAGTTGGTTGAGATAGTAGAAAAGCTCAAAGGGGGGGAGTCGTCAAGCCATCTTCGTACGTATACCCTAGACGATAAGGGTTGGTTACGAAGGGATAATAGACTTTGTGTACCACAAGACGAAGACTTAAGGAAGGCCATTCTTGATGATGCTCATCGCTCAAAAATGACCATTCATCCCGGCGGGGATAAGATGTACAAAGATATGAAGCGGGTTTTCTTTTGGGCCGGTATGAAAAAGGATGTGGCCGAGTACGTCGCTAGATGCTTGGTGTGCCAACGAGTTAAAGCAGAACAAAAGAAGCCCGGTGGGTTGCTTCACCCATTAGAAGTTCCACTATGGAAATGGGAAAGCATCTCAATGGATTTTGTGGATGGATTACCAAGATCAAGGAAGGGTAACACGGGGATTTGGGTTATAGTAGATAGACTTACTAAAAGCGCCCATTTTATTCCCGTGAAAAGTAAGAGAACTGCTCCGTGGTTGGCTTCTGTATACATTAAGGAGATAGTTCGTTTGCACGGTATTCCTTCTAGTATAGTAAGCGACCGTGACCCCATCTTTACTAGCGAATTTTGGAAGAGTTTACAAGAGGTGGTAGGGACTCAGCTATGTTTGAGCATCGCATATCATCCTCAGACAGACGGCCAGACCGAGAGGGTGAATCGCATTCTAGAGGATCTTTTAAGGCTTTGTATCCTAGACTTTGGGGGTACATGGGAAGAGCACCTTCCGTTAGTAGAATTCGCATATAATAATAGCTTTCAGTCTAGTATTGGCATGGCACCTTTCGAAGCTCTTTATGGATGGCCTTGCCATTCGCCTACATGTTGGTGGGAATCTACCGATAAAATCCTACTTGGGCCCGATATGGTTAGGGAAACCTCGGAGAAGATTGAGTTGATTCGAAGGAGGATGAAAGCAGCACAAGATAGGAAAAAATCGTATGCTGATAAGAGGAGGACAGATCTTGAGTTTGACATTGGGGACATGGTTTTTATCAAAGTATCTCCATTACAGAATGTTGTTCGCTTTGGGTCCGTGGGGAAATTAGCACCAAGGTTTGTAGGGCCGTTTCCTGTAAAAAAAACAGGATTGGGAAGATGGCATATAGGGTGGAGTTGCCTGAGAAACTTAGTGGAGTACACGACGTATTCCATGTATCACATTTGAGGAAGTGTTTGCACAAGACCGCGGAGGTGGTAGAGCCGAGCTTGCTTAAAGAGGTGGAAATAGAGCGTGATGCAACAATTAGACGAGCACCTACATGCATTCTTGGGTCGGAGATCAAAAAGTTGAGGAATCGAGAGGTCAGACTAGTTAAAGTGCAATGGGGAAATGATGAGAGCAACGCAACTTGGGAGACAGAAGAGAAGATGCGTTCGTTGTACCCTTTTATTTTTGAGGGTATGTCTTTTAATTTCTCCTTTATCGCTTAGCTTATCTTATCTTATCTTTAGTATGTCCTCTCATTAGTATCTTTGACCTTTAGTTAGGATAATCCTATGGTTGAAACATGTGTTTGAGACATGTTATGTCTGATGGATGCAAAATGGATGCAAGTGTTTGCTAGTGGTTGCTCGTGGATGCATATATACACACACTTTAGGCACTAGATCGGCTCAGTCACTTCATATTGCATATTGCATATATATGGATGTATTTAGTATAATGGATGTATAATGGTTGTACCATCATATGGATGCTGCATTCGGTTGAATGGGTGTGCACGCATATAGAAGTAGTATGTAAGCAATTAGGATCTTTTGCATACATAATGGATTCATGACACTTACATAATTTGCATTAAGGAGGTCAACTGAATCAGTAGACCGCCTGATTTCGCATTAGGTAAGGACATGTACACACACTTGCATATGATCATAAAGCATTAGAAGTCTTTTAAGGACAATGGATGCCTGTGTATGATGGATGAGTAGATGGACGTTTGGATGGTAGGATATACATTCTTCCAGACTTGAAGATTTCGGGGACGAAATCCTAAAAGGAGGGGAGAATGTAACACCCCGAATTTTCTATTAACACTAAAGTTGCTAAAATATTAATAAGTGTGTAAGAGAGGGGATGTATCTAATATGAATATAAAAATATTAATAAGTGTGTAAGAGAGGGGATGTATCTAATATGAATATAAAAATATTAATAAGTGTGTAAGAGAGGGGATGTATCTAATATGAATATAAAAATATTAATAAGTGTGTAAGAGAGGGGATGTATCTAATATGAATATAAAAATATTAATAAGTGTGTGAGAGAGGGGATGTATCTAATATGTATATAAAAACAATAATAAGTAAAGGGGGATGTATCTAATATGTACATTGTAGAAAAAATATATATATTTATGACATGAATAGAAGTTTATTAATATGCTGGGTGTTTGCTGAGTCACTTCTGACTCATTGCTGAGTCAACAAGATAAACCCATCTTGTCTGAACGGCTGTGGTTATTTCTAGGTTAAATCTAATGGCCTAAATGAATTCTAAAATCTATAAATAAGTGGGTAGACCCTAGACCTAAATCACATGTAAAATTAGAGAAGCTACCGTCATGCCGCTGTCATGGAGTTCAGCATAGCCGTCACAAACTAAGAAGAGGAAGCCTAATCATCTACAAATAAATCTACACAAATCAAATCAAAAGATCTCTCTTTCTCTAATTCTTTTCTTTTGTTGGTGAGTATGATGATTCTCACAAGACTATTACAAACTAATTTGACTCAGTTATGAATGGATCACAAGAAAGTGATGTGATTTGTAATTGTAAATTCTATATATTGTGGATCTCTTATTATGTTATTATGTTGTCGTATGATGTAAATTATATATTCTATGTCATGCTATGTTGTAAATTCTCTTATGCTATGTCGTGCTATGTTGAGAATCATGTCAAGCTATGTTATACTATCATACTATGCCATGTTATAAATCATGCTATATTATGTTGAAAAATCATGTTGTTGGATCATGCTTAAAGTTATGTTTTTTTTTCTTAATTTAAATGGATCTTGTTTATGGGAATTTGCCTATTAGGTTAGGTGTACCCATAAACTTGAAACTATAATTAAATAAAACTTGATTATGGGAATTTGCCTATTGAGTTAGGTGTACCCATATAAAACCATGTTGTTAAAAAATTAGATGATGTTGATTCACACATGTTCATATGTAAGTTTATGAAAATTGATTGAGATCATATTAGGTGAATTTTGAACAAGTTGACACCTTTAGATCCATGACATGTATAATCTATGCAAGTTGGACATATGCAAGTTTCACCCCTTATTATGATTCATTTGGTCACATATACATGTTGTTATTATGATAATCTCTTTTATGCTATGAGTTAGGCTATTCGAGTCTAACATATATTTTGCGAATAAACGTTCAAACGTGGGGTAGGGGTAATATTAGGAATTAATAAATTGGGTGCAATTTTGTAAGATGTTGCATACCATGAATGAATGTCCATAATTGAGTCAATTATGGACATTGTTAAAAATTGGAAGTAATTAATAATTCAAGTAGGGAATTATTAAAATTGGGGGAAAGTGGATTATTATTAATAATCAATGCTTAGGACACGAGGTTGGACCCGTTTGTGATGTAAACCTGCCCGGACCCGCCCGGCAAATCCAGTAGTCACAAATGTCGGCCCAATGTGAGAGGTCCTAGGCCCAAACTAAAGCATAACAGTTGTAAAGACACGAGGTTAGACTCTTTTATGGTGTAAGACTGCCCGGACCCGCCCGGCAAATCCAGCTGCCATAAATGCCAGTCTAATGTGAGAGGTCTTTATGAGGTTATGGCCTTAATGAACTAAGAAATACTTAACCAGATAATCATGTAAGGTGGGACATGGGGGTTAAGTAGGTGCCTTGGGTGGCATGAGGAATCTGGTGGTTGCCTTTAGAGGCATTTGAAATACGATTAGACTTAACCAAACACACATGTAAATGAACATGACTAAGTGGGTTAAGTGGGATGGACTAATGGGGACAAGCTTAGGTGGAATGCTTGTGGTAAATAGTGGGGGCCCATTTCAACCAGTATCCCAAAATGTATCTTTGTGGGCTCGACCCAAGTCGAGTACGGGACACGCATACTGGGTTTGACTATAAGAGGCCAAAACAGGGAGCGGTGGCAACGCAAGTCCAACGGGTTTCATATGCGTGTGTGGACCTGGGCTGGTAGGTAAGACGTTGTTGCATCGTGTAGGTATAAGCCGTGCATGTCCGTTGTATCAGGTTGCCACTTTAGGGGAGTGATACACCCCACTGTGGGGCCAGCACGGGTATCTACGAGTTAGGGAGCCGATCGAATAATGGGAAGTAGGTTACACCTAGTGGAGATAGGGGCAGGCGGCACCTATGTAGTCAGCTAGGGGCACGTAAAGCCATTGGGAAAGTTTCTAAGTGAAGCTAAGTGGGATGAATCTTTAGGGTGACTGGTGTGGTGCAGTATAGTGTTTATCCTTTAGTATTTAGGAGCGCCTATAACGTTGCCTTTAGCGATTGTCTATGTCCTTAATCTGCTCTTCATAGACATTTTCTTGTTTTCCAGCTTATGCCTTAGTCCAGTTATTTTGGTAATAGTACTGTAGAATTATCATATTCACCAGACTTTATGTCTGACCCCCTCTTTTCCATCCTTTTTCTCCCTTCAGGTCCACAGGTTGGGCCAAGTTCTAGTGGAGTCTAGTTGGATCGCTTATCTTCTGGAAAGCTTGGACTACTGAAGTAAAGTCCAGCTTGTTATCTTTCTTTTTAATGGCTATTCATGTAATGGGATTATATACTTGTTTTATCAAGATAGATATTGTACTTGACATTGAATATGGTGTTATGATGTAATCAAACATGTTTTGACTTCTGCTACAATGAAATAAAGTTTTTGAATTTCCAAGTACTATTTTATATCTGTCTTGTTGTAATTTTACTGTTCTATATTCACTTAAAACCTCCATGGAAGTTAATGGATTCCCTTTGTGAGTGACATTAATGGACGTGGGGTGTTACACTTATTTTCCATTAAAGTTGACTTTCTATATCAAACTCCAAACGACACCCAACGACTGTCGCCCTAGCCAAATACCCCCATTCCAAACACAATGGGATATGTCTGGTAAGCCAATTCGACTGATTCGATCGGTTTCTTCAAAATTAAAATATAAATAAATAGAACGGTCAACATTGATTTTAACGTACATTTTAATTTACCGGGGCCACATACAGACTCTAAAAATTCCAGAAAAATTATTTATGACTTCTTATTGATGATACGGTCCCAACAAAACTAATTTCATCGAATTCTGAGACCGTTTGAAAAATGGTCATTTTTCAGTCGATTAAATTCAACTGAAACGGGTCAAACGCATTTTCCTTTGCCACACTCACATATTGATTCAGAAAATGATGAACTTTGGAATCTAGCAATAACTTGACATCCCAGATCCAACAAAAGTGGTTTCGTCGAAAACGAAGGTTGTATGCAAAATTTTCAATTTTAAGGGCTTTATATATATATATATATATATATATATATATATATATTAAAAAATATATAAATTCCACAGCGACTTTTCGGAATTTTAAACTGGACGTAACTTATCATTTCTAAAGTGAAATCTTAGTTTCTTAACTTCTTTAGAAAGATGTTGTAACGTACCAGATTTTAACTATGTTATTTAATATTTAAATATGATTTTAAATATTGTTTTGCAAATTTTAACAGTTGAATTAAACGATCTAGAATAATTTCTAGACATATAATATAATTCTGAAACAATCGTTGTGGAATCGTTTATAAACCATAACGATATTTAAATGTAATTAAATATCGGTTTCGAATTTGGAGAAGAATTCTGAGATGCAGTTATAATTTAATTTTTAGAATTTTACTGTAATTTTTATTTCGTAAAATAAGCTACTTTTTATTTGGAGTGTTTTGCACCCTATATCAACATTTTGGGTTATCACAATATAAGTTAACTTACCGATATTATTATATATGTGTGATCATGGCACACTGCTGGGCGCGACGGTATAGTTATATCTATCAATAGCGAGTCATATGTGGACAAGGTTTTATATATATGGGGTACGTTAACGTTATAACTAAAAATCGTTGGTCGCCTTCAGTACAATCAAATCAAAATTTATTACTCATAGTCTACCCTTATGTTTCCGATCCAACCTAAGAGCATCTCCAACAAAGTATCTGAAATCCAAATATCCGAAATCCAACCTCAAAATGGTGTCCAACAGCGGATGGATTCTTCCATCTGTTCGGATTTCGGGGGAGATAGTTCCGGAATGTCCAAACTAGTCACGCGGTTGTTGAACAACCGCGTGAATGTTGAACAAGCGCGCGCTTGTTCAACAACCGCGTGTATTTACGCGGTTGTTCAACAACCGCTTGGAGTCATGAGTTAAAATTTTGTGATATTTATGTTGATTGTACCCAAATTTAGACACGAAGATGTAATTAAACAAAAACAATCAACTGTTGCCTGGAGTCTGGACTTAAAATTTTGTGATATTTATCTTGATTGTACCAAAATTTAAACACGAAGATGTAATAAAACAAAAACAATCAACAGTTGCACAAAAGCTTAAGATACATGATTGCACTAACATTTAATGGATACATAGTTTCAGATATTGATTAAAGGATACAAATTACAGTACTAGAACTACTAACATTTAACGGATACTAGTACTAGAACATTTAACGGATACATAGCTTAAGATACAAAGTACGAAAACACAACAACTAAGGGTAAACAGTTTCACTGGCTTCCAACAAAGTTCCATAAATGATTTGTTAAATCTTGCTGGAGTCTTCGATGAATGTGTGCGTTACGGTAAGCCATCTGGCTTTCGACGTGAAACTCAAGCTCTAGTTCGCTTTCAATCATATTTTCACGCCAAATCTCAGGTGGTGGAGCAGTGCAGTCGTAATTGAAATCATCCTCCATGTCTCTTTCGTCCTCTATAATCATGTTATGTAAAATAACACAAGTATACATTATCCTAGTCATTTTAAGTGGAGACCAAAGTCTGCATGGATTACTGACTATGGCAAATCTGGATTGTAAAATGCCAAACGCTCTTTCTACATCCTTTCTTTGTCCTTCTTGCATTGCTGCAAACCTTGCTTGTTTATTGTTTTGTGGGTTCGGTATTGTCTTGACTATCGTACTCCATTGCGGGTATATACCATCGCCTAGGTAATAACCATGGTCATACTCGTGACCCTCTAACGTAAAATGATGTGGAACTGATCTACCGTTCGCCAAATCGTTAAACAACGTTGAGCGTTCAACTATTTCAAATCGTTGTTCGAACCCGGCATTCCGAAAAAAGCATGCCATATCCACAAGTCGTACGACGCTACAGCTTCAAGTATAATAGTTGACGTACGAGACTTACCCTGATAAGCTCCAGCATATGCTTTCGGACAATTCTTCCACTCCCAATGCATGCAATCTAAAGATCCTAACATCCCTGGCCATCCTCTGCTACCGTGCATATCCATTAACATTGCAATGTCGGCTTTGTTCGGTCTACGCAAGTATTGATTACCGTAAACGTCTACGATAGCTTGGCAGAAATGGTCTAAGCATTCTAGCACTGTGCTTTCTGCCATTTTCAAATTTTCGTCTTGAGCGTCAGCAGGACCGCCATAGGCTATCATACGCAGCGCAGCTGTCATTTTTTGAATTCCGCTGAGCCCCATTGTCTTAGAAGCATTGTGTTTGTAGATAAAGTAGGAATCGTGTTGTTTAATACAATCTAGGATTCGAAGAAACAAAGGGCGCCTCATTCGGAATCTCCTTCTAAACTCTGTACTTGTGTACCTCGCATTTGAGACAAAATAATCTTCCATCAGTCTCTCGTTGTGAAATGCATGATGTCTATTTTTATATCGACGGCCTACAACAGAACCTCCATGGGATTTGCTAGATTCACCATCTCTTAAGGCACCTATAAGCTGTCTTTGTTGTCGGAAATGATCATCCACTATAACATCAAACTCTTCGTCACTATCATCCAACAACAAAGTCTCTTCGGTGGACATTGTGGTTTTTTGAGTTTTTGAGTGTATACACAACAAATTGTGGATTGTGTCTGAGTAGTGAATGCTGCAAGTTTTCCTCCTTATATAACATATTTTTTTCTACATTTTGGTCTTCATTGGATACCATAATGTGACATGCATTGGTTAATGGAGTATTCTTGTCTTAAAGCAAATGATGCATTGGTTACTGGAGCAAATCATGCATTGGTCTTCATTGGAAACCATAATGTGACATGCATTGGTTAATGGAGTATTCTTGTCTTAAAGCAAATCATGCATTGGTTACTGGAGTATGCTTGTCATAAAGCAAGTAATGCATCGGTTACTGGAGTATGCTTGTCTACACGATAGTAGTTTTAGTACGCAAACTCATTTATTGTTACGCTCATTCAAAGAAGTTCGAAGTCGTCTATTCTCTTGTTCTAACTCGTTTGTATAAGCAATAGCCCGCAGCGGGAAACGGTCGTCTATCCACTCAAAATAATTGCAACCGTTAGGCCATAGCGAGCATAATTGGATCCTGCGACCAATATCATCTCCGTCAGCCCGGACTACCACCTCTACCGCGTAACCACAGTGGCAACAAACGGGATAGGAGTTAACTTCCTGCTCGTTAGGAGACTGTTCAACTGAAACTCGTCGTACCTCCTGATGACCTACATCTGGTACAGTCGGAGGATCAGGGACTGTAGCCGCTTGTAAGCGTTCTTCATTTACATCCTCTTGATGACCAACATCTGGAACATGAGCAACTGGTGGATGAATCGTCAAGTGGGTAAACTCCGGGTAGACTTGATACAATTCCTCGTAGTGCCGCTCTTGGTACTCGATATTCCAATCAATATCTGTTCTTGGACTTGAAGGAGGACGCTCAGGAAAGTTTTGATCATAGTTCGAATCCGTTGACGAGGGCCATGACCATGAAGACATTTTATTATTTTGATGAAAATTTTGGTTCCAGCTAACTAAAAAGTGGTAACCGTATACATTTATAGGGGCAATGTAGTGTGCATGTGACGACCCCTTAACTTATGGAGTTATTCAAGGTGATATGACACGGGGATGACCCTTGTTTCCCGGCTTTTCTTTATTAAAGCAGCGTTCATCTCATCTTTAACCAGTACAATTTGTCAAGTCACGTTGTTTTTATTAGTTGGACAACCTATAACATGTTACCCTAGTGGTGCAGAGTGTAGTAACATCAACTGTTGAGGGCAGAGAGTTGTCTTGTCATATGTCTGTATCTTGTACTGCTCAATTAATGATGATAGAGCTTTACCAAAAAGCAACTCCCTTGTTTAAATAGTTGACACTTCGTCCCCCAATCATACCTACAGAATTGTGTTTTCTACATAAGGTAAGAAACTAATACTCTTGTTCCTTCTACGTGTTTACATATGTCTTTGTGTACATAATATGTTTGTTGTTTGTGTGTAGCTTAAATGGACGATTGGTACATAAGTGATGAACTCGTAGATAAAATGTTTGATGAGTATGAACGGAACAAGGAGGAGGAAAAAGATGGTGGTTTCGTTCCAGATACACATGTTAAAGAGGCGCAAGAACCAGTTCAAAATGAAGTTGTTCGTGGTACTGAACAAATAGTTGAAGTTCAAAAAACAAAAGGACGTCCACGCAAAAACACAAAAAGGCAAGTGGTTAACCGTACTCGTCCCAACCAGAGTAAAGCTAGCTCCAGTGGTGCAACAACAGATTTCTCTCCTCAGGACTTACTTATACTCATGAAATCCTATATCGAAGTTGATAAAAGAGAATTGCTTCTTTTGCAAAATGGAGGAGGGCTTACCCTTGAAGAATTTTGGTCTATGGTAACAAGATTACATAACAATCATCATAAATGCACCACTACACGAAATTCTGCTGATATTCATATGGCTCATCGGCGTTTCGTTGATACTTGTGAACGATACCAGAAGATTATAGAGACAGTTGAAGATGTAAGCATATTTAAAACGAATCGGGCAACTTATGATTCTCGTTACCTTGCATAGTATAGGACTGATTTTGTTGGGTACGAAGCCTACAAACTGCGTTACAGTTGGATAACCCGATTCGGTGCTGAATAGACAAATAGTTTTGGTTATTGCTTGTACGTGCATTCTAAGTTTTAGTACGTATTTCATTGTTATTTCTTGTAAGCAACTTTGTAGTCAAAATTTCGGTATCAAGTAATGTTCTTTCAATATGAATATAAATCCAAACCACATATGAAACGGTATATACACATATTTTCAGTAGTAGTAGAAATTAACATTAAAAGATAATCAAGTTGATTGTTTCATCAAAAGATAATCAAATGAGGGTGAAATTTTATAACAACGTACCACGCGTCTGTTTAACAAACGCGTGTATTCACACGGTTGTTAAACAGGCGCGTGGTCTACGCGGTTGTTAAACAAGCGCCTATAGCTACGCGTTTGTTTAACAACCGCGTGGTAATCTGTTGGGAAATTTGCCTGCTCCGATTATTCGGAGTGTAGAAATTCAGATTTCTACACCCGAACAGTTGGAGATGCTCTAAGCCCGTAGGAGTAGAAAAAAAATCTCTGATGGGTCGAATCACTAGCATGGCCTATATTGACTTTCGCACCTTTTTTTTTAGCTCAAATCCATCTATATATTGCGGTGACCAAATACTCTTCTTCCTAGTTTTAATTTGCGAATTATTACCCAGTAAAAATGAGTAAACCGAAATCTTTGCAAATGCGGACAATCCCATTCCAAACTGTAGTCTAGCCAACTAAAATATCTGCTATGCTACTTCATTTATTTTAAAGCATAGGTATGGAACACCGTATGGTTCATTAAATAAGGATAGTGACACATACCATACCCTATTCTACAGCCATAAGCCTAGACGCAAAAGAATGACGAAAATCTTTGGCAAACTTACAAAACTCCATACTCTCATAAAAACAAGCATGGTACGCCATACATCCATACACTGGAAACGAGAATAATAAAGGGAAAAATAAAAATATCTCTTTGGTTCCTTTCACTGGAAGACTCCTCAGGCCTATATAAAGCCATGTCGTGCCTTCTCATCTCTGCAACTATTCACAGTAAATCTTCAAAACTAAAATGAAATACTTCATGAGATCAAACGAGAGTAATTCATGGAACTCCTGATCCGATGTTCACCCCGTA
The DNA here is from genome assembly GCA_030737875.1 of Allium sativum. Classification (NCBI taxonomy): domain Eukaryota; kingdom Viridiplantae; phylum Streptophyta; class Magnoliopsida; order Asparagales; family Amaryllidaceae; genus Allium; species Allium sativum. Next base: position 152,662,321 of record CM060924.1, on the reverse strand, counting down.
CTCTATATTTTAGTCTTGGACAAAGCTCGGTCCTGTTTAAAGTTAGCACAGATCGGAGGGGCGGAGCAGTATGTCTGGTGGTGTCGGCAGCACAGTTGAGGAGTAAAACTGAGCGAAGGTGGCTATTTGATCGGAGCTTGTCGAAGTGTAGGAGTCGACAACAGTGAAGATGTTTGGATGCAGGAAACCCGGTGCTTGTCCGGTGATTGAAGTCGTGGCAGTACATGGGAGAGTTGGGTTTCATTGTTTTGATGGTGTGGGAGTATTTGGAGTAGTGTCTTAAGGGAAGTGGTATTATAAGAGCAGAAGTTTGCATGGGCTTTGTAGCATGCATATGATATAGGAACTGAGGAAGTTGTGTGGAAGGCAGAGTAAAATAAGGTTTGGTGCGTGACTTTCATCGAAGTTGGAGGGGGCCTGTCGTACTGATGGGTGAAGAGTTCACAAAGGGAGAGTTTGTGTGGGTTTAGAAAATGAACGGTTTTGGTAGGAGTAAGGTTATGGCGAGGTGTGCATGGAAAAATTTAACAATGGAAAGGGAGAAATCACGTGAGGGGATGGAAGTGTTAAAATGGTGTATTATGTGCAGCGGTTTCAGGGAGCCACCATGAAAACGAGCAAGGAAGTGTACCTGACGTGCGTGTATGGTAAGGATTAAGAAAAGAGGAACTGGCGTAGGGTAGAGAAAATGGCGAAGTTTGATAGCAGCGTTGAAATGCTGTTGAGTTTTCAGGGTAGTGACGGCGCCGGAGTTGGACGATGGAGGAAGAAAGGGGGTGAATCTTGCTGCAGGAGTTAAAGTTTGGAAAGGAAAATATACGGTGGACTTTATAGACAAACTATATGGTGTATGCGGTAACGAGATGGTGCATGCGGTGGCTGTTGCATTCATGAGGGGGCGGGTGTAGAGCGTGCATGAGTAAAAAGTGTGTAGCGTGATGTAAAGAAATGGGTCTCATATTTTCTGGAACGGTTAGAAGTAGTATAAAAGTAAGAGGCGGCTGAAATTACATTGGGCTTGGGCCCTTAGAAAGTATACGATCTCTAGCAAAAGAAGAAAAGGGGGTCGGCACTTCCATTCCAGGTACAAGAATGAAGTAATGGGCGTGGGAGGATGGTAAATGGTACCAGGAGTGGCATGGACGAGGGAGAAGTATTATTCGTTAACATAATTCGACGGAACGGGATTAATTGGGATCACATAAACAAAGGCCGCAGTCAAGCTGGTTGGGTTGGAACCGGAAATGATTGGAATTTCGTTAATTTTAAACATCGGTTTAAAATTAAACGAAAACAAGATGAGTTAATTCTCACACCTTCTGAAATGTTATGATGTGATTAAATTCATATAATTAGATTTAATCGTTGATAATTGATGTTTGGTTACCTTGGATGCTCATCTTGATTGAATGGTTGCCATTAATTATATTTTAGTTGTTAAAATATTTGTATGCTGTTTTATTTCATATCATTTACATATATGAACTGATTGAACCCCATTGATTGTAAACCGTTGACTTTAAACCCCGTTCACTTTGTTGAATCTTGTGATTTGAATCACTGAACGGTATTGATTGAGTGATTGGCAGATATGGTCCAAAATACACCGTTTTGTTTAAACGTTGAATTACCGTTCGGCGAATTGACAAAATGAAGTTATAATATTTATTTTATAACTGAAATGGAATTTATTAAAAATAGACATATATTAGGAATTGGTAAAATGATTATATGGTCAGGATTGAATAGTTAAATCAGTTTTATACTGGTTATTATTTAGAAGAATTATATTTAAATAAACAATTTAGTAGAAATTATTAGATTAATTATATTAATCTAATAAGAATGAGAAATTTGAGAGCGGTTAAAGAATTAACCAAAAAATTTAAAAGGACCAAATCAACTGTTCGATCAAAAGTGGTTATTAACAAATAGTTGTTAATTTAATAAAGATTTCTTCAGTGAGATTTATTTTTAATTAACGATATTTAAAGATTTATAGACAGTGTTTAATAATTTCAAAGATGATTAACCGAGCGTGTTTAGTTAATGATGGAATAAACTGTTTCTACTTCAGTAAATAATGAAGTTGATTATAATTAAGGTAATTTCTTCTTAAATGAAATTGTTTAAGAAGATAATCGAGTATGTGATTAGATTGGCTAATCTAGGAAGAGATCGAATAATATAATCAAAGTTAAAATGGAAATTAGACTAAGGCGCTAAGTATTGAAATAGATATTCTATTAAATAGTAAATTGAGATAAAAAGAGAAGAGTTCCAAATATAAACTGCTTATAGAATTGTTAAATGGATTTTAGATTATAAAATCTACTTTTATAATAGAGGTAGGAAAGTGATTTTTATTCTAATTAATAATCATTAAGATAATTATTCATTAAGTGATATTCATTTAAGAAACCGACTAAGTCGGTTGTAAAGTTTAAAATGATATTTGAAACATTTATAAAGAGGCTTCTTCCAAGCATCTTAGGAAGAGTTATCAAAAGGAAGTAAAGTTTAGACCTCGATAAGGTGTTTACTTAAAGTAGAATTAAGTAAGTGTTTAAATAAAAGGAGGTCGAAAAGACAACATTGTTGTTAATAGTTTACAAACTATTAAATGGATTTGGATTATAAAAATTCAAATTAGTTTTATAATATGATATTAAATATTTAGGTTAAGTAATCCGTAATTAGATTGTCGCGAGATTTATTCTAATTATAAAATGAAGTTGCATAGTAAAGAGTAAACCATAATGTTAATATTAATTAGACGAAATCGGTCGAGTTTCGAAGTAAGGTTATGGTTATAGAGCCTAGATTAAATAGAATAGAAAATAAGTTTTGGAGTATTACGACATGGAGATTTGAGTTACGAATTTCTATCTATTCTAAGATAAGAACGTTGTTGATCAAGGTCTGAGAGGTAAATAGAATACCCCAACTTGAACGACTTCACTATTATCAAGGAATAGTATTAATTCATAATGGTAAAGGTTATTGAAATTAGTGTATTAATTCCATAAAAGAATATTGCAACTTAGTTATGGAATCTAAACTGAATAAAATATATTGCAGCAGGATTTGAATCGAATAACAACGCAACCTTAGTTGCGAGATTTCAAATGTAAATAAGCATATTGGGTCCTAAGATAAATAATGTATAAATCAACATTTGCAGGGCCCGTATGAGGAATGATAATTGGTTTCTACAACCAAGTTAATAATATATATCGAAGTGGCCAAGATAAAGGAACGATGAAAGAGTTTTGAGAATAGAAATATATATTTCCAAGTTAAAGGAAACGGGTAGAGTTTTAGAAAATGTGGTGACATTCTCGAAGTGAAGAAAGTTAATAGGAGACGGATGAATACATTTATTCTTAAATATATAGTTTTATCAAGATAAGTGAAATCGATTTTAAATTGATGTAATGATTTCCAAGAGTTCTAAAAAATGATTTTGAATAATAAGACCTGAGATGCCAATATACTCGACCGTGCTATTTTGATATTGATAGTTAAAACACCGACTATCAATGAAATATTAATAGACCTTTTTGACGTGTTGTTTCGAAGAGACCGGGATGAGAACTAACCCCAAACCACTTCGAATCAACGTAGTGCTCGAAACTAATCTGCTGGGATAAAGATGGAGCATTGAAGACCATCGATCTTCATAAAACGGAAGAGTTACTTAAAATCTCTAGTTGATCCCTGGAGATATACTGCGATTCTGTCGTGGTTGAAATCTGTGGATTGCAAGGACTGCTCGCTACTGATCCTCGGGGTGATTCCTATATAAGGATGTAGTAGGAGGGTGCCTTCGGTTCATCCTATTCCTGGATGACGTGTATGGGCGAGGGAAGATTCAAAGTAAATAGTGGCCAAATGTTCTAAGAAGATAAACGTTGCCTCTAGCCTCATCAACCAGGAAATGACAAAAGCTGGGCAGGGAAACATAGCTAGGTGGGTCATCCCCAAGCAGGGTGTATTGTCACCAGTCTAGATAACATTCATATTTATTACTTCTTTTCATTTCTGTATCTCCCGGGAAAAACGGTAGCTGCGCAGCCAGGGTGACAATATATTCGATACACTCAAGTTAAATGAGTGGTCGGTCATGTGAGGCCGGGTTGCAAGATGTTCTTGTTGAACCCCAGTGTATACCCTCTAGAGTACACTGATCAGAAGGTGCTTCCATACCTTGTCTAGTCGGAATCCAGTCTCCAATAAGCGACTTACGGTTTTTGATTATATAATAAATATGTAGAGCGTGAGATGCAAGCGTTCTACTAGATGGTTATTTATTTGTGATATGATAGACATTATTATAATATCACTGGATTTTGATATATCCAAACTGTTCTGGGTTATAGTAAGGTAAATACAATCCGTATTTATGTGTGGACTGGTCTTACCATTATCCTTTTATTTCAAAAAAAGGATTTCTAAAGTTAAACAAGTTGGTTGCTGTATGAATTTATCACTGAAAGTATTCTAGACCGATCCAGGTGAATTTTGTTTTAAATCAAACGTGCTCGGGTCAGACCGATTATATTTGCAGGTTCGGTTTCCACTTGGAGTTCCAGAGATGGAGTTGAAGTCGAGATGTATTCCATATATTACTGGTACTAGTTTATTTCCGTTGTGTGTTATATTGATTTTAATGTAAACTCTGATGATGTAATATATACAGTTCTTTTGTATAAGTATTTCGATATATTATATTTTGTTCGTTCCGCTGTGAGACTCTGATCTTCTTATTCTTCTTTTCTAATAAGTTCTATCTTTTTATCTCATCCTCTAATTTCTTTCTATTAATAGTCAGAGTTCGATACTTGAGTTTTTGACAAGTAATACATGATTTTGTGTTATTATTGAGAATTCGAGCGTCGATTATTTTTCTGGCCGTTACAGATGTTGTTTAACAGATTCAAATATTTCTTGATTCGTCCAATTCTGACTTATATTGCATTCTGTATATTCATTAGAAATTGAATTTTCGAACTACCACGCCATTTCAGGCTCGTTATATAAATAAAATAAAATTATTCGTTCTAACTTCATCGAAAATAATTTTTTAGCCGTTATTATTTAAAATAATCCATTTTAAATATTCAAAATTCATTAAATTTGCCAAAATAAAATTTTTAAATTGGCTTTAATTTTTCGGGTTGTTACAAAATTCCTGAAGCCCTTAATAACAAAACAAGCTGACCCTCTTTGTTTATTTCTTTTGTCTCCAAGAAAAATGTCGGCCGACTCTATCAAAAATAGGGTTTTTGCTTACCTCAAATCTTGACTTTGAAATTGCTGGAAAAATTCTTGAAAGCTTCGAATGAATGATGTTTGGCTTGTCGATCAGATTAGGGTGCTTGCCATCAAAAAAAATTGTCAGTAATTCAAATGGATTTTTTCTTCTGCTCTTGATTTCAATGCTTTTTGTTTTCTATCCCTACCTATGATGATTTGGTGTAGTTTATATAGGGTATAGAAAACCTTAACACTTCTCGGATTTCAATGAATGATATTGATCTGATTGTTCCATTATTTTCTCTTATGTGATTGTGCTTGAAATATTACCATGACTGTGCGAATGAATTCTGAACTGTTGCCTTGAATGAATAATTAAATTTCAAGAAATCTTCGAATGAATTTTTGCACAGAAAAGATTTCTGGAATTGTGACATGTACCATTCATGGAATGATTCGACATAAAAATATTCTGGATGTTTGTTTTTAATAAAATTTTCTAGAATTGAAACTTCTCTGTAATCACCAAATCGGTTTCTGGAAAAAAGGGAATCTGCCAAAAATAACGTTGATAAAAAACTTGAAAAATTGACTTATTTTTGCCGAGTTTGAAATGATGATTTCAAGAAACACTTGAAATTTTCTTGCCTAAAAACTAGTATTTGACACCCTTATATAAATCTGGAACCATTGAAATATCAATAAATAATTTCTGGATATACTTGCTGGAATTTTCTCTTGAGCAATTTTTGGAAATTATTCTTGCATATGTGACACATTTATCTGTCCCCTTAAAATGTGTAGACCAGTTCATAGCAGTATATATGTATGAAAGCATATATATACACATACACACAATTGTGTATGTACATGTACATATATATATATATATATATATATATATATATTAATGTTTGTTTCTTGAGCATGCTCGATATACTGATGCCACTTATACTCAGATTCATTTATTTGAGAAGATCTGCCTTTAGTCAACCTCTATAAGGACTTGTACCGAATGTTTCATTCCTTTGTGTTATCATTTTGTACATGTGTGCATCTCTTTGACTTTGATGCTGCTTGTACTTTCATTTGCGCTTGAGCTTCGACATGCTGCACCAACATGCATGCATGATTTGTTTATTGAATTCTAGAAAAGAAAACAATTTGTTTTCTTGCCAAAAAAATGTTTGCTTGATGATTCCCTGAAATACCAACACACAGTATAAATGCCTCAATTCGAATTCTGATTTGTCTTGACATTTGGACCAACCGGACTTCAAATTCCCAGCAAACATTTGGTCACTAGTGACAGTCAACCCCCAATCGTGTGGTGAACACACGACTTATGATAGAAATACATAGAAGAAAGTAAACAAAAAGGGAAGCACACACAGAATTTGTATAGTGGTTCGGCGAAAGACTATGCCTACGTCCACTTTATATATTATTTCTCTCTTTTTTTGATTACAAGTACGATGCTTTTCTCTATTTTTAGATGAGGGAGAAGATAACTCTTTCTTCTTTTTTTGTGAGGAGGTTAAGAAATGCAGAGAATATCTCTTTAGAAGGGTTAGGAGTCGAAATCCAAAGTCCTCTCTTTCTTTGAGCTTGGTAGTATTTATAGGTGGAGGATGCGCCTTGGGCTACTGAGGTATGGACCAGCCATTTCGGGAAAGCCTGGCCACGTGCCATCCATTGCTTGGGCAGAATAGCGGCTGGCAGACTTTTTCCGTTGTTCATAAATAGTATCCTCGGAAGTTGCGGCTGACGTGGCATCCGCAGTATGGAATATCAAAAGTAGAGCTTTGTCCATATATGGTTGACCACTTCTGTTGCCTTGAAAGCCGGGATATTTGATGGAAGAACTCTGTGGAAGGCTTCCACGCTGGCCCGAAATAATCGGTCGACGCCTTCTTCTTGGATGCGGAAAACTCGGTCAATAAGGGGACCTATTATTCCGGAATGAGCTATTATCTGAAGCTAGATTTAGGCCGATATGTTTCTATTTCGGACCATGTGCTTGCCATTCTGGATGCGGCTTACGTCTGGTTGCGTGTTTGGGCTTCAGGTTGGCCTGATGAGATTAGTGCCAAAAAGAGGGCTAACACTTTGCCCCTCAGAATGCATCTTCATTGGCAAAGGGAGGTGTGTTCTGAAATTTGAACCGAAGCATAAACGCTCGAGCTGCTATGGTCGCACCGAACCATATTAAGGCTAGAAAACCAACGGCCCCGATGTTGTATTAAGGCCAGAAAACTGACGACCATTAGAGATCGTATTAAGGCCGGGAAACCAATAATCATCGGGAACCGTATTAAGGCCGTAGTGGCGATCACCATTTGTACGAGAGTTCCTGTAAAAACAAGTTACACCATGGGTCGAGCATTTTTATTTCACTTGGCTTTGAAGGGCAAGCATTAACCATGCTCGGCTTAGGGGCAAGCATAAACCATGCTTGGCTTAGTGGCGAGCATAAACTATGCTCGGCTTAGGGCAAGCATAAACCATGCTTGGCTTAGTAGCGAGCATAAACCATGCTCGGCTTAGTGGCGAACGCTTACCAGGTTCGGCTTAGAGAGCGGGAGAGTATTAACCATACTCGGCTTAGGGCAAGTGTTTTTCGTGCTCGACTCATGTTATGTTAGTTTTTCCAGCGAGCTATGAATGCTCGTGGTGTCAAAAAAGAAAGAGTTTAATACATACTTGTATGAGAAAACATGACCTCACTACGAAGGAGGTGGTAAGAATGGTGGTGGGCTTTCGCGCTAACCACATAGAACAGAAGGGCGAACGTTATCCACGCTCGGCTTAACAGATTTTTAGACATTATCCATGTTTGCAGAAGGAAATTTATAACTTCTAAGTAATCATTACAGGAAAAAAGAAATTCTGAGGGAGCAACCGTCGATTCCAGAGCATGTCTAGGAGCTAAACCTTAACTCCGTACATGTTTTCATCGAGGTGTCCTTATTACTGAAATAAATACATCAAAATAAAAGATAAAACATCTAATTAATGATAATGTCGCGAGTGCTAGTCTCAGGACCCTTTCCGTTTCTAGGAGCTCGAGGATCGACTTGAGGAGCTTGGGCAGAGGGTCGCGGTGGGTTGGCCGGGGCGCGATCTTTGACATATTCGGGGAGCTCGCCCTTCCTGATCCGTCCTTCGATGAGATCGCGCAGATGTCGGCATTCATTGGTATTATGTCCAGCTACGTAGTGGAAAATGCAATGTTTGCCGGAGTTAAGTTCCATCTGGGTTGGTTCTCGTCGGGGTGGCTTTTGAATAGGCAGGGACCCTTGTATGTCGAGATAGATATCAATTAAAGGGGAGTTGAGCTCGGTGTACTGGTCGTACTTGTTCTCATTACGAGACCGTACATTGCGCTCGTTTTTCTTCGGGGCCTTTCCTCTTTCTTTATTCTGGCCGTTGCCATTGAATGGACCTTGCTGTTTAGCAACTAAAACTTCGAGGCTCTCCATTTCAAGGCTGGCATCCTCTTGTCGGAGGAATCTCTCGGCCTCGGAGTAGAAGTCGTCTATATCTTTTGGGGGATCTCAGGTTAAGGAGTTCGAGAATTCTGATTTTTCTGGATTCCCGCGATGGCGGCTATGAGTACCATCGATGGCTCGGGCCGATCGACAGACGCCACGGCCGCGTTGAATCTTTCAAGGAAGGATGTGAGCGTCTCTCCGGATTGCTGCTTGATTGTAAATAAAAACATGACACTTTTCGGTCGGGAGATATGCACTCGGAACTGTTCGATGAAGTGGGTGACCAGGGTGTTCCAGCTACTGATCGACTCCGTTGTAAGCTGCCAAAACCACATACCGGCTATATCTGTAAGAAAGAGGGGGAAGCACTTAGCCATGAAGTTGGTCGATGCGCCAAGTACTTCCATATGTCGCATGTATCTCATAAGATGGATGGTCGGATCAGTACGACCGTTGTATGGCTCGATTGTTGGGAATTTGATGTCCGGTGGGTTTCGGGAGTTTCTGATTTCTCTGGTGAAGGGGCTGCTATTGACATTATCTATGTCTTGCTGCGAGGAAGAGCCCCGAGTGAAGCGTCGGATGATGCTTGCAAGCTGGCTCCTATCTCCAAGGAGTCGTTGCCATGAACTCAGCTCCGCATTGGGAGGAGCTTCTATGCGAGGATCGGGCAAAAGCATGCTCGGAAGGACGGCCGTTGGCTGGGCTTGGTCTCCAAGAGTTGAGTGAAGGTGTGAGGGGAGGTGCGATCTGGGAAGAGATCCTGGGAAGAATGGCCCCTCTTGAACCTGATGAGTCGTGGGTCGACCTGTACCCGTAGCTGAGGGCCCCGGCTGATCCAGCATAACATGAGATGTTCGGAGCGTTTCAGTGCCCCGATTCAGGGTGACATTAGGAGGGTCCACGGTAGCATCTTCTTCGGCTACGGTATGAGCCGGTATGGTAGAGTGATCTCCCTTGTTCGAAGGGAAGGCCACCCCAGTTCTTCGTTGATGGGGGTGCGTAGTTAGACTGGTCTGCGGTAAGATTCCGGGTTGCAATGGGAATGGCATTGATCCTAAGTGACCCGGTGGTTGCTCGACTGGATAGACAGGTCGAGTTATTCCTAAGAGTGGGAGTAAAGTGGTCGACTGTCCTAAATCTTGATCGCCGGCCTCATGCACATCTACAGCTACGACCATGCTGGTCGCCGGAAGCAATACTCCTGGTTGTGGTCGATCGGTTGGTGGGACCAAACCAGGATGAAATAAAGGTGTAGCCTGATCAGTGGCCTGATTCCTTGCAGACCGAAGATCAGTTGCTGTCCCAGTCCCGATTGGTGGAGGAATTGATGTTGAAGCGTTCAATCCTATCTCCACTCGACCGAGAAGGTGATCCATCAAATGCTCCTATCGTTCGAGGAGTTTTCCCTGAGATGGCATATGGTCTCTGAACTCGACCATGATCTTGTCCATATCGTCCCGGGTAATAAATCGAGACATGTTGTCATGAGAAGAAACTTCATGGCTTATTTCTGCGGCCTCATTATCAGCTGCATCGGTATTTGCGGGACGAGAGGATGTTGCATCTTTCTTTCATTTTATCGCCATGATCTGAGATAGACAGAAACTCAATGGAAATGTTGGTGCGCTGCCCCCTTCCTGGCGCGCCAAAGTGTTGACGTCAAAAGTTGGTCACTAGTGACGGTCAACCCCCAATCGTGCGGTGAACACACGACTTATGTTAGAAATACATAGAAGAAAGTAAACAAAAAGGGAAGCAAACACATAATTTTTATAGTGGTTCGGCGAAAAACTGCGCCTACGTCCACTTTATATATTATTTCTCTCTTTTTTTTATTACAAGTACAATGCTTTTCTCTATTTTTAGAAGAGGGAGAAGATAACTCTTTTTTTTTTTTTGAGGAGGTTAAGAAATGCAGAGAATAGTTCTTTAGAATGGTTAGGAGTCGAAATCCAAAGTCCTCTCTTGCTTTGAGCTTGGTAGTATTTATAGGTGGAGGATGCGCCTTGGGCTACTGAGGTATGGCCCAGCCATTTCGGGAAAGCCCGGCCACGTGCCATCCATTGCTTGGGCAGAATAGCGGCCGACAGACTTTTTCCGCTGTTCATAAATAGTATCCTCGGAAGTTGCGGCTGACGTGGCATCTGCAGTATGGAATATCAAAAGTAGAGCTTTGTCCAGATATGGTTGACCATTTTTGTTGCCTTGAAAGCCGGGATATTTGATGGAAGAACTCTGTGGAAGGCTTCCACGCTGGCCCGAAATAATTGGTCGATGCCTTCTTCTTGGATGCGGAAAACTCGGTCGATGAGGGGACCTATTATTCCGGAATGAGCTATTATCTGAAGCTAGATTTGGGCCGATATGTTTCTGTTTCGGACCATGTGCTTGCCATTCTGGATGCGGCTTATGTCTGTTGCGTGTTTGGGCTTCAGGTTGGCCCGTTGTGATTAGTGCCAAAAAGAGGGCTAACATCTTTACATTTGGACCTACTGGTTGTTCACTGGCCATTGTTGTTTGTGTTTTGTTCATCCCAGTTTTCCTCTTTGTGTCTTGATTCGCTGCATATCTATTTGTCATGCACTTTTCTGAGGTACCCCTGTTTTTATCCCCTGCCATGTCTTTACATGCATACTGAATGTAACAACCCGTATTTTCAGAACCAATTTAAATTTTTGATTTAGGCTATTTTAAGGAATATGCAAATAGAAATTGAGTATTTTTGCTAAATAAAAATTGCGAATAATTTTAAAATTAGTTTTTATCATTTATTTGACTAAAAATAAACTCAGTAAATGAGACGAACCGAACTTCCCCATGAAGGAAAGCACGGATTACCTTGAGGACAAGACAAATCAGAACACAAACAGAAGAACATTTCATTGTTTATTACAACAATTTACATCAGAGTACAAGAATATAACAGAGTCTTGAATAAATATTACACAGTTGATAATTATCAGAGGTTTAAATACAATACTACAGCGGAAAAATAATACAAAACATAACTGAAAGAAATACATGGATACAGAGCTTTTCGAATATCACTTCAGCTATAAACCAGGATCCTGTGAATATAAATCTGCAAAACCAAAACTACTAGATGCCCATGCGGAAAATAAGGGCACCCAGAGTTTAGGTTAAAACAATAAACTCCAGATCAGTCACGTGACTGGTGTGAGAACTAAAACAGTTATTTAAAACTTGATTTTAGAAATAGGGTAAATCAAGGGACCACGCCGGATAACTCGGAACGGGTTTCCTCCCAAGATTACGAGTGCATAGAACAAACAGAGCAATGCTAAATAAAGAACAATGAAGCTATTATAAGACTGAGGTCCCATCACATAATGTAACACAAGCCGGAGGATAGAGTGTTACCTTATAATAGCCAAAGAATGCTTGATACGTGTAAAACGAAATCATTTGATATTATTATTAGTGCGTAAGTGTTTCAAAACAATTTCAATCATAGATGGCATAAATGCCCCATCCCACTATGTCGCCATACTAGGCTCTACAAATAAAACCGCAATATGTCGTATTGGAAATTGGATTTCCATCTATGAACCGAGGAAAAAGATAGTCCTCACCTGCTTCGAGACAATCTAGCCCATGTCTCAGGGTCAGAGCGCATCGACCCTTGGATCGTCAGGGCCGGTCCACCCATGTGGATTATTATGCCCGAACCCTGCGTTTCCCCGCCCAATGGGGCGTAAGTCTGGTCCGTCTGCCGACCAGAATGCATCGGCCGAAACCGATATAACCGAGGCGCCTCAAAATCCATCGTCCAGATGAGTCAAACTCGTCAGCCAGTTCAAGCACTGATGCCACCCCTAACTAGAAAGAAGTGCATGCCCTCCCTGATGTCCTCTCCAGTTTTTGGTTCACACCGGGGTGTGAGGCTCGCGAATTAACGCTACACAAAGCGATGCTACAAAGGACGTGCTTTGATCATCAACCACAAGAATCTGCTTTTCAACAGAAGCCTTGATCTTTTGCATCTCAGCATGCCGCACAGGCAATTCACGCCATACAACCGATGTATATCAATCTCACAGAATGAAATCCAATGTCAGACACACAGTCCATTTACAAGTTCATTCTGGGTCTGAACGAAACCGGAGGCACCTTGTACCTCGCATATCCATCGATCTCCAAGTACGTCTGGACGATCGCCACTTTTTCCATCGTCTTGGGTGTATAGCCCAATCAAGACGGCAGAAATCATCCAAACGACGTGGAGACCTCCGGTCTTCAATCACCATCTTCTTCTTCGACATAACGTCGTATTAGTTATTCGGAATGGGATAAACCCGGTTTTTCCGAACAACTCGCGTATATAATAAACAAGTGTTACACAAACACAACATACGCCTCATTCCAGTTCATAATATTCTTAATTTCAAATATTCTTATTTCTATGGAAAGGTTCCCATTAATTTTATCAAAGATAAATTCCTTTAAATTTATTCTTTAATCTTCCTATCAGTTTCTAACCGTAAATTAGTAAGAGAACAATCCCCTAAGAAATAACCCCGAAGGCCGAAACCAACATCAGATCAATACCGAGGAAACCATTCAACTTAACTAATCTCCAGTTAGTTTCTAATTTTCCTAACTCCATTGGGTTCAAGAACAGTATTATTAAAGATACCATTCACGACAAACCCAAATCTTATTCCATTAATTATGCAATCTTCATGAAAAACAGATCAACATTTATAATCGGTATAAACTCCCATATCCAACCAATAATATAAATGGAATAACGGCGAAGTCTTTTAAATTCCATATATAGTAACGGTCTTCCTCCACAGAAGCTCACTTCGATTATTACCAAATCGAATTCCATTCCATTCCAATTTATATATATTGGAAAACTCTACTTTGGAAAATTTCCATTAAATCTCAATAAAAAGATTTATAAATTCCAAATCACATTTCATTGTTAATCGGGTTAAAGAACGAATGTCGTTTAAAACACAGTTTACGATTAACCCAATTCACATTCCATTATCAATTCCAATTAACTGTTGATCAGTTGGTAATTCTTCTTTAAATCTTAATAAAAAGATTTATTCTTTTCACACTTGAGTTTAAGAACAGTGTTAATGAAGACACCGTTCACGACAACCCAAAACCCAATTTGATATTAAATACAAGGCTCTGAATAGAAAAAATATCGGCTTATATTCAATACCAAATTCTAAAACCAACCAATATTGTATTGGAAATAACGATATATATATATATATATATATATATATATATATCTTCCAAACTTCCATAACGGTATCTGTAAAATCACGGAATCCAATATCGAAATATTCGGAAGATAATTTCGATTCAAATCCATTCCAATTCATATATTGGAAATTCTGGTTACGTTAAAACCCATTCTCAATCCCTTTTATTTATAAATAATTGGATTATAATTCTAGTTAATAACTAGTTCATTTCGATAAAAATATATTTTTATCTTTTCAAATGTGGAATTTTTCATCCCAACTCTTTTCAAATCATTTATTTTGATTTTGCACAAATTATTAATATTTTTAATAATTTTATCAAGGCCCGTACAGTCGATTCCCATATACGGTCATCGAACTGCACTTACAACGACCTTTTCCAAATTTGATTTGGACATAATTCCAAATCCAACCGTTAGATTTCAAATCTCTAATATTCGTTGGAAAGCTCTTTTCGATACGAACTTGACGGTTCCGTTTCAGGAGAATCCGACGGTCGAATCTCCCGTAACGTCAATTTGAAGTCAATGGTTGAAATTCGCGAACTGCCGCGACGCGGCGCGTTCTATTTAGGCCATTAAATACATACAATATATATATTATATATATTTCGTCGATTTCAATTCAAACGTATTTTATAATTCGTCTTAACTTCATTTTAAAAACGATTTCAACTTCATATTCAATTTTGAATCAAATTTGAATATTCCATATCATTAGTATATAAATGATAATTTTTCAAAACGTTATATTTTGAAATCACTTCCTTTTCGATATTCATTATAAAAATGAATAAAATCGATATATAAATATCGTTCGCGTAAAAATGGCGCGTCTCTAATCCGGCTATATATATTTCAATATTTCGTTTCCATCCAAAATCGGACATCAAAATCGCATTTTGGTTCTTTACATAATATTATTTTAAAAATATTCGTTATTTAAAAATATTCATTACTTTAAAATATTCTTCGGTTCTAAATTGGAATCAGACACAGCCAAATACCATATAAAGTGATTTATATGGATTTCATAAAACACATGTATATAACAATAGTGATAATTAATCAACTATCATCTAAAGTGCTTTCTACACTGTATAAGCATTAAATATAAATAATTAACGCTTACACAATCTGTCAACCAATCGACTGACATACCACTAAACAATCGGGATTAGTGTACGTCAAATATCATCCCAATACCCGTGTGGGGTTTCATCCAACAAATCCTGAATATTATTTGTGCAGTTGGGCGATATGTAAAATTTATCGTCCCAATCCATATCAGTCAAATGGGTGTACATGAATAAATCGTTTTGATTTGTAAATGAATATTCATTTTTCTAATTAAAATGATATTTTTATTTTTCTGACACATTTTAGAAAATTTTGGCGGCATAACGGCGCGATACTAGAAACGGGATAAGGCCTAGCCTTGTCCCCAGTCTAATAATGGCCCACGCCACACACATACCAATCTAATCAATTCATTTTACCCAAACAACCAAATTCAAACGAATAATCCAATCAACTGCAACAAAGAAACAAATAAGTCATCCGTGGTCTGTGGACGACGGGTGTCGGGTGCTACTAAACACCATCTGCATCCTAGTATATATAACTAGAAATAAAATTTAAAGTGAGAAGTTCTCACCGACTAGCAAAACCAAACACCACGACTCTTCATATGTGGGAAATCTTCGCTGCGTTTCCAACGAGATCTGTTTCACGCGGTATATGTTAAAAATCATATTTTTATATTGAAGTTCATATCATAAAAATCCCACCTTTATTTCAAAGTTCATATTATAAAAATCCCATTTTTATAGCGAAGTTCATATTATAAAAATCCCATTTTTATAGCGAAGTTCATATTATAAAAATCCCATTTTTGTACGCTACATCATATAAAAATCATATCTTTTCTGATTCAAAAATCCGATCTTTTCTATTTCAAATGTTCGACCTTTTCTATAAGTAAAAATCAAACCCTGTTTGGTTTATAAAAAATCAAATCTTTTACTTGTATAAAATCCTTTGTTTATACGCTACATGCTCATATAAAAATCCTAATTTTATATTGCTTTCTTTTATATAAAAATCCAATTTTTATTCAAATAAATAAATAAAAATAAAATAAAAACTCACCGAGCTGAAACGGGGGTGGGAATGGTCGCGCCGGAGTCTGAGATGGTCGATGGTAGGCCAGCGTGGACTTTAGCGGCGGAATGGGGTGGTCTTGGGCTGCCGTGGGGTGTCAAACTCGAGATGGAAGCGGAGAGGGGGGTGCTGGTGGTATGCAGTGGTCGGAGGGGGTGTGCGGTGGTCGTCACGTCGGCGCAGGGGGGTTCCCGGCTAGGCCGCAGCGGTTCCTCGATGGTTGAGGAGTCTTCGCGCGTGGGGTGGAAGAGAGAGGCTTGGAGGCGCAAGATGAGGCCGGAGGGGTGCGGATCCGACGGCGGGAGGCGGGGCGATGTTGAACGGTGGCGGCGAGGTGGCTTCAAGGGCGGGCTGACATCAAGGCGTTTTTTTTATATTGTCCCGGGATCGGGTTTGACTTCCGAAGAGGGAAAGGGGGGGTTAAGGGAAAAGGATTTTATATATTTAATTATTTAATTTTATTTTTAAATCTAAAAAGTAACTTTTTAATTCAATCTCCAATCGAGACCCAACGATTGACGCCCCTAGCTAATTACCCCCATTCCGAACACAATGGGATATGTTTCGTATGCCCATTCGACTGTTACAGTTAGTTATTCTTCAAATTAAAATGTAAATCTTTATATATTCAATTTAAACGTACATTTCAAATTACCGGGGCCAGACACTGACTCTGAAAATTCCTGAAAAATTATTTCTAGCTTCGTATTGACGATACAGTCCTAACAAAACTAATTTCATCGAATTCTGAGACCATTTGAAAAATGGCCATTTTCCAGTCGATTAAAATTGACTGAAACTATCAAAACACGTTTAACTGCGCCACGCTCACATATTGATTCTAAAATTATAGAAAAATAAACCTAGCTATGTTGGGACGATACGGTCCCAACAAAACTAGTTTCTTCGAAAACCGAGGCCGTTTGCAAAATGGCTATTTTTAAGGCCTTTATATATATTAATATATATATATATATATATATGTATGTATATATATATGAATTCCACAGCGACTATTCTGAATTTTAAACTGGATGTATCTTTTCACTTCTAAAGTGAAATCTCATTTTCTTAACTTCGTTAGAAAGATATTGTTTAACAGATTCAAATATTTCTTTTTTCATCTAATTATGACTTATATTGAATTCTGTATATTCATCTGAAATTTGAAATTGAATTTTCGAACTGCCGCGCCATTTCAGGCTCGTTACATAATTAAAATAAATTTATACATTCTAACTTCATAGAAAATAAATTTTTCGTCGTTATTATTTAAAATAATTCATTTTAAATATTCAAAATTCACTAAAATCGCCAAAATAAAATTTTTAAATTTGCTCAGATTTTCCGGGTTGTTACAGTCTCCCGTACTTAAAATATTTTCGTCCTCGAAAAAGGAACGAAGCTGAAAGTTGTTTACTAGTCAACTCAACTTTCATTATTTTCGTTATGGCTTAAGTTCTTCAACTTTTCAGTTTCTAAGAACTTTTCAACTTTTTCAAAAATTTGGCTAACACCCTAAATTTTCAAATTTTTTTGCCATAACCTCCCCTGCACCAGGAGCATCGGGAAAATCACCAATCCGCCACACAGGCCCTCTGATCTCAAAAAGAAAAAGAAAAAGCCAAGCGGCTAGCCAATCGGCTCATAAAATCATCAAAACCCCAAGAAATACAATAAACATGTACCTATTTGTCGGGCAAACAATTTTATTCTTCTTCTCTAGCCTCCTTGCTATGACCTGTTCAATGTATATGTATGTATATGCATGCATTTGCAACCAATTTTCAATTCAGTTCAACATTCGATAAAATTTGGCTAATGTTAACCATTCTTTCACATGTTGGTTTAAATAAATAATCACACACAACACAATCAGCAATCAGCAATCAATTAGTTGAATAACGTTTCAAACTCATAATTTTAATACATAGCCAAAAATCCTATTTTTGGTGCAAATTCACAAGAATTAGTCCTATCTAGTTTTGGTTCTCACACCAGTCAATGGAAATATATAATATCCCACTTTCAAAACTCGAGCACAGATGCTGATGATGTGGCGCCACATCATCAGAATCATCCCCGGGCGACTAGAGTGTGATTCTATATCTATCCAGTATATTAAAACATCAAATATACGTGGATCAGACGTATATGCAAAATCTTTATATACTCGATTGTCCAAATCAATCTAAAATAAATATTCAAATACGCTTAATAAGGTTTAAATTTTCAAAACAAAATTTGTTTTCAATTTTATTTTAATAACAACACTCTTCACACTCGTTCTAGGATACTACTGATCCCATCTCTAACGAGTCATTCTTATTGGATATTACTAATCCAATCTCTGATGAATTCTTTCACTTGGTTCTAACGTGCCTTGTTCTCGAGCTTTGTAAACCAAAGCTCTAATACCAACTGAGACGATCTGAACTTTCCCGTGAAGGAAAGCACGTATTGCCTTGAGGACAAGACAAATCAGAACATAAACAAAAGAACCTTTCATTGTTTATTACAACAATTTACATCAGAGTACAAGAATATAATAGAGTCTTGAATAAATATTACACAGTTGATAATTATTAGAGGTTTAAATACAATACTGCAGCGGAAAAATAATACAAAACATAACTGAAAGAAATACACGGATATAGAGCTTTCCGAATATCACTTCATCTATAAACCAGGATCCTGTGAATATAAATCTGCAAAACCAAAACTACTAGCTACCCGTGCGGAAAATAAGGGCACCCAGTGCTTAGGTTAAAATAATAAACTCCAGGTCAGTCACGTGACTAGTGTGAGAACTAAAACAGTTATTTAAAACTTGATTTTAGAAATAAGGTAAATCAAGGGACCACGCCGTATAACACGGAACGGGTTTCCGCCCAAGATTACCAGTGCATAGAACAAACATATCAATGCTAAATAAAGAACAATGAAGCTATTATAAGAATCAGGTCCCATCACACAATGCAACACAAGCCGGAGGATAGAGTGTTACCTTATAATAGCCAAAGAATGCTTGATATGTATAAAACGAAATCATTTGATATTATTATTAGTGCATAAGTGTTTCAAAACAATTTCAATCATAAGTATCAATCATAGACGACATGAGTGCCCTATCCCACTATATCGCCATACTAGGCTCTACAAATAAAACCGCAATATGTCGTATTGGAAATTGGATTTCCATCTGTGAACCGAGGCAAAAGATAGTCCTCACCTGCTTCTAGACAATCTAGCCCATGTCTCAGGGTCAGAGCGCATCGACCCTAGGATCGTTAGGGTCGGTCCACCGATGTGGATTATTATGCCTGAACACTGCGTTTTCCCGCCCTATGGGGCGTAAGTCTGGCCCGTCTGCCGATAAGAATGCATTGGCCAAAACCGATATAACCGAGGCGCCTCAAAATCCATCATCCACATGAGTCAAACTCGTCAGCCAGTTCAAGCACTGACGCCACTCCTAGCTAGAAGAAAACGCATGTCCTCCCTGATGTCCTCTCCCGTTTTTGGTTCACACCGGGGTGTGAGCCTCGTGAATTAACGCTACACAAAGCGATGCCACAAAGGCCGTGCTTTGATCATCAACCACAAGACTCTGATTTTCAACAGAAGCCTTGATCATTTGCATATCAGCATGCCACACAGGCAATTCACGCCATGCAACCGATGTATATCAATCACACAGAATGAAATCCAATGTCAGACACACAGTCCATTTACAAGTTCATTTTGGGTCTGAACGAAACCGGAGGCACCTTGTACCTCGCATATCCATCGATCTCCAAGTACGTCTGGACGATCGCCACTTTTTCCATCGTCTTGGGTGTACAACCCAATTGTAACAACCCAGAAAATCTGAGCTAATTTATAATTTTTATTTTGGCTATTTTAACGGATTTTGAATATTTAAAATGAATTATTTTGAATAATAATGACGGAAAATTTATTTTCGACGAAGTTAGAGCGAATAAATTTATTTTAATTATATAACGAGCCTGAAATGGCGCGGTAGTTCGGAAATTCGATTTCTAATTTCAATTGAATATACAGAATTCAATATAAGTCAGAATTGAAGGAAACAAGAAATATTTGAATCTGGTTAAGAATATCTTTCTAACGAAGTTAACGAACTGAGATTTCACTTTAGAAATGATGAGATACGTCCAGTTTAAAATTCAGAAAAGTCGCTGTTGAATTTATATATATTTTAATAATATATATAGCCCTTAAAAATAGCCGTTTTGCAAACAACCTCGGTTTTCAACGAAACTACTTTTGTTGGATCCGGGATGTCAAATTATCGCTAGGTTTCAAAATTCATAATTTTCAGAATCTATATGTGAGCGTGGCGAAGTTAAACGTGTCGTAACAGTTTCAGTCAATTTGGATCGACCAGAAAATGACCATTTTTCAGACGGTCTTCATATTTGACGAAATTAGTTTTGTTTGGACCGTATCGTTAATACAAAGCTAGAAATAATTTTTCTGAAATTTTTAGAGTCCGTATGTGGCCCAGGTAAATTGAAACGTACGTTAAAATCAATTTTGAACGTAATATTAATTTAGATTTTAATTTTAATGAAAACTGATCGAAACGATTGAATTGGCTTATGAAACATATCCCATTGTGTTCGGAATATGTGTAATTAGCTAGAAACGACAGGCAGTGGGTCTCGTTTGGAGTTCGAATTTAAAAGTAACTTTATGGGATTAAATCATTAAATGAAAAAAGAGAAAAGTCAACGCCCCTTATAATCTCCCCTTCCGCGTCAGTTAGGGAAATCGAACAAGGAAAAAAAATAAAAATCCCTAAATCGATCGAACCCCCATCACCATCCGCCCACGCCGCCACCTGCGACGGCCTCCCACCAATGCCGCCTGCCTCGGCCTACCCCCACCGGCCCCTTCCCCTCTACCTTCCTCCCCCTTCCTTCGTTGGAACGGAGCACGCAACCCCAAACCCCGTGCCAAAATCCACGATCCCCTGGCCCACCACCGCGGCCTCAGCCCCCCATCCACTTCGATCCGAGCACCGCCAGCCCGCCGCGCGAGCTCCGCTCCCCTATAGGAAAAGAACGATGGCATGGAACCTTTCCAAAGGAATGGCAACGTTCTAAAAAGTGAGTTTTATTGTTTAGAAATTTAGTTTTATTTAATTTAGGTTTATTTAAATCAGTTTTTGTTTAAATAGTTTATAATATACATATACATATATATATATATATATATATAATTTTTGGGTTGTACAAAGCTATCAAGAAGCGTTTTTATTTATGAAAAGAGAATAAAAATATAATTTTTATGTATGTAGAGTAATAAAAATATGATTTTTATATAGTAGAGATTGTAAAAATATAATTTTTATAAGTTAGAGAAAATAAAAATATGATTTATTTATATGTAGCATAATAAAAATATAATTTTTAATATATGAGAAGTGAAATAAAAATATAATCATTACAGTATAGAAGTGAAATAAAAATAGGAACTTTATTTTTACATATATGAGGTGGCGTTGTTAAAAATATAATTTTTAACATATACCGCGTGAACGGGTCTCGTTGAAGAAACGGCGAAGATTTCCTACCTAAGAAGAGTCGAGGCATTTGGTTTAGCATATTGGTGAGAACTTCTCACTCTAAATTTTATTTTCTAGTTATTATATACTAAGATGCAGACGGTGCTTAAAAGCACCCAACACCTTTGTTTGAAACCATGGATGTTTGGTTGATTTGTGGATTGAGTGATTTGATTGAATTTGGTTTGGAAAATGAACGAATTGAGATAATTTGATTTGGGTATGGCGTGGGCCATTACTAGACCGGGGACAAGGGTAGGCCTTATCCCGTTTCTAGTATCGCGCCGTTATGCCGCCGAAATTTTCTAAAATGTGTTAGAAAAATAAAAATATCATTTTAATTAGATAAATGAATAAAATGAATATTCATTTACAAATCAAAATGATTTGTTGATGTACACCCATTTGACTGATATGGATTGGGACGATAAATTTTACATATCGTCCAACTGCACAAATAATATTCAGTATTTATTGGTTGAAACCCCACACGGGTATTGGGATGATATTTGGCGTACACTAATCCCGATTGTTTAGTGGTATGTCAGTTGATTGGTTGACAGACTGTGTAAGCGTTAATTATTTATATTTAATGCTTATACGGTGTAGAAAGCACTTTGGATGATGGTTGATTATTTGTCACTGCTGTTATATACATGTGTTGTATGAAATCCATATAAATCACTTTATATGGTATTTGGCTGTGTCTGATTCCAATTCAAAACTGAAGAATATTTTAAAATAACGAATATTTTAAAAATAAGGAATATTTTAGAATAATATTCAGTAAAGGATTAAAACCTGATTTTGGTGTTCGATTTTGAATGGACACGAATTATTGAAATATATAAAGCCGGGTTGATTAGAGTTGCGCCATTTTGACATGAACGATATTTATATCGATTTTATTCATTTTTATAATGAATATCTAAAATGAAGTGATTTCAAAATATAACATTTTGAAAATATTATCATTTATATGTTAATGATATGAAATATTCAATTTTGATTTAAAATTGAATATGAAGTTGAAACCGTTTTGAAAACAAAATTAAAACGATTTATAAAATACGTTTTGAATTGAAATCGATGAAATATATATGATATATATTTTTTATATATTTAACAGCCTGAACAGAACATGCCGCGGTAGTTCGCGAATTTCGACCATTGACTTCGAATTGACGTTACGGGAGATCCGACCGTCGGATTCTCCTAAAACCGGAACCGTTGGGTTCGTATCGAAAAGAGCTTTCCAACGAAAAATTAGAAATTTGAAATCTAACGGTTGGATTCAGAATTATGTCGAAATCTAATTTGGAAAAGGTCGCTGTAAGTGTAGTTCGATGACCGTATATGGAAACCGACTGTACAGGCCTTGATAAAATTATTAAAAATATTAATAATTTATGTAAAATCATAATAAATGATTTAGAAGAAATTGAGATGAAAAATTCCTCGTTTGTAAAGATAAAAATATTTTTTTATCAAAATGAACTAGTTATTAACTAGATTTGAAATCCAATATTTTTAAATAAATAAAATGGATTGAGAATGGGTTTTAAAAGAACCAGAATTTCCAATATATGAATTGGAATGGATTTGAATCGAAATTATCTTCGGAATATTTCGATATTGGATTCTGTGATTATACGAATATCGTTATGGGAGTTTGCAAGATATATATATCGTTATTTCCAATACGATATTGGTTGGTTTCAGAATTTGGTATTGAATATAAGCCGATATATTTTCTATTCAGAGCCTTGTATTTAATGTCAAATTGGATTTTGGGTTGTCGTGAACGGTGTCTTCATTAACACTGTTCTTAAACCCAAGTGTGAGAAAAATAAATATTTTTATTAAGATTTAAAGAAGAATTACCAATTAATTAACATTTAACTGGAGTTGAAATGGAATGCGAATTGGGTTTACCGTGAACTGTGTTTTAAACGACATTCATTCTTTAACCCAATTAACAGTAGAATGTGATTTTGGGTTTGTCGTGAATGGTATCTTTAATAATACCATTCTTAAACCCAATGGAGTTAAGAAAATTAGAAACTAACTAGAGGTTAGTTAAGTTGAATGGTCTCATGGGTATCGATCTGATGTTGGTTTCGGCCTTTAGGGTTAATACTTAGGGAATTGTTCTCTTACTAATTTACGGTTAGAGACTGATGAATGTGATTTGGGTTTATCGTGAACCGTGTTTTAAATGACATTGGTTCTTTAACCCAGTTAAAGACAAGATTAATTTCTTAGCTTTGAGTAATCATTAATAATGATTTTAGAGATTAAAACTGAATTAGAGTTTTAATGAACCTTTAATTAGATTGGAATAAGAATGTGTATATTCAAATAAAATAATATTCTGAATTGGAATGAGGTGTATGTTGTGTTTGTGTAACACTTGTTTATTATATACGCGAGTTATTCGGAAAGGCCGGGTTATACCCATTCTGAATAACTGATACGACGATATGTCAAAGATGAAGACGGTGGTTGAAGACCGGAGGTCTTCACATCGTTTGGATGATTTCTGCCGTCTTGATTGGTGTAACATCCTGTAATTCTATTAGTATTAATATTCACAAATTAAAGAATAACTAATCTTAGACATGAGAATTGTGGGAAACGGGTTGCACCATTGTGTTCGTCTCGGAATTCTGGTTGAAATAGAGTCCGAGTTTGCGTGAATTGGACTTCGTATGAAGAAGTTATGGCCATCGGAAGTTTCAGAAAATTCAAAACAGATTCCAGAAAACTTAAAATTCAAAATTCGAAGTCAAACAGACAGGCGGGAAATTTCCCGTCCAGCACCCCAGGTCGACTGGGGAGTCGACTGGGCAGTCGACACCCCCCTAGGTCGATTAGGGAGTCGACTTGGGTGTCGACCTGGTCCAGTCAACTAGGGTTTGGCTGAGCCCAATCTTAAGCTGCTGATTTGTCTTTAGGGCTGAGTTGGCAAATTTAACGGTTCAGGTTAGTTCTGAGTTGATCTGACGGTCTAAATAAACCCTAAACTCTATAAATACCTAGGTAGTCTCTCACTCTAATTCACATGAAAAGTAGTGTATCCACTGTCATACCGCCGCCATGGAACTCAGTCTAGCCGCCGCCAACTAAGAAGGAAGAAAGATAACCAAAACCCTAATTCTACTCAACTCTAAAGCAAATCAAGACTCTCTTTCTTCTCTAATTGTGAGTATGATGATCTTAACAAGATTATTATTAAACTAATTAGATTAAGTTATGGATGGATTATAAGTGAATGATGTGAATTGTCATATATGTTGTTGTAAACCTTATGCTATCATGTATGTTGTAAATCCTATGTTATGTGATGATGATATCCTATATGTTATAAATCATGCTATGATGATATTGTATAGGTTGTAATTTTCTATGCTAAGTTGTGATAAATCATACATGTTATAAAATCATGATGTTATTATCTATGCTAATTAGTTCATGTTAATCAAATCATAATGTTGATATTATATGGGCTATGTTGATTTATATGACAAATTATGTATTCAAGTTTAGATTTATTAGTAAAGATTATGAACAAATGCCATGACATCTATTTAGATCTAGAATTGTGCTATGACATGTGTGAGTTCTATGTGTTAGATGCTAGTTCACACCATCATTATGTTGCATAAAACCCCATATGCAAGTTTATACATGTATTTGGGTTATGATCATATCATTTAAATTGTGACATTTAACCAAACAAGTTGACACCTTTAGATCCATAACATGTGTAGTTTTATGCAAGTTTCACCCCTATTATGATTAGATCTATTTTATTTGTCTATATGTTGTGATAATTTATCTTTGTGCTATGAGTTAGACTATTCGAGTCTAACGTATATTTTGCGTTGAATAAGCGAACGTAAAACGTGGGGGTAGGGGTAATATTAAGGATTTAATATTGAGAAATTGGGGTGCAATTGACATGATTTTGCATGCCATAAGTGGATGGCCATAATTGAGTCAATTATGGACATCATTAAAATTGGAATTAATTAATAATTCGAATAGGGAATTATTAAAACTGGGGCAAGAGATTATAAGTGATAATCAATGCTTAGGACACGAGGTTGGACTCGTTTGTGATGTAAACCTGCCCGGCAAATCCAGTAGTCACAAATGTCAGCCCAATGTGAGAGGTCCTAGGCCCAGATTAAAGCATAACAGTTGTAAAGACACGAGGTTAGACTCTTTATGGTGTAAGACTGCCCGGAACCACCCGGCAAATCCAGCTGCCATAAATGCTAGTCTAATGTGAGAGGTCTTTATGAGGTTATGGGCTGAATTAATTAAGAAATACTTAAGCAGATAAACATGTAAGGTGGGACATGGGGGTTAAGTAGGTGCCTTGGGTGGCATGAGGAATCTAGTGGTTTCCTTTAGTGGCATTTGAAATACGATTAGTAAGACTTAACCAAACACACATGTAAATGAGCATGACTAAGAAGAGGGTTAAGTGGGATATACTAGTGGGGACAAGCTTAGGTGGATAGCTTGTGGGGGACCCATTTCAACCAGTAACCCAAACGTATCTTTGTGGGCTCGACCCAAGTCGAGGATGGGACACGCAACTGGGCTTGACTATAAGAGGCCAAACGGGTTAGCGGTTGCAACGCAAGTCCAACGGGTTTCATATGCGTGTGTGGACCCGGGCTGGTAGGTAAGACGTTGTTGCATCATGTAGGTATAAGCCGTGCATTCTTTAGCTGTATCGGGTTGCCACTTTAGGGGAGTGATACACCCCACTATGGGGCCAACACGGATATCTACGAGTAGGGAGCACCTATGTAGTCAGCTATGTAGTCAGCTAGGTGTACCCAAGGCTATTTATATAATTTCTAAGTTCGGTGAGTGGGATCAACCTTTAGGGTGACTGGTGTGGTGCAGTGTACTAATTATTCGTTAGTAATTAGTTGTGCCTTTGACGTTATCTTTATCCGCTTTTCCATGACCAATAGTTCATAGACATTTTCTTGTTTTCCTGCTCATGCCTTAGTCTAGTTATTTCGATAATAGTATTGTTAGAATTATCATACTCGCCAGACTTTATGTCTGACCCCCTCTATTTCTATCCTTTTTCCTCCTCCAGGTCCTCAGGGTGGGACCAGCTCTAGCGAAGTTTGATTGGATTGCTTTATCTCTCTTTTGGAAAGCTTGGACCGTTGAAGTAAAGTCCAGCTTGTTATCTTCTTAATGGCTATTTATGTAATGGGATTATGTATTTTGTTTTATCAAGATGGATATTGTACTTGACTCTGATTTATGGTTTTATGATGTAACAAACATGTTTAAGTTCCGTTGCAATAAAATAAAGTTTTAGATTTCCAAGTACTACTTATTATCTGTCTTGTTATAATTTTTCTGTTCTATATTCACTTAAAACCTTCATGGAAGTTAATGCATTCCCTTTGTGAGTGACATTAATGGACGTGGGGTGTTACACGTGGTATCGGAGCTTAAGGTTACCAGAAAAGATAATTTTTTTAGAAAAACTATTTTTCTAAAGAAATTTTGGAAGAAGTGTTTTCAAAAACATGTCTTGATGAGTAATTTAAAGAGGAAAGTTTTTAAGAAAAACATAATCCCCAATAGCCATATCTTTATCTTTCGAATTCTCCATCTTGAATCTTTCCTTTTTCATTTCAGCATGGATGAAGACCTTAACCTTCCGGATGGTGTAACGATACCAGGATGGTATAGGAGGTTATTAGAGGCTAGGGCCGCTGCAGGTCCAGCCAATGTTCATCCACCACCAGTTGCACCCGCTCCTCCTCTTCCTCCTCCCCGCGCTGATACTTTTGCAAAGACATACAAGGAATTTAAGGCTATGGGTGGAAAACCTTTCCAAGGGTCAGAAACGTTTGTGGGAGCTAGAGATTGGCTTAAGGAGGTAGAAGAATTGCTAGAAATCTTTGAGGTAGAAGAAGGGAGGAAAATCAAATTAGCAGCTTGGTTAATGAAGGGAGAGGCCTTGTTTTGGTGGGAGGTCGAGCGTCCTGTTGACTCTTGGGCGGATTTCAGACGTAGGTCTGAGGCAAAGTTTCTCTCAAGGGCAGAAGAGAATCTATATATGGAAAGGTTTTTGACATTAAAGCAAGGAAGCTCATCAGTGAAAGAATATGTCAACAAATTTAATCAGTTAGCTTGGTTTGGCTTGGACTTAGTGAACACACCAGAGAAGAAGGCTCTGAGGTTCGTTAATGGATTGAATGATCCGTTGCAAGGGTTGGATATGACCCACATCCCTATGGGGGCCAACTTTGAGAAGCTAGTAGACATGGCACTCATGCACGAGGAGAAAGGCGCTAATGCTAATAAGGCACCCGAGAAGAAAGGGGATCAGAAGAAACCACAATAGCAAAACAAGAAGGGTGGTAAAGACAATAATGGTAAGGGAAAGAAGAAATGCTTTAACTGAGGGACACCAGGCCATCTCAGCAAGGATTGCAGAAAGAAAAAGAAGACTGGCTGTTTTCACTGTGGTGAAGCGGGACATCTAGTGAAGGACTGCCCAAAGAAGGGGCAGAGGGCAGGGTCTACCTCGGGAGGACAGGTGCAGGCTCTTATGGCACCAGGGCAGGCAAAGGGACAAGTTCAGGCTCTCGCGGTCCCACCGCTGCAAGAACGAGGTAGAACCATTTCTGTTGAAAGCTTAGTTTTTCTGTTTGATCATCCTGTCCGTACCTTATTCGATTCGGGCGCATCGCATTCGTTTATCTCTACGTCATTAGTTGAATCACTGCACTTAAACACCAGTTTAGTAGAGGATCCCTTAGTTGTTTCGAATCCAATTGGGGGCTCAGCTTATTTGTCCATGATGTGTTTGGATTTGAAAATTTCTGTACTTAGCGTTGAGTTTAGATGTGATGCTTATGTTTTGGGCTTCACGGGCTATGGGCTAATTTTAGGAATGGATTGGTTATCCAACAATGGGGCCGTTCTTGATTGTGAAAGGAGAGTAGTTAGGCTCATGACTCTCCTTGGCAACACACTAGAAATCTTTTGTAATCCCATAAATTCTGTTATGCTAAGTTATCTAGAATCGCTTGACGCGTCTGTGGAGAATCTACGATCTGTTAGAGTGGTCCGAGAATACTCGGATGTGTTTGAGGAGGTGAAGGGCTTGCCTCCGAAGCGGGAGATAGATTTTCGAATATATCTTGTGGATAATGCAAAACCAGTATCTTTGCCAGTACGCCACATGGCTCCTCGTGAAAGGAGGGAACTCGATAAGCAAGTGAAGTAGTTGCTTGAGAAGGGGTTCATAAGACGAAGTATATCGGAGTGGGGTGCTCTAGTAGTATTTGCCACGAAGGCGGATGGGTCCCTTAGACTTTGTGTGGACTATAGAGAACTTAATAAACTTACTAAGAAAAACAGACACCCACTACTGAGGATTGACGATCTCTTCGGTCAGTTAGTTAGCGCCTCAGTGTTTTCGCAGTTGGACTTAGCCATTGGTTTCCATCAGTTGAGAGTGGCTGAGGATAACATTGACAAGACTGCCTTTAGGACTCTGGATGGTTTCTATGAATGACTAGTGATGCCCTTCGGTTTGACAAACGCCCCCGCATACTTTGTTGATTTGATGAGTCGGGTGTTTAGGGAGTGCCTTAACAAATTCGTGGTAGTCTTTGTAGATGACATCTTGATCTTTTCTAAGGATGAAGAAGAGCATGCCCCTACATCTTAGGGAAAGCTTAAGGACCCTACAAGTGCACCAGCTTAAAGCTAAGTTCTCCAAGATACCATTTTTGGAGGAAAGAAGTGAGGAATTTAGGGCATGTGGTCTCTAGGGAAGGGTGATATGTTAGGGTGGATGGAGTTCTTGGCGTCCTACGATTTCGAGATAGCATATACCCCTGACAAGGGCAACGTTGTGGAAGATGCTTTAAGTAGGAACAAGTTGACATGGAAGCCCTTTGTTTGTTGAGAGAAGTAGCTTAGAGTTTATCTCTACCTTTGACTTTAGACCATCCAGTGATTTTGTACCCAGTTAGCTAGCATCCTTAGAGGTCAGACGTACTCTTTTGGGACGGATTGGCGAGGCACAGCGAGACGACCCACAGTTGGTTGAGTTAGTAGAGAAGCTCAAAAGAGGGGAGTCATCAAGCCATCTTCGTAGGTATACCCTAGATGATAAGGGTTGGTTGCGTAGGAACGGTAGACTTTGTGTACCAAAAGATGATGACCTAAGGAATACCATTCTTGATGATGCCCGTCCTTCGAAGATGACCATCCATCCTGGCGGGGACAAGATGTACATGGACATGAGACGAGTTTACTTTTGGGCCGAGTATATCGTTAGATGCTTGGTGTGCCAACAAGTAAACAAAAAAGAGCAAAAGAAGCCCGGTGGATTGGTTCACCCATTGGAGGTCCCATAATGGAAGTGGGAAAGTGTTTTGATGGACTTTGTTGATGGATTACCAAGATCAAGGAAGGGCAATACGGGGATGTGGGTCGTGGTAGACAGACTTACTAAGAGCGCTCATTTCATTCCCGTAAAGAGTAAGAGGACTTCTCCATGGTTAGCCTCCGTATACATTAGAGAGAGAGTTCGTTTGCACGGTGTTCCTTCTAGCATAGTGAGCGACCGCGATCCTATTTTCACTAGCGAATTTTGGAAGAGCTTACAAGAAGCGGAAGGGACTCAGTTATGTTTGAGCACCGCGTATCATCCTCAGACGGACGGCCAGACCGAGAGGGTGAATCGTATTCTAGAGGACCTTTTGAGGCTATGTATCCTAGA
The DNA here is from genome assembly GCA_030737875.1 of Allium sativum. Taxonomy (NCBI): domain Eukaryota; kingdom Viridiplantae; phylum Streptophyta; class Magnoliopsida; order Asparagales; family Amaryllidaceae; genus Allium; species Allium sativum. The sequence continues at coordinate 152,631,767 of CM060924.1, read as the reverse complement.
CTTTGGGGGTACATGGGAAGAGCATCTTCCATTGGTGGAGTTCGCATATAATAACATCTTTCAGTCTAGTATTGGCATGACACCGTTCGAAGCTCTTTATGGACGGCCGTGTCGTTCGCCGACATGTTGGTAGGAATCTACGGACAAGATCTTGCTTGGACCCGATATGATTAGAGAGACTTCGGAGAAGATCGATTTGATTCGAAGGAGGATGAAGACGGCGCAAGATAGACAGAAATCTTATGCGGATAAGAGAAGGTCAGATCTTGAGTTTGATATTGGGGACATGGTCTTTGTCAAGGTGTCTCCATTATGGAACGTCGTTCGCTTTGGGTCCGTTGGGAAGTTAGCACCAAGGTTCGTAGGACCGTTTCCTATTAAGGAAAGGATTGGGCAGATGGCATATAGAGTGGAGTTGCCCGAGAGACTTAGTGGTGTACACAAGGTATTCCATGTATCACATCTGAGGAAGTGCTTGCACGAGACCGTAGAAGTGGTAGAGCCGAGCTTGCTTAGAGAGGTGGAGATCAAGCCTGATGCGACGATTCGACGAGCTCCTACGCACATTCTTGGGTCGGAGATTAAGAAGTTGAGGAATCGAGAGGTCAAACTAGTCAAAGTGCAATGTGGAGATGATGAGAGCAACGCTACTTGGGAGACGGAAGCGAAGATGCGTTCATTGTACCCTTTTCTTTTCGAGGGTATGTCTTTTGATTTCTCCTTTATCGCTTACCTTGTATTTATCTTATCTTTAGTATGTCCTCTCGCTAGTATCTTTGACCTTTAGATAGGATAGTCCTATGGTTGAAACATGTGTTTGAGACATGTTATGTATGATGGATGCATGTGGATGCAAGTGTTTTCTAGTGGTTGCTCGTGGATGCATATACACACACTTCAGGCACTAGATCGGCTCAGTCACTTCATATTGCATATTGCATATAAATGTGTGTACATATTTAAGTAATGGATGAATAATGGTTGTACCATCATATGGATGTAGCATTTTGGTGAATGATTGTGCACGCATATAGAGATAATATGTAGCACTAAGGAACTTTTGCATACATAATGGACGCATGGCACTATCATGATTTTCATTAAGGAGGTCAACTGAATCAGTGGACCGCCTGATTTTGCATTAGATATGGACATATACACAAACTGTGCATTTAAACATGAAAGCATTAGAAGTCTATAAGGACAATGGATGCCTGTGTTTGATGATTGAGTAGATGGACGATTGGATGTTAGGATATACATTCTTCTTGATTTGATGATTTCGGGGTCGAAATCCTTTAAGGAGGGGAGAATGTAACACCCCGTAATTCTGTTAGTATTAATATTCACAAATTAAAGAATAACTAATCTCAGACGTGAGAATTTTCGGAAACGGGTTGCGCCATTGTGTTCGTCTCGGAAATCTGGTCGAAATAGAGTCCGAGTTTGCGTGAATTGGACTTCGTATGAAGAAGTTATAGCGATCGGAAGTTTCAGAAAATTCAAAATAGATTCCAGAAAACTTAAAATTCAAAATTCGAAGTCAAACAGGCTAGGCGGGAAATTTCCCGCCCAGCACCCCAGGTCGACCCCCCTAGGTGGACTGGGGAGTCGACTGGGCAATCGACTTGGGTGTCGACCTGGTCTAGTCGGCTGGGGTTTGGCTGAGCCCAATCTTGAGCTGCTGATGTGTCTTTAGGGCTGAGTTGGCAAATTTAATGGTTCATGTTAGTTCTGAGTTGATCTGACGGTCTAAATAAACCCTAAACGCTATAAATACCTAGGTAGTCTCTCACTCTAATTCACATGGAAAATAGAGTAGCCACCGTTATACCGCCGCCATAGAACTTAGTCTAGCCGCCGCCAACTAAGAAGGAAGAAAGCTTATAAAAACCCTAATTCTACTCAACTCTAAAGCAAATCAAGACTCTCTTTCTTCTCTAATTGTGAGTATGATGATCTTAACAAGATTATCAATAAACTATTTAGGTTAAGTTATGAATGGATTATAAGTGAATCATGTGAATTGTCATATATGTTGTTGTAAACCTTATGCTATCATGTATATTGTAAATCCTATGTTATGTGATGATGATATCCTATATGTTATAAATCATGCTATAATGATATTGTATAGGTTGTAATTTTCTTTGCTAAGTTGTGATAAATCATACATGTTATAAAATCATGATGTTATTATCTATGCTAATTAGTTCATGTTAATCAAATCATAATGTTGATATTATTTGGGCTATGTTGATTTATATGACAAATCATGTATGAAAGTTTAGATTTATTATTAAAGATTATGAACATATGCCATGACATCTATTTAGATATAGAATTGTGCTATGACATGTGTGAGTTCTATGTGTTAGATGCTAGTTCACACCATCATTATGTTGCATAAAACCCCATATGCAAGTTTATACATGTATTTGGGTTATGATCATATCATTTAAATTGTGACATTTAACCAAACAAGTTGACACCTTTAGATCCATAACATGTGTAGTTCTATACAAGTTTCACCACTATTATGATTAGATCTATTTTATTTGTCTATATGTTGTGATAATTTATCTTTATGCTATGAGTTAGACTATTCGAGTCTAACGTATATTTTGCGTTGAATAAGCGAACGTAGAACGTGGGGTAGGGGTAATATTAAGGATTTAATATTGAGAAATTAGGGTGCAATTGACATGATTTTGCATTCTATAAGTGGATGGCCATAGTTGAGTCAATTATGGACATCATTAAAATTGGAATTAATTAATAATTTGAATAGGGAATTATTAAAACTGGGGTAAGAGATTATAAGTGATAATCAATGCTTAGGACACGAGGTTGGACTCGTTTGTGACGTAAACCTGCCTGGACCCGCCCAGCAAATCCAGTAGTCACAAATGTCATCCCAATGTGAGAGGTCCTAGGCCCAGATTAAAGCGTAACAATTGCAAAGACACGAGGTTAGACTCTTTATGGTGTAAGACTGCCCGGACCCGCCCGGCAAATCCAGCTGCCATAAATGCCAGTCTAATGTGAGAGGTCTTTATGAGGTTATGGCCTGAATGAATTAAGAAATACTTAACCAGATAAACATGTAAGGTGGGACATGGGGGTTAAGTAGGTGCCTTGGGTGGCATGAGGAATCTAGTGGTTGCCTTTAGTGGCATTTGAAATACGATTAGTAAGACTTAACCAAACACACATGTAAATGAACATGACTAAGAAGAGAGTTAAGTGGGATATACTAGTGGGGACAAGCTTAGGTGGATAGCTTGTGGGGGGCCCATTTCAACCAGTAACCCAAACGTATCTTTGTGGGCTCGACCTAAGTCGAGGATGGGACACACATACTGGGCTTGACTATAAGAGGCCAAACGGGTTAGCGGTGGCAACGCAAGTCCAACGGGTTTCATATGCGTGTGTGGTCCCGGGCTGGTAGGTAAGATGTTGTTGCATCGTGTAGGTATAAGCCCTGCAGTCTTTAACTGTATCGGGTTGCCACTTTAGGGGAGTGATACACCCCACTGTGGGGCCATCACGGGTATCTACGAGTAGGGAGCCAATCGGAAGTGGGTAGTGGGGTACACCTAGCAGAGATAGGGGCAGGCGACACCTATGTAGTCAGCTAGGGGTACGCAAGGCTATTTATATAATTTCTAAGTTCGGTGAGTGGGATCAACCTTTAGGGTGACTGGTGTGGTGCAGTATAGTAATTATTTGTTAGTAATTAGGTGTTCCTTTAACGTTATCTTTATCAGCTCTTCCATGCCCAATAGTTCATAGACATTTCCTTGTTTTCCAGCTCATGCCTTAGTCTAGTTGTTTCGATAATAGTATTGTTAGAATTATCATACTCGCCAGACTTTATGTCTGACCCCCTCTATTTCTATCCTTTTCCCCCTCCAGGTCCTCAGGGTGGGCCCAGCTCTAGCGGGGTTTGATTGGATTGCGTTATCTCTCTTTTGGAAAGCTTGGACCGTTGAAGTAAAGTCCAGCTTGTTATATTCTTTAATGGCTATTTATGTAATGGGATTATGTATTTTGTTTTATTAAGATGGATATTGTACTTGACTCTGATTTACGGTTTTATGATGATGTAACAAACATGTTTAAGTTCCGCTGCAATAAAATAAAGTTTTAGATTTCCAAGTACTACTTATTATCCGTCTTGTTGTAATTTTTCTGTTCTATATTCACTTAAAACCTTCATGGAAGTTAATGCATTCCCTTTGTGAGTGACATTAATGGACGTGGGGTCTTACAATTGGGCTGTACACCCAAGACAATGGAAAAAGTGGTGATCGTCCAGACGTACTTGGAGATCGACCGGATATGCGAGGTACAAGGTGCCTCCGGTTTCGTTCAGACCCATAATGGACTTGTAAATGGATTGTGTGTCTAACATTGGATTTCATTCTGTGTGATTGATATACATCGTTTGCATGGTGTGAATTGCCTATGTGGCATGCTGAGATGCAAATGATCAAGGCTTCTGTTGAAAAGCAGAGTCTTGTGGTTGATGATCAAAGCACGGCCTTTGTGGCATCGCTTTGTGTAGTGTTAATTCGCGAGCCTCACACCCCGGTGTGAACCAAAAACTGGAGAGGACATCAGGGAGGGCATACGTTTCTTTCTAGTTAGGAGTAGCGTCAGTGCTTGAACTGGCTGACGAGTTTGACTCATGTGGTTGTTGGATTTTGGAGGCGCCTCGGATATATCGGTCATTCTCGAATCGATGGAGTCATTTGGCTCATTTACGCCCAAAGGGCGGGAAACGCAGTGTCCAGGGTTTAAGTTTAATCCATATCGGTGGACCGGCCTTGACAATCCAAAGGTCACTCGAGCTCTGACCTGAGACATGGACTAGAGCATCTCGAAGCGGTGAGGGCAATCTTTTGCCTCGGTTCACAGATGGAAATTCAACTCCCGATACGACATTTTGCGGTTTTATTTGTAGAGCCTAGTATGGCGACATGATATATGGTACCCATGCCGTCTATGATTGATACTTATGATTGAAATTGATTTGAAACACTTATGCATTAGTAATAATATCAAATGATTTTGTTTTATACGTACCAAGCATATTTGGCTATAATAAGGTAAAACCCTATCCTCCGGCTTGTGTTGCATTGTGTGATGGGACCTGGGTCTTATAATAGCTTCATTGTACTTTGTTTAGCATTGCGCTGTTTATCTCGTGCACTGGTATTCTTGGGAGGAAACCCGTTCCGTGTTATACGGCGTGGTCCCTTGATTTACCTTAATTTTAAAGTAAAGTTTTAAATAACTGTTTAGTTCTCACACCAATCACATGACTGACTTGGAGTTTATTGTCTTAACCTAAACTCTGAGTGCCCTTATTTTCCGCACGGACAGCTAATAGTTTTGGTTTTGCAGATTTATATTCACAGGGTCCTGGTTTATAGCTGAAGTGATATTCGAAAAGCTCTGTATCCATGTATTTCTTTCAGTTATGCTTTGTATTTTTTTTCCGCTACAGTAATGTATTTAAATCTCTGATAATTATCAACTTTGCATATTTATTCATACTCTGTATATTCATGTATTCTGATGGAATTGTTGTAACAACAATGAAATGTTCTTCTGTTTGTCTTCAGATTTGTCTTGTTGTAACAACCCGGAAAATCTGAGCCAGTTTAAAATTTTTATTTTGAATAAAGTGCAAAGAAATAAGCTAAGAATTTAAAAATTCCATTTTTAAACAGAGTTAAAGCCCTTAAAAATAGCGCTTTTGCAAACGACCTCAGAATTCGACGAAACCACTTTTGTTGGATCCGGGATGTCAATTTATTACTAAGTTTATTTTTCCATAATTTTTGAAATCAATATGAGAGCGTGGCAAAGGGTAACGTGTTTGGTTGATTTCAGTCAAAATGGATCGACCAGAATTTGGCCATTTTTCAAACGGTCTCAGAATTCGATGAAATCTGTTTTGTTGGGATCGTATCGTCCCAACATAGCTAGATAAATTTTTCGGGAAATTTTAGAATCAATATGTGACCCCGGCAATTTAAAATGTACGTTCAAAACATAATTTGAATGTTTTATACTTTAATTTGAAAAATAACTGACTGTAACAGTCGAATTGGCTTACGAAACATATCCCTTTGTGTCCGGGATGGGGTATTTAGCTAGGGACGATAGTCGTTGGGTTTGAATTGGTGTCCATAAGGAGAAACTCTATTTTAAATTTTAAATAAAACCTCAACCAATAGGAATTTTCAATTCATTAATTAAAAATAAAAAAATCACTCAAGAACCCTCGCCGCTCTCCTGTCATCGACGAAAATCATTTTTGCTGCTTCCCGACCAAATTCCCGCCGCCACATTCCACGATAGACGCCGCCACCACCCAAACTTCGAAGCTTTCCTCCTCCTCTTCAAATCAATACCCACCACGCCTCGCCTCGTCGGCCATCGCGCCTGAATCACCTCCGCCAAATCCGCGACTTCATCGCGCCGCCACAGGCAAACCCCGCCACCGAACTGAGCCACTCCACCCTCGTTTTGCATGCCTCTCCACCCTCCTCGAGGTAGCGCAACCTGATCAACGCAATACTTCACGGATTTTCTGAAAAATCGAAACCTAGTTTCAAACCGACTTTGAAAGGTATCGGCTTTATTATATTTGAACTGAAAATAACACTTTTAAGTGTTACAAACTTTGAAAAATCGTATCTTTATCATGTCTTAACGAAATTCGATGAAACAGAAGACATCATGACCGCAAGGACGCTCTCTACATTCTAGAAGAGACCGCGGATTTTTCTGAGCTCGCTAGGATTTTTCGCAAAGCGACAAACCAAAGTGAGATTTCTAAATTCAAATGGAATGGAAATAAAATATACTTATATATATATATATACGCCCCTCGTCCACAAACCATGGACGATATTTATTGGTTGTGATTTGTGTGAAATTTGGTGAATGATGCGAATGGTTGAAAATGAATAATGCGAATGGTTGAAAATGAATAATGCGAATGGTTGAAAATAAATAATGTGAATGGTTGAATATTATTGTTTGTGGTTGAGTAATGATTGATCGAGGTTGAAAAAATACCTGTTTGTGGTTGAAATATACCCGTTTGTGGTTGAAATATACCCGTTTGTGGTTGTGAATAATTATTTTGGTTGAAATCACATAGGATTAGTTTGCGGAAATGAAAAAAAAAAACATGCCGCCTGCGTGCGAACTAGATGCATGAAATCCCCATTGTCAAAAACCGCCAGGTTTTAAGGCAGAGCGAGGAGCCGTACTCGAGACGGTGCCGGTTCTTTACCCTGCCGTTATGCTGCCGAAATTTCCTGGAATATTCATGTGTTTGAATTATTTTCATATGTTGCCATATATTCATGTGCTCATAATTTATTCACTTTAGAAATAATTTGCTTAGATAATAAAAATTACATTTTTATTATAGGTATGAAGCTTATAAAATATTCATGTTCGCCAAAAATATTTAGAATGATAAAAATTACATTTTTATCACATGAATGAGGTGTTAAAAAATACACAAGTGTTGAATATATATTTTTGATGACAAAAATATCATTTTTATCATGTATATGAGTCGCTAATAATACTCATGTGTTAAATAAAATATGGAAACGATAAAAATCACATTTTTATCACTTGAATGAAGTATAGAAAATAATCATGTGTTGAGTAAATTCCTTAAACGATAAAAATCACATTTTTATCATGTACACGACTCGCTAAAAATACACAAGTGTTGAAATAAATATTTGTTTGCTATGAAAATTATTTTTAACATGTATATGAATGGAATAAAATAGTCATGAGTTGAAATATATATTTGTTCGCCAAAAATATCATTTTTATACGAAGTACGAAGTGTTAAAAATAATCACGTGTTGAAATAAATATTTGTAAGCTATAAATATTATGTTTAACATCTATATGAAGTGTTAAAAATAACCGTGTGTTGAAATAAACATTTATACGCTAGAAATATAATTTTTAGCCTAGTTGTGCATATATATGAATATACTGAACAGGAGAATGGATTAGCTGTTGAGTAAAGAATTTATTTGCATGCCCGACAAATAGGTAAATGAAACACCCCACCTCCGTTAGGGTCACTCTCCTCGAAAGTGCCCTAATTATGGTGGAGGTTTATAAGTATAAGTCGGAGATACACAAGACAGATATAAGAACACATATTTTTGAACAGCGGAAAACAACAGCAATTTTTATTTCAACAAAATACGTGTTACACAAACCATGTCATAATTTGTCTTACAATACTTCCAAAAAACATAACACCTCCATAACTGTCTTGATTACATTATTAAAAGAAGCATAAAAACATAAATAAACTGCATAAGTCCCATAATTGCTATCCAAAGCCATAGTCCAAACGAAAAAGATCCAAGCAATACATTCTTTCTCTTCAAGCTGGATATGAAAACTGGTCAAGCTGCGGTATTCCCTCCCTGTGGACCTGGGGGGGGGGGGGGGGGGAGAAACGAAAGAAAAGAAGATGAAAGAAAAGTAGAGTTAGACATAAAGCCTGAGTAAGTCTAGAACTATTCAGTCTATGAATAAAGAACTGGGCATGATAAGTATAACTGGAAATGGGAAAAGTACTATAAACTTGGTTAAGTTATCTAGAGTTGAATGTACTTATCGTACCCCATATTAATCTCTGCATCCATATAAACTAATTCCCAACAGGCACCCCATAATTAGGGTGAAGTGATTCGTTTCTAACGATCGGCTCCTACTCGCATAGTTACATGTGCCTTACGGCCCCCGATGTTGTAGTTACCTATGCTGGTCCCACCATGGAGTGTATCAAGTCCCATGGTGGCGGCCCGACACAATCCTAGAATGCACAGGTATGCTACTGGTGCCCAGTGCCTTATTTTTCTACGCCGGAGTGTGTGCACGCTCGCACCCCGTTAGAACCTACACTGCTGCACCACCGCCGTCGATTTGACCTCTTACAGTTAGCCCAGTAATCGTGCCCCACCCTGCCTAGTTCAGGGTATCCTGATACACCTTTTAGGGTTACTGCTGAAAAGGGTCCCCCGCTACTAGATTTTCTATTTCTAGCCAACATGCTAAGTTGGTTAAGTGTTTTGTAAACCTAACCCCCAATCAGTTTATATAGTTTAGCATGTTCCATTTTGATTAAGTATTAATTCAATTTACTTAACCCTATCAATCCTGACTCAGCCTTAATTGTCTTATTAAAGCCTCGACCTCTCACATTAGACAGGTATTGTTGTGGCTGCCTGTAGCCGGTTGGGTCCAGGCAGTCTTACGCCACAACTCAGTCTAAACTCGGGTCCTTATTGGGCTCCGTGTTTAACCACCCACATTGGATAGGTATTGTTGTGACCACTGGACAGCCAGGCGGTTCCGGGTAGGTTTACATCACAACTCAATCCAACCTCGGGTTAAACACCTCGTATTTTCTAAATTTACATATTTTGTCTCTTTCCTTTTTATATGTAAATATTTGCAGCCCATTATTCAAATTCATCTTTATTGGGTAAAATTAATTTAAACCACTTATTTGTTTTTCAAGGTCGTTGGCATGCGTCAAACAAGCCAACACATATGTTTTTATATTTTAACCCCATCGTCATTACCCCCGTTTTATACGTTCACTAAAATATAACATATGTTGGGTTTAACATTTAAACCCAACTTAGCCACATGAAAAAGGGGAGGCTTAGAACATGGTGTTTATAGATATATATTCTAAGTAACATGAAAAGGGGAGTGTGGACGCATGAACTTGCAACATAACGATCTAATTAACATGAATTAGGCACATGTGAACTGGCATAAACATACTTAAACATGAATCATTCTGTTCATATAATCATAGCATAAACATCCCTAAACATGAACCATTCTATTCATATAATCATGGCATAAACATACCTAAACATGAATCATGGTTTTTAATCTATTCATGTAGACTTGCAGTTGGAATGTAAATCTAACTTAATTATGTGTCACATATATCACCATATGATTTTGATAACAACATAGGCCTAAAACATGTTTTTAACTAGGCATAACACCAAACATAGTTTAGTCATGTTCATAAAGATGCTTACTTTTGTCTCTAATACAAAAGTATGGTTTTACACTTAAATCACGACGCCAATTCATATAAACCATAGTACTTAGTTGAATCCAATTACACACTAAAAGTGATCATAAAAGTATGTACATAATATTGGCATAATGGTGAATCATATACTTGTATGAACCACAACATATGGTTGTTATCTTCCAACATAAATCACATACTTGCAAATATCCAATCGTATCCCACAACATTTCCAAATTGTTTAGAATCAAAGCAATATACAAATATAGATTATTATCTCCACAATTCCATTTCTCACTTTACACAAATCAAAACACAATTATTTATTCATATCGGAATAGCACTCTACTTACAACGTATGACGAATCTTCAATTCAGGAATCTGAATTCTGAATTTGGAGATGCTATCCTTTGTTGTAGGCGTTGTTTTGATTTAATTGACGTTTCTTTAAGCTTTCGAATTATCTCGTAATTGCCTCTCAATTCCTGACGGCTATTCCTAGTCTTTCCTCAGCATCATGATGGTCTCCTCTCCATTTTTGTTTGTACGAATTAGGGTGAGTCTTAGGTCCTTTTTATAGAGTTTGTGAGTTGATTAGGACCATCGATGGAGCTTGGTTTAATAATAGCCGTTCGTTTGAAGGAGAGACCAACCAGGAGCTGACACCTACCCCTAGTGACAAGGCAAGGCTCAGAAAATCGATCAAACACAGACCAGGCCAGCCCGGGGGCTGGGTTCGACCTGCCTCAGGGGCCAGGTCGACTACCCAGTCGACCTGGGTAGCCTAGGTCGACTACCCAGTCGACCTAGGTGTCTTGGGCGGGAAAATTCCCGCCCTGGCCAATCCGGCCCGATTTTTGAAATTTAAACTTGTTTTCTAAGCTATTTTGGTCTGTTTGAATTTTAAACTGAATTCTGAAACTTCCGGAGGCCATATCTTCCTCATACGGAGTCCGTCTTACGCAAACTCGGACTCTATCCCAAGCAGAATTCCGAGATGAACGCAATGGCGTATCCCGTTTCCCTTAATTCTTTGATTTGAAATTAATTATACTTTAATTTGTGTATTTCACTGTTATAGAATACACGGGGTGTTACATTCTCCCCCACTTAAAAGGATTTCGTCCCCAAAATCTTCAAGTTCAGGAAGAATGTATGTCCTAACATCCAAACATCGATCTACTCATCCATCAAACACGAGCATCCATTGTCCTTAAAAGACTTCTAATGATTCATGATCATATGCGAAGTGTGTGTATATGTACTTATTTAATGCAAAATCAGTTGATCTACTGATTCAGTTGACCTCCTTAATGCAAATTATGTAAGTGCCATGAATCCATTATGTATGCAAATTTTCCTATTCATGATTCTACATGAGTGCACAATCATTCATATATAAATGCAACATCCATATGGCAACACATTAAACTTCAACATATATGAATATAAATACATTTATGCATATGCAGTATGAAGTGACTGAGCCGATCTAAAACCTAGATGGTGTGTGTATATGCAACCACGAGCAACCACTAGCAATCACTTGCAACCACTTGCAACCATCATCCATAACATGTTTCAATTACATGTTTTCATCCAAAGGGTTTCTTCCTAAAAGATACGGTCGAGGGGGTATACCTAAAAAGATAGATAAAAGCGCAACTTAAGGAAAAAGAAAGATCAAAGATGTACCCTCGAAAAGAAAAGGGTAGGCTGCGCGTATTCTAGCTTCAGTTTCCTAAGTTGCGTCTCCCTCGGCGTCGCTCCACTGAACTTTGACGAGCTTGACTTCGCGGTTGCGTAGCTTCTTCACTTCCGTTCCTAATATGCGGATTGGAACTTTCCTCATGGTTGCTTCACGTTCTACTTCAATTTCTTCTAGAATATTTGGCTCTACCACTTCAGCAGACTCATGCAGACATTTTCGGAGGTGCGAAACATGGAAAACATTGTGAACTCCGGCCAATTTTTCAAGTAGCTCTAATCTATAGGCTATTTTCCCAATTTTCTCGATGATAGGAAATGGACCTACAAATCTTGGTGCTATCTTTCCTGTGGTTCCAAAGCGAACAACGTTCCTTAGCGGAGATACCTTAAGAAAAACTCTAACCTCAACCTCAAATTCAAGGTCGGTCCTCCTCTTGTCTTCGTAGGATTTTTGTCTGTCTTGGGCTGTCTTCACCCTTCTCCGTATTAAGTCTAATTTTTCTGAAGTCTCTCGGATCATATCCGGTCCAAGTATGAGCTTGTCAGTAGACTCCCACCAACAAGTGGGCGATCGGCACGGTCTTCCATATAATGCTTCGAAGGGCGCCATTCCGATGGTTGCTTGGTAGCTGTTGTTGTAGGCAAATTCCACCAAAGGAAGATGGTCTTCCCACGTCCCTCCGAAGTCAAGGACGCACAGTCATAAAAGGCCCTCCAAAACTCTGTTGACTCTTTCTGTCTGGTCATCGGTTTGGGGATGATAGGCTGTGCTCAAGCATAACTGTGTGCCTACCTCTTCTTGCAGACTCCGCCAAAACTCACTTGTGAAGATAGGGTCTCGGTCACTAACAATGCTGGATGGTATTCCATGGAGTCGAATAATTTCCTTGAGGTAAAGAGATGCTAGGGATGAGGCAGTTCTTTTACTTTTGACAGGTAAAAAGTGGGCGCTTTTAGTAAGCCTATCCACTATTACCCAAATGCTAGTGTTGCCTCTTCTGGGCCTAGGCAGCCCATCAATGAAGTCCATTGAGATGCTATCCCACTTCCACTGCGGGACCTCTAGCGGATGGAGCAGACCGCTAGGCCTTTTCTATTCTGCGTTGACCTATTGGCACACCATACACTTAGAAACGAAATCTGCCATGTCCTTCTTCATGCCATTCCAAAAGAAAGTTCTCTTTATGTCCTTGTACATTTTATCCCTGCCTGGGTGTATCGTCATCTTAGAGTGGTGTGCTTCCTCGAGAACCTTCTTTACTAAATCCCTTGTCTGTCGGACGCATAGTCTTCCGTCTCGCCTTAGCCAACCCTTATCGTCGATGGAGTATCTGTTGAGGTGACTTGAAGTCTCACCCCTAATTAGCCTATCAATCGTTTCCAAAAGCTGAGGGTCTCCACGTTGTGCTGTCCCTATTGAGTCCACTAAAGTCGGGCGTACTTCGAGAGTTGCTAGCAAATATGGTACAAAATCGGAGGAGGGCCTAAAGTCAAAGCTGGCTATAAACTCTAGGCTTTGTCTTTCAACAAACAGCGGGCTTAGGGTCAGTTTCTTTCGGCTCAACGCGTCTGCCACTACGTTGCCTTTGCCCGAAGTGTAGGAGATCTCGAAATCGTATGAGGCAAGAAACTCCTTACATCTTTGTTGCCTCAAATTAAGATCTTTCTACGAGAAAAGATATTTCAACGATTTATGGTCAGTGTAAAGTTCGAACTTCTCACCTAGGAGATTGTGTCGCCAAGACTTGAGTGCAAAGACGATGGCGGCTAACTCCAGATCGTGGGTCGGGTAGTTCTTTTCGTGCACTTTCAACTGCCTTCCACCATAAGCTACTACCCTTCCTTCTTGCATTTAGACAGCACCTAGCCCTGTCCTACATGCATCCGTATAAACTGTGAACATCTTGCTTCCATTTGGCAACGTCAAAACTGGGGCTATTGTAAGAGCCCTTTTTAGTCGTTGGAAAGCAAATTCGAAATCCAAGTCCCAATTGAACACTATATTCTTCTTGGTCAGCTTTGTGAGCGGAGCTAATATCTTTGCAAAGTCTCTGATGAATTTCCGATAGAAACCTGCTAGCCCGAGAAAGCTCCGGAACTTCTGTTGCGTTCTTTGGTGTCTTCCAATCCTATACCGCTACTACTTTAGCAAGGTCCACAGCTAACCCTTCTTTGGATACTATGTGCCCAAGGAACCTCACTTCTTCTCTCCAAAAGTGGCATTTGGAGAATTTGGCTTTTAGCTGATGGACTCGCAGAGTTTCCATGACTGCCCTTAGGTGCTGAGCATGCTCTTCTTCAATCTTTGAGAAGATCAAGATATCGTCTACGAAGACCACTACGAACTTACTGAGGAAATCTCTGAACACCCTACTCATTAGGTCCACGAAGTAAGCGGGTGCGTTTGTCAAACCGAAAGGCATGACAAGCCATTCAAAGAAGCCATCTGGGGTTCTGAATGCCGTTTTATCGATGCTATCTTCAGCCACCCTTAGCTGATGAAAACCGGTCGCTAAATCGAGTTGGGAGAAAACAGACGCTCCTACAAGCTGATCAAACAGATCGTCAATTCTAGGGAGAGGGTGCCTATTCTTTTTCGTTAGATTGTTGAGCTCCCTATAGTCAACACATAGACGGAGTGAACCATCCGCCTTTGTAGCGAACACCACTAGAGCGCCCCATTTTGAAATGCTCCTCCTAATGAACCCATTCTCTAGAAGCTCTTTAATCTGTTTATGAGCTCTCTCCTTTCCCGTGGAGCCATGTGTCTAAAGGGCAACGCAACGGGCTTTGCATTATCTACAAGATATATGCGGAAGTCTATTTCCTGCTTCGGAGGTAAGCCTTCACCTCTTCGAAGACATCCGGATATTCCCGGACCACTTTAACCGATTGCAAATTTTCAACAGAAGCATCTAACGATTCAAGATAACTAAGCATAACCATATACGAGGGATTACAAGTAATTTCCAGAGTATTACAGAGTTGGGTCAGAAGCCTAACCACCTTTTTCTCACAATCAAGGATGGCACCATTACTGGATAGCCAATCCATGCCCAAAATCAAACCATATCCCGAAAAGCCCAAAACAAAGGCACTACATTTAAATTCTACGCTTATAATAGAAATTTTCAATCCAACACAGATCATAGATAAATAAGCTGGGCCCCCAATTGGATTTGAAACAATTAAGGGGTCCTCTACCATTCTAGTTTCTAGGTGTAGAGATTCTACTAAAGCAGATGAGATAAAGGAGTGTGATGCGCCAGAATCGAATAAAGTGCGAACTGGGTGATCATAAAGATAAACTACACTTTCTACAGAAGTATTTATACCTCGCTGCTGCAGAGGTGGAGCTTCTAGCACATGAACTTGTGCCCCTGAGGTGGATCCAGCCCTCTGCCCCTGCCCTCGCTTCTTTGGGCAATCCTTAGCCAGGTGGTCTGTCTCACCGCAAGAAAAGCACTCACCATTCATCTTGGCCTTCTTTTTTCGGCAATCTTTCACTATGTGCCCCCACTTTGCCACAGAAATTACACTTCCTCTTTTCTTTGTTGTCTTTCCCGCCCTTCTTAAAGTCTGTCTTCTTAGGCTGCAAACCCTCTTTCTTCCCTTGAGAGCTTTCTGCCTTTGTCTCCTTCTTGCCCTTATCCTCTTCGTTCAGCAATGCCATCTGCACCAACCTTTCATACGTAGCTCCCATGGGTATATGGGTCATGGCCAAACTGTGTAATGGCTCATTCAACCCCTTGACAAAGCGGAGAGCCTTCTTGTGCGGGGTGTTGACTAGGTCCAGTCCGAACCTAGCCAGCTGATCAAACTGGTTAACATACTCTTTGACTGTCATATTCCCTTGCTTAAGAAATAAGAACTTTTCCAACTGAAGACTCCTTTCAGCTTCTGAGAGAAATTTAGCCTCGAACCTTGCCCTAAAGTCCTCCCATGTTTCCACCGGTCTTTCTACATTAGTGACTTCCCACCAGTAGGAAGCCTCGCCTTTTAGTAGCCATACTGCCAGTTGTACCTTCTGCCTATCTTCTACCTCAAAGATGACGAATATGTCCTCGGTTTCCTTCAGCCAATTCCTGACTACCACGAATGACTCGGTTCCATGAAAGTCCTTTCCTCCCGTAGCTTTAAAATCTTTACATATCTTAGCAAAAGTATTTCCCCGCAGAGGAGGTGGAGGAAGAGGTGCTGCTGCAGCTGGATGATTTCCTGCAGCTGGGGGAGAAGGAACGGTAGGACCTGGCTGAGTGGCCCTTGCTTCTAAGAATCGTCTAAACCAACCAGGTATGGGTATACCCTCTGGCAAGTTAAGTTCTTCGGACATGCTGAAACAAAAAGGATAGATTCAAAACGAAGGATAAAAGATAGTACCTATGGCTTTGGGGACTTTGCCTTTTTTAAAATATAATATTTTATCTTTAAAAATGCTTCCTTAAATTTTCCTTTGAAAATAAATTTTCAAAACTTTTATCTTATCCAGTAAACCTTGCTCTGATACCAAGTGAAACACCCCACCTCCGTTAGGGTCACTCTCATCGGGAGTGCCCTAATTTTGGTGGAGGTTTATAAGTATAAGTCGCAGATACACAAGACAGATATAAGAACACATATTTTTGAACAGCGGAAAACAACAGCAATTTTTATTTCAACAAAATACGTGTTACACAAACCATGTCATAATTCGTCTTACAATACTTCCATAAAACATAACACCTCCATAACTGTCTTGATTACATTATTTAAAGAAGCATAAAAACATAAATAACTGCATAAGTCCCATAATTGCTGTCCAAAGCCATAGTCCAAACGAAAAGATCCAAGCAATACATTCTTTCTCTTCAGGCTGGATGTGAAAACTGGTCAAACTGCGGTATTCCTTCCCTGTGGACCGGGGGGTGGGGGGGAAGAAGATGAAAGAAAAGTTGAGTCAGAGATAAAGCCTAAGTAAGTCTAGGACTATTCAATCTATGAATAAAGAACTAGGCATGATAAGTATAACTGGAAATGGGAAAAGTACTATAAACTTGGTTAAGTTGTCTAGAGTCGAATGTACTTATCGTACCCCATATTAATTTCTGCATCCATGTAAACTAATTCCCAACAGGAACCCCATAATTAGGGTGAAGTGATTCGTTTCTAACGATCGGCTCCTACTCGCATAGTTACATGTGTCTTACGGCCCCCGATGTTGTAGTTACCTATGCTGGTGCCACCATGGGGTGTATCAAGTCCTATGGTGGCGGCCCGACACAATCCTAGAATGCACAGGTATGCTACTGGTGCCCAGTGCCTTATTTTTCTGCGCCGGAGTGTGTGCATGCCCGCACCCCGTTAGAACCTACACTGCTGCACCACCACCGTCGATTTGACCTCTTACAGTCAGCCCAGTAATCGTGCCCGGCCCTACCTAGTTCAGGGTATCCTGATACACCTTATAGGGTTACTACTGAAAAGGGTCCCCCGCTACTAGGTTTTCTATTTCTAGCCAACATGCTAAGTTGGTTAAGTGTTCTGTAAACCTAACCCCCAATCAGTTTATATAGTTTAGCATGTTCCATTTTGATTAAGTTTTAATTCAATTTACTTTACCCTATCAATCCTGACTCAGCCTTAATTGTCTTATTAAAGCCTCGACCTCTCACATTAGACAGGTATTGTTGTGCCTGCCTGTTGCCGGTTGGGTCCGGGCAGTTTTACGCCACAACTCAGTCTAACCTCGGGTCCTTATTGGGCTCCGTGTTTAACCACCCACATTGGATAGGTATTGTTGTGACTACTGGACAGCCGAGCGGTTCCGGGCAGGTTTACATCACAACTCAATCCAACCTCGGGTTAAACACCTCGTATTTTCTAAATTTACATATTTTGTCTCTTTCCTTTTTATATGTAAATATTTGCGGCCCATTATTCATATTCATCTTTATTGGGTAAAATTAATTTATACCACTTAATTGTTTTTCAAGGTCGTTGGCATGCGTCAAACAAGCCAACACATATGTTTTTATATTTTAACCCCATCGTCATTACCCCCATTTTATACGTTCACTAAAATATAACATATGTTGGGTTTAACATTTAAACCCAACTTAGCCAAATGAAAAAGGGGAGGCTTAGAATATAGTGTTTATATATATATTCTAAGTAACATGAAAAGTGGAGTGTGGACGCATGAACTTGAAACATAACGATCTAATTAACATGAATTAGGCACATGTGAACTGGCATAAACATACTTAAAATGAATCATTCTATTCATATAATCATAGCATAAATATCCCTAAACAAGAACCATTCTATTCATATAATCATGGCATAAACATACCTAAACATGAATCATGGTTTTTAATCTATTCATGTAAACTTGCAGTTGGAATGTAAATCTAACTTAATTATGTGTCACATATATCACCATATGATTTTGATAACAACCTAGGCCTAAAACATGTTTTTAACTAGGCATAACACCAAACATAGTTTAGTCATGTTCATAAAGATGCTTACTTTTGTCTCTAATACAAAAGTATGGTTTTACACTTAAATCACGATGCCAATTCATATAAACCATAGTACTTAGTTGAATCCAATTACACACTAAAAGTGATCATAAAAGTATGTACATCATATTGGCATAATGGTGAATCATATACTTGTATGAACCACAACATATGGTTGTTATCTTCCAACATAAATCACATACTTGCAAATATTCAATCGTATCCCACAACATTTCCAAATCGTTTAGAATCAAAGCAATATACAAATAAAGATTATTATCGCCACAATTCCATTTCTCACTTTACACAAATCAAAACACAATTATTTATTCACATCGGAATAGCACTCTACTTTCAACGTATGACGAAACTTCAATTCAGGAATCTGAATTCTGAATTTGGAGATGCTATCCTTTGTTGTAGGCGTTGTTTTGATTTAATTGACGTTGCTTTAAGCTTTCGAATTATCTCGTAATTGCCTCTCAATTCCTGACGGCTATTCCTAGTCTTTCCTCAGCAGCATGACAGTCTCATCTCCATTTTTGTTTGTATGAATTAGGGTGAGTCTTAGGTCCTTTTTATAGAGTTTGTGAGTTGATTAGGACCGTCGATGGAGCTTGGTTTAATAATAGCCGTTCGTTTGAAGGAGAGACCAACCAGGAGCTGACACCTTGCCCTAGTGACAAGGCAAGGCTCAGAAAATCGACCAAACACAGACCAAGCCAGCCAGGGGGGCTGGGGTCGACCTGGCTCAGGGGCCAGGTTGACCCACTAGTCGACCCCCAGGTCGACTATGTAGTCGACCTGGGTGCCCCAGGTCGACTACCCATTCGACCTGGGTAGCCCAGGTCGACTACCCAGTCAACCTGGGTGTCATGGGCGGGAAAATTCCCTCCCTTGCCAATACGGCCCGATTTTTGAAATTTAAACTTGTTTTCTAAGCTGTTTTGGTCTGTTTAAATTTAAAACTGAATTCTGAAACTTCTGGAGGCCATATCTTCCTCATACGGAGTCTGTTTTACGCAAACTTGGACTCTATCCCAAGCAGAATTCCGAGAAGAACGCAATGGAGTATCTCTTTTCCCTTTAGTCTTTGATTTGAAATTAATTATACTTTAATTTGTGAATTTCACTATTTTAGAATACACGGGGTGTTACAGTAAACCTTAATGAGTTGGCTACGCAATTTTATTATTATATCAACTCTTGTGAATGCCATTGGATGCGGAGTGCTGGTTATTCTGTGTGGAATCACAAACGTTGCCATAGGATAGTAATAATTAATTTTGAACTACATTTACATGGTATACTTCTTGAAGATAACATACTTCATCATATACCACATAAGCAATTGGTGCTTATGTGACGAGGTGGAAGATTTACCATATAAGAAAGAGGCTTGTATGGCGATGACTATATTTCAGGTTGAACTGAAGACTGATATGAACTGTTTAAATTGTAACTGTAAAATGCTAGATTAATAAAAACCACACACGGGTCTGGAGTTGACAATAAACATGTCGCTCTAGCTGGTAAGGCACAAAAATATATTTGTTAGGGGTTGAGACTTTATTCTCTTAAGCCATGATCTGAACACGCTCCCCTAAGGACACAAGTTTATTTGTCACTATAAATATGTGTATGCATTTTAGGATTTATTGGGTACCTAATACGGCCCAATAAACTTCCAAACCCCTCACCGTACAAGAGAAACTATGTCGAAATTTTCAGAAATTTAAAGGCGTTAGTGAAATATTTGAAGTGAAAACGAG
The DNA here is from genome assembly GCA_030737875.1 of Allium sativum. Classification (NCBI taxonomy): domain Eukaryota; kingdom Viridiplantae; phylum Streptophyta; class Magnoliopsida; order Asparagales; family Amaryllidaceae; genus Allium; species Allium sativum. Next base: position 152,611,649 of record CM060924.1, on the reverse strand, counting down.
TCAGTAATCGTGAAATGAATTATATTTATATAAATATAAATATAAATATAAATTAAACGATTATACCGAAAGATCCGGCCATCGGATTTTCACGAAACTGGAACCGTTGGATTCGCTTTGGAAATATCTTTCTAACGATATAAACTTTGTTGAGATCCAACAGTTGGATTTTCTGATATATGTAAATCAAATCTGAAGAAAAACAGCGCCAGTGCCACGGCACGACCTGAAACGTCGTTTAATTAATATGAGTTATTTTTAAATAAATAAAAATAGCGAAAAATCGTTATAAAATATTATAAGCGATATGGAATGGAAATAAACCAATTTTACTTGGCTTGCTTGACATTTGATGGTTGAATGTGTTTGACATGAAAATTATACTAATAAACTAAGAGGTGGATGTCGAATAATTTAACCATGAACAGAATTGATTTGAATTCTAAATTCACGTGAGTTATTTGAAAAGGCCGAGTTAATTCTCATTTCAAATAATTGATCGACGATTAGAAGTCAAAGATATAAAGACGGTACAAGACCGACGATCTTCACATCGAATGGATGGGTGCTACTGATGCTCATGATTGGAGTAGCTACCTTGAAGGAGCTGAAGTGGTAGCCGTCCGGACGTATGTGTTGATTGTGCGGATATGCGAGGAATATGGTGCCTTCGGTTTTGTTCAGACCCAAAACGGACTTGTAAATGGATGTGTGTCTGACGTTGTAGATTGACAACGTGGCATGCTAAGATGCAATGAATAAGGCTTTTGTTGCAAAGCAAAGTCTTGTGGTGATGATCAAAGCATAGATTTAATAGCTAGCTTTGTGTATAGCGTTGATTCGCGAGCCTCACACCCCTGTATGAACCAGAAACGAGAGAGGAAGTCAAGGAGGACATGTGTTTTCTTCTAGCTAGGAGTGGTGTCGGTGCTTAAAACTGGTTGAGATTTTACTTATGTGGATGATGGATTGTGAGGCGCCTCGGATATATATCGGTCGATCCGGGACCGATGGAGTCATTTGGCTCATTTGACGCCCCCTAGGGCGGGGAAACACATTGTTCATGCATTTTAATCCACTCCGTGAGGACTAGCCCTAATGATCCAAGGTGTAATTGCGGCTATTCCTGAGGGGCGGGCTAGAGCGTCTCGAAGCGTTAAGGATCTTGCCCCTTGCCTTGGTTCATGACGGAAATCCAACTTCCAAATACGACATCGTGCGGTTTTGATTGTAAATATATACGGCGACATGATATATGGTACCCATGCCGTCTATGATTGATACTTATGATTGAAATTGTTTTTGAAACGTTTATACACTAGTAATAATATCAAATGATTTGTATTATTCGTATCAAGAATATTTTGGCTATTATAAGGTAAAACTCTGTCCTCCGGCTTGCGTTGCATTGTGTGATGGGACCTGAGTCTTATAATGGCTTCATTCTTTCCAAAAAGCATTGCGCTGTTTAAATGATTTTTTATTACACGCACTGGCAATCACTAGAGTAAACCTGTTCCGCGTTAGCGGCGTGGTCCTATGATTTGCCATATTATTGTTGTGTAACCAGTTAAGTAGATTTCTCATACCAGTCCCATGACTGACTCGTAGTTTGTTTCACTTTGCAAACTCGGGTGCCCTTGTTTCTACACGGGCAGCCTTGTATTCATGTTTTAGCAGACTCATTCAGGGAAGCTATGGAGCTGGAGCTGGACTTTATTATTTCTATTACTGTTTCAGACACTGTTATGTATATTATGTTTGATTCCGCTGCAGACATTTTATATTGAACTGAGACTGTATTTTGTGCTAAGTATGATCCTATTTCACTGTGTAACTCTGATGATTACATTTATCCTGTGTATTTTGCTGTTCAATATCTGTGTAATGATATATTTCTGTTCTGATGTTATTTGCTTATGTGTTACATTCCAAAGATTACCCTTTCCACCGTTGTACGGGGGTTTGGGGACGTCACACGTGGTATCAGAGCTTTGGTTAATCTTATCTCAGGAATATAACATATTAAAGAACTCGTCAGAAATCGAATCAGAAGTATTCTAAGACGAATAACTCATTATAGATACTATCAGTAAGGTCCTAGTATGAGTATAGCAGAATAAAATACACCCCAGTAGACACATTTTCATTCAAGTATTTATCTCTACGCTTTACAATATCTTTTCTGTTGACCTGACACTTGGTCTGCTATTTGCAGAAGTACTAGAAAATGAGTGTCAGAAACAGAAGAAGGAATACAGACCCAAATATAGAAGCTCTATTTAAGAAATATAGAAATCTGGGTGGAGTACCATTCTTGGGCGAAGAATCTATTATTAAAACACAAGCTTGGATTCGTTCTGCTGAGAAAATCTTTGAGGGTTTAAAGTTGAGAGATGATCAGAAAAGATTACTGACATCTTGGGCACTCAAAGACGAAGCTTTGTTCTGGTGGGATTCGATTATTAAGGATAATCCAGAAGGTAAAATTACCTGGGATAGATTTAAAGAAATTTTCAGTGAAAGATTTATTCCTCCCGAAGCAACTGAGAGGTTATGTGATGAATTCTACTATCTGATATATGGAGATATGATTATTCCAGAATATCATAAGAAACTCAATGAACTTTCTCATTTTGCCCCGCATCTAATTCAAGATCCAAAGAGGAAGAACCCGAGGTTTATTCATGGTCTTCAAAGAAAATACCAAAATAGTGTAATGGGGCATGTGAAGCTTCCTTTTTCTGAAATTATATACATGGCTTATCAGTATGAAGATCTTCATAACAAAGGTATTTTGGACGACAAAGAAGAAGTCAGTTCTAGCAACAAAAGGAAATTTGAAGCTGGTAGCCCAGAGACAAGTTCGCAACCAGAGGCAAGTACGAGACCTGAGGTCAGTAAGAAGCCTAAAGTCAATCGACAAAGGGCCAAACCTGGGAAAGAATCAGTAACGACTGCCATATGCTCAAGCTGCAATAAGAAAGGTCATTTGGCGATAAATTGCGGACCCTTAATGAAACGGATAAAGAGTGAATCTAAATCCAAGAACAAGTTTCAAGAGACCAGACAGTGCAATCTTTGCCATCAGACTGGTCATGTAAAGCAAGATTGCCAGCTATTAAAGAAAGCTGAGATAGTACAAGTAAATGAAGTGGCAGGAACTCCAGCACCCTTAGCTAGTCAAGGAAGGTCTGATGTTTTGGAAGGCACGCTCACTGTCAAAAACATTCCAGTTAAAGTACTGTTTGATACAGGCGCGTCGCGAAGCTTTATTGCACGTAATGCGGTTAAGAAATTGGATTTGACATTGAAAAAGCTCAAAGAACCCATCACTGTCCATAATCCGGTTGGGGGTTTCCTCAATCTTAATTGGGTTTGTGTAGTGCCTGTTTCTTTTTTCCTTTTACCGGTTCCCTACCAACTCGATCATCATCAATTTTACCGAAATAGATCTAATTTTGGGATTGGATTAGTTGACCATGTATGAAGCAGAGGTAAAATGCGCCGAGAGAGTTGTTAAGTCAAAGAGTATATCCAGAGATTATATAACTGTTAGCCTGCTTTGTGACTAGGCCACCTAAAACCATAGACTCGAATATAAACTAGCATTGATTGGTAACCGCTCGGATGAGGCGATGAACAATTGGAGAAACATAGCATTTGCATGTGTGAAGAATCCGGATCGGATTGTGACATGCGGACCGGATTGGATGAAATAGCTCGGTACCATCACTCAGCAACGGTTCGAATTGGTAGGTCTATTCGGAACGGTTCGGACCCGACTTACCTGCGCTGAATGAACTCAACACTTTGGAATGTCGGTTCGGATCGGATGCATTGTACCCGACCAGCACGAGGCAGTTATTGCATGGTTGAACGTGGCCCTATTATTATGTCTACAAACTCGCCCCACTACTTTGCCAAGCCTTCATGGATGTTTGTCACGTGTCAGTCGATCTGTCAACCTGAAATGCCTATAAATACTTTAGAACACAGCAATTTAAAGGGGACTTGACCACTTCGATTTTCTTCATAAATGCCATGGCAACGCTTCTCTACAGACAATCACCATCGTCTTCAACCAAATCAACAAAATTCTAAGAGAATTATTCATTAAATTCGAGTGGTTGAGTGCAATATTCATTGTATTTGTAATCGGTGAATGAAATGAGCAAATAAGAAGTGGATGTAGGCTCGTTAATGCCGAACCACTATAAAACTCAAGTGTTGATTGATTTTTCTTGCTTTTATATCATGATTCCCCATTTTTCTCTGCAAAATATGATCAACTGGGTGTTAGAACCATTTTTTAGTCTAACATTTTGGTGCTTTCACTGAGAACAGACTGATTCTCTACAATAGATCTCTTCTCTTCATTTACTAATGGATATCATAGTTCGTTGAGGGGAGATCCGTATTCAAACCTGAAACATTCGCTTGCTACTCAGGCGTGCAAACAATAATGGCCACTAATGGGTTCGAAGTTTCCGAGTATTGAAGGAATTGGAGATGTGCTGAAGCAGCATCGTTTTGATTGGAAGTCAGGGTCGGATCTACCAGAGTATATTTGAACAATATGCACAGGCCTCGCGTATCGGATCGAGCAAAAGGGTGGATCAGACGGAAATCAGTGGGGACACAGCAGATAAACAAACCACCGGCTCGGATCGAAGTAGCATCGGTTCGGATAAGGCAGATGAATACACCACGATCCGACCCGAAACGCTGGAGAGGACCCGAACCGACCAGCCGATGATTCACCCTCGATCAAACCCGGATATATGACTCGAACCGCACTCAGAAAACGTGTCCGAACCGCAACTTTAAGGCATGACCCAATTCGACCCGAAACAGCAGTTTTTGGAGAAAAATACGTTTTTCTGATCAGTTAAGAAAAGACTCCATCTTCCAAAATCGAAAAAATCGCGCGGTGCCCACATTTTCGACCTAACCGGTTAGGTCGATCGCCGCCGGGACTGAGGGGCCCCTGACCCCCACCGGCGCTGCGCCCGGACCCGTTGACGGCCTCGCCTTCGGCTCGGAGCATGGCTCGCCTTCGGCTCGGAGCACGGCTCGCCTTCGGCTCGACATATATTTTAGCTAACGGTAGTCATCAAAGCTTGCCTATGAAGATTAGACAGATAATCTGAGAATATGACAGCAAGATGGCAACGACTGGGATTCTTCCCAGAGCCATGACAATTACTTGCATCAGTAAGCCAATGTGAGGAGCTATCGATCAGATTCAGCTTGCTATCAATGATAGTATACGAGACAATGCTTTTCCTATAGCAGCTTCCTCATCCATAGCACTGATGGTGTATAAATTTCACTGATGCAACTACTGTTGTTCCCTAACGAGCAGTGGTTACTTTATTTATGTGACTTAAACCTATCCAATCGGCGGAGTATCAAATGACGGTTATATGGAACAGTCCAAGCACTACTCCGAAGATGATTCATATGATCTTAGTGACCATGATTGTTAATAATGGGATACCAGAAAACAGCTAAGGATCCCAACATCCCAAAGCTACACTTCAGTTGTATGATGCAATGAATGAAATATGTCTTGCGGTTCACCTCCCGAAGAGCTTGGCAGACCATTGCAATGGCTATTTGCTATCAACCACATCGAGGAAGACTGGTTTCCATCGAATAAGGGTTAGGTCAACATACTTTAGTGCCCAGAGCTAGGTACTAGTTGAACCACCACACGCCATAATTGGACATATGGATCCTTTCTCGGATTATAGCAACTTAACTTCTCACCAACCACCATATGACCTTCGTCAACAAATGAAATCTTGAGATCAAAGTGAATATGAATCAATCATTAGATATCTTCTTCATACATCCGTTGTGACATGACGTATGAACATTGCTTGAAGCCTCGCAGGCTATGCTATCGTACACAAGCTTATCTGGTCAAGGTCCATACTGACCAGCTCCAACAGCATTCAGATCTTACATTACACCCTAGTATCTATTGCTAAAAACCCCAACCGAAGCCGGAGTGGGAATGATATGTACTGATTAAGTTACCAGGAGAGCTTGCTGTTTGGATGAATGGAATAGGTTACGCAACAGAAATGGCGTGGAACTCAAAAAATGCTTCCCTCCCGGTGAGGTGGAGTGTGAAGAAGGCATGGACTTAGCAAGCAAAGGAGACATCACAGAAAGAGTTGCCCGATGATCTTCCCGAAGACATAGATCCCAGAGAGGATGAAGATTCAGAATGCAGGAGGGCGACATCTAACAAAAAAACTGCCCAAAGATTGAAAAGCTTGTTGATTACTTCTAGAAAACTACGCCATTGTTTCCAAGTTCATTTGATTGTAATACACACTGATTAGTCACTACAATAGGTCCTAAAGTGACCTGAGGTATATGGAAGATTGCTTGAACGGAACATCGGGCTAAACCAATTCAATTTGAATTCCTTCCTAAAGAAGTCCATACAGGGCAAGCATTAGCCGACTTCTTCGCTGAGTTTACTGTTCCCGAAGAGGATGTGTTAGATGAAGAAGATAGCCCCACAAAATGAAGGATGAAAACCAAACTCCCGGAAGTTGTATAAACATGGTGCAAAGAATAATCGATAGTCCGGCATTGAAGTTGCATTAATTCGAAGGACATTCCAGATGAAGGGACTACGACTCATAGCTTGCCTGGAATGGGTAGAAGAGCCGTTGGATGGATCGGAACATTACAACATATCTTATATTTCGCATACAGAAAATCAAAAAGCGGATAACCTGGCCACCTAGCAAGTTCTGATAATCCAAAAGAGATAAAGATGATCCCAATCGAGGCACTCGAAAGTTGATCCAAAATTGGAAACCGAATTCGGAAGAGAGTCATGGACAACTCCCTTTAGAAACTTCCTACAACACTGAGTATTTCCAGCAAGGAGACACGAAGGGAGTACCATTGTTCGTTATGCCTCGAGTATGATATGCGAAACGACATTGCTTATTCCTTTTTAAAGGTTATCCAGAGATAGATATCAACGAGTCTCGTTGCTCAATTCACCGCCCTAAATGATTCGACAAAATCACTAATCAGCCTCCCGCCAGATGAGAGATGAACGCGAATGAAACTTTTGACGAACAACATTTTGGAGTCAGAAAGTGAAGATTTACAATTTCACTCCCTTCATCGAGGATTAGTCAAGTAATTCATGCCCCGAATGGTGGGGGCAACTGGATTTTCAAATGTCGATCGCTTGTGATTACATCATCTAATTCCAAGCTGATACATCGTAGGTTTACATGATTGACTGCCTCAGCCTTGCCCGAAGATTGGCAAGTTAAACTTTCAGAATAATCAAGCGGAGATGCTAATTGATTCTCTGTGCATTAGATCTTGTTCCCTACATGTGATTGAAGGCATATTTGCGGATGGATGAGATGTGACTATCCCCCTAGCAGCCATATCCTATTTCCTAGCACGGAAAGCGTAGAATTCTTATAAGCATGGATCCATTGTTCTCATGCCAATTGCCATCCTAACACCAATGCGAAGATGTGCTACCATTAGCGATATAGTCATGACTTCCTGACACTCTATCCTTACCCTCAGCATGGGGGAAAAATGCGATCCGAGGGAGATGTGACCTCATCACTCGCTTACAGTACCTACCTAACCGCCTTTTCCACTTGAAGACCCCGATCAAGGTCTATTCATTCATGGGACTTCCGCCCCACAATAATTTGAAAAGATATCCTTCATCAGCTAAAGACTTTGGCAGCCCTTCGCTGGAAGTGATAGGGCTGCATTTTCGCTCAAAATGATGCTCATTCCTTTTACAGGATTACTCTTTAACCACAACTATTATATTTACATGCTTCTTGAGTTATTGGCATGACTAACTCATGCGATATGAATGATGCAGGTCCCTAAAGTTCGATGCCAATCACTCCTCCCATAGACTGATCAGAGGAGCGCAAAGCTTTGGCAAACGTCTTTCGTCTATCTGCCCGACTGACTCTAACCCTCAGAGCTTAGATAGAAGCATAAATCTAGGACGAGTGTGATGGGCCATGACTAAAGACCACTCGATCTGTGACTCTAACTCTCATGACTTGAGAGAAAGTTTAAAGGATGATATCATGACGTCCGATCAAACTCCATCCCACGAGTCGACAAGACGAAAGAAACATGATTATTGCAAACGGCCCCCTCTACCCATAAATCAGAGATAAGAGGTAGCACCTCGGCGAGTGTGACCTGACCACTTGCCCGAAAAGCCCCATCTGCCAGAGTGAAGCATAGAGTATGGACTGAAAATCGATTTCGACAACGACACTCGAGACGGCAGAATCCTGCTCTTTGAATTAGAGTGTAGAAGGAATGCCGAAGAGAATGATACGACCGTTCGCCTGAGCCACTCTAACTCTCATGATCCGAGAGAGAGTATAAAAGATGAAGAAACTAGACGTCCATAAGGCGTGAAGGTGCACCATGATTAAAGACCGCCTTACTTCCACTCTACCCTTGGCATCCGACGGGACAGTACAAAGGCGCCAGGACTGGCGCTGCAAATGAACTCCTACTCCGTTGAAGGATCGGGGAGCAGACTGAAAGCTGAGTTCGAACTCTATCCTGGGCATACGACAGGAGAGTATAAAGGCATGTTGATTAAATGCCATAAAAGGGCTCCTACCCCGCTGTAGTATCGGGGGCAAGAGTGAAAGTTGAGCCCGAACCCTTCATGTTCGGACACGGGGGGCAATGTACTGTCGATCCTAATCAATCCCAAACAAGCCCTGGCCAGGCAATTGTTAACTATTGATTGGGGGCATACACATACATCACACCCCTACAATGGCTGCAATATGATATGCCATTTATTTGCAGGGATACTGAATTGAAACCATTATCTGATTTGTGATGCAATTTATTGCTCGCTGCTCAGTGTAGTAATGCTCTGACTACAAATATATTTGATTGAAATATATAATAAACTTGCAAATATATGATATTGCAGGATTAGCACTTTGTTTACTGAATGCAGATTTACAAAGGGTAACTGGTCAAGAACGTGAGGGCCTCACTCGCAACAACAACAACATGCCGGTAGAAAACAAATAAAGGGTCGCGTCCAAAAGGATGGCGTGGGTGAATGATTCTAAACTGCTTGTGCGACTCAAGGCGACGACAGAAAAGAGGCCTGGATGGTGAATTGTTCAATGACATGTCATGTGGCTCAATACCCGCACCTAGAAGGACCCGATGAAGTCCTAGAATTCTTGGATTTCTACCTGGCCTTAATACGATCCGACATGGTCGTGACATTTTGGACGCCTATGGACTGTGGATTCCTTGAACTATCCGAAAAACATTTTCCTTCATACCTGGAAAATAGTACCACTTAAGTTCTGAAGGCAACGTCTCCTTTTCATGGATATATGTATGAATTTGAAAGGGAAGTGCTCCAACCACCTATATTATGCTGTAACCCCCTGGACTAGGGGCATAACTATTGAAAATATTTACCAACAACATAGCTTATGCGTCTGTGTTTAACTTATGTTGTGATCCTGATAGGCCCCTTGAGTAATAGGAAACAAATGCAAAGACAACGTCCATTTGTCGGTCCCAACCTACTTCCAGATTGGGATGAAATATCCCATGCAACAATTGGACATGACACAATCATTTCGTCCTCAACCTTTCCCTTGATGCAGAGAGCAAACGGGAGCACTAGAGGCGACCACGATCCAACCCGTCATCACTTGATTTCAATCCTTGGAGCTTGGATGGGAGGCTAGAGATTAGCATGGGCTGAGTACCAACAATTCATTTTGCATCCAACTCTAACTCATGACTTGATGAAGGTCTATGAACTTAGAAAAGATGTGGATTTGAAATATGCTATTCAACAAAACCCCCATAGATAGGGGGCACGAGATACTAGCTTCGAGCAGCATGATTCGATTACTGGGTGACTCTATACACATTTATTATCTCGGAGCCCCGCAAGATCCCAGACTACAACTAAAAGAATGACTTCTCAAGATTAACCCACATACTTTTGAGCAACAATCATCAATTCATTGGAAATGATAAAATCAAAGTTCAAGCAGTGACGAACTTGGCACAGTCAGATAGCAAACATCAGCTCGGGTTGAACACGAACCAATCAGCGAGCGTGCAGTATGCGGCTTCGATTCAGAATGTCATGGATGGAAACAAGGGCAATGGAACAACTACCTGCAACATCCTAGATGAGAATGCAAGAATTGTAACAAACTCAGGTCATGTAGATGAGAATGCAAGAGTTGTAACAAACTCAGGTCATGCACGACCAGCTTTAGCTCCGACTCAAATGGATACTCGAGCGACATTTCACACTCAGCTCCAAGCAAGAAAGCAACAATTCAAAGACCAGGAACCCGATCGGGACGAATGACTCAAACCATAACCCGGGGCAATATCGACGCAGAAAAAGGAAATCGGCAAAGACCCCCTTTTTAATCTCAGATTCGATGCTGGGGGCACCATCCATGATCTTGATAATGTGCATCAACTCTTTGATGGCAACCTGCTCGCCAGTTTGATTCGGCACCTCTTGAGAAGCGGTACTTCTCAAGATGATGCGGGTAACGACAATCACAGCCTTTTCACATGGAACATTAGAATACCTTATTATTCCTACAGATTTCAGTATTTCACCACAACGAGACTTGCTAAGAGGCTTTGATGAATTCAACCCTAAGTTGGATAAACTTTTATAACGAAAAGGTGTTAACGTCGAGAAGAATGACCAAGATGCTTTTCTGACTAAAGAATGGAGCACCTTCCAATCCCAGAAACGATAAGGACAAAGGAAAGGCCCTGGAAAAGAATGAGAAGAATGTGCGATTCCAAAGAGAATCTATACCACTTGTCGAGCCCATGATCTTATTTGTCAAGCTCAATTGACCCGAGCATGAGAAAGAGGCTCAACAAGACTGTGATGACCATTTCGAACTATGCTGAAGCATAAACGGAGGGGCCCAACTAATTTCATAATGACATTTTCTCACTCACATTTGACAAGCTTACTTAACTCTGCAACTGATCTGATGAAAGTAAATAAGTTCACTGGCGCCCGATGAGGCAATCCTCTTCAACTGACTAAAGAGAAGGAATGACATCAAAGCGGATTTGATTCGACTGTTCGCATACACAACTCATACCCTTGCTGACTCGAGAAAGCATGCAGAATAGCTTGGATCAATTAAGATTATTAAATCAGCAACTGTGGCCAGAATCAACGACGGAAAGCATAAAGGCTTAAGGATTGGATGTTCCACTGACTTAGCTCAAACCCACCGATGCTGGGGGCATAAGAACTAATTTCGCTTGTCCTCCAATGGCCTTCAGAGCATGAATGTTGATCCGCAAGATGATTTGGAATATGACCTTGGCCTGGCACATGACCCGGAGCATATACACTATATCTTCAGAATGTGACAGGATGCATTTTGCCTGGTCAAACGAGCCGGCTTACGGGCCAAATATAACTTCAAAGACTCAAATCGCCGCTACACCGGATGGAAGGTGTGAAAACTTCTCTACTGCTTTATAATTGTGACGATCATACAGACACTGGCCCACATGATTTCAGTAACATTCCTCACCGATCAGTATGTGAACAGAGGATTACGAAACGACCCAGAACGATTGTGGATTCCTCAAAATATGGTCTGATGCGACCATTAATTTCTGATTTTTCATTGACATGATCTGGAGTGATCATGGCTTTCGGGCTCCTTATTGTTACGATTTGATGCTATCGTGGAGCCTTAGATTAATATCCCATTGTCTGGATGGTCTAAAGCTGAATACAAGGGACAGACTCGCATACTAATTCTGATATACCCTATTCCATTTGTCCAGATGCTAGCTCAAAGCATGGATATTCTGACACCACTCTATGACTTGGATGACTATTTTATACATTGATTTATACATAAAAGAAAGCTTGGCTTAGTAATGCACTTGACTTGTTTAGGAAGACGACATCGTTTGACATTAACTTCTGCAAGTACGATCTCACATAGGAGCCAAAGTTTTTGCATGACTTGTGACGAAGAGATTAGGCCTCTTGATTCGATGAGTGCAACAATTTGATAAAACCTTCTCAAGGACGGATGACTTTCCAGAGATATTCAGTTTGGCATATTCAAAGCACGCCTCATCTTCGATAAGACGTACTTTGGGGGGGAAAATGTTAGCCTACTTTGTGACTAGGCCACCTAAAGCCATAGACTCGAATATAAACTAGAATTGATTGGTAACTGCTTGGATGAGGCGATGAACAATTGGAGAAGCATAGCATTTGCATGTGTGAAGAATCCGGATCGGATCGTGACCTGCGGACGGGATCGGATGAAATAGCTCGGCACCATCACTCAGCAATGGTTCGAATTGGCAGGTCTATTCGGATCGGTTCGGACCCGACTTACCTGCGCTGAATGAACTCAACACTTCGGAATTTCGGTTCGGATCGGATGCATTGTACCCGACAAGCATGAGGCAGTTACTGCATGGTTGAACGTGGCCCTATTATTATGGCTACAAACTCGCCCCACTACTTTGCCAAGCCTTCATGGTTGTTTGCCACATGTCAGTCGATCTGTCAACCTGCAATGCCTATAAATACTTGAGAACACAGCAATTTAAAGAGGACTTGACCACTTTGTTTTTCTTCATAACTGCCATGGCAACGCTCCTATACAGACAATCACCATCGTCTTCAACCAAATCATCAAACTCTAAGAGAATTATTCATTAAATTCGAGTGGTTGAGAGCAATATTCATTGTATTTGTAATCTGTGAATGAAATGAGAAAATAAGAAGCGGATGTAGGCTCATTAATGCCGAACCACTATAAAACTCGTGTGTTGATTGATTTTTCTTACTTTTAGATCATGATTCCCCAGTTTTCTCTGCAAAATATGATCAATTGGGTGTTAGAACCAATTTTTGGTCTAACAATAACCATACCACACGAAGGTCCGAATTGAGATAGAAAGGAATTTTGGTCAGCTCTTGATGTTTCTTCTGCTCAAAATGAAAAGATCCCTGTCGTCTCAGAAAATATTCCAGTCCTCATAATAGATATTCCTGTTGTCAAAAATTATGCGGATGTGTTTGAAGAAGTTGTCAGCTTACCTCCGCAAAGAGAAATTGATTTCAAAATCGCTTTAAATTCCGAATGCGAGACCTGTAGTGCACGCTATTCGGAGAATGAGTTTAAAGGAGAAAGAGGAATTAGACAATCAAACTCGACAGCTTGTATGGAAGGGTCTGATCAGACCTAGTTTCTCTGATTGGGGAGCAGCAGTGGTGTTTGTCCCAAAGTCAGATGGTACTCTTCGACTATGTGTGGATTATCGTGACTTGAATAAGCAAACATTAAAGAACAAATATCCATTGCCGCGAATTGATGATTTATTGGATCTTCTGAATGGAGCCCAAGTATTCTCAAGGATGGACCTAGCTATAGGTTTCCATCAACTTCGTATTGCCGAAGAGTGTGTTCCTCTAACAGCATTCAGGGGTCCCGATTTGTTCTATGAGTGGTTGGTAATGCAGTTCGGCTTATGTAACGCTCCAGCTTATTTTGTTGATCTAATGAATAGGGTGTTCCATGGCATCTTGAATAAATTTGTTCTGGTATTCATTGATGATATTCTGATCTACTCCAAGTCAAAAGCTGAGCATGAAAAACATTTAGAACAAGTGTTAGAAATTTGAGATGGAATATCTTGAAAGCTAAATTTTCTAAGTGTATCTTCTAGCAAGATGAAGTTAAGTTCCTTGGCCATGTCGTATCAATAGAAGGGATTGCTATAGACCCAAGCAAAATTACAGCAATTCAAGACTGGAAACAGCCTACTACACCTACTGAAGTCCGCAGTTTTCTTGGATTGGCCAGTTATTATCGGAAGTTCGTCAAGGACTTTTCGAAGATATCCAGTTCATTAACAAAGCTTACTAAGAAGCATGCAAAGTTTAAATGGACTCCTGAATTTGAAACAGCTTTTCAAGAGCTAAAATTAAGACTGACAACCGCTCCAGTGTTAACAATTATCGATGGCAATCAGGACTTAAAGGTCTGGACAGATGCATCTCGAGAAGGTCTAGGTGCAGTATTAATGCAAAGAGGCCAAGTAGTCGCTTATGCAAGTCGTCAATTAAAGCCGCATGAAAAGAAGTACGCTGTGCATGATCTTAAATTGTTGGCCATCGTATTTACTTTGAAAATCTGGAGGCACTATCTCCTCGGTGAGAAATTCGAACTATATACAGATCATCAATCGTTGACGTATTTGTTCACTCAGAAAGACTTGAATCTGAGACAACAGCATTGGTTAGAGTTTCTTGCAGCATATGATTTTGAGATCTTGTATACTCCAGGGAAAGCCAATGTTGTTGCGGATGCTCTCATCCGAAAGAATGTGATCATCGCCAGTTTTATTATCACGACTTCATTGATGCATAAAATATCTTCTCTTCAGGAGGATGATCGCTTCATTCAAAAGATCAGAGAGAGAATTCAAAATGGCGAACCCTTGAGTTTCCAGATAGATAACCAAGGGGTTCTAAGATTAAAAGGCCGGATTTATGTTCCAAACATTCGTGAGCTCCAAAGAGAAGTATTGGATGAATTTCATAAGTCCAAACTGAGTATCCATCTAGGAGTGAGAAAAATATACAATGACATCAAATGTACCTTCTAGTGGAAGTCGACGAAGAGGGACATTTCTTTATATGTTAGCAGGTGTTCTACTTGCCAACTAGTCAAGAGCGACCAACAGAAACTAGCTGGATTATTACAACTGTTGGAAGTTCCAAATGGGAAGTGGGAGAAAATTTCAATGGACTTCATAGATGGCTTGCCTCGAACAAAGAAAGGTAATGACAATATTTGGGTGATCGTCGATCGCTTCACGAAGACCACCCATTTCATACCTGTCAAATCATCTAGAACTGCTCAGAGCCTAGCACAGATTTATTTCAGAGAAATTGTTAAGCTACATGGAGTGCCGCTCATCATAATCAGTGATAGAGATCCGATATTTGCTAGCAAATTCTGGGAGGCATTCCAAACAGAATTGGGATCAAAATTAAACATGAGCACCGCTTATCATCCTCAAACAGACGGCCAGATTGAGAGGGCGAACCGCATTCTTGAAGATTTATTGCGGGCTTGCATTATTGATTTTGGCGGATCATGGGAAGATCACCTGCATCTAGCTGAGTTCTCATACAACAACAGTTATCAAGCAAGCTTGAAGATGGCACCATTCGAAGCCCTGTATGATAGACCCTGCAGATCTCCCGCTTGTTGGGTTGAACTTGGAAATAGGCTTGTATTAGGTCCTGATATGATTCGCGAGGCTTCTGACAAAGTCGACTTCATTAAAAAACGATTAATAACAGCTCAAAGCCGACAGAAGAGTTATGCAGAACAGAGGAGAAGAGATATAGCATTCGCTGTTGGCGATTATGTGTACTTAAGAGTCTCTCCGATGAAGGGTGTAATCAGATTCGGTAAAACTGGGAAGTTGGCATCTCAATTTATTGGACCATTTCCTATACTAGAACGAATTGGAACTCTTGCTTATCGAGTCCAATTACCAGACTGGTTGCCTGGGGTGCATGATGTATTTCATGTGTCTCAACTCCGCAAACATGTTCATGATCCAGATCTGATAGAGGATGAATTAAATCAGCAGGTCATGGATATTACTCCAGAATAGGTTGTGAAAAGAGAGCCCATTAAGATTATTGGCAAAGAAACTAGGGAGCTGAGGAACAAGAAGATTCACTTGGTCAAAGTGAAGTGGAGTAGTAATCCTAGAGACTGTACTTGGGAGACCGAGTAAAGCATTAAGCAAGCATATCCCAAGTGTAGAGTGGATATCTCAGACTAACTCTGGTGCAAGGTACATTTACAATGTTTTACATTTCCGTGTTGTTTCTTACTTTACTGTTGTTTCCTTTTCGAGGATGAAAAGTGTTAAGCGGGGGAGACTGTAACAACCCGGAAAATCTGAGCCAGTTTAAAAATTTTATTTTGAATAAATTGCACAGAAATTAACTAAGAATTTAAAAATTCCATATTTAAATAGAGCTAAAGCCCTTAAAAATAGCGATTTTGCAAACGACCTCAGAATTCGACGAGACCACTTTTGTTGGATCCGGGATTTCAATTTATTGCTAAGTTTATTTTTCCATAATTTTTTAAATCAATATGTGAACGTGGCAAAGGAAAACGTGTTTGGTTGATTTCAGTCAAAATGGATCGACCAGAAATTGGCTATTTTTCAAACGGTCTCAGAATTCGACGAAATTAGTTTTGTTGGGACCGTATCGTCCCAGCATACCTAGATAAATTTTTCTGGAATTTTTAGAATCAGTATGTGACCCCGGTAATTTAAAATGTACGTTCAAAACAGAATTTGAATGTTTTATAATTTAATTTGAAAAATAACTGACTGTAACAGTCAAATTGGCCTACGAAAAATATCCCATTGTGTCCGGGATGGGGGTATTTAGCTAGGGACTACAGTCGTTGGGTTTGAATTGGTGTTCGTGTGGAGAAACTCTATTTTAAATTTTAAATAAAACCTCGACCAATAGGAATTTTCAATTCACAAATTAAAAATAAAAAAATCATTCAAAAACCCTCGCCGCTCTCCTGTCATCGACGGAAATCATTTTCACCGCTTCCCGACCAAATTCCCGCCGCCACAGTCCACGATAGACGTCGCCACCACCCAAACTTCGAAGCTCTCCTCCTCTTCTTCAAATAAATACCCACCACGCCCCGCCTCGTCGACCATCGCGCCTGAATCACCTCCGCCAAATCCGCGACTTCATCGCGCCGCCACAGCCAAACCCTGCCACCGAACTGAGCCACTCCACCCTCGTTTTGCGCGCTTCTCCACCCTCTTCGAGGTAGCGCGACCTGATCGACGCAATAATTCACGGATTTTCTGAAAAATCGAAACCTAGTTTCGAACCCACTTTGAAAGGTATCGGCTTTATTATATTTGAACTTAAAATAACACTTTTAAGTGTGGCAAACTTTGAAAAATCATATCTTTATCGTGTGTTAACGAAATTCAATGAAATAGGAGACATCGTGACCGCAAGGACGCTCTCTACATTCTAGAAGAGACCGCGGATTTTTTTGAGCTCGCTAGGATTTTTAGCAAAGCGACAAACCAAAGTGAGATTTCTAAATTCAAATGGAATGGAACTAAAATATACTTATATATATATATATATATTTATTTATTTATATATATATATACGCCCCTCGTCCACAAACCGTGGACGATATTTATTGGTTGTGATTGGTGTGAAATTTGGTGAATGATGCGAATGGTTGAAAATGAATAATGCGAATGGTTGAAAATGAATAATGCGAATAGTTGAAAATAAATAATGAGAATGGTTGAATATTATTGTTTTTGGTTGAGTAATGATTGATCGAGGTTGAAAAATACCCGTTTGTGGTTGAAATATACCCGTTTGTGGTTGCGAATAATTATTTTGGTTGAAACCACATAGGATTAGTTTGTGGAAATGAAAAGAAAAAAACATTCTGCCTGCGTGCGAACTAGATGCATGAAATCCCCATTGTCAAAAACCGCCAGGTTTTAAGGTAGAGCGAGGAGCCGTACTCGAGACGGTGCCGGGTTCTTTACCCTGCCGTTATGCTGCCGAAATTTCCTGGAATATTCATGTGTTTGAATTATTTTCATATGTTGTCATATATTCATGTGTTGATAATTTATTCACTTCAGAAACAAATTGCTTAGATAATAAAAATCACATTTTTATTATAGGTATGAAGCTTATAAAATATTCATGTTCACCAAAAATATTTAAAACGATAAAAATTATATTTTTATCACATGAATGAGGTGCTAAAAAATACTCAAGTGTTGAATATATATTTTTGATGATAAAAATATCATTTTTATCATGTATATGAGTCGCTAATAATACTCATGTGTTAAATAAAATATGGAAACGATAAAAATCACATTTTTATCACTCGAATGAAGTATAGAAAATAATCATGTATTGAATAAATTCCCTAAGCGATAAAAATCACATTTTTATCATATACACGACTCTCTAAAAATACACAAGTGTTGAAATAAATATTTGTTTGCTATGAAAATTATTTTTAACATGTATATGAATGAAAAAAATAGTCATGAGTTGAAATATATTTTTGTTCGCCAAAAGTATCATTTTTATACGAAGTATGAAGTGTTTAAAATAATCACGTGTTGAAATAAATATTTGTAAGCTATAAATATTATGATTAACATGTATATGAAGTGTTAAAAATAACCGTGTGTTGAAATAAACATTTATATGCTAGAAATATTATTTTTAGCCTAGCTGTGCATATATATGAATATACTGAACAAGAGAATGGATTAGCTGTTGAGTAAAGAATTTATTTGCGTGCCCGACAAATAAGTAAACCTTAATGAGTTGGCTGCGCAAATTTATTATTATATCAATTCCTGTGAATGCCATTGGATGCAGAGTGTTGGTTGTTCTGTGTGGAATCACAAACATCGCCATAGGATAGTAACAATTAATTTTGAACTACATTTACATGGCATACTTCTTGAAGATAGCATACTTCATCATACACCACATAAGCTCTTGGAGCTTATGTGACGAGGTGGAAGATTTACCATACAAGAAAGAGGCTTGTATGGTGATGACTATATTTCAGGTTGAACCGAAGACTGATATGAACTGTTTAAATTGTAACTGTAAAATGCCAGATTAATAAAAACCCCACACGGGTCTGGAGTTGACAATAAACACGTCGCTCTAGTTGGTAAGGCACAGAAATCTACTTGTTAGGGGTTGAGAATTTATTCTCTGAAGCCATGATCTGAACACGCTCCCCTAATGACACAAGTTTATTTGTCACTATAAATTTGTGTATCCATTTTAGGATTTATTGGGTACCTAATACGGCCCAATAAACTTCCAAGCCCCTCACCGTACAAGAGAAACTATGGAGAAATTTTCGGAAATTTAAAGGCGTTAGTGAAATATTTGAAGTGAAAACGAGTCAGTAATCGTGAAATGAATTATATATATATATATATATATATATATATATATATATATAAATTAAATTAAAACGAATCGAGCCCCTGTAGTTTGCGTTTTGAAATCGTAACTTTAAACGATTATACCGAAAGATCCGACTGTCGGATTTTCATGAAACTGGAACCATTGGATTCGCTTTGGAAATATCTTTCTAACGATATAAACTTTGTTGAGATCCAACGGATGGATTTTCAGATATATATGTAAATCAAATTTGAAGAAAAACAGCGCCAGTGCCACGGCACGACCTGAAACGTCGTTTAATTAATATGAATTATTTTTAAATAAATAAAAATAGCGAAAAATCGATATAAAATATTATAAGCGATATGGAATTGAAATAAACCTATTTTACTTGGCTTGCTTCACATTTGATGGTTGAATGTATTTGACATGAAAATTAAACTAATAAACTGAGAGGTGGATGTCAAATAATTTAACCATGAACAGAATTGATTTGAATTCTAAATTCACGTGAATTATTTGAAAAGGCCGAGTTAATTCTCATTTCAAATAATTGATCGACGATTAGAAGTCGAAGATATGAAGACGGTACAAGACCGACGATCTTTACATCGAATGGATGGGTGCTACTGATGCTCATGATTGGAGTAGCTACCTTGAAGGAGCTGAAGTGGTAGCCGTCCGGACATATGTGTTGATTGTGCGGATATGCGAGGAATATGGTGCCTCCGGTTTCGTTCAGACCCAGAACGGACTTGTAAATGGATGTGTGTCTGACGTTGTAGATTGACAACGTGGCATGCAGAGATGCAATGATCAAGGCTTTTGTTGCAAAGCAAAGTCTTGTGGTGATGATTAAAGCATAGCTTTAATAGCTAGCTTTGTGTATAACGTTGATTCGCGAGCCTCACACCCCGGTATGAACCAGAAATGGGAGAGGACGTCCGGGAGGACATGCGTTTTCTTCTAGTTAGGAGTGGTGTCGGTGCTTAAAACTGCCTGACATTTTACTTATGTGGATGATGGATTGTGAGGCGCCTCGAATATATATCGGTCGATCTGGGACCGATGGAGTCATTTGGTTCATTTGATGCCCCATAGGGTGGGGAAACGCATTGTTCAGGCATTTTAATCCACTCCGTGTGGACCAGCCCTGATGATCCAAGGTGTAGTTGCGGCTGTCCCTGAGGGGCGGGCTAGAGCGTCTCGAAGCGGTAAGGATCTTGCCCCTTGCCTTGGTTCATGATGGAAATCCAACTTCCAAATACGACTTCGTGCGGTTTTGATTGTAAATATATATGGCAACATGATATGTGGTACCCATGCCGTCTATGATTGATACTTATGATTGAAATTGTTTTTGAAACGTTTATACACTAGTAATAATATCAAATGATTTGTATTATTCGTATCAAGAATATTTTGGCTATTATAAGGTAAAACTCTATCCTCGGTTTGCGTTGCATTGTGTGATTGGACCTGAGTCTTATAATGGCTTCATTCTTTCCAAAAGGCATTACGTTGTTTAAATGATTTGTTTTATTACATGCGCCGGCAATCACTGGAGTAAACTCGTTCCGCGTTAGCGGCGTGGTCCTATGATTTGCCATATTATTGTTGTGTAACCAGTTAAGTAGATTTCTCATACCAGTCTCATGACTGACTCGTAGTTTGTTTCACTTTGCAAACTCGGGTGCCCTTATTTCTACACGGGCAGCCTGGTATTCAGGTTTTAGCAGACTCATTCAGGGAAGCTGTGGAGCTGGAGCAGGACTTTATCATTTCTATTACTGTTTCAGACACTGTTATGTATATTATGTTTGATTCCGCTGCACACATTTTATATTGAACTGAGACTGTATTTTGTGCTAAGTAGGATCCTATTTCACTGTGAAACTCTGATGATTACATTTATCCTGTGTATTTTGCTGTTCATTATCTGTGTAATGATATATTTCTGTTCTGATGTTATTTGTTTATGTGTTATATTCCAAAGATTACCCTTGCCACCGTTGTACGGGGGTTTGGGGACATCACACTTGTTCTCAGAGAAGTCCGGGCTTTCCTTCACGGGGAAGTTACGGGTCTTCACAGTTGGTATCCGAGCTTTGGTTTGCAAAGCTCGAGAACCAGGCACATTAGAATCAAACGGAAGAATTCATCAGAGATTGGATTAGTAATATCCAATAAGGATGACTCGTTAGAGATGGGATCAGTAGTATCCTAAAACGAGTCGAAGGAGTGTTATTTTTAAAAATAAAAGTGAAAACAAATTTTGTTTTGAAAATTCAAATCTTATTAAACGTATTTGAATATTTATTTTATATTGATTTGGACAATCGAGTATTTTAAGATTTTGCATATACGGCTGGTCCACGTGTATGCGAAGCCTCAAATATACTGGGTAGATATAGAATCACACTCTAGTCGCCCGGAGATGATTCTGATGATTGACGCGTCGTCATCAAAATTTATGTTCGAATTTCGAAGGTGGGATATCTATATATTTCCATAGGCTGGTGTGAGAACCAAAACTAGTTATAGGATTTATTGTTGTGAAGTTGCATCAAAAATATGATTTTCTGTATGTATATCAAAAAATTTAAATTTGAATAGGTAATCAACTAATTGATTGCTGGTTGTGTTGTATGATTAATCCTTGAATCCAAAATGTACATCAAAGTTACACTAGCCAAATTGTGTCGAATATTGAACTGTATTGAAAATTGTATGAAATTGCATGCATACACATGTATATACATTGAACATGTCATAGCAAGGAGGCTAAAGAAGAGGAATAAAATTGTTTGCCCGACAAATAGGTACATGCTTACTGTATTTCTTGGGTTTGGATGATTTTATGACCCGATTGGCTAGCTGCTTGGCTTTTTCATTTTCTTTTTGACATCAGAGGGCCTGTGTGGCGGTTTGGAGATTTTCCCGATGCTCCCGGTGTAGAGGAGGTTATGGCGAAATTTTTCAAAAATTTAGGGTGTTAGCCAAATTTTTGAAAAATTTGAAAAGTTCTTAGAAACTGAAAAGTTGAAGAACTTAAGCCATAATGAAACAATTGAAAGTTGAGTTGGTTTGTAAAACAACTTTCAGCTTCGTTCCTTTTCGAGGACGAAAAGATTTTAAGTGGGGGAGAATGTAACAACCCGAAAAATCTGAGCTAATTTAAATTTTTTATTTTAGCTATTTTAACAGATTTTGAATATTTAAAATGAATTATTTTAAATAATAATGGCGGAAAATTTATTTTCGACGAAGTTAGAACGAATAAAATTATTTTAATTATATAACGAGCTTGAAATGGCGCGGCAGTTTGGAAATTCAATTTCTAATTTCAATTGAATATATAGAATTCAATATAAGTCAGAATTGAACGAAACAAGAAATATTTGAATCTGGTTAAGAATATCTTTCTAACGAAGTTAACAAACTGAGATTTCACTTTAGAAATGATGAGATACGTCCAGTTTAAAATTCAAAAAAGTCGCTGTTGAATTTATATATATTTTAATAATATATATAGCCCTTAAAAATAGCCGTTTTGCAAACGACCTCGATTTTCGACGAAACTACTTTTGTTGGATCCGGGATGTCAAATTACTGCTAGGTTTCAAAATTCATAATTTTCTAAATCTATATGTGAGCGTGGCGAAGTTAAACGTGTTGTAACAGTTTCATGCAATTTGGATCGACCAGAAAATGGCCATTTTTCAGACGGTCTTCAAATTTGATGAAATTAGTTTTGTTAGGACCGTATCGTTAATACGAAGTTAGAAAAAAAAATTCTGGAATTTTTAGTGTCCGTATGTGGCCCCGGTAAATTGAAACGTACGTTGAAATCAATTTTGAACGTTATATTAATTTAGATTTTAATTTTAATGAAAACTTATCGAAACGATGGAATTGGCTTACGAAACATGTCCCATTGTGTTCAGAATAGGGGTAATTAGCTAGGGACGACAGGCGGTGGGTCTCGTTTGGAGTTCGAATTTAAAAGTAACTTTATGGGATTAAATAATTAAATGAAAAAAAGAGAAAAGTCAACGCCCCTTATAATCTCCCCTTCCACGTCAGTTAGAGAAATCGAACAAGGAAAAAAATATGTCGAAATCCCTAAATCGATCAAACCCCCAGCACCCTCCGCCTACGCTGCCACCTGCGACGGCCTCCCACCAGCGTCGCCTGCCTCGGCCTACCCCACCGGCCCCTTCCCCTCTACCTTCCTCCCCCTTCCTCCGTTGAGACGGAGCCTGCAACCCCAAACCCCGTGCCAAAATCCATGAACCCCGGCGCCCTGGCCCACCACCGCGGCCTCAGCCCCCCTCCACTTCGACCCGAGCACCGCCAGCCCGCCGCGCAAGCTCCGCTCCCCTGCAGGCAAAGAACGATGGCATGGAACCTTTCAAAAGGAATGGAACGTTTTAAACAGTTAGTTTTATTATTTAGAAATTTAGTTTTATTTAATTTAGGTTTATTTAAATTAGTTTTTGTTTAAATAGTTTATAATATATATATATATATATATATATATATATATATATATATATATATATATAATTTCTGGGTTATATAAAGCTATCAAGGAGCATTTTTATTTATGAAAAGAGAATAAAAATATAATTTTTATGTATGTAGAGTAATAAAAATATGATTTTTATATAGTAGAGATTATAAGAATATAATTTTTATAAGTTAGAGAATATAAAGTATGATTTTTATATATGTAGCATAATAAAAATATAATTTTTATTATATGAGAAGTGAAATAAATAGTTTATAATATATATATATATATATAATTTCTGGGTTATATAAAGCTATTAAGGAGCATTTTTATTTATGAAAAGAGAATAAAAATATAATTTTTATGTATGTAGAGTAATAAAAATATGATTTTTATATAGTAGAGATTATAAGAATATAATTTTTATAAGTTAGAGAATATAAAGTATGATTTTTATATATGTAGCATAATAAAAATATAATTTTTATTAAATGAGAAGTAAAATAAAAATATAATCTTTACAATATAGAAGTGAAATAAAAATAGGAACTTTATTTTTACATATATGAGGTAGCGTTGTTAAAAATATAATTTTTAACATATACCGCGTGAACAGATCTCGTTGAAGAAACGGCGAAGATTTCCTACCTAAGAAGAGTCGAGGCGTTTGGTTTAGCATATTGGTGAGAACTTCTCACTAAATTTTATTTTCTAGTTATTATGTACTAGGATGCAGACGGTGCTTAGAAGCACCCGACACCTTTGTTTGAAACCATGGATGTTTGGTTGATTTGTGGATTGAGTGATTTGATTGAATTTGGTTTGGAAAATGAACGAATTGAGATAATTTGATTTGGGTATGGCGTGGGCCATTACTAGACCGGGGACAAGGGTAGGCCTTATCCCGTTTCTAGTATCGCGCCGTTATGCCGTCGAAATTTTCTAAAATGTGTTAGAAAAATAAAAATATCATTTTAATTAGATAAATGAATAAAGTGAATATTCATTTACAAATCAAAACGATTTGTGGATGTACACCCATTTGACTGATATGGATTGGGACGATAAATTTTACACATCGCCCAACTGCACAAATAATATTCAGTATTTGTTGGTTGAAACCCCACACGGGTATTGGAATGATATTTGGCGTACACTAATCCTGATTGTTTAGTGGTATGTCAGTCGATTGGTTGACAGACTGTGTAAGTGTTAATTATTTATATTTAATGCTTATACGGTGTAGAAAGCACTTTGGATGATGGCTGATTATTTGTCACTGCTGTTATATACATGTGTTGTATGAAATCCATATAAATCACTTTATATGGTATTTGGTTGTGTCTGATTCCAATTCAGAACTGAAGAATATTTTAAAATAACGAATATTTTAAAAATAAGGATTATTTTAGAATAATATTCAGTAAAGGATTAAAACATGATTATTGTGTTCGATTTTGAATGGACACGAATTATTGAAATATATAAAGACGGGTTGATTAGAGTTGCGCCATTTTTACATGAACGATATTTATATCGATTTTATTCATTTTTATAATGAATATTGAAAATGAATTGATTTCAAAATATAACGTTTTGAAAATATTATCATTTATATGTTAATGATACTGAATATTCAATTTTGATTTAAAATTGAATATGAAGTTGAAACCATTTTGAAAACAAATTTAAAACAATTTATAAAATATGTTTTGAATTGAAATCGATGAAATATATATAATATATATATTATATATATTTAATGGCCTGAATAGAACGCGCCGCGCCGCGGTAGTTCGCGAATTTCGACCATTGACTTCGAATTGACGTTACGGGAGATCCGACCGTCGGATTCTCCTAAAACCGCAACCGTTGGGTTCGTATCGAAGAGAACTTTCCAACGAAAATCAGACATTTGAAATCTAACAGTTGAATTTGGAATTATGTCCAAATCAAATTTGGAAAAGGTCAATGTAAGTGCAGTTCGATGACCGTATATGGAAACCGACTGTACAAGCCTTGATAAAATTATTAAAAATATAAATAATTTATGTAAAATCATAATAAATGATTTAGAAGAAATTGAGATGAAAAATTCCACGTTTGTTAAGATAAAAGTATACTTTTATCAAAATGAACTAGTTATTAACTAGATTTGATATCCAATATTTTTAAATAAATAAAATGGATTGAGAATGGGTTTTAATATTACCAGAATTTCCAATATATGAATCGGAATGGATTTGAATCGAAATTATCTTCGGAATATTTCGATATTGTATTCTGTGATTAAACGAATATCGTTATGGAAGTTTAGAAGATATATATATATATCATTATTTCCAATACGATATTGGTTGGTTTCAGAATTTGGTATTGAATATAAGCTGATATATTTGCTATTCAGAGCCTTGTATTTAATATCGAATTGGATTTTGGGTTGTTGTGAACGGTGTCTTCATTAACACTTTTCTTAAACCCAAGTGTGAGAAAAATAAATCTTTTTATTAAGATTTAAAGAAGAATTACCAATTAATTAACATTTAACTGGAGTTGAAATGGAAAGTGAATTGGGTTTACCGTGAACTGTGTCTTAAACGACATTCGTTTTTTAACCCGATTAACAATTGAATGTGATTTTGGGTTTGTCGTGAATGGTATCTTTAATAATACCATTCTTAAACCCAATGGAGTTAAGAAAATTAGAAACTAACTGGAGGTTAGTTAAGTTGAATGGTCTCCTGGGTATCGATCTGATATTGGTTTCAGCCTTTAGGGTTAATACTTAGGGAATTGTTCTCTTACTAATTTACGGTTAGAGACCGATGAATGTGATTTGGGTTTATCGTGAACCGTGTTTTAAATGACATTGGTTCTTTAACCCAGTTAAAGACAAGATTAATTTCTTAGCTTTGAGTAATTGTTAATAATGATTTTTGAGATTAAAACTGAATTAGAGTTTTAATGAATCTTTAATTAGATTGGAATAAGAATGAGAATATTCAAATAATATAATATTCTGAATTGGAATGAGGCGTATGTTGTGTTTGTGTAACACTTGTTTATTATATACGAGAGTTATTCGGA
Organism: Allium sativum; assembly: GCA_030737875.1. Taxonomy (NCBI): domain Eukaryota; kingdom Viridiplantae; phylum Streptophyta; class Magnoliopsida; order Asparagales; family Amaryllidaceae; genus Allium; species Allium sativum. Next base: position 152,584,917 of record CM060924.1, on the reverse strand, counting down.
AAGGCCGGGTTATACCCATTCTGAATAACTGATACGACGATATGTCGGAGATGAAGACGGTGGTTGAAGACCGGAGGTCTTCACATCGTTTGGATGATTTCTGCTGTCTTGATTGGGCTGTACACCCAAGACGATGGAAAAAGTGGTGATCGTCCAGACGTACTTGGAGATCGACCGGATATGAGAGGTACAAGGTGCCTCCGGTTTCGTTCAGACCCAGAACAGACTTGTAAACGGATTGTGTGTTTGACATTGGATTTCATTCTGTGTGATTGATATGCATCAGTTGCATGGTGTGAATTGCCTGTGTGGCATGCTGAGATGCAAATGATCAAGGCTTCTGTTGAAAAGCAGAGTCTTGTGGTTGATGATCAAAGCACGGCTTTTGTGGCATCGCTTTGTGTAGCGTTAATTCGCGAGCCTCACACCCCGGTGTGAACCAAAAACTGGAGAGGACATCAGGGAGGGCATGCACTTCTTTCTAGTTAGGGGTGGCATCAGTGCTTGAACTGGCTGACGAGTTTGACTCATGTGGTTGTTGGATTTTGGAGGCGCCTCGGATATATCGGTCATTCTCGAACTGATGGAATCATTTGGCTCATTTACGCCCCAAAGGGCGGGAAATCGTAGTGTCCAGGGTTTAAGTTTAATCCACATCAGTGGACCGGCCTTGACGATCCAGAGGTCACTCGAGCTATGACCTAAGACACGGACCAGAGCGTCTCGAAGCGGTGAGGACTATCTTTTGCCTCGGTTCACAGATGGAAATCCAGCTCCCAATACGACAGCGTAGTATGGCGACATGATATATGGTACCCATGCCGTCTATGATTGATACTTATGATTGAAATTGATTTGAAACACTTATGCACTAGTAATAATATCAAATGATTTTGTTTTATACGTACCAAGCATATTTGGCTATTATAAGGTAAAACCCTATCCTCCGGCTTGTGTTGCATTGTGTGATGGTACCTGGGTCTTATAATAGCTTCATTGCACTTTATTTAGCATTGCGCTATTTATCTCGTGCACTGGTATTCTTGGGAGGAAACCCGTTCCGTGTTATACGGCGTGGTCCCTTGATTTACCTTAATTTTAAAGTAAAGTTTTAAATAACTGTTTTAGTTCTCACACCAGTCACATGACTGACCTGGAGTTTATTGTTTTAACCTGAACTCTGGGTGCCCTTATTTTCTGCACGGGCAGCTAGTAGTTTTGGTTTTGCATATTTATATTCACAGGGTCCTCGTTTATTGCTGAAGTGATATTCGGAAAGCTCTGTATCCGTGTATTACTTTCAGTTATGTTTTTTCATTATTTTTTCTGCTGCAGTAATGTATTTAAATCTCTAATAATTATCAACTTTGTATATTTATTCATACATTGTATATTCTTGTATTCTGATGGAATTGTTGTAATAACAATGAAATGTTCTTCTGTTTGTCTTCTGATTTGTCTTGTTCTCAGAGAAGTCTGGGCTTAACTTCATGGGGAAGTTATGGGTCTTCACACCAATCAAGACGGCAGAAATCATCCAAATGACGTGAAGACCTCCAGTCTTCACCCACCATCTTCTTCTTCGACATATTATCAGTTATTCATAATGGGATAAACCCAGTCTTTCCGAACAACTCGCGTATATAATAAACAAGTGTTACACAAGCACAACATACGCCTCATTCTAATTTAGAATATTCTTAATTTCAAATATTCTTATTTCTAGGGAAAAGTTCCCATTAATTTTATCAAAGATAAATTCCTTTGAATTTATTCTTTAATCTTCCTATTAGTTTCTAACCGTAAATTAGTAAGAGAACAATCCCCTAAGTAATAACCCCGAAGGCCGAAACCAACATCAGATCGATACCGAGGAAACCATTCAACTTAACTAATCTCCAATTAGTTTCTAATTTTCCTAACTCCATTGGGTTCTAGAACAGTATTATTAAAGATACCATTCACGACAAACCCAAATCTTATTCCATTAATTATGGAATTTTCATGAAAAACAGATCAATATATATAATCGGTATAAACTCCCGTATCCAACCAATAATATAAATGGAATAACGGCGAAGCCTTTTAAATTCCATATATAGTAACAGTCTTCCTCCACAGAAGCTCACTTAGATTATTACCAAATCGAATTCCATTCCATTCCAATTTATATATATTGGAAAACTCTACTTTGGAAAATTTCCATTAAATCGCAATAAAAAGATTTATAAATTCCAAATCACATTTCACTGTTAATCGGGTCAAAGAACGAATGTCGTTTAAAACACAGTTCACGATAAACACAATTCGCATTCCATTATCAATTCCAATTAACTGTTGATCAATTGGTAATTCTTCTTTAAATCTTAATAAAAAGATTTATTCTTTTCACACTTGGGTTTAAGAACAGTATTAATGAAGACACCGTTCACGACAACCCAAAACCCAATTTGATATTAAATACAAGGCTCTGAATAGAAAATATATCGGCTTATATTCAATACCAAATTCTGAAACCAACCAATTTCGTATTGGAAATAACGATATATATATATATCTTCCAAACTTCCATAACGATATCCGTAAAATCACGGAATCCAATATCGAGAAATTCCGAAGATAATTTCGATTCAAATCCATTCCAATTCATATGTTGGAAATTCTGGTTCTGTGAAAACCCATTCTCAATCCCTTTTATTTATTTAAAAATAATTGGATTATAATTCTAGTTAATAACTAGTTCATTTTGATAAAAATATATTTTTATCTTTTCAAATATGGAATTTTTCATCCTAATTCTTTTCAAATCATTTATTTTGATTTTACACAAATTATTAATATTTTTAATAATTTTATCAAGGCCCGTACAGTCGATTTCCATATATGGTCATCGAACTAAAATTACAACGACCTTTTCCAAATTTGATTTGGACATAATTCCAAATCCAACCGTTAGATTTCAAATCTCTAATATTCGTTGGAAAGCTCATTTCGATACGAACCCGACGGTTCCATTTTCAGGAGAATCCGATGGTTGGATCTCCCGTAACGTCAATTCGAAGTGAATGGTCGAAATTCGTGAACTGCCACGGCATGGCGCGTTCTATTCAGGCCATTAAATATATATAATATATATATATTATATATATTTCGTCGATTTCAATTCAAACGTACTTTATAATTCGTTTTAACTTCATTTTAAAAACGATTTCAACTTCATATTCAATTTTGAATCAAAATTGAGTATTTTATATCATTAGTATATAAATGATAATATTTTCAAAACGTTATATTTTGAAATCACTTCCTTTTCGATATTCATTATAAAAATGAATAAAATCGATATATAAATATCGGTCGCGTCAAAATGGCGCGTCTCTAATCAACACGGCTATATATATATTTCAATGTTTCGTGTCCATCCTAAATCGGACATCAAAATCGCATTTTGGTTCTTTACATAATATTATTTTAAAAATATTCGTTATTTAAAAATATTCGTTTCTTTAAAATATTCTTCAGTTCTGAATTGGAATCAGACACAGCCAAATACCATATAAAGTGATTTATATGGATTTCATATAACACATGTATATAACAGCAGTGATAATTAATCAACCATCATCTAAATTGCTTTCTACACTGTATAAGCATTAAATATAAATAATTAATGCTTACACAGTCTGTCAACCAATCGACTGACATACCACTAAACAATCGGGATTAGTGTACGTCAAATATCATCCCAATACCCGTGTGGGGTTTCATCCAACAAATCCAGAATATTATTTGTGCAGTTGGGCGATATGTAAAAATTTTCGTCCCAATCCATATCAGTCAAATGGGTGTACATAAACAAATCGTTTTGATTTGTAAATGAATATTCATTTTATTCATTTGTCTAATTAAAATGATATTTTTATTTTTCTAACACATTTTAGAAAATTTCGGCGGCATGACGACGCGATACTAGAAACGGGATAAGGCCTAGCCTTGTCCCCTGTCTAATAATGGCCCACGCCACACACATACCAATCTAATCAATTCATTTTACCCAAACAACCAAATTCAAACGAATAATCCAATCAACTACAACAACCAAACAAACAAGTCATCCATGGTCTATGGACGACGGGTGTCGGGTGCTACTAAACACCGTCTACATCCTAGTATATATATAACTAGAAATAAAATTTAAAGTGAGAAGTTCTCACCGACTAGCCAAACCAAACACCGCGACTCTTCATATGTAGGAAATCTTCGCCGCGTTTCCAACGAGATCTGTTTCACGCGGTATATGTTAAAAATCATATTTTTATATTGAAATCCATAACATAAAAATCCCACCTTTATTTCGAAGTTCATATTATAAACATCCCATTTTTATAGCGAAGTTCATATTATAAAAATCCCATTTTTATAGCGAAATTCATGTTATAAAAATCCCATTTTTATAGCGAAGTTCATATTATAAAAATCCCATTTTTATAGCGAAGTTCATATTATAAAAATCCCATTTTTATACGCTACATCATATAAAAATCATATCTTTTCTGATTCAAAAATCCGATCTTTTCTATTTCAAAAATTCGACCTTTTCTATAAATAAAAATCCAACCCTGTTTGGTTTATAAAAAATCGAATCTTTTACTTGTATAAAATCCTTTGTTTATACGCTACATGCTCATATAAAAATCCTAATTTTATATTGCTTTCTTTTATATGAAAATCCAATTTTTATTCAAATAAATAAATAAAAATAAAATAAAAACTCACCGGGCTAAATTGGGGGTGGGAATGGTCGCGCCGGAGTCCGAGATTGTCGATGGTAGGCCAGCGTGGACTGTAGCGGCCGAATTGTAACATCCAAAAATTTTGCTCGATCTGAATTGATCGTTAAACCAACCAAGACCGTTCGAAACCCCTGATCGTTTGAGAACAGGACAAACCAGAACGCAGATAGAAGAACATTTCATTGTTTATTACAACAATTCCATCAGAATACAAGAATATTACAGAGTATGAGTAAATATTATACAACAGGGAATATCAGAGATTTAAATACAATACTGCAGCGGAAAAATAATACAAAACATAACTAAAAGGAATACACGGATACAGAGCTTTCCGAATATCACTTCAGCTATAAACCAAGATCCTATGAATATAAATCTACAAAACCCAACTACTAGCTGCCCGTGCGGAAACTAAGGGAACCCAGAGTTTAGGTCAAAACAATAAACTCTATTTCAGTCATGTGACTGGTGTGAGAGCTAAAACAGTTATAAATTTGGTTTTTAAAGTTCGGTAAATCAAGGGACCACGCCGTATAACACGGAACGGGTATTTACCCCAAGGATGCCCGTGCATAAACAAACAGCGCAATGCTAAATAAAGAACAATGAAGCTGTTATAAGACCCAAGTCCCATCACACAATGCAACGCAGGCCGGAGGATAGAGTTTTACCTGATAACAACCAAAAATGCTTTGATACGCGAAATTTCATCTTTTAATATTATTATAAGTGAAGAAAACAACTTTAATCATAATATATAAATCATAGACTGCATAGTGTCCCTTCCCACTATGTCGCCATACTAGGCTCTACAAATAAAACCGAATGACACGTATTGGAGTTTGGATTTCCTTCTATGAACTGAGGCAAAAGATAGTCCTCACCGAATTCGAGACTGTCTAGTCCGAGTCTTAGGATCAGAACGCATCGACCCTTGGATCTTCAGGGTCGGTCCACTCAATGTGGATTAAATAAAACCCTGAACAATACGTCTCCCTGCCCTATGGGGCGTAAATGAGCCCACTGACTCCAAATCCGAGGCGCCTCGCAACAACAACAACCACATAGGTGAAAAGAATATAAATGTCGGCCAATTTAAACACCGACACCACCTCTAACTAGAAAGAGACGCATGTCCCCCCTGAGTCCTTCTCCCGTGTCTGGTTCATACCGGGATGTGAGGCTCGCGAATCCACGCTATACACAAAGCTGGGCCACGGAGGCCGTGCTTTGATCATCAACCACAAGACTTTGCTTTTCAACAGAAGCCTTGATCATTTGCCACTTATGCATGCCACACAGGCAATTCATGCCATGCGATTGATATCTATCGATATATAACCTCTGAGCTCGTAAGTCTCAGAGAAGGGCGTTAAGCAAGAGAATAAATTCTCCGCTGCCAAACAGATATATATTTAATAGAAATCAATCACATAGAATAAAATCCAATGTCAGACAAATAGTCCATTTACAAGTTCGTTCTGGGTCTAAACGAAACTGGAGGCACTTTCCTCGCATATCACCATCTTCATCCTCGAATTATCGTCGAAACGGTTATTCAGAATGGGTATAAACCCGGTCTTTCCAAATAACTCACGTATATAATAAACAAATGTTACACAAACACAACATACGCCTCATTCCAATTCATCAGTCACTAACCGTAAATTAGTAAGAGAACAATTTCCCAAATATTAACCCCGAAGGCCGAAACCAACATCAGATCAATACCCAGGAAACCGTTCATCTCAACTAATCTTCAGTCAGTTGCTAAATTTAACATTCTTAGGGAAAGGTTCCCATTAATTTATCAAAGATAAATTCTTTGAAATTTATTCTTAAATATTTCTTTGAATATCATTTCAAACTAGTCGGGATTAGCGAACCACACCGAAGTAATTATTTATTTTATTTCCCAATCCCAACCTATTTTTCCTATGAGGCAAAACTGGTAATACCCCATATCTAACACCACGGTGTTATCGGTAAATATTAATTACTATTTCACGTTCAAATCTAATTAAAGATTTAACTATCTCTTTGGAGCCAAACTGGTGATACTCTATTCTCGATCATTTCAATCTAATCAAAGATCCATTAAAAGTCCACTTAGTTTTAATCTTTAACGGGGTTAAAGAACCAACGTCATTCAAAACACGGTTCACGACAAACCCAAAATCCCATTTGATATTAAATACAAGGCTCTGAATAGAAAATATATCGGCTCATATTCAATATCAAATTCTAAATATTTTTAAAACCACTTCAAATCCAATTCATTTATTTAAAAATATTGGATTTTAATTCTAGTTCACAACTAATTCATTTTGATAAAAATATATTTTTTATCCTTTCAAATACGGAATTTCTCATCCCAGTTCTTTCCAATTCATATATTTTGATTTTACACAAATTATAGATATTTTTAATAATTTTATCAAGGCCCGTACAGTCGATTTCCAATAACGGTCATCGAACTGCACTTACAACGGCCTTTTCTAAATTTGATTTGGATGTATCTCCAAATCCAACCGTTAGATTTCTAATTTCTAATGTTCATTGGAAATCTCTTTTCGATACGAACCCAACGGTCCTAGTTTCAGGAAAATCCGACGGACGGATCTCCCGTAACGTCAATTCGAAGTCAATGGTCGAAATTCGCGAACTGCCGCGGCGCGGCGCGGCGCGTTCTATTCAGGCCATTTAATATATGTAATACATATTATTTATATTTCATCGATTTCAATTCTAATCGTATTTTATAAATCATTTTAAATTCATTTTCAAAACGATTTCAACTTCACATTCAATTTTAAAACAAAATTGAATATTCCATATCATTGATATATATATAAATGATAATATTTTCAAAATGTTATATTTTGAAATCACTTCCTTTTTGATATTCGAATAAAATCGATATAAATATTGTTCATGTCAAAATGGCGCAAATCTAATCAACACGGCATTATATATTTCAATAACTTCTTTATTTTATTCGACAAATGAATATTTTCTTCAACACATGAATATGTAAATTTTATTTCAACACATGACTAATCTCAACAAATGAGTCCCGTCAACACACGAGTATATATTTTACTTCAACACATGAATATATAATTTATTTTCAACATATGAATATATATTTTATCAATATTCTTTATTTTCTAAATTGGAATGAGGCCCAATCAATTACCATATAAGGTTAATTATATGGATTCCACACAACACATGTATATAACAGCAACGATAAATGATCAACCATCATCCAAAGTGCACAACATAACAGTCTGTCAACCTATCGATCGACATACAACTAATTATTGGGACTAGTGTACATCAAATATCATCCCAATACCCGTGTGGGGTTTCACATCAACAAACACAGATTTTATTTGTGTAGTTGGGCGACGTGTAAAATTTATCGTCCCAATCAAGATCAGTCAAATCAGTGTACATAAACAAACCGTCTGGTTTGTAAATGAATATTTTCTTTTATTCACTTCCACGTTAAAAATCATATTTTTAACGATAAGATATTTTATTTCAACACATGAATTTCTATTCAGTTCATTCACATAATAAAAATGATATTTTTATTTCTCTAACATATTTTAGAAAATTTCGGCGGCATAACGGCACGATACTAGAAACGGGACAAGGCCTCCTAGCCTTATCCCCAGTCTAGTAATGACCCACGCCATACACATATCAATCAAATCAACTTCATTTTCACACCACAAACAAAATTCCAACAAATATTCTAATCAATCACCAAACAACCAAACAAACAAGTCCATGGTGTGTGGATGGTGGTGTCGGGTGCTACTAAACACTGTCCGCATCCTAGTATATATTTCTAACTAGGAAAGAAAATTTAAAGTGAGATGTTCTCACCAAAAGCTAATCCAATTCACCACGACTCTTCATATGTAGGAATCTTTGCCGTGCTTCTAACAAGATCTGTGTCACGTAGTCGACATTAAAAATCACATTTTCAATTTGTTCACTTGACAATAAAGATCATATTTTTACCTCATTGCTTATATAAAAATCACATTTTTATATTCTCCAGTATATAAAAATTATATTTTTATAACCCTACCTTAATAAAAATCATATTTTTATTATCCTATATCAATGAAAAATTCTATTTTTGTGTCACCTTCATATATATAAAAATTTAATTTTTATCTTCACTACACGTATAAAAGTTATATTTTTAACCTTTCCATGATATAAAAATTATATTTTTAATCTTTCCATGATATAAAAATTATACTTTAATTCTCGACACTATATAAAAATCGAATTTTTATCATCCCTTCATATATATAAAAATCGAATTTTTATCGTCACTTCATATATATAAAAATCGAATTTTTATCGCTGCTTCAAATAAATAAAAATCAAACCTTTATACGATTAAAAATCTAATATTTTCTACATTAAAAATTCGATCTTTTCTAATTAAAAAAATCTTGTCTTCTCTAATTTAAAAACCTTATTTTTACCTTTTATTAGATAAAGTCAGAAAATAAATAATAAATAAATAGGAAGGCTTACTTTTTTCTTCTTCAGCGAGGGGAGGGGGGGTTTCTTGGCGTCGGCGCTGGCCAGAGGTGGAAGCAACGGAGGAGGTGGGTGGTTGGAGGCTGGGGCGGTTTAGTGTTTCAACGATTTGGGGGTTCGGTCTTTGAACTAGGGAAGAGAGAAGCTCACGTTTGACGGGAAGGAAGGGGAGGGGCTCGCCATCGATGGCGATCGCCTGGAGGAGGCGGCGCAGCTCCGCCGGAGGGGCGGTGGGCTGCTGATCGCGATCGACGTTCTCTTCTTTGTTTTTTTCTGCAAAAGCCGATCGGGAAAGTGAAAAAGAAAAAGGGGGGGGGGGGTTTGAATGGGAAAAGAAGGAAAGAGGGGTTGATCGTCGCTTTCCTATGAATTAGAAAAGCGCGAATTTTAAATTAAATTACTGCAAGCGCATAGGTGTGTAGCATACAGGTTGAACATGGGGAGGCAAAATAAATCAAATTATTTAAATAATCTCTTGGGCGAGTTAGACGAAGCTTGGAGATTGATTTTGAAAAACACAGTAAAACTATTATTGAATTGAGTACAGATCTGAATCTAATCAAATCAATATTCAATCCAATATGACTTAAGAACGCAATAAAAAGAACAGAAATTAAAACTGCAGAAATTGAAATAACAAACAGGAATTAAAATTAGGATTACCGCTGAATCTAATCAGACGGTCAATCACTAATGAAAATAAAATGTAAAATACAATTGGTGTTCTTCTAAACCTAGTTATGAAGACAACACTGATTGCTAAGAAAAAGAAAAATGCAGAAAAATAAAAGAGAACTAGAAACTTTATTAATGGAGAAGAAGAGAAAATAGGATAGGATGGTGGCTACAATGAGAATACAAGGGTATTTATAGGATAGGTAGCCAACCCTAACCCTAACCCTAATACAATGATAAATGGGCCTTAGGGAATTCACAAAAGAGTTTACAATGAGAATTACAAATGGGCCTTAGTGAAATCTAGTAAATTTGGTCTTTCTTCTTTTCCTCTTGGTTCTTTGACAAGCCTCCCTTGATTTGAGATGTGCATGGCCTTTTTATCAACCATTTTCTTGTCCAACAGTAACTAGATGTGAGATCCTCATTTACAATTCTTCAAAATGTAAATATATAGCAATCTGATCTCCATTTCTCTACTTTTCTGGTTGCATGCGGGCTGGGTTGGAATATCTATAAAAGTAACAAAACAATACCCAAGTAATATTTATTTATATACAAAAAAATAAGATATAAGAGCATAAAATAAACACATTTCTATGTCAGTCAAATACCCCCACACTTATCTTTACTCGTCCTCGAGTAAAACAAAAATTAAAAACTAAACTAGATAGGTCACACTTTCGTAGGAAACACGATTGCATTGAGCATATGCAACAAGCCGTTAAACCTCTAGGTGTCCCTAGTAGGACGAGTGGTGTCTCGTGAGGGTTTTCAGCGGATACTACCCACAAAATCCAAATGCAGTATGCTATGATTCTAATGAAACCACATGAATGCAATAGACATAAGCAAAATAAAAACAAAAAAAAATGAAAACAAGACTTGTTTCACGAAAGTGGTACAACAAATTAAATTAACAATTTCTAGTCAGTTGATTTTATTTTAGATATCTCAACTTGTCACAAATTTTCAATATAAATCAAGTTTTCAAATGTTAAATTCTAGATTGGCCAGTTAGTTTGGTAGATAACATAGTGCAGCCATGAAATAGATTCTTAGTTTGCTTGGCACAGTTTGTAAAGTGGTATTCTAATTTCCTTATGTATGGCTAGCCAAATCAATAAGGTCAAGAAATGTTTGGGCATCATCACTTTTCCTCTATCTCTATAAAATTAAAATTTATGATTAAGTATACACACCTAACTCAGAAGACCAAGGTTTACCACCGATGCACTGCCTTGCGGACTAACGGAGAGTGGGTAAAGAGCTTGGCGGATTGTGCAGACCAACTTTGACTTTGTCAACAACGTGTCAGTAATCCTTAGGTGTCCAATCTCATAAAATGTGACCAAGATATTACAACGCTAACTTTGTCAACAACATGTCGGATAGAGCTTGGCGGGTTTGCACACCAACGCTTGATATACAAGCAATGTTGGATACCCTTGGATTGCTATTATTATTATTGAAAATTTAAGCACAAAAGAGAGTTACGCAAATTCAACTTAACACAACTTAGTTTTAAAGATTCGAAAAGCCAATATAAGTATTTTAAGTCCTCCACTTATTAAACAAAGTCTACAATATAGAATAGATTTCATGGCCATAACCTATGAATCTCCCTATGTACCGGTTACACTATTATCCCTCAAAATTAAACTTTTCATCATATTTCTTATTTGATCCAAGTTGAGAGAAGAAAATACTATCAACTGATTAATAATCCTTAACTTATTTTGTTGTATCAATCTAAAATAAGTCCTATTTCAAAAATGAAAAAAAATGGCAAGTTACTACAATCTAAAATGCATGATGGTCCTATTTAAATGGATGGAAATGAAAAGAAAGAAAAATAAAGAAAAAAAAACGAAAATGAATGAAATGCAGACTCCCCCACACTAGAACTAAACAGTGTCCACACCGTAAACGTTTCCTAAATTTGAAAGATCGTACCAAAAGGTGAATGAGATGCAAAATTATTTGAAGAATGAAATGCAGTCTAGCAATATGTAAGAGTGGATCATATGTGCAATGATATATGTGTTTGCGGTGCATGCGATGAAAAGATTGCCCCCAACTTTTTCCCCCACACTTGGTTCAAGCCCTATGAGTCCCATTCCCACCGTGTCTAGGCATGTTTTCTAAAAAGCAAGAGTTTTTGAAAACCATCTCATCTTTATAGCTCGATTTGTAGTCAAGTAATTGAACGTTCAGGGTCGTCCTAACATGAAGTTTTTCAACAAAGCTAACATTCAAAAAATAGTTCATGTGTTCAACAAATTTATCAGTGTAATATTCCAAAATTTGTGATTGTATATAAATTCAGTGAAATTTGAAATCTGAGTGTTGTTCAAGACTATGTGATCACATTTCTTATCATTAACTGACAACGTATTTTCGACACTGACAATTTCAAGTTCGTTTGAAATTTTCTCAAAGTTAAAATTTTTGAACTCGTGATGTGAATCTGCTTCTTCCTCATTTGGCAACTCATCCTCATACAATCCAAAGAATTCATGTTCGTTAAAATCCTTTTTCAATTTTGAGTTTTCAAAAAATTCAACATTCCCATTCTGTTCAATTTCTAAAATTTCAAGTTTCTCGCAGCTTGAAAGAGGAAGATAAAAATCCAAGCTTAAATCTTTATTCTGAAAAGAATCGAAATCCAAATCATTTGTTGAATTTTGAACAACTTCATTCAGATCGTTATTCTCGAATTCCAAAGTTGTTATTCGAAAAATTTCACTATCAGTAAAGAATGGATTATTTTCTAATTCATCGCTTGTTTGAATTTGATTTTGTTGTTCTTTCAAAGATGTCATTAAACAAAGAAGTTCATCAAGCTTTCTATCTTTTTCATCAAGCTGTCTATCTTGCTTTTCTACCCTCTCTCTAAGAATGTTAAGATGATATTCTTCAAAATCGTTGATTTGAGAGCTCTCATTTTGGATTTCTTGATTCTTAAAATTATAGTCCACATCAATTTCACAATCAATATTATTTCCAATGTGGTAGTTGTTTGAATTTTCAGAAAACTGACAATGATATTGAAATCATTTTGATTGTAAAAATTATGTTCGTAACCAAAACTATTGAAATTCAAGGGAAAATCACAATTTTGGTTATTTTCAAAATATTGATATGGGCTATAATTTTGAGAATTTTGGTTTTCAACCCCATAATGATGTTGATCAAAGCTATATTGGGATTCAACGCTGTTTTGGTGAGGATGTGGCTCATAAACGAAATTATTGAAGTTTGAATTGAAATCGTAATTTCGATTTTGTAAATGTTGGTCAGTTGGAAATTTTTGAAAATTGTTGGCATTAGGCTCACGAAATTTTGGAAAATCTTGCCTCATGAGGTGTAATTCATATTCATACTCTTCAAGCGAACGTCTACTCCGACTATTATCCCACATTTCCCTCAATGATTTTTTTTAATCAGACATTTGAATGAAATCAATAGAAGAGAAATTATTCTTAGTTCAAAATAGTATAAAAGACTGAGTTGTGCCATATTAATTAACTGACTCAATTAGAAGGGGGAAGAGGGTCTTATGGTCATTCACGTATAGTATAAATACTAAGGGATACGACCAATGTTTTACGGGTAGTGTGCAACCTCTTTTGCTAATAGTTCAATAAATTGAACTACTATATATCCGCGATCCAATTATACGAGACAGTCAACTTCACAAAACACCACTTTTCAATTATATTATTTCAAAAATCAAGTTTTGTAATCGAAAATCGACAAGAGTGATGATTTTAGTATGAAAATTCGTTCCTCACAAACAAATTCAGAAATATCAGTCACAGAACAGTCACAGAATAATAACAAAAAATTAAAATATTGTACAAGCAAGCCGCTGCCCCTGCAGAAGATTTTTACAAGCAATTTCTATATTTTTCATAGTAGAAGAGCACCTATAGAGTTCAGAAAAATATTACCGTGGGGTATGGCTGTCTGTCCAGAGATTGAATAGCACTAAAAATTCAAATCAACTATTAGTAAATTGTTTGATCTCCAAACCCTTGTTTGTTGCTTGAATCCTTTTCCGATCTTGAGTGAATGTTTGCTGAAATTTTTCTTTTTTTTTCTTTTTTTTTGTTGAAAAGAAAACAAATAAAACAATCGAAAGAAAGATAAAAACCAACTAGGAACTAACCTTAAAAAAACTAAAAGGTAAAAAAATAAAAAACTAACTGGACTAAATAAGAAAAAGGAAAAACTAAACTAGAAATAGAATAAAAACTAAGCCTTAAAAAAAATCAAAAGAAATAAGGTTTTCTAAAAGAAAGAACACTCAAAAAATCACTTAAATGCAATGGTCCGACTCAATGCTCAAGTCAAGACCAATGCTCACACTCTCAGAATTTGGGCCACTTAATACAGGTTCTTACCCAAATAAAATAACAGCCCCTCTCTCTCTGTACAGAAACACACGCCCTCTCTTCTATCTTTATTTTTTTTCAGAGTCCAAACGAGAAATCAGGCAACAAAGCTTGCCGAAAAAGAAAAAAAAATGTAATCTGGAAACAAATCACGAAAACAATATTTTCCCCTTTTTTTTTCTTCTGAAAATTGGATTGACGATAAGGATCTCGACGGGTTTCTCTTTGGTTTCGAATCAGGATATCTAGGGTTTGGATAACAATCGGTTTCGAATCGTTTTTTTTTTCAATTTGGTTGCGAAGGGTTCCAATACGGGTTTGTTTGTTTTGGCAAAGGAGCTGTTGTGCGGAAGTATGGTGGACGGTTTTCAGCAATCTGATGAACGGATTGGTGCAATAAAGTGGCAAAATGGGTTTGTTGGAGTTTGAAGGAGTTGGTTGACCTTTTGGCTGTTCTTGGTTTAATGGCGGTGGTGTGAGTGGTGGTGAAAGGGATTATGGTTACAGCGAGGTGCTAGTTGAGGGTATGAGGTGCGGATTGTGGTAAATTGCGGTTCAGAAAAACTTTTTGGGGTTGACTGTTTGTGATGATGTTTGGGGATTGAACGTGAGTGCTGTTGTTGAATTGGTGAACACTGTTTGTTGAGGAGGTGGGTGATTGTGTGGTGGTTTGGCTTGTTAGGCGTGTGGTATTTGAGAATTTGTTTGAAGGGGTGGCAGTTGAAAGATGGTACCGGTAATTTTGCTGAGGAGGTTTTTTTTTTTTTTTTGATGAGGTGGTGACCGAGGCTGTCGATGATGGTTGGTGATTTGGTGAGGCGGCAGGGGGTCGTTTGGATCAGGTGATTTTTTTGCTGTTGGATAGGTTTTTTTTTTTGAGCGAGCTGATGGTATACCTGATTTGAGTTTGCGATTTTGGGTATGGATCAGAATTTGTAGTGGATGTTGGATTGGTTGTGGTGCAGGAAGTTTGTTTTGGACTGATCTGAGGGGTTTCATGATTGAGCTGTGTGAAGAGGATTTGGTGAATGTTGGTTGTGTGGAAATTTGGTTGGTTGTAGGATCTGTGATGGAATTCGGGTTGTGATGAGTATGGAAGGTGGCTGTTGCGTGAGAAGAAGATGGAGGGTGATTTCACGTTGGGTTTCGGATCTGAGGAGAAGGGCTGCTATGATGGTTTGCCTGAAGGATGCGGTTTTGATTCAAATGGATTTGGAAGCTGGTGTGAATGGGGAGTTAGTGTCACGGTTTCGGAAATTTCGTGGACTTTTGGAGTGACCACAATGGAAGGTAGATGGTGAGCGGTTTCCAACACTATGAAGGTTCCGATTGTGATGGTTTTGAATTGTATTGTGCCATGTACGGGGAGTTGGGTTGAACTTGCAAAAGAACAGCTGTGGTTTGTGCGTGAATCGGTGAGCATTTTTCGAGGTAGGGCGTTGGTAAGTATGGTCTGGATAAATTTAAGCAAGAGAAGCAAAGAGAGATTGAACGAAATAAAAGGAAACAAAAGATTTTTTTAATTTTGTGTGAACTTGTAAGTAGGAAAATTTTTGTAAAAAGGGAAAGCAATAAAAGAAAAGACAGAAACAGAAAGATGTTTTTTTATTGGTGTAAAACTAGAAGAGAGGGAAAAAAACGAAAAAGGAAAGATTTGAAAAGGGAAAGAAATAAATTGAAAAGAAAGGAAAGAAAATCAAGGGAATTTGGTAAGTTCTTTTTTTTCCTTGTTTTAGGAATTGCAATAATCAATATTTAATACCAAATCCACTAACAAGATTTTTTTTATTTTTATATATATATACAAGAAAACAAAAACAAGAAAAATAAATAAAAACTAACACGAATCAGAAATTAAATAAATAATAAAATTTAATTGTTGCCTCCCCGGCAACGGCGCCAAAAACTTGATCGTCGCTTTCCTTTGAATTAGAAAAGCGCGAATTTTAAATTAAATTACTGCAAGCGCACAGGTGTGTAGCATACAGGTCGAACACGGGGAGGCAAATTAAATCAAATTATTTAAATAATCTCTTGGGCGAGTTAGACGAAGCTTGGAGATTGATTTTGAAAAACACAATAAAACTATTATTGAATTGAGTACATATCTGAATCTAATCAAATCTATATTCAATCCAATATGACTTAAGAACGCAATAAAAAGAACAGAAATTAAAACTGCAGAAATTGAAATAACAAACAGAAATTAAAATTAGGATTACCGCTGAATCTAATCAGGCGGTCAATCACTAATGAAAATAAAATTTAAAATACAATTGGTGTTCTTCTAAACCTAATTATCAAGAGAACACCGATTGCTAAGAAAAAGAAAAATGCAGAAAAATAAAAGAGAACTAGAAACTTTATTAATGAAGAAGAAGAGAAAATAGGATAGGATGGTGGCTACAATGAGAATACAAGGGTATTTATAGGATAGATAGCCAACCCTAACCCTAACCCTAATACAATGATAAATGGGCCTTAGGGAATTCACAAAAGAGTTTACAATGAGAATTACAAATGGGCCTTAGTGAAATCTAGTAAATTTGGCCTTTCTTCTTTTCCTCTTAGTTCTTTGACAAGCCTCCCTTGATTTGAGATGTGCATGGCCTTTTTATCAATCATTTTCTTGTCCAACAGTAACTAGATGTGAGATCTTCATTTACAATTCTTCAAAATGTAAATATATAGCAATCTGATCTCCATTTCTCTACTTTTCTGGTTGCATGCGGGCTGGGTTGGAATATCTGTAAAAGTAACAAAACAATACCCAAGTAATATTTATTTATATACAAAAAAATAAGATATAAGAGCATAAAATAAACACATTTCTATGTCAATCAGGGGTAATATAAAATTTTATATTATTTTTAATTTAAATTTTCCATAAAAAGCCACTTTTACAATCGAACTCGAACCCAACGTCTGTTGGCCCTAGCGTTTTACCCCCATTCCGAACACAATGGGATATGTATCGCAGGCCAATTCGACTGTTACGAACAGTTTTGATCAAATTAAAAATATAAATTGATATATTCTATTTTAAACGTACATTTCAAATTACAGGGGCCACATACAGCAACTAAAATTTCTAGAACAATTATTTCTAACTTCGTATTGATAATACGGTCCTAACAAAACTAATTTCGTCAAATTCTGAGACCTTTTGAAAAATAGCCATTTTTTGGTTGACCCGAATTTAATTGAAACTGTTAAAACACGTTTAACTTCGCCACGCTCACATATTGATTCAGAAAATTATGAATTTTAAACCTAGCAATAATTTGACATCCCGGATCCAACAAAAGTGGTTTCATCGAAAACCGAGGTCCTTTGCAAAATTTCCATTTCTAAGGGCCTTTATATATATTAAAATATATATAAATTCCACAACGACTTTTCAGAATTTTAAACTGGACATATCTTTCAACTTCTAAAGTGAAATCTCAGTTTCTTACATCCGTTGGAAGGATACGTTCAAACAGATTTAGATATTTCTTGTTTCGTTCAATTCTGATTTAAAACGAATTCTGTATATTCATTTGAAATTTGAAATCGAATTTTCGAACTACAGGGCCATTTCAGGCTCGTTATATAATTAAAATAAATTTATTCGTTTTAACTTCGTCGAAAATAAATTTTCCGTCGTTATTATTTAAAATAATTTATTTCAAATATTCAAAATTCATTAAAATTACCAAAATAAAATTTTTAAACTGGCTCAGAATTCCCGTGTTGTTACAATCTCCCACACTTAAAATCTTTTCGTCCTCGAAATGGAACAAAGCTGAAAGTTGTTTAATAATCAACTCAACTTCCATTATTTCCATTATAGCTTAAGTTCTTCAACTTTTCAGTTTCTAAGAACTTTTCAAATTTTCAAAAAATTTGGCTAACACCCTAAATTTTCGAAAAATTTCGCCATAACCTCCCCTGCACCGGGAGCATCGGGAAAATCCCCAAACTGCCATGCATGCCCTCTCGTCTGAAAAAGAAAAAAAAAAAGAAAAAATCAAGCGGCTAGCCAATCGGCTAATAAAATCATCATCACCCAAACAAAACAGTAAATGTGTAGCTATTTGTCGGGCAAACAGTTTTATTCCTCTTCTCTTAGCTTCCTTGCTATGACCTGTTCAATGTATACACATGTATATGCATGCAATTTCAACCAATTTGCAATTCAGTTTAATATTTGACTAAATTTGACTAAATGGTTCAAAATTTAAATTAATCAACCAAAAATCAAACAACACAATCAACATTCAATTAGTGGATTAACGTTTCAAATTCATAATTTTGATATATATATTGAAAATCATGTTTTGATATCAAATCACAACAATATATCCTATCTAGTTTTGGTTCTCACACCAGTCTAAAGGAAATATATAGACATCTCACTTTCGAAACTCGAACACAAACCCTGATGATGGTGCACCGATCATCAGAATCGTCTCCAGGCGACTAGAGTGTGACTCTATATCTATCCAGTATATTAAAACTTCGAATACACGTTTGCAAGGTGTATATGAAAAATCTTTATATATTGGATTGTCCAAATTCAATATAAAATAAATATTCAAATACGTTTAAAATGATTTAAATTTTCAAAACAAAATTTGTTTTCATTTTGATTTTAAAAATAACACTCCTTCGACCCGTTCTAGGATACTACTGATCCCATCTCTAACGAGCCATTCTCATTGGATATTACTAATCCAATTTCTGATGAATTCTTTCGTTTGGTTCTAACGTCCCTTATTCTCGAGCTCTGTAAACCAAAACTCTGATAACAAATGTAACGTCCAAAAATTTCGCTCGATCCGAATCGATCGTTAAACCGACCAAGACCGTTCGAATTCCCTGATCGTTTGAGAACAGGACAAACCAGAACGCAGACAGAAGAACATTTCATTGTTTATTACCACAATTCCATAAGAATACAAGAATATTACAAAGTATGAATAAATATTATACAACAGGGAATATCAGAGATTTAAATACAATATTGTAGCGGAAAAATAATACAAAACATAACTGAAAGGAATACACGGATACAGAGCTTTCCGAATATCACTTCAGCTATAAACCAAGATCGTGTGAATATAAATCTGCAAAACCCAACTACTAGCTGCCCGTGTGGAAAATAAGGGCACCCAGAGTTTAGGTCAAAACAATAAACTCCAGGTCAGTCATGTGACTGGTGTGAGAACTAAAACAGTTATAAATTTGGTTTTTAAAGTTCGGTAAATCAAGGGACCACGCCGTATAACACGGAATGGGTTTTTACCCCAAGGATACACGTGCATAAACAAACATCGCAATGCTAAATAAACAACAATGAAGCTGTTATAAGACACAAATCCCATCACACAATGCAACGCAAGCCAGAGGATAGAGTTTTACCTGATAACAGCTAAAAATGCTTTGATACGCGAAATTTCATCTTTTAATATTATTATAAGTGAAGAAAACAACTTCAATCATAATATGTAAATCACAGACGGCATAGTGCCCCATCCCACTATGTCGCCATACTAGGCTCTACAAATAAAACCAAATGACACGTATTGGAATTTAGATTTCCTTCTATGAACTGAGGCAAAAGATAGTCCTCACCGAATTCGAGATTGTTTAGTCTGAGTCTCAGGATCAGAACGCATCGACCCTTGGATCTTCAGGGCCGGTCCACCCGATGTGTGTAACAACCCGAAAATCTGAGCTAGTTTGAAGATTTTATTTTGGCAATTTTAGTGAATTTTGATTATTTAAAATGAATTATTTTAAATAATAACGACGAAAAATTTATTTTGAATAGAATTAGAACGTATATATTTATATAGATCATCGTTATAATATAAATATTTATTTATAATTATAAAAGAAATTGAAAATGGCGTGGTAGTTCGATAATTCGATTTCAAATTTCAATTGAACATACTGGGTGCAAAATAAACCAGATTTTATTGAAACAAAAAACATTAGAATCTATTTGATAATATCTTTCCAATGAATCCAAAAAATCAAAATTTCATAGCGGGAATCAAGAGATATGCCCAGATGAAAATTCAGAATAGTCGCTATGGAATTCTGGCCCCTTAAAAATGGAAATTTTGCAGACGACCTCGGATTCCGACGAAACAACTTTTGTTGGATCCGTGATGTCAAGTTATTGCTAGATTCCAATTTTCATATTTTTTTGAATTTGTATGTGAGCGTGGCAAAGGAAAATGCTTTTGACCAGTTTTAGTTGATTTTAATCGACTAGAAAATGGCCATTTTTCCAACGGTCTCAGAATTCGATGAGATTAGTTTTGTTAGGACCGTATCGTCAATTCAAAGCTAGAAAATATTTTTTGGGAATTTTTCTAGCTAGTATGTGGCCCCGGTAAATTGAAATGCGCGTTCAAATTCAATATATTGAGTTATATGTTGATTTTGACGAAAACTGTTCGAGACCATCGAACCA
This sequence comes from Allium sativum, assembly GCA_030737875.1. Classification (NCBI taxonomy): domain Eukaryota; kingdom Viridiplantae; phylum Streptophyta; class Magnoliopsida; order Asparagales; family Amaryllidaceae; genus Allium; species Allium sativum. The sequence continues at coordinate 152,564,002 of CM060924.1, read as the reverse complement.
GCTTACGATACATAACACATTGTGTTCAGAATGGGGGTAATTAGCTATGGATGACAGGCGGTGGGTCTTGTTTCGAGGTCGAAATAAAAAGTACCTTTTTGAAATTAAGTAATTAAATAAAAATAAAATTCTCTTCTTATATCCTCTCAGCCCCCCCTTTTAAATCGATTTCAGATCGAAAAAAAAGGAAAAGGAAAAAAAACGAGATCGCGCAACACTCGCCCCCATACCGTCGCCGCCCTCTCCGATCCCCTACCTCCACCTGCTCCGCCTTCTCTCCTCCTCCCCCTCTACTGATCGACATCGCCCCCCTATTTCCTTCCCTTCAACCTCCACCGCCCCCAAATCCGGCCAACCATGACGAGGTGCAGCCCCTGCCGCCCCCCTCCAGCCGCGTCCGACCCCATGTCGCCCCCCCCCCCCCCCCGGCCACCCCATTCTGACGATGGGCCCTCCTACGCCGTTGAAGACCCAAATTTGTACACGAAAAGGTGAGTTTTTATATTATTTTATTTAGTTTAGAAGTAAAAGTATGATTTTTAACGCTTTAAAAATACGATTTTTATTACTATGAAATGTGAACAAAGACTTGATCTCTATATGTATGGCGAAGAGAGAAAGGTGATATTTTTAATTAGAGAAAGGCAATATTTTTATATGATAGAAAGGATAAAAATATAATTTTTACATAATATAGATAATAAAAATTCGATCTTTATTATGTAGGAGATATAAAAATTTGATTTTTATAAAGTAGAATTAATAAAAATACGATTTTTATATAATGGAGAATATAAAAATATTATCTTTATATAGTAGGGATTATAAAAATACGATCTTTATATGTGTTGTAGCGAATTAACAATATATAGAAATGATTTTATTTAAAATATAAGTTGAGATTTTTATAGATAAAAATTCGATATTTGTATATGAAGTAGAAATATAAAAATATAATTTTCATATAGAATGAAGCGTTGAAAGATTATACGAAGTAGAAATAAAAATATGATTTTTATTTATTGAATAAAGCAATAAAAATATAATTTTTACTGTGAACAGCGGGGCAAGAACTGCATTGGAATTTCAAACAGATCCAGACGTTCAGCTGTTCAAAAGAAAAGCACGGCGGAGTAGAACCCTCTATGAGAACTCCTCACTTTTAAATTTAATTTTCTAGTTGAAGTATATACTAGGATGTAGACGGTGTTTAGTAGCACCTGACACCCGTCGTCCACAGACCATGGATGGCTTGTATGCTTGCTTGTTTGATTTTGTTGTGTAGTTGATTGTGTGATGTGATGTGAAATGAAATAAAATATTTTATAGTGGAAAATATTCTATAGTTAAAAATAGAATTTTTAACGTGTATATAAATTGAATATTTATAAACAAATCGGAGATTTGCTTATATACACTGATTCGATTGATATTGATTGGGACCATAAATTTTACACATCGCCCAACTACGCAAATAAAATCTGTGTTTGATTGTTTGAAACCCCACTCGGGTATTGGGATAATATATGACATACTCTAATCCCAATAATTAGTTGTGTGTCGATCGATTGATTGACAGGCTGTTATAAGCGTTAAATATTTATATTTGATGCTTATACAGTGTAAAACGCACGATGGATGATGGTTGATTATTTATCATTGTTATTTTGTACATGTGTTGAAGAAAAATCTATATAATTAACATTATATGGTAATTGATTGGGCCTCATTCCAGTTTTGAAATAGAAATATTTGAAAAAGAATTATTCGAAATAGAATATTTGAAAATAGAAATATATGAAGCCGTGTTGATAGATTGACGCCATTTTGACGTGAACGATATTTATATCGATTTTATTCAAATTGAAGTGAATATTAATGTGAATTGAAATTGAATTAAAAATCGTTTTGAAATGAATTCTAATTTAATTGAAATAGAATTGAAATCATTTTGAAATGAATTCGAATTAAATTGAATAGAATTGAATTCGAATTGAAAGTGAACAGAAATGAACTCGAATTGAAATTGAATTGAATTCGAATTGAAATTGAATTAATTCGAAATTCAAATTGAATTGAAAATGAATTTAAATTGAATTAAAAATCGTTTTGAAAAGGAAATCGACGATGTATATATTATATATAATATATATATATAATATAATGGCCTGAATAGAACGCGCCGCGCCGCGGTAGTTCGCGAATTTTGACCATTGACTTCGAATGGATATTGCGGGAGATCCGACCGTCGGATTCTCCTAAAACCAGAACCGTTGGGTTCGTATCGAAAAGAGCTTGCTAACGAATATTAGAAATTTGAAATCTAACGGTTGGATTTGGAATTATGTCCAAATCAAATTTGGAAAAGGTCGCTGTAAGTGCAGTTCGATGGCCGTTGATGGAAATCGACTGTACGGACCTTGATAAAATTATTAAAAATATCAATAATTTGTGTAAAATCATAAGAAATGATTTGTGAAGAATTGGGATGAAAAACTCCATATTTGAAAAGATAAAAATAGCTTTTTATCGAAATGAACTAGTTTTGAACTAGAATAATAATTTATTTATTTTTAAAATAAATAAATTGAATTTGAACTGGTTTTGAAAATAACCAGGATTTCCAATAATTGCATTGGAATGGATTTGAATCGAAATTGTCTTCGGAATATTTCGATGTTGGATTTCGTGAGTATACAGATATTGTTGTGGAAATTTGAAAGATATATATTTATATCGTTATTTCCAATACGATATTTGTTGGTCGTAGAATTTGATATTGAATATAAGCCGATATATTTTCTATTCAGAGCCTTGTATTTAATATCAAATGTGATTTGGGTTTGTCTTGAATGGTGTCTTCATTAACACTGTTCTTAAACCCAGGTGAGAAAAAGATTAAATCTTTTTATTTAGATTTAATGAAGTGTACCAATTAAAGAATATTTAATTGGAATTGAATTGGTATTGATTTATGGGTTTATCGTGAACCGTGTTTTAAATGAAACTGATTCTTTAACCCAGTTAAAGATTAAAACTAAGTGGAGTTTTAATGAATCTTTAATTAGATTGAAAAGATCGAGAATGGAGTATCACCGTTTTACTCCAGGCGATAGTTAAATCTTTAATTAGATTTGAACGTGAAATGGTAATTGAATTTACCAATAACACCGTGGTGTTAGATATGAAGTATTACCAGTTTTACTTCATGGGATGAATAGGTTGGGATTGGGAAATTAAATAAATTATTACTCCGGTGTGGTTCACTAATTCCGACTAGTTTGAATTGATATTCAAAGGAAGATTAAAGAATAAATTTAAAAGAATTTATCTTTGATAAAATTAATGGGAACCTTTCCAAAAGTATAAGAATATTTGAATAAAAGAATATTCTAGGCGTATGTTGTGTTTGTGTCACACGTGTTTATTATATACGCAAGTTGTTCAGACAGACCGTTGTTTATCCCATTCTGAATAACTGATTCGACGTGGTATCGAAGTTGAAGACGATGGTCGAAGACTAGAGGTCTTCACGTCGTTTGGGTGGTTACTGATGATCTTGATTAGGCCATACACCCAAGAGGAGGGAATCAGTTAGTGGTCGTCCAGACGTACTTGGAGATCGATGGATACGGGGTACTAGGTGCCTCCGGTTTCGTTCAGACCCAGAACGAACGTGTAAATGGACTGTGTGTCTGACATCTGATTTTAGTCTGTGTGATTGATTTCTATTAAATATATATCTGTTTGACGGCGGAGAATTTATTCTCTTGCTTAGCGCCCTTCTCTGAGACGTATGAGCTCAGGGGTTATATATTGATCGATATCAAACGCATGGAGTGAATTGCCTGTGTGGCATGCCTAAGTGGCAATTGATCAAGGCTTCTGTTGAAAAGCACAGTCTTGTGGTGATGATCAAAGCACCGCCTGTGTGGCACAAATTTGTGTAACGTGAATTCGTGAGCCTCACACCCCGGTTGTGAACCAGAAACGGGAGAGGACCTCAGGGAGGGCATGCGTTTCCTTCTCGCTAGAAGTGGCGTCAGTGGTTTTACATGCCCTGACGAGTTTGACTTATGTGGTTGTTGCTGTTGCGAGGCGCCTCGGTTTGATCGGACGATCCGGGTCCGATAGAGTCATTCGTTGGCTCATTTATGCCCCATAGGGTGGGGAAACGTAGTGTTCAGGAATAATAATCCACATCGGTGGAGCGGCCCTGACGATCCATGGGGCAGTTGCGGTTGTTCCTGAGACATGGGCTAGATTGTCCCGAATCGGTAGAGGACGATCCCTGGCCTCGGTTCATAGATGGAAATCCAATTTCCAAATACGTGGCTTTGCGGTTTTGATTGTAGAGCCTAGTATGGCGACATAGTGGGATGGGGCGCTTATGCCATCTAAGATTGATACTTATGATTTGAAGTTGTTTTATACGCTATACACTTATAGTAATAATAAATGATGTGTTTTAAACGTATCAAGCATTCTTGGCTATTATAAGGTAAAAACCCTATCCTCCGGCTTGCGTTGCATTGTGTGAAGGGACCTGGGCCTTATAATAGCTTCATTTTCCTTTATTTAGCATTGCGCTGTTGTTTTATGCACTGGTATTCTTGGGAGGAAACCCGTTCCGGGTTATACGGCGTGGTCCCTTGATTTACCGAACTTTAAAATGAATATTTATAACTGTTTTAGTTCTCACATCACTCCCATGACTGACCTGGAGTTTATTGTATTAACCTAAACTCTGGGTGCCCTTATTTTCGACACGGGCGCTAGTAGTTTTGGTTTTGCAGATTTATATTCAAAGGATCCTGATTTACAGCTGGAACGATACTCGGAAAGCTTTGTATCCACGTATTACTTCTAGTTGTGTTTTGTATTATTTTCCGCTGCTATGTAATGTATTGTAATCTCTGATATTTTATATGTAATATTTATTCATTTATACTCTGTATATTCTTGTATTCTGATGGAATTGTTGGAATATACAATGAAATGTTCTTCTGTCTACGTTCTTTTGTGGATTGTCCTCAACTCTATCCAGTCTTTCCTTACCGGGGAAGTTCGGGTCGTTTCAATGTGGATTAAATAAAACCATGAACAATACGTCTTCCCGCCCTATGGGGCATAAATGAGCCCACTGACTCAATATCCGAGGCGCCTCGCAACAGCAACAACCACAGAGGTGAAAAGAATATAAAAGTCGGCCAGTTTAAGCACCGACACCACCTCTAACTAGAAAGAGACGCATGTTCCCCCTGAGTCCTTCTCCCGTTTCCGGTTCATACCGGGGTATGAGGCTCGCGAATCCATGTTATACACAAAGCTAGGCCACGGAGGCCGTGCTTTGATCATCAACCACAAGACTTTTTTTTTCAACAGAAGCCTTGATCATTTGCAACTTATGCATGCCACACAGGCAATTCATGCCATGCGATTGATATCTATCGATATATAACCTCTAAGCTCGTACGTCTCAGAGAAGGGCGTTAAGCAAGAGAATAAATTCTCCGCCGCCAAACAGATATATATTTAATAGAAATCAATCACACAGAATAAAATCCAATGTCAGACACACAGTCCATTTACCAGTTCGTTCTGGGTCTGAACGAAACCGGAGGCACTTTCCTCGCATATCACCGTCTTCATCCTCGACTTATCGTCGAAACGGTTATTCAGAATGGGTATAAACCCAGTCTTTCCAAATAACTCACGTATATAACAAACAAATGTTACACAAACACAACATATGCCTCATTCCAATTCATCAGTCACTAACCGTAAATTAGTAAGAGAACAATTTCCTAAATATTAACTCTGAAGGCCGAAACCAACATCAGATCAATACCCAGGAAACCGTTCATCTCAACTAATCTTCAGTCAGTTGCTAAATTTCACGTTCTTAGGGAAAGGTTCCCATTAATTTTATCAAAGATAAATTCTTTGAAATTTATTCTTAAATCTTTCTTTGAATATCATTTCAAACTAGTCAGGATTAGCGAACCACGCCGAAGTAATTATTTATTTTATTTCCCAATCCCAACCTATTTTTCCCATGAGGTAAAACTGGTAATACCCCATATCTAACACCACGGTGTTATCGGTAAATATTAATTACCATTTCACGTTCAAATCTAATTAAAGTTTTAACTATCGCTTTGAAGCAAAACTGGTGATACTCCATTCTCGATCATTTCAATCTAATCAAAGATCCATTAAAACTCCACTTAGTTTTAGTCTTTAGCTGAGATAAAGAACCAACGTCATTTAAAACACGGTTCACGACAATCCCAAAATCCCATTTGATATTAAATACAAGGCTCTGAATAGAAAATATATCGGCTTATATTCAATATCTAATTCTGAATATATTTAAAACCACTTCAAATCCAATTCATTTATTTAAAAATATTGGATTTTAATTCTAGTTCACAACTAGTTCATTTTGATAAAAAAGTATTTTTATCCTTTCAAATAGGGAATTTCTCATCTTAGTTCTTTTCAATTCATATATTTTGATTTTACACAAATTATAGATATTCTTAATAATTTTATCAAGGCCCGCACAGTCGATTTCCAATAACGGTCATTGAACAACACTTACAGCGACCTTTTCTAAATTTGATTTGGATGTATCTCAATATCCAACTGTTAGATTTCAAATTTCTAATATTTATTGGAAATCTCTTTTCGATACGAACCCAACGGTCCCAGTTTCAGGAAAATCCGACGGTCGGATCTCCCGTAACGTCAATTCGAAGTCAATGGTCGAAATTCACGAACTGCCGTGGCGCGTTCTATTCAGGCCATTTAATATATATAATATATATTATATATATTTCATCGATTTCAATTCTAAACGTATTTTATAAATGGTTTTAAATTCATTTTCAAAACGATTTCAACTTCACATTCAATTTTAAAACAAAATTGAGTATTACATATCATTGATATATATATATATATATATATATATATATATATATAAATCATAACATTTTCAAAATGTTATATTTTGAAATCACTTCCCTTTCGATATTCGAATAAAATCGATATAAATATCGTTCATGTTAAAATGGCGCAAATCTAATCAACACGGCTTTATATGTTTCAATAACTTCTTTATTTTATTCAACAAATGAATATTTTCTTCAACACATGAATATGTAAATTTTATTTCAACACATGACTAATCTCAACAAATGAGTACCGTCAACACATGAGTATATATTTTACTTCAACACATGAATATATATTTTATTTTCAACATATGAATATATATTTTATCAATATTCTTTATTTTCTAAATTTGAATGAGGCCCAATCAATTACCATATAAGGCTAATTATATGGATTCCATACAACACATGTATATAACATCAACGATAAATGATCAACCATCATCCAAAGTGCACAATACAACTATCTGTCAACCTATCGATCGACATACAACTAATTATTGGGACTAGTGTACATCAAATATCATCCCAATACCCATGTGGGGTTTCACATCAACAAAAACAGATTTTATTTGTGCAGTTGGGCGACGTGTAAAATTTATCGTCCCAATCTAGATCAGTCAAATCTGTGCACAATAACAAACCGTTTGGTTTGTAAATGAATATTTTATTTTATTCACTTTCACGTTAAAAATCATATTTTTAACGATAAGATATTTAATTCTAACACATGAATTTCTATTCAGTTCATTTACATAATAAAAATGATATTTTTATTTTTCTAACATATCTTAGAAAATTTCGGCGGCATAACGGCACGATACTAGAAACGGGACAAGGCCTAGCTTATCCCCGGTCTAGTAATGGCCCATGCCATACACATATCAATCAAATCAATTTCATTTTCACACCACAAACAAAATTCCAAAAAATATTTTAATCAATCACCAAACAGCCAAACAAACAAGTCCATGGTCTGTGGACGATGGTGTCGGGTGCTACTAAACACCGTCTGCATCCTAGTATATATTTCTAACTAGGAAAGAAAACTTAAAGTGAGAAGTTCTCACCAAAAGCTAATCCAATTCACCACGACTCTTCATATGTAGGAATCTTCTCCGTGCTTCTAACGAGATCTGTTTCACGTAGTCGACATTAAAAATCACATTTTCAATTGTTCACTTCACAATAAAGATCATATTTTTACCTCACTGCTTATATAAAAATCACATTTTTATATTCCCTAGTATATAAAAATTATATTTTTATAACCCTACCTTAATAAAAATCATATTTTTATTATCCTATATCAATGAAAAATCCTATTTTTATTTCACCTTCCTATATATAAAAATTGAATTTTTATCTTCACTACACGTATAAAAATTATATTTTTATCATTTCCATGATATAAAAATTATATTTTTAATCTTTCAATGATATAAAAATTATATTTTTATTCTCAACACTATATAAAAATCGAATTTTTATCATCCCTTCATATATATAAAAATCGAATTTTTTATCTTCACTTCATATATATAAAAGTCAAATTTTTATCGCTGCTTCAAATAAATAAATATCAAACCTTTGTACGATTAAAAATCTAATCTTTTCTACATTAAAAATTTGATCATTTCTAATTTAAAAAATCTTGTCTTCTCTAATTTAAAAACCTTATTTTTACCTTTTATTAAATAAAGTCAGAAAATAAATAATAAATAAATAGGAAGGCTTACTTTTTTTTTCAGCGAGGGGGGGGGGGTGTTTCTTGGCGTCGGCGTTGGCCAGAGGTGGAAGCAGCGGAGGAGGTGGGTGGTTGGAGGCTAAGGCGGTTTAGGGTTTCAATGATTGGGGGTTCGGTCTTCGAACTGGGGAAGAGAGAGGCTCACGTTCGACCGGAAGGAAGGGGAGGGGCTCGCCATCGATGGCTATCGCTTGGAGGAGGAGGCGCAGCTCCGCCGGAGGGGCGGTGGGCTGCTGATCGCGATCGACGTTTTGTTCTTTCTTTTTTTCTTTTTGTAAAAGCAGATCGGGAAAGTGAAAAAGAAAAGGGCGGGTTTGACTTGGAAAAGAGGGAAAGAGGGGTAATATAACATTTTATATTATTTTTAATTTAAATTTTCCATAAAAAGCAACTTTTACAATCGAACTCGAATTCGAACCCAACGACTGTCGTCCCTAGCATTTTACCCCCATTCCGAACACAATGGGATATGTATCGCAGGACAATTCGACAGTTACAAACAGTTTTGATCAAATTCAAAATATAAATCGATATATTCTATTTTAAACGTACATTTCAAATTACAAGGGCCACATACAGCCACTAAAATTTATAGAAAAATTATTTCTAACTTCGTATTGATGATACAGTCCTAACAAAAAAAAATTCTTCAAATTCTGAGATCTTTTAAAAAATGGCCATTTTCTGGTCGACCCGAATTTAATTGAAACTGTTAAAACACGTTTAACTTCGCCACGCTCACATATTGATTCATAAAATTATGAATTTTGAAACCTATCAATAATTTTAAATCCCGGATCCAACAAAAGTGGTTTCGTCGAAAACCGAGGTCGTTTGCAAATTTTCCATTTCTAATGGCCTTTATATATATTAAAATATATATAAATTCCACATCGACTTCTCATAATTTTAAACTGGACATATCTTTTAACTTCTAATGTGAAATCTCAGTTTCTTACATCCGTTGGAAAGATACGGTCAAACAGATTTAGATATTTCTTATTTCGTTCAATTCTGATTTAAAACGAATTCTATATATTCATTTGAAATTCGAAATCGAATTTTCGAACTACAGGGCCATTTTAGGCTCGTTATATAATTAAAATAAATTTATTCGTTTTAACTTCATCGAAAATAAATTTTTCATCGTTATTATTTAAAATAATTCATTTTAAATATTCAAAATTCATTAAAATTACCAAAATAAAATTTTTAAACTGGCCCAGAATTCCCGCATTGTTACAGGAATGGGGTGGTCTTCGGCTGCGGTGGGGTGTCAAACTCGAGATGGAAGCGGAGAGGGGGGTGTTGGTGGTATGCAGTTGTCGGAGTGGGTGTGCGGTGGTCGTCACGTCGGTGTAGGGGAGTTCCAGGCTAGGGCGCAGCGGTTCCTCGATGGTTGAGGGGTCTTCGCGTGTGGAGGGGGGGGGGGGAAGATAGAGGCGCAAGAGGCGCAAGAGGAGGCCGGCGGGGTGCGGATCCGATGGCGGGAGGAGGGGCGATGTTGAACGGTGGCGGCGAGGTGGCTTCGAGGGAGGGCCGACATCGAGTCATTTTTTTTATTTTTTTATTTATTTTGTCCCTGAATCGGGTTCGACTTCCGAAGAGGGAAAGAGGGGGGGGGGTCAGGGAAAAGGAATTTATTTATTTAATTTTATTTTTAAATCTAAAGAGTAACTTTTTAATTCAATCTCTAATCGAGACCCAACGACTGACGCCCCTAGCTAATTACCCCCATTCCGAACACAATGGGATATGTTTTGTAAGCTCATTCGATTGTTACAGTCAGTTATTCTTCAAATTAAAATGTAAATCTTTATATATTCAATTTCAACGTACATTTCAAATTACCAGGGCCACATACTGACTCTGAAAATTTCTGAAAAAATATTTCTAACTTCGTATTGATGATACAGTCCTAACAAAACTAATTTCGTCGAATTCTGAGACTGTTTGAAAAATGGCCATTTTCCAGTCGATTAAAATTGACTTAAACTGTCAAAACACGTTTAACTGCGCCACACTCACATATTGATTCTAAAAATTATAGAAAAATAAACCTTGCTAGGTTGGGACGATACGGTCCCAACAAAACTGGTTTCATCGAAAACCGAGGTCGTTTGCAAAATGGCTATTTTTAAAGCCTTTATATATTAATATATATATAAAAATTCCACAGCGACTGTTCTGAATTTTAAACTGGAAATTTCTTTTCATTTCTAAAGTGAAATCTCAGTTTCTTAACTTCGTTAGAAATATATTGTTTAACAGATTCAAATATTTTTTGATTCGTCTAATTCTGACTTATATTGAATTCTGTATATTCATTTGAAATTTGAAATCGAATTTTCGAACTGCCGTGCCATTTCAGGCTCGTTATATAATTAAAATAAATTTATACGTTCTAACTTCGTCGAAAATAAAATTTTCGTCGTTATTATTTAAAATAATTCATTTTAATATTCAAAATTCAATAAAATCACCAAAATAAAATTTTTAAATTGGCTCAGATTTTCCGGGTTGTTACAGTAAAAGTATTAAGTTGATTTATAAGATTTGTTTTGAATTTTTTTGAAAGTTCGATGTTGAAAATCAACGCATAACCCTTAAAAAGCGAAATTTTGCATAAGAGCTCAGAATTCGATGAGATAAAATTTTCTGGATTCGCAATGATAAATTATTGTTGAGTTCCAAAGGGCGCGTCGAACGGAGTTAGTATGTGGTCGTGTGAGCTAAAACGATTCAGGGTAAAACAGACAGTCATTTTACAAAGGAACATTATTGATACGATCTTTGAATTCGATTCCGTTTTTTTTCTAGATTCGTATCATCTAATAAAGGTTAAATACAAAAGGGCATGATTTTGGAGTTAGTGTGTGAGCGTGCAAGAAGAAATGGTGCGCCAAAATCGCATTTTTAGAGCTTATCTGAGCATCTTTGAGAATTTTAACGGAAGGTCAAACGAACTCGGAATTCGACGAAACTTGTTCCGTTGGACTCGTCTTGACATCTACTATCTCGTGTCCGAAATCCGTAGCAAACGTATATCGTTTGTGTTCGGACAATACGGGAGAAACAAACATATATTCAGTTTTCCTCCTTCTCTTCATTCACTTTCTTCCTCTTCCTCTTTCATTCAAAAAACCCAATTAATGGGCTCCTCCTCCACTGTGCCGCTACCACACCCCATCAGCCCCTCCCCTCCACCGTCGGCCACCACCACTTCCTCCTCCTCCTACTCTCTCTCTCCTCCTCTTTCCCTCTTCTAATTTGCAAACCTAGGAGCCAACCACCACCCCCCGCCTCCGTGGACCCCACCCCGCAACCAGCGGCCTCCCCCACGTCAATCAGGTCCAGCGCCCCCCTCCAGCCACCCAACTCCGGCCGTGGGACCCGCTACACCCAAAAACTCATTTTCACCAAAAAAATTATTTTTGTAAATAACACTGTAACGAACTAGGATTTTCGACTCCGAAAATCAACATCAAACTACCGTGTTGACCATTCAGACATCGAACATTCCAGATCATTAATAGAAAGAAGTTAGAGGGTGAGAATAGATAAGAAAGAAATATTAGAATAGAAGAAGAAGAAGAAACACCACAACACAGAATCTCACATCGCAGCGGAACAAAATATAATACAGAAATAACCTTTATTGAAAGCTTTTGAAATACTTACAATATCAGAGTACACATCTGGACAGTGATACTAATCTGTCCTCATATAACACACAGCGGAATAATAATATCATACGTCTGGACTCTTCCAGCTCGTCTCTTCACAGCAGTCGATAACCTGAACCTGTACACTCCGGGCTAACCCGAGCATTTACAAAACACCGGGTCAGTCTGGTGAACCAGAGTGAGATAAACTCGCACAGTATAAGGTTAAATCATCCAGTCATGATTTTAAAGTTCAAAATCTTTTCGAAAGAAAAGGATAATCGTAAGACCAAATCCACACATAAACATGGACGGTTTTTACCTTACGATAACCCAAAACAGTTTTGAAACCAATATCTTGTTCTGATATTATAATAATGTCTAAATACAAGTAAATATCAATTTAGTGGAACGCTTGCATCTCACGCTCCACATATATATAGTATACAATCAAAAACCGCGGGCGCTTATTGGAGATTGGATTCCAACTTGACAAGGTATGGGTCCACCTTCCGATAGTGTATCTCTAGAGACGAATACACTGGGTTCAACAAGAACTTCTTGCAACCCGGCCCTCACATGACCGACCACTCATTTCGCTTGAGTGTATCGAATGTATATCACCGACGGTTGGGATCAGCAACCGCCTCCCGAAAAGGGACAGCATCGAAACATAGATTTAAGAAACAAATAGGACTTCCTCTAGATAGGTGATTATACACCCTAATGGGAGCGACTCACATAGCCATGCTGCCTGCCCGATTTTTGTCATTTCATGGTTGATGAGGCTTGAGGCTAGAATTAACTTCTGATCATCTTGTCACCATTCACTTTGAATGCCACATTGTCAGATCCGTCAGATATCACTAATTGACGTCCACAAAAATACTCTAGCTGGAAGCTAAGAGAACGGCAACTCCCCGCCAACAACTATCGTACGTTTGAAGAAATCAACGTACGTGACCCTTTGGAAATACTCTGTCAGACATCCGTCCATACAAGTCATCCAGGAACAGGATGAACCGAAGGTACTCCTACTGCATCCAATATAAGAATCACCCCATGGATCAGTAGCGAGAAGTCCTTGCAACCCGTAGATTCCAACTACGACAGAATCACAGCTTATCTCGGCTTGCCAGGCAGAGAATATTAGTGGTTCTGCCGTTTATGAAAATCAACGGTCTTCTCAGCACCATCTCGACCATCTTCTGATATCTTCACGTATTTGTTGGTCGGAATGGTTTTCGAATATACATTCGATCCCGGTCTTTCCATACCAACAATCGTATTGGGCGGGTTTGATAGTCGGTGTTTTAACTATCAAAATAAACAGTGTTTCAAACATGACACTCCAATGAGTTCACTGGTTCAGTATTCAGCATCACTTGGCCTTTAATTAAACTGATTTACTTTTGTTAAATTAAAACTTCTAACTCCTTCAAATATTCAAAAATACGATATTTGAATACTTCTAATTCGATTTAACTCTAATCGATTAACTCTAATTGATTAACTAATACTTGACTTAAATCCATTCTCTTGACCCTAGATCGCAGCGATCACAATGGTTACGCCTGATTCCCTCAGGAAACATCCGACCGCCGTAGGCTATCTGCAGCCCTGCGAATTACGCTAGCAGTCGTACGAAATGGCAACTTAGCCGAATAATTATGTTTGGCTAATTCTATCTCGAATAACTATATTCAATTCCCCATTTAAATCTTCCTTCCAATCATCTTTTAAATTCGGAAATCCATTAGTTTTAACACAGAAATTTATAGCACATATGTTATAACAATAGCGTTATAATTACTATTTAGATTTACAAACAACAGCACTATAATCGCTGTTTTAGGTTTACAAAACATTTACTATAGCAAAAGCGCTACAATCGCTATATTAGATTTACACAACATATATTATAATAACAGCGCTAAAATCGCTGGTTAGATTTTCAAAACATATCCACTAACGTCTCTTACGATTGCCAACTAATACTATCTTTAGATAATCCCGATGTTGTTCAAGTTAGGGTATTTTATTTACCTCTCAGACCTTGATCAACAACGTTCTTATCCTCCGATAAACATAAGTTGTAATCAAAATCAATATTTCATTCTAGTCTCAAACAAATTCCATTTAACCATTGGATTTGGTTATACAACCCTATAACTCAGTTCTTTACCCAGTTTCACTTATTTCCAATCTCCTTTCAAAATTATTCGACCATTTCCCATTTTGAAATCTCATTTAAAATTCTCCTTTTTACTTGATCTTGTTTTCAAGTAACGTTAAATAAAATTAACGCTTTAACACATTAAACCTCATTTACACGACCCTGGTTTATATAAACCCTTTACCTTAATTCACATAATTAAACAACACTTAAATTTAAGTTATCATCTTCGCTTGAAATCCTCTTTTTAACATCATTATAAACATCTTAGCTTTAAATATAAAACCCGCTCATAGATCCCTTTCACAATCCAATTTGGATTACACTTCTCTTCGATTACTTTTCAAAAGTAGTCTTCTAAATTCTTATTAAAACAATAATTTTCTTTACTCATTAACTACTTCAGTAGTTAATTTCTTTATTTACTAAGATAAATAGAAAATCCTTTTTAAAGATCTTATTTAAAGTTAAAACAATATTCTTCAACTATTTCATTTCGCAATTTCGAAACAAACTAATTTGATATTCGATTCCAGTTTAAATGGTCAATTTTGTCAAGTCAAAATTCGATTATCTCGTAAACTAATTCCAATTAACCTTCACTTTAAATTAATTAAAAATATAATTAATTCAAATTATTTCCATTAATTGTTTTCTTTTCAAAACAATTATCAAAGTTTAACCATTCGATTCATTCTCTATTCTCATTCTTTGTAAATCTGATTAACATCAGAATTTACTTTATAAACTAAATTACTAACAAATCAAATCTTAAATAAATAAAATATTTATTTAATTCTCTTTAATAACTTTTGTTCAAAATAATACATTTTTCCAAAATCTAGCTCCAGTTATAAAGTAAATTTTATAACTTCAACTCTATCGATTCACCTGACGGTGAATCACTGTCTATAACCCGATTGATATTAAAGGCCATACTCTGCCAAACACTTAACCAATATCACCTATTGGTTCAAACCAAACAGATGTTGAATATTCAATTAATAATCAACCATCAAATCAATCACACAGACAGAAGTTCATATATGATAATATGAAAATAAATAATACATTTGAGGGATCCGGTTGAGTCCCTCCAACCTGTTCTTCCCTGTATTCAAGTGGTTATCTCAAATCAGACCATTCAGTTTTGTTTAACTGATAACACTAAATAACGACTATTTAACATCAACCACAAGCAGTTCAAACAATTCAACCATTTAAAACACGTTTATAAATAAACGTGACCAATAAGGTAAGTTACCTTTATTGGAATCTATCGTTAAAAATAACGATTTGGTATTTCACTGAAATTAAACACAGTTTAATTTCATCAGTTTTAATCAACAACAAGTGTATAACTAGCAAACAGGCAACCATCAGCAAGCAGAGCACACAAAATAAAAACCCAATTTATATAAAATATAAATGGGAAAACTGAGTGAGTTTAACTCACCTTGATTTGATTCCGTTGGTTGACCGGCTCGTTTCAGTTT
Organism: Allium sativum; assembly: GCA_030737875.1. Classification (NCBI taxonomy): domain Eukaryota; kingdom Viridiplantae; phylum Streptophyta; class Magnoliopsida; order Asparagales; family Amaryllidaceae; genus Allium; species Allium sativum. The sequence goes on along the minus strand of CM060924.1, from coordinate 152,547,956 downwards.
AATTAAATTAGTATTTAATTTAACTGAAAATCCACTTGATTCCAATTTTGTCCGACACTGTTCCAAAATGTTCTATTTGTCACCACTATCGAATGCAACTTGCTTGGGATCATTATTTTAAAACTTCAGATAAGTCAAAAGTAAAGGCCGATTTATCCTTGTCTTCACAGACGTTTCCAATACCATTTTTCATTCCCTTCTTCCCATAAGTTGTTCAGTTTTCAAAATAAAGATGGCCTTCTTCTTCCTTTTGTTTCTAAAAACCCGCACCAATGAGTACCTCCTTGTCACCCAACATGGCCTGACATTTCGCCAGTCCTTCGTGTACGAGCGTTGCACCCGAAGCTCAAGTTCCCTCCTCTCCACTATCATGAACACCGACGCCGCCTCTCGCCGAACCTCCCTTCTGTCACCACACCACCGTCCCATGCTGCTGTGGTCTGAACAGCCTATTCTCCATGTCGTCTGCACGCTCTTCCTTCTGCATGAAAAAACACCTCTTCACAGCTCCGGACATCGCTACCCGCTCTTCCTCCTTCCATTCATTGCTCCCTTCGAAACACCCCGCTCCGACTGAACCACTTCCACCTCCGACGCCTGAACTCAACCGACCTCCAATCTCCTTTATCACTTCTTCCATTAGAATCCTCAACTGAAAAGAAATGGTAAAGTCTTTGTTTCATATGAGAAACTTCAGTTATAAGAGGGGCATCATTTACTGTTATTTGCATTGGAGGGACAGTTTTAAGTTACGGCGAAGGCAGAGCATTCTTGCCTGCTGAAAACGAAAGGGAGAAAGTGTATTTTATGTGTATATATATGGTGTAAGGAGACGTGGTGCACAAGGTTTTGGGACGTCACTTCATCTGAGTCCTTGGTCGGCACGGTGCTTATTTGTTGAAAAGAAAACACATAGGATCTGTAGGCTTGTAGAATTTTCCTATCAATAACATGTGTACTCACTTAATAAAGCATGTGTACTCACTTAATAAATAGCTGAGCAAACTTAAATTTGTAGGCCTGCGCAACTAAAGTGTTTAGACATTTATGTGTACATATATTGATAGAGGCTTTTCAGTACGTTAACAAGTAGGCTACTCTATACTGTAAACAAGAGTTGGCATGTTTTGGATTTCCATTTCAATAGGCTGCGAGACCCTACATGGCTTATAGAAGATAGGGTATGTTCCACGTGCTATTTTAGACGTATGCCTGCCTTTACAATTGTCTAAGACTTAACAATGAAGGGAAAGAAGAATGTGTCATTTTCTATCATAGGTAGAGGCATAATTAGGGCAGGGTTTGACGTGTGTAAACAATAGGGGTTGGGTATTTATAGTGAGGGAATAATATATTAGATTCACAAACGAACTTACGGATGAAGTATCACGTAAAAATAGCTACAAATGACTTCTGTTTTCTGATAAAAAGGCTAATCTTAGTGTAAAAAGGTGTTCCGGCCCCAATGGGATAAGTTTCGTCGCAATCCGAGGTCGTATGAAAAAAAATTCCTTTATAAAACCAGAAATAAACACGCTTTTTTTTTCCATGATCACCAGATAAATCAAATCAACCCGAAACTGCGAAGTCTGACAATAACTTTTCGGTACGAACCCAACGACACTAATTTCGTCGTATTCTGAGACTGTTGCCTCGGTAGGTGTTTTTATCGCGCACCGCACTACCCTTTTCAATGCCAAATTTCCCGGTCTCTAAAAATAATAAACTATATACCTATTCTGACTATAATCGACGCTACGAACTCAACGGAATTGGTTTCGTGGCCTAATTCGATCGTCTGCTCAAGTTACACTCAAATATCCCTTTATTCATTTAATTACGCGTTATAGAAATTGAACGGGCGTTTATGGCTACCGTGGTCACACACGACATCGGTTTGCCACGCCATTCAACATCATACAATAATTAAACGTTACGGTTCTAATGAAACTGATTTCGTCAAAAACGGTGTCCGTTTGCGAAACGGCTATTTTTAACGGCCTATAATTAAATAGCGAATTTCCATAGCGACTATTCTAAATTTTGATTTGGCCATAATTATCAAACTATAACACGAAATCTGGATTTTTCTCTTTCATATGAAAATTATAATCAATACGGTTCCAGCGTTTCTTGTTTCACAAAAATCCGACCTATATCGAATCCTGTATATCCATTTGAAGTTCAAAACTCGAATTTACGAACTGCACGCCATTTTCAAGCTCGATTTATAATTATATAAATATATAACGTTCTAACTTTGTTTAAATAACGAATTAAATATTAAATTCCATTAATATTCCCAACATAATATTTAAAATAAATAAATTAGATTAAATATTTGATGGCCAAAAACACGGGTCGTTACATTCTTCCCCCCTTAAAATAATTTCGTCCTCGAAATTGCTAAGGTAAGAAAGAACGTTATAAACTCATTAATTTCCAAATCCAATTTATTTTAAATCAAAATCGATTCAATATTGTAAATAAATATTTTCAAAAATATTAAAAGTTCTCTAATGCCTTAAATTCCTGAAAAATTTCGCCAGCACCTCCTCTGTACGGCTCAATCGGTACAACCACAACTCGCCCTTTCTAGGCCTTCTCCAATCCAAAAGAAAACAAAACAGCCAAGCTGCTTGCCAAACAGGCTCATAAATCACCAAATCCAAATAAATGTGTACCTTTTTGTCGGGCATATCATTATATCCTTTCCATCTGCTGCTCTGTCAGCATATACAAATGCATTCCCAAACAAAATTCCAATTTTATCCTCAAAACCAAATCCTTCACACATCCAAGCCAAATACCATTCTTAACTCAGTTTCCATCCATTACCAATTTCAACTCTTAACTTACCAGTCCAACACCATTTCAGATTCCTGTCTCGCAATTCAAAATCTGGTTCTGCTCGATATAATATGTCTCGATTCATTTTCCAGTTAATTGGTTCCAATTCAATTCATATTTGCTTTCACAAATTTCTATTTAATTTTGTTTTTGTTCAAACAATTTCCCTGAGAGTTTTTAAACAGTTTAGCTCTTTCAAAAAAATCAAATATTCCTTTTACAGGATTCAAAGCAATTCAAAACAAAATCTTTGGTAGTAATCCGTCACTTACCACTCGAAAATGAACACCGATAATGTTCGGATCATCATCGGAATCTATTTTCCAGCTATTGAAGTGAGTTCAATACTATGTCACTTTCAAAACCAGTTCTAAACACTTTCATTTTGAAATCCATTTCAAAATATCCCTTTCAATGCTTGTAACAAAATTAAAATCTCCCAGGATTTTAAAATTCTCATATATCCAATTCAAATCCATTTGCAAATTCCTTTCCCAAATTTAGGAATTTTAATTCCAATTCTGATTTAGATTTCATATTTCATAAATCTGCTTTTATATTATACGAATTCCAATTGGTTATTTATATAACCATTTCACTTTTCTTATATTCTCATTTGATTATAATAACAAACAACACATCCAATATATTATAGTACTTCAAATATTAATCATTCTTTTATATTAAAATATAATTTGGGTAAAATTATTTCATTTACCCTCTTCCAAAACATAATGCGTCGGTTTATCGTACTTGAGTGTTTAGAAACCCCTATCGATACAGTGGATCAAACTGATCGACCGGAACTCATAAACAACTCAAACAAATAAATCTCCACAATATAAAACATTTTTTTATATCAAATCTACAAATACGTTCACTCGTATATACACACTCAAACTCAATCTAGGGTATTGCTAACCCCATCTCTACTGAGTCACGCCACAGAGCCATGGTAATCACTTAACCTTCAGCTCTGATACCACTGTAACGAACTGGGATTTTCGACTCCGAAAATCAACATCAAACTACCGTGTTGACCATTCAGACATCGAACATTCTAGATCATTAATAGAAAGAAGTTAGAGGGTGAGAATAGATAAGAAAGAAATATTAGAATAGAAGAAGAAGAAGAAACACCACAACACAGAATCTCACATCGCAGCGGAACAAAATATAATATAGAAATAACCTTTATTGAAAGCTTTTGAAATACTTACAATATCAGAGTACACATCTGGACAGTGATACTAATCTGTCCTCATATAACACACAGCGGAATAATAATATCATACGTCTGGACTCTTCCAGCTCGTCTCTTCACAGCAGTCGATAACCTGAACCTGTACACTCCGGGCTAACCCGAGCATTTACAAAACACCGGGTCAGTCTGTTGAACCAGAGTGAGATAAACTCGCACAGTATAAGGTTAAATCATCCAGTCATGAATTTAAAGTTCAAAATCTTTTCGAAAGAAAAGGATAATCGTAAGACCAAATCCACACATAAACACGGACGGTTTTTACCTTACGATAACCCAAAACAGTTTTGAAACCAATATCTTGTTCTGATATTATAATAATGTCTAAATACAAGTAAATATCAATTTAGTGGAACGCTTGCATCTCACGCTCCACATATATATAGTATACAATCAAAAACCGCGGGCGCTTATTGGAGATTGGATTCCAACTTGACAAGGTATGGGTCCACCTTCCTATAGTGTATCTCTAGAGACGAATACACTGGGTTCAACAAGAACTTCTTGCAACCCGGCCCTCACATGACCGACCACTCATTTCGCTTGAGTGTATCGAATGTATATCACCGACGGTTGGGATCAGCAACCGCCTCCCGAAAAGGGACAGCATCGAAACATAGATTTAAGAAACAAATAGGACTTCCTCTAGATAGGTGATTATACACCCTAATGGGAGCGACACAAATAGCCATGCTGCCTGCCCGATTTTTGTCATTTCCCGGTTGATGAGGCTTGAGGCTAGAATTAACTTCTGATCATCTGGTCACCATTCACTTTGAATGCCACATTGTCAGATCCGTCAGATATCACTAATTGACGTCCACAAAAATACTCTAGCTGGAAGCTAAGAGAACGGCAACTCCCCGCCAACAACTATCGTACGTTTGAAGAAATCAACGTACGTGACCCTTTGGAAATACTCTGTCAGACATCCGTCCATACAAGTCATCCAGGAACAGGATGAACCGAAGGTACTCTCCTACTGCACCCAATATAAGAATCACCCCATGGATCAGTAGCGAGAAGTCCTTGCAACCCGTAGATTCCAACTACGACAGAATCACAGCTTATCTCGGCTTGCCAGGCAGAGAATATTAGTGGTTCTTCCATTTATGAAAATCAACGGTCTTCTCAGCACCATCTCGACCATCTTCTGATATCTTCACGTATTTGTTGGTCGGAATGGTTTTCGAATATACATTCGATCCCGGTCTTTCCATACCAACAATCGTATTGGGCGGGTTTGATAGTCGGTGTTTTAACTATCAAAATAAACAGTGTTTCAAACATGACACTCCAATGAGTTCACTGGTTCAGTATTCAGCATCACTTGGCCATTAATTATACTTTTGTTAAATTAAAACTTCTAACTCATTCAAATATTCAAAAATACGATATTTGAATACTTCTAATTCGATTTAACTCTAATCGATTAACTCTAATTGATTAACTAATACTTGACTTAAATCCATTCGCTTGACACTAGATCGCAGCGATCACAATGGTTACGCCTGATTCCCTCAGGAAACATCCGACCGCCGTAGGCTATCTGCAGCCCTGCGAATTACGCTAGCAGTCGTACGAAATGGCAACTTAGCCGAATAATTATGTTTGGCTAATTCTATCTCGAATAACTATATTCAATTCCCCATTTAAATCTTCCTTCCAATCATCTTTTAAATTCGGAAATCCATTAGTTTTAACACTGAAATTTATAGCATATATGTTATAACAATAGCGTTATAATTACTATTTAGATTTACAAACAACAGCACTATAATCGCTGTTTTAGGTTTACAAAACATTTACTATAGCAAAAGCGCTACAATCGCTATATTAGATTTACACAACATATATTATAATAACAGCGCTAAAATCGCTGGTTAGATTTTCAAAACATATCCACTAACGTCTCTTACGATTGCCAACTAATACTATCTTTAGATAATCCCGATGTTGTTCAAGTTGGGGTATTTTATTTACCTCTCAGACCTTGATCAACAACGTTCTTATCCTCCGATAAACATAAGTTGTAATCAAAATCAATATTTCATTCTAGTCTCAAACAAATTCCATTTAACCATTGGATTTGGTTATACAACCCTATAACTCAGTTCTTTACCCAGTTTCACTTATTTCCAATCTCCTTTCAAAATTATTCGACCATTTCCCATTTTGAAATCTCATTTAAAATTCTCCTTTTTACTTGATCTTGTTTTCAAGTAACGTTAAATAAAATTAACGCCTTAACACATTAAACCTCATTTACACGACCCTGGTTTATATAAACCCTTTACCTTAATTCACATAATTAAACAACACTTAAATTTAAGTTATCATCTTCGCTTGAAATCCTCTTTTTAACATCATTATAAACATATTAGCTTTAAATATAAAACCCGCTCATAGATCCCTTTCACAATCCAATTTGGATTACACTTCTCTTCGATTACTTTTCAAAAGTAGTCTTCTAAATTCTTATTAAAACAATAATTTTCTTTACTCATTAACTACTTCAGTAGTTAATTTCTTTATTTACTAAGATAAATAGAAAATCCTTTTTAAAGATCTTATTTAAAGTTAAAACAATATTCTTCAACTATTTCATTTCGCAATTTCGAAACAAACTAATTTGATATTCGATTCCAGTTTAAATGGTCAATTTTGTCAAGTCAAAATTCGACTATCTCGTAAACTAATTCCAATTAACCTTCACTTTAAATTAATTAAAAATATAATTAATTCAAATTATTTCCATTAATTGTTTTCTTTTCAAAACAATTATCAAAGTTTAACCATTCGATTCATTCTCTATTCTCATTCTTTGTAAATCTGATTAACATCAGAATTTACTTTATAAACTAAATTACTAACAAATCAAATCTTAAATAAATAAAATATTTATTTAATTCTCTTTAATAACTTTTGTTCAAAATAATACATTTTTCCAAAATCTAACTCCAGTTATAAAGTAAATTTTATAACTTCAACTCTATCGATTCACCTGACGGTGAATCACTGTCTATAACCCGATTGATTTTAAAGGCCATACTCCGCCAAACACTTAACCAATATCACCTATTGGTTCAAACCAAACGGATGTTGAATATTCAATTAATAATCAACCATCAAATCAATCACACAGGCAGATCAGTTCATATATGATAATATGAAAATAAATAATACATTTGAGGGATCCGGTTGAGTCCCTCCAACCTGTTCTTCCCTGTATTCAAATGGTTATCTCAAATCAGACCATTCAGTTTTGTTTAACTGATAACACTAAATAACGACTATTTAACATCAACCACAAGCAGTTCAAACAATTCAACCATTTAAAACACGTTTATAAATAAACGTGACCAATAAGGTAAGTTACCTTTATTGGAACCTATCGTTAAAAATAACGATTTGGTATTTCACTGAAATTAAACACAGTTTAATTTCATCAGTTTTAATCAACAACAAGTGTATAACTAGCAAACAGGCAACCATCAGCAAGCAGAGCACACAAAATAAAAACCCAATTTATATAAAATATAAATGGGAAAACTGAGTGAGTTTAACTCACCTTGATTTGATTCCGTTGGTTGACCGGCTCGTTTCAGTTTAATTAAATTAGTATTTAATTTAACTGAAAATCCACTTGATTCCAATTTTGTCCGACACTGTTCCAAAATGTTCTGTTTGTCACCACTATCGCAATGCAACTTGCTTGGGATCATTATTTTAAAACTTCAGATAAGTCAAAAGTAAAGGCCGATTTATCCTTGTCTTCACAGACGTTTCCAATACCATTTTTCATTCCCTTCTTCCCATAAGCTGTTCAGTTTTCAAAATAAAGATGGCCTTCTTCTTCCTTTTGTTTCTAAAAACCCGCACCAATGAGTACCTCCTTGTCACCCAACATGGCCTGACATTTCGCCAGTCCTTCGTGTACGAGCGTTGCACCCGAAGCTCAAGTTCCCTCCTCTCCACTATCATGAACACCGACGCCGCCTCTCGCCGAACCTCCCTTCTGTCACCGCACCACCGTCCCATGCTGCTGTGGTCTGAACATCCTATTCTCCACGTCGTCTGCATGCTCTCCCTTCTGCATGAAAAAACACCTCTTCACAGCTCCGGACATCGCTACCCGCTCTTCCTCCTTCCATTCATTGCTCCCTTCGAAACACCCCGCTCCGACTGAACCACTTCCACCTCCGACGCCTGAACTCAACCGACCTCCAATCTCCTTTATCACTTCTTCCATTAGAATCCTCAACTGAAAAGAAATGGTAAAGTCTTTGTTTCATATGAGAAACTTCAGTTATAAGAGGGGCATCATTTACTGTTATTTGCATTGGAGGGACAGTTTTAAGTTACGGCGAAGGCAGAGCATTCTTGCCTGCTGAAAACGAAAGGGAGAAAGTGTATTTTATGTGTATATATATGGTGTAAGGAGACGTGGTGCACAAGGTTTTGGGACGTCACTTCATCTGAGTCCTTGGTCGGCACGGTGCTTATTTGTTGAAAAGAAAACACATAGGATCTGTAGGCTTGTAGAATTTTCCTATCAATAACATGTGTACTCACTTAATAAAGCATGTGTACTCACTTAATAAATAGCTGAGCAAACTTAAATTTGTAGGCCTGCGCAACTAAAGTGTTTAGACATTTATGTGTACATATATTGATAGAGGCTTTTCAGTACATTAACAAGTAGGCTACTCTATACTGTAAACAAGAGTTGGCATGTTTTGGATTTCCATTTCAATAGGCTGCGAGACCCTACATGGCTCATAGAAGATAGGGTATGTTCCATGTGCTATTTTAGACGTATGCCTGCCTTTACAATTGTCTAAGACTTAACAATGAAGGGAAAGAAGAATGTGTCATTTTCTATCATAGGTAGAGGCATACTTAGGGCAGGGTTTGACGTGTGTAAACAATAGGGGTTGGGTATTTATAGTGAGGGAATAATATATTAGATTCACAAACGAACTTACGGACGAAGTATCACGTAAAAATAGCTACAGATGACTTCTGTTTTCTGATAAAAAGGCTAATCTTAGTGTAAAAAGGTGTTCCGGCCCCAATGGGATTAGTTTCGTCGCAATCCGAGGTCGTATGAAAAAAAATTCCTTTATAAAACCAGAAATAAACACGCTTTTTTTTTCCATGATCACCAGATAAATCAAATCAACCCGAAACTGCGAAGTCTGACAATAACTTTTCGATACGAACCCAACGACACTAATTTCGTCGTATTCTTAGACTGTTGCCTCGGTAGGCTGTTTTTATCGCGCACCGCACTACCCTTTTCAACGCCAAATTTCCCGGTCTCTAAAAATAATAAACTATATACCTATTCTGACTATAATCGACGCTACGAACTCAACGGAATTGGTTTCGTGGCCTAATTCGATCGTCTGCTCAAGTTACACTCAAATATCCTTTATTCATTTAATTACGCGTTATAGAAATTGAACGGGCGTTTATGGCTACCGTGGTCACATACGACATCGGTTTGCCACGCCATTCAACAGCGTACAATAATTAAACGTTACGGTTCTAATGAAACTGATTTCGTCGAAAACGGTGTCCGTTTGCGAAACGGCTATTTTTAACGGCCTATAATTAAATAGCGAATTTCCATAGCGACTATTCTAAATTTTGATTTGGCCATAATTATCAAACTATAACACGAAATCTGGATTTTTCTCTTTCATATGAAAATTATAATCAATACGGTTCCAGCGTTTCTTGTTTCACAAAAATCCGACCTATATCGAATCCTGTATATCCATTTGAAGTTCAAAACTCGAATTTACGAACTGCACGCCATTTTCAAGCTCGATTTATAATTATATAAATATATAACGTTCGAACTTCGTTTAAATAACGAATTAAATATTAAATTCCATTAATATTCCCAACATAATATTTAAAATAAATAAATTAGATTAAATATTTGATGGCCAAAAACACGGGTCGTTACAAACACCCTGTCTCTATTTCGCGAATAACTCCCAAACAGTGCGTTTTTAGCCAAAACTCTTCTTGACCAAAGTTGTAGAGCACGATTTTCTCTTCGATCTGGATATATGGAAGTCGTGTTTTGGAGTTCGGAGCTGTCCGGAAAACGCGTCCGAAGTCAGCGGACCTGCTGCTGTTTTTCGCGATTTCCGGTGAATTGGTGCAGGTTTGGAAGAAAGTCCCCTAGGCCAAAGTTGTCCGGAATGGCGCGTTTAGGCTAGTGACAAAGTTTGGTGAAGTTTGGAGGCTGTATGCAAGTTCTAGAGCCAAAGAGGCGAATTCGAGTGCGGAGAACGACAAAAGCGAGCGCGACGACAAGGATTTTCTACATTAGAAGAATCGCGACGAATTGGTTTAGCTTATGGGTGAGAACTTCTCACTTTAAATTTTATTTTCTAGTTAAAAATGTATACTAGGATGCAGACGGTGCTTAGCAGCACCCGACACCCGTCGTCCGCAAACCATGGACGACTTGTTTAATTTGATTGTGTTGTGAAAATTGGTTGTTTGGGGTGATTGATTGATTTATCGGAATTTGGTTGAAATGAGATTGATATGTGTATATGGCATAAGCCAGTACAGGAGAGGAGTAATGCTAGGCATTACCCGATTTCAATATAGCGCCATTATGCCACCGAAATTTTCTAAAAAGTGTTAAAAAAAATTAGATAGCTAAAATATTATTTTTAACTTAAAACTGCGATAAATAAAATAATTTATTGGATAGTTAAAAATAGGAATACACTTCCATTTACAAGTCAGACGACTTGTTTATGCTCGCCTATTTTTGTGATATCGATTGGGACGATAATTTTTACACATCGCCCAAGTGCACAAATAATAATCTGTGTTTGTGGATTTGAAACCCCACACGGGTGTTGGGGTGATATTTGGCGTACACTAATCCCAATTATTTAGTTTTATGTCGATCGATTGGTTAACAGACCGTGTAAGCGTTAATTATTTATATTTAATGATTATGCAGTTGTGTGGTGCACTCTGGATGATGGTTGATTATTTATCATTGCTATTATATACACGTGTTGTATGGAATCCATATAAATTACATTATACGGTAATTGAATATTTTAAAATAATATTCAGAACCGGAAAGTATATATTCATGTGTTGAATAAACAAAATAGTCATGTGTTGACGGTACTCATGTGTTGAGAATATTCATGTGTTGAAATTTATCATTTGTTGAACGAAATATTTAAAAAAAATAAATTCACATCTTTATCATATATAAAATTAGAAACTAACTGGAAACTAGTTAAGATGAGTGGTTTCCTGGGTATTGATCTGATGTTGGTTTCGGCCTTCGGGGTTAATACTTAGGGAATTGTTCTCTTACTAAATTACGGTTAGAGGCTGATTAAGAATTAAAAGATAAAAATCATAATATTATCAAATATATTAAAACAATAACAAAAATAGTCATGTGTTGACGATACTCATGTGTTGAGAATATTCATGTGTTGAAACTATTCATGTGTTGAACGAAATATTTTATACAATAAAATTCACATTTTTATTGTAAGTAAGAATTAATAAATATTCATTTGTTGAATAGAATAACGAAGTTATTGAAATATATAAAGCCATGTTGATTAGATATGCCCCATTTTGACGCAAACGATATTTATATTGATTATATTCATTTTTATAATGAATATAGAAAAGGAAGTGATTTCAAAATATAACGTTTTGAAAATATTATCATTTATATATTAATGGTATGGTGTAGTGACCAGGAATTTCGGTACCATTTGAGCTGACCAAATAACACAAGTCGAACCCAAATTGTACTAGAACCCAGAAAAAACTAATAGAAGAAAATCGAGGGTGAGGATAGATAAGATAGAAACTTAGAATAGAAGAAGAAGAATTTACATCATCAGAGTAAACACGAATCTCACAGCGGAACGAATAAAATATAACATAACTTTTGAAATAAAACAGTTATGTATACAATAGCACTTATCAGAGTACAACACTTAAAACAACGACGGAAATAATAATTGCTATAGAATCCTGAAGCCTCCCGCTCCCGCTCTTCAAGTATATCTTTAAAATCCCGACTACTTGATTGCCCGTACATATTAGGCACCCAAGAGTCTAGGGAAAACAAACAAATAAACTCCGGGTCAGTTACGGGACTGGTGTGAGTAAAACAGTTTAAAACAGTTTGAACAAGTAAACGATATCTCATAAGACCACGCCGTATAACGGAATGGGGTTTTCCCTTATGGGAATCCAAAATATCTTTATATCAAAAACATTTTGATGTTATAATAATGTCTATCAACCACAATATAATAATCATCTAGCAGAAACACTTTCATCTCACGTTCTACATATATAGTATACAATCATAAATCACAGGCGCTTATTGGATGATTGGATTTCCAACTATGACAATGTATGGAACCACCTTCCGAATCAGTGTACTCTAGGAATGATACACTGGAGTTCAATAAGAGCATCTTGCAACTCAGCAACACATGACCGACCACTCATTTCGCTTGAGTGTATCGAATGTATATCACCAACGGTTGGGATCAGCGACCGTTTCCCATATATATGGGACAGTATTGATAGATTAAAGAAGCAAATGAATATTCACTAGATAGGTGATTATACACCCTACTTCGGAGCGACCGACTTAGCCATGCTGCTTGCCCGATTTTTGTCATTTACCGGATGTGAGGCCAGAAGCTACGCTTACTTGTCATTCGTTGATAACACCATCACTTTGAATGCCACATTGTCAGATCCATTAATCACTAATTGATTTGCACAAATATTCTGGATATTATGCTAAGGGAATAAATCCGTTGCCACAATATATTTATACAGGCCAATCCTATGCGATCATTGGAAATACTCTGTCAGACATTCATCCATATACATTCATTCTGGGACTGAACGAAACCGAAGGCATTATTCAGTACATCCATCTTTATCAATATTTACCTAAGATTTATACAACAGCCCTTGCACTTTACTCCGTCTTCAATATATTCAGCATACTTGGTTCGCAACGCTTATGCCAATACGGAGTGGATCTTCGGATAATAATCCAACTGGTCTCTCCATATTAACAACGTTAAAATTGTCAAAACTTTGATAGTCGGTGATTTAACTATCAAATGAAAAATGTCCATGTGCACACAACGATATTATTTCCAAATGGAAATATCGATCACATCATCAAACATATATATATACACATATATATCCTTATTTTCTATATTTAGAAAATATACATTATTAACATTGGAAAACATTTCCATCTCTCATTCACGCATCACTACCATTCCACAACTATTAGTCCCTAACTATAAACTAGTAAGAGAACAATTCTCTAAGTATAAACCCCGAAGGCCGAAACCAACATTAGATCGATACTCAGAAAACGATTCAACTTACTAATCTCTAGTCAGTTTCTAATTTTTCTTAACACTATTTATTAACTTCTTATCAACACAATCATTTTAAATCTGCAAATCATTTGCTTTTTACTTTAAAACGTATCTCTCCCAGGATTTTATTTATAAAATTCCTTTTTGTTTATAATATTCTATTTTAAGTTCATTTCATTTTCGAATTCTATATATATCGATATATCGATTTCTTGTTTATCAAATCTTTTTAAAAATATTCTAACTCCTTAAATTTCCAGAAAAATTCGCCATAACCTCCTTTGTACGGGAAGCATTGGGAAAATCCCCAAACCGCCACACAGGCCTCTCTAATCAAATGGAAAAAGAAACAGCCAAGCGGCTTGCCGATAGGGCGCATAAAAACCCATATGTGAATTAAAACCCATATAACGAGCATTCCAAACCCGTTTAACCTATATCCAACCATTCCCATTTTTGTTTCAACTCAATCAAATAGTTTTAACTCGTTTCGTTAAGTACTTTACTAATTAGCTCTTTTCTTTATTGCACTTTATATTTGAACACAACATGTTCAAATCTAAGTTTGACTTGTTTATAACTAATTGAATTCTTGTTTTCAACTTACGTTTCATATTCAATTTCGAAATCTAAGTTCTCAAATCCTATTTACCTTTCAAAGTTCAACTTTAATTAAAAAATTCCATTAACTAATTTCTAGTTAATTGCTTTGCCTATTTCCCCCTTTCAATTGAATATAACCTATTCAAATATAAGTTTAACTTATATATCACTAGTTGGATTCCATTTTCAATTCACCTTCCATATTCGATTTCGAAAATCAATTTACAAGTTTAATCTACTTATTCAAAATTGAACTAAATCTTAAAATTTATTAACTAATTCTTCCTTTGCTTTAGTTAATTCTATTCAACAAATCAAAAATACAATTTCCATTTCAGAAATCATTTCATTTACCTCACTTAAGTTCATATTCAATTTCCATTTCAATTCTATATTCAAATTCCATTTCAATTCTATTTGAATTCTGTATTCAAATTCCATATTTGAATTTCCTTTGAAATTTCTATATTCAAATTATCTCTTGATAATTTATTCATTTTATTTATAAACACCATTTTATAAATTTCCTTGTTTTATTTAAACAAGTCTATTTCGAAATCTATTTAAAAATTCAAATTCTATTTTAGAAAAATAGAATTTTCCTTTTAAATCTCAAATATCCCTTTCAGGATATTTCTATAAATTAACACTTGGGCCCAGTGATATTTAGACACCAAACAACCAATTAATTATTTCAGGTTTTCTAACGCATCATATATGACAGTATATATGCAAAATAAACAAACAGATAATATATTTTTGAGGAATTCAGTTGGATCCCTCCAACCTGTTTTCCTGCATCCACAGACGTTAGTCAACATAGTAATACCCATCCTGCTTCGAGGCAGGATATCTCGGTATGAAGGTCATCCACTAATATATATTTGTGGGGCGCATACGGAAATCATCCGCAATGAAACTGCGGGCATCCGCTAATGAGACTGCAGGAACAATCCAATCATCAACCCAATATATATATATAATAGTCAACCCTAAATAACTAATATATTTAAATCAAGCAGAAAGCATTCAAACAAGCAACAACAATTATTTTTACCGAATAAAAATAGTTCTAGATAACAGGTGAGTGAGATTTACTCACCAAGGTTTATTCGTATATTTTCCTTTTCCCGTTAAATCTTATATCGCCGCTGCTACGAATCACTTGTGTCATCCAAATGAATTTATCTTGCTCCTATGATTATAAAATTCATATTTAACAACTCATACTATTATTAATTTAGATTTACTACTAACTAATTAAATAAATTATTCTTTATTACTTCATATTTCGTAAATCGTGTACCTTACTACTACTTCATTTCCAGGTCAGAGAATGAACTTCTTCCAGTTCCGACAGTATGAACTCGCAACATTTCCCCATTGCCTGCTTTGAATTTCATTATTCGATCACCTCTTTACACACTGCATCCCTTTTGCTTCAAAATGTAACTCTCGGTCCTTCACTCCAGTAAGAAATTGGCCTAACTTAGCATATCCGAAAGTCCACCGTTCCCAAAAACTGTTGTTGTGATCTTCTGCCTTGAAATTGAAAGCTTAATGCAAACAAACAGAAATCAGGCATCTGATACAATCAGAAAACCTCATCTGAAAATGCAACCACAACCATAACAAGCTACCTATGATAATCACAGCAGTCGAAATTGCTGGAGACTGGAAAAACAAACTCCCACTTTCTAGCATTCAATGAACCCTCATCATCTCCCTTCTCTTCTCTATCGTTGACCAGTTTTCCTCTAGTTCACACAACCACAAACCCACGGCCTAACTTCCCGGTTGAAATGCCTCACGGTTCAGAAAATCGAACCCTTCAAACCAACTGCTATTGATCGCTCGTAACCATTTCTGGTTATTAACCTTAGCCCAACGCTGCAACAAACCTTCGAACGCCCAGAATTTGAGCTCCTTGAATCGGCCTCCGACACCACAAACATCCATCGCGACCTCACACTTCTCCAATATCTTACCAGCGAACTCAAATCCACCCCTCCCCAAAATCACAGTTCGATTTCCCCCAATTTAACCTAGTTCGAACACCTCAGATACCCTGCCTCTCCTGTTCGACTTCATCGTGCACCTTTCTATCAACATATCGTACCCCTCATAATCCACAAATCCCAACCCTAATGGCGAGCACCCCCCAATGCCGATGAGCTTCAGCGGCTCTGGGTTTTCAATTAAATGATGAAGGGTTGGTATTATTCAAAAGAAGAGATAAAGGGAATCCGCATTTTATTTGAAGTATGTGATTTCCTGAAGAAAAATCAAATGGGTAGGAGTGGCCATTTATAGAAGAAAGGTGCGGTTTAAAAAGGAACTGCATGGCCTTTGATTTCTCCCCTTTCTATTTTACTAGTGTCCATGTATTTCTTAGTGGCGAGGGAAGGAACATGTCGTACACGAAAGGAAGGGAGAGGAGACAACTAGTTAAGATAGGTCACAGTGTATTCTCCCATAACTTAAGAATGAAGGAAAATCATTTAATTTATATTTTATTTTAATTTCTTTTATTTGAACTAGTATGATTTTTATTCGATTAAAAATACCCCGTGATTTCGAACTCCTTTCTGAACCCAGCAACCGACATTACTAGGGTAAAACCGCTATTCTGAACACACAGGGACAGGTATCGAAACCCCATTTGATCATATGGAGAAGATATTAATTTAAATTGATTTAAAAAAATTTAAAACAATTAATTCTTCGATAATCAATTAATATTATAACTCTAATTCAAACAGGAGTTTGAATTGATTATCTGAACTATTTCCAATTCAATGTTGACTTTGAATTCAAATAAATTTGATTTCGTATTTCGATAATTATATATATTCAAAATAAATCATATTTCGACTTTTAAATCGATAACTAAATATAAAACTTCATTTATATTCTCAAATCAATATTTAAAATAAATATTAAATATTCAAATTAATCGACCAGAAATCTGGGTCATTACATATGGAATATTCAATTTTGATCTAAAATTGAATATGAAGTTGAAATCGTTTTTAAAACGATTTATAAAATACGTTTTAAATGGAAATCGATGAGGTATATATATAATATATATATTATATATATTAAATGGGCTGATAGAATGCGCCGCGCCGCGACCGTTCATGAGTTTCGACCATTGATTTCAAATTGCGATTGCGGGAGATCCAACCGTCGGCTAAAACTGGCACCGTTGGGTTCGTAACGAAAAGAGCTTTCCAGCAAATATAAAAAATTTGAAATCTAAGGGTTGGATTTGGAATTACGTCCAAATCAAATTTGGAAAAGGTCACTGTAAGTGTAGTTCGGTGGCCGTTATTGGAAACCGACTGTACGGGCTTTGATAAAAATATTAAAAATATCTATAATTTGTGTAAAATCACAATATATGAATTGGAAAGAACTGGGATGAAAAATTCCACATTTTTAAGGATAAAATTATATTTTTGTCGAAATGAACTAGTTTATAACTAGAATAATAATCCAATTATTTTTAAATAAATAAAATGGATTGAGAATGGGTTTTAATATAACCAGAATTTCTAATATAGGAATTGGAATGGTTTTGAATCGAAATCATCTTCGGAATAGTTCAATGTTGGATTTCGTGATTATACTGATATTGTTATGGAAATTTGAAAGATATATATTTATATCGTTATTTCCACCAAGATATTTGTTGGTTTCAAAATTTGATATTGAATATATGTCGATATATTTTCTATTCAGAGCCTTGTACTTAATATCAAATGGGATTTTGGGTTTTTTGTAACACCGCACGTCCATTAATGTCACTCACAAGGGGAATGCATTAACTTCCATGGAGGTTATAAGTGAAAATAGAACAGTAAAATTTCAACAAGACAGATATAAGATAGTACTTGGAAATTAAAAAAACTTTATTTTATTGCAGCAGAAGTCAAAACATGTTTGATTACATCTTAATACCTTAAATCAGAGTCAAGTACAATATCCATCTTGATAAAACAAATGCATAATCCCATTACATATATAGCCATTAAAGAAGATAACAAGCTGGACTTTACTTCAGCAGTCCTAGCTTTCCAAGGGATAAGCAATCCAATCAGGCTCCACTAGAACTGGGCCCAACCTGAGGACCTGGAGGGGAAAAAAGATAGAAATAGAGGGGGTCCGACATAAAGTCTGGCGAGTACGACAATTCTAACAATAGTATTTTCAAAGTAATCAGACTAAGGCATAAGCTGGAGAATAAGGAAATGCCTATGAACTATTGGGTGTGACAGAACAGGCAAAGGAAATGAGGTTAACCATGGTAACATTAAAGGCATACCTACTAAAGAATAATTACTACGCTGCACCACACCCGTTACTAATCACTAACGTTAATGACGCTTCCTAATCGATATAGGATAATTACTATACTCTACTGTACTGTACCGTGCTGTACTGTACTAGCACTAACTGCACCCCTTAATAATAGTAATTCCACGTACTCCTAGCTGACGTCATAGGTGCCGTCTGCCCCTATCTCCACTAGGTGTACCCCTTTAATACTTAATTAATAATGGTAGCTTCATGTACTACTAGGTGTACCCACTACCCTGCCCCATTCGATCGACTCCTTAACTCGTAGATACCCGTGCTGGCCCCACAGTGGGGTGTATCATTCCCCTAAAGTGGCAACCCGATATAACGGAGATGCACGGCTTATACCTACACGATGCAACAACGTCTTACCTACCAGCCCGGGTCCACACACGCATATGAAACCCGTTGGACTTGCGTTGCCACCGCTCCCTGTTTTGGCCTCTTATAGTCAGACCCAGTATGCGTGTCCCGTCCTCGACTTGGGTCGAGCCGACAAAGATACGTTTTGGGATACTGGTTGAAATGGGCCTCCTACCAAGCTTCCCATCTAGGCTTGGTCCCCTCTAACACATTCCACTTAACCCCATTCATGTCCACTTACATGTTTTAAATTTGGTTAAGGGTTTCTATTAGTAATTCCACATGCCACCCAAGGCACCCACTTAACCCCTATGTCCCACTTACATATTTAATTTGGTTAAGTGTTACTAATCGTATTTTCTCATGCCACCCAAGGCACCTACTTAACCCTCTTCTTTGTCATGTTCATTTGCATGTGTGTTTGGTTAAGTCTTACTAATCGTATTTCAAATGCCACTAAAGGCAACCACTAGATTCCTCATGCCACCCAAAGCACCCACTAGATTCCCATGTCCCATCACATGTTTTCTTTCTAAATTCAAGACCATCCCGTTCATTGGGTCAGTTAGGGATAGCCAGGGAGGGCAGGAAACTTGTTTTCCAAACCCAAGCCTAGACACTATCCTCTCTGTCACCCTAGAACCTTCTGGTGTATGTAGATAGAAAGAATGTTAATTATCTTAAGTGATTAATTAATTAATTAATCTTTCCCAAATTTGAATTAACTTCCCTATCCAAATTAATAATTTATTCAAAATTTAATGATGTCCATAATTGACTCAATTATGTCCATCCATTTATGGTATGATAAATCGTACCATTTTTCACCACAAATTCATTATATGCCATTAAAGGCATTTTATACCAATTTCTCAATCCCTATTCAAATTCAAATTAATTCATAATTAACTTATGACCATTTCTACACATTAATTTTCCAATTAATGTCTTAATTCCATTTTTCGCCTTTTAAGGCAATTCACATATCTCAAATTTGTTATATGCCTTTTTAAGGCTATTTCGTGCAAATTCTCATTATTAATTCTTCTAATATCACCCCTATCCCACGTTGTACGTTCATACGTTAAACGTAAAATATACGTTAGACTCGAATAGTCTAACTCATAGCACAAAGATAAATTATCACAACAACAACATATATGTATATGACTAAAATAGATCTACTCATAAAAAGGGGTGAAACTTGCATATGTGATAGAGGTCCAACACTTAAACTTGCATAAGCTAAGACTATAACTTGCATAAGCTACACATGTTAAAGGTGTCAACTTGTTTGGTTAAATGACACAGTCTACATAATATAACCCAAATTCATGTATAAACTTGCAACATAATGGTGGTGTGAACTAGTATAGAACTCACACATGTCATGGATCTAATTTTAGATCTAAAATAAGTGTCATGAAACCTACACAATTTTTATTAATCAGTACCAAAACTTGCATATGTACAACTTGCATAGGATTACATATGTCATGGATCTAAAGATGTCAACTTGTTCATAATTCACATAATATGATCTCAATCAAATTTCATAAACTTGCATAGGAACATGTGTAAATCAACATCATCTAATCTAACAATATGGGTTTATATGGGTACACCTAACTCAATAGGCAAATTCCCATAATAAAAATTCATTTAGTCATAGATTCATGCATATGGGTACACCTAACTTAATAGGCAAATTCCCATATTCAAGATCCAATTTAAATTGTGGATTCATGTATATGGGTACACCTAACTTAATAGGCTAATTCCCATAATCATGATCCATTTAATTTTTAGAAAAAAAACATAAACTTTAAAACATGATCCAATTTGCATAAATAACAACATCATGATTTTACAACTTGTACGATTCAACACAACTTAACATGATATCATAATCATATAACTTATGGATTTCCAACATATGTGTTAACATGAGATCTACAACATATATAAGATTTAGAACGTAACATAGCATGATTTACACATAGCATAGCATGATAGCATAACATAGCATAGCATGATTTTCATCATAGCATGGCATGATAGCATAACATAGCATAGCATGATTTTCATCATAGCATAACAAAACATTTAGAACATACATGATAACATAAGATTTTACAATAACATATATGACAATTCACATCATTTTCTTATGTTCCATTTACATCTTAATCAAATTAGTTTGCTAATAATCTTGTGAGAATCATCATACTCACAATTTAAGAAGAAAGGGAGAGTCTAGATTGCTTTAGAGTTGATTAGAATTGGATTAGATTAGCTTTCTTCTACTTTGATTTGCGGCAGCTACTCGGAGTTCCATGGCGACGGCATGACGGCGGCTTCTCTAATTTTTCATATGAATTAGAATGAGAGACTATCCACTTATTTATAGAATTTAGGATTCATTTAGGCTATTAGATTTAACCTAGAAATAACCGCAGCCGTTCAGACAAGATGGGGTTTATCTTATTGACTCAACAATGAGTCAGAAGTGACTCAGCAAATACTCAGCAAATTAATAAACTTCTATTCATATTTACATTAACTGCCCATATATATATAAATAAATATATATATATATATATACACACACACGCACCTATTCATGAATTCAAATAATGCAAATTAATTGTTTGCCTGAAAAAAAAGGAAATCGAGCATATAATTTAATTTCCCCTTTTTTCTCTACTTTCCTTGCAACATGCAAAATCAATGCATAATGAAGTTACCTACATACATACATATCTACTTATGCATAAATCTTTCCCTCCAAATAAATTGACTGTATTTATCTTCTCAATTATATATATACATATATATATATATATATATATATATTCAATATATATATATATATATATTCAATATATATATATATATATATATATATATATATATATATATATTTAATTTTTTTTTGAACCGCGTTCACACTAAGCCGCTTTTTAGCCATTCCCCTAAAACAAAAATATGGCGTTGGCGGGGATCGAACTCTGCACCTCTTGTATGCAAGTCACATGTTCCAACCAAATGAGCTATTATGTCTTTTGATTACAATTCTTAGAACAATGCTAAACATTATTCTTTTCTCATTCCTCTTTTTCCATGTTTTGCTGCAATATTTAATTTAAGGATATCTTTTTCATACGGAGTCCAATTTACGCAAACTCGGACTCTATCTCAAGCAGAATTCCGAGACGAATGCAAAGGCGCAACCCTTTTCACCTAATTATTTTTCTAAAAATTAATTATATCTTGATTTTTTTTATGTTCACAGAAAATACGGGGTGTTACATTCTCCCCTCCTTAAAGGATTTCGTCCCCGAAATCTTCAAGTTAGGAAGAATGTGTTCTACCATCCAATCATCCATCTACTCAACCATTAGGCACAGGCATCCATTGTCCTTAAGAGACTTCGAATGCTTTCATGTTTATATGCATAGTGTGTGTACATGTCCTTATCCAATGCAAAAATCAGGCGATCTACTAATTCAGTTGACCTCCTTAATGCGAACCATGATAGTGCCATGCCTCCATTATGTATGCAAAAGATTCCTAATGATACATATTATTTCTATATGCGTGCACAACCATTCATCTTAATGCAGCATCCATATGATAATACAACCACTATTCATTCATTAATTTAAATATGCACACATATTTATATGCAATATGAGAGTGACTGAGACGATCTAGTGCCTAAAGTGTGTGTATATGCATCCACGAGCAACCACTAGCAAACACTTGCATCCACTTGCATCCATCAAACATAACATGTCTCAAACACATGTTTCAACCATAAGACTACCCTTCTAAAGGTCAAAGACTTAAACGAGAGGATGTACTAAAGATAGGACAAGTATAAGCTAGGCGATAAAGGAGAATATAAAAGACATAACCCCGAAAAGGAAGGGGTACAACAAACGAATCTTCTCTTCCGTCTCCCAAGTAGCGTCTCCTTGATCTTCTTCCCATTGCACTTTGACTAGCTTGACCTCTCGGTTGTTCAACTTCTTAATCTCCGACCCAAGAATGCATGTAGGAGCTAGTTTGATCATGGCATCTCGCTCTACTTCCACTTCCTTAAGCATGTTCGGCTCCACCACTTTCGCCGTATCATGTAAACACTTCCTCAAACTTTCGTCCCATAACACACAAAGTCTACCGTCCCTACGCAACCAACCCTTATCATCTAGGGTATACCCATTTAAGATGAGCTTCTCTATTAACTCCACCACTGCAGGTCACCTCGCTATGCATCTTCAACCCATCCTAAAAGCGTAGGTCTGACCTCAACAGACGTTAGCGAACCAAGTAAAAAATCAATGGATGGTCTAAAGTCAATGGTAGAGATAAACTCTAAGCTACGCCGCTCAACAGAAAAAGGACTCAATGCCGATCCTTTCCTACTTAAGGCATCCACCACAACGTTACCCTTTGCAAGGGGTATATGCTATCTCGAAATCGCAGGACGCCAAGAACTCCATCCACCTTTGCTGCCTCCAGTTCAGATCTTTCTGAGAGAACAAAACTTTAGCGACTTATGGTCTGTAAGCAGCTCAAACTTCCGCCAAGACTTGAGCGCAAAAGCTATGGCAGGCAATCCTAAGTCGTGGGTAGGGCAATTCCTCTCATGGACTTTCGATAGTCTCCCTCCATAACATATCACCCTTTCCCTGAGACTTCCCTAAGATGTAGGGCAGGTTCTTCTCCGCTTCTAGAGAAAACCAGGATAATATCCCATGCAACATCATCACAACTATCCATCTCTCACGCAGACCATCCTAGTCGAACTCGACATCCCCCAAGTGCAAGCCCCAAAGGCCTAAACCAATATTAGACAAACACCCAAGGGATACCTCCTTCGAATTCAGACGACCTACGTGAGATGATATTAGTAAAACGGCCAAATAATTGAGCACTTAACCGACTCTGGCTGTCCTTGCTAGTCTTGCTCCAAAACCATCATTGCTCACATAACTGGCTTTGAACTATCCACTAGGCACACACGAAGATTTACTTCGCGCCTCTAGGTAAACCCCGCACTTCATCGAAGATGTCACTATACTCACGGACCACACAAACAAATTCCAAATCACCGTTGGATGCGTCAAAAGATACTAGGCAGCTAAGCATCACTAAACCCCTAGGGTCGCAAGAAATATCGAGGGTCATTCCATAACGAATCACAGTCAACTACCCTCCTTCCCCATCTAGGATGGCACCACACCTAGCTAGCCAATCCATCCCTAGAATCAAACTACAGCCCGTGAATCCAAGAATGAAGGCGTTGCATTCAAACCCAACGCCCAAGATAGACACTCTCAAATCCCGACAAACCCTTTAAGGATGAGCCGAACCACCAACAGGATTTGAGACTAGAATGGGATCCTTAACTAGACTAGTGTATAGGTGCAGTGTTTCAACTAACAAAGCAGATACTAACGAGTATGAAGCGCCAGAATCAAACAAGGTTCGAACAGGATGATAAAGAAAACCAAATTTCAACCTAGACGGTCCTACCCCCATCAGGTATACCAGCCGTGAGGGAATACAACAACCCTCCAGAAGATCCTGTACTTTATCCTTGCCTCTTTGGACAATCCTAATAAGGTGTCCTATTTCTCAAAAACAACTAGCCTTCTTCTTCACATTCTCCATTCGTGACCTCCCACCAAGATGAGGTTTCGTCCTTTATTAACCTAACAGCTATTTGAACCTTCCTCCCATCGTCCATCTTAAAGGTTCCCACAAACCTCCACCTCCTTGGACTAACTTCTAGCCCGACAAACGTCTAAGTCCCTTGAAGTGGTTCTTCCGTCCTTCGTACGGAAGTCCTTATTTATCTTAGAAAAAGCATCTATACGCGGAGGGGAAGTTCAAAAAGAGAAAGAGGAAGAGATTCAAAACGGAGAATCAAAGGAAGGATATATGGCTCTTGGGGATTATATTCTCAAAATAAACCTTTCTTTCAAAAATACTCTTCTACAAACATATTTTTTAAAGTACTCTTTATAAAAATGCTTTTCAAAAATAGTTTTTCAAAATATCTTATCTGTTCTGGTAACCTTAAGCTCTGATACCTCGTGTAACACCCCACGTCCATTAATGTCACTCACAAGGGGAATGCATTAACTTCCATGGAGGTTATAAGTGAATATAGAATAGTAAAATTTCAACAAGACAGATATAAGATAGTACTTGGAAATTAAAAAAAACTTTATTTTATTGCAGCAGAAGTCAAAACATGTTTGATTACATCTTAATACCATAAATCAGAGTCAAGTACAATATCCATCTTGATAAAACAAATACATAATCCCATTACATAAATAGCCATTAAAGAAGATAACAAGCTGGACTTTACTTCAGCAGTCCTAGCTTTCCAAGGGATAAGCAATCCAATCAGGCTCCACTAGAACTGGGCCCAACCTGAGGACCTGGAGGGGGAAAAGATAGAAATAGAGGGGGTCAGACATAAAGTCTGGCGAGTATGACAATTCTAACAATACTATTTTCAAAGTAATCAGACTAAGACATAAGCTGGAGAATAAGGAAATGCCTATGAACTATTGGGTGTGACAGAACTGGCAAAGGAAACGAGGTTAACCATGGTAACATTAAAGGCATACCTACTACAGAATAATTACTACGCTGCACCACACCCGTTACTATTCACTAACGTTAATGACGCTTCCTAATCAATATAGGATAATTACTATACTCTACTGTACTGTACCGTGCTGTACTGTACTAGCACTAACTACACCCCTTAATAATGGTAATTCCACGTACTCCTAGCTGACGTCATAGGTGCCGTCTGCCCCTATCTCAACTAGGTGTACCCCTTTAATACTTAATTAATAATGGTAGCTTCGTGTACTACTAGGTGTACCCACTACCCTGCCCCATTCGATCGGCTCCCTAACTCGTAGATACCCGTGCTGGCCCCACAGTGGGGTGTATCATTCCCCTAAAGTGGCAACCCGATACAACAGAGATGCACGGCTTATACCTACACGATGCAACAACGTCTTACCTACCAGCCCGGGTCCACACACGCATATGAAACCCGTTGGACTTGCGTTGCCACCGCTCCCTGTTTTGGCCTCTTATAGTCAAACCCAGTATGCGTGTCCCGTCCTCGACTTGGGTCGAGCCCACAAAGATACGTTTTGGGATACTGGTTGAAATGGGCCTCCCACCAAGCTTCCCACCTAGGCTTGGTCCCCTCTAACACATTCCACTTAACCCCATTCATGTCCACTTACATGTTTTAAATTTGGTTAACGGTTTCTATTAGTAATTCCACATGCCACCCAAGGCACCCACTTAACCCCTATGTCCCACTAACATATTTAATTTGGTTAAGTGTTACTAATCGTATTTTCTCATGCCACCCAAGGCACCTACTTAACCCACTTCTTAGTCATGTTCATTTGCATGTGTGTTTGGTTAAGTCTTACTAATCGTATTTCAAATGCCACTAAAGGCAACCACTAGATTCCTCATGCCACCCAAAGCACCCACTAGATTCCCATGTCCTACCACATGTTTTCTTTATAAATTCAAGACCATCCCGTTCGTTGTGTCAGTTAGGGATAGCCAGGGAGGGCAGGAAACTTGTTTTCCTAACCCAAGCCTAGACACTATCCTCTCTGTCACCCTAGAACCTTCTGGTGTATGTAGATAGAAAGAATGTTAATTATCTTAAGTGATTAATTAATTAATTAATCTTTCCCAAATTTGAATAAACTTCCCTATCCAAATTAATAATTTATTCAAAATTTAATGATGTCCATAATTGACTCAATTATGTCCATCAATTTATGGTATGATAAATCGTACCCTTTTTCACCACAAATTCATTATATGCCATTAAAGGCATTTTATACCAATTTCTCAATCCCTATTCAAATTCAAATTAATCCATAATTAACTTATGACCATTTCTACACATTAATTTTCCAAATAATGTCTTAATTCCATTTTTCGCCTTTTAAGGCAATTCACATATCTCAAATTTGTTATATGCCTTTTTAAGGCTATTTCGTGCAAATTCTCAATATTAATTCTTTTAATATCACCCCTATCCCACGTTGTACGTTCGTACGTTAAATGTAAAATATACGTTAGACTCGAATAGTCTAACTCATAGCACAAAGATAAATTATCACAACAACAACATATATGTATATGACTAAAATAGATCTACTCATAAAAAGGGGTGAAACTTGCATATGTGATAGAGGTCCAACACTTAAACATGCATAAGCTAAGACTTTAACTTGCATAAGCTACACATGTTAAAGGTGTCAACTTGTTTGGTTAAATGTCACAGTCTACATAATATAACCCAAATTCATGTATAAACTTGCAACATAATGGTGGTGTGAGCTAGTATAGAACTCACACATGTCATGGATCTAATTTTAGATCTAAAATAAGTGTCATGAAACCTACACAATTTTTATTAATCAGTACCAAAACTTGCATATGTACAACTTGCATAGGATTACATATGTCATGGATCTAAAGATGTCAACTTGTTCATAA
Organism: Allium sativum; assembly: GCA_030737875.1. Lineage (NCBI taxonomy): Eukaryota > Viridiplantae > Streptophyta > Magnoliopsida > Asparagales > Amaryllidaceae > Allium > Allium sativum. The sequence continues at coordinate 152,520,491 of CM060924.1, read as the reverse complement.
TTCACATAATATGATCTCAATCAAATTTCATAAAATTGCATAGGAACATGTGTAAATCAACATCATCTAATCTAACAATATGGGTTTATATGGGTGCACCTAACTCAATAGGCAAATTCCCATAATAAAAATTCATTTAGTCATAGATTCATGCATATGGGTACACCTAACTTAATAGGCAAATTCCCATATTCAAGATCCAATTTAAATTGTGGATTCATGTATATGGGTACACCTAACTTAATAGGCTAATCTCCATAATCATGATCCATTTAATTTTTAGAAAAAAAAAACATAAACTTTAAAACATGATCCAATTTGCATAAATAACAACATCATGATTTTACTACTTGTACGATTCAACACAACTTAACATGATATCATTATCATATAACTTATGGATTTCAAACATATGTGTTAACATGAGATCAACAACATATATAAGATTTAGGACATAACATAGCATATTTACACATAGCATAGCATGATAGCATAACATAGCATAGCATGATTTTCATCATAGCATGGCATGATAGCATAACATAGCATAGCATGATTTTCATCATAGCATAACAAAACATTTAGAACATACATGATAACATAAGATTTTACAATAACATATATGACAATTCACATCATTTTCTTATGTTCCATTTACATCTTAATCAAATTAGTTTGCTAATAATCTTGTGAGAATCATCATACTCACAATTTAAGAAGAAAGTGAGAGTCTAGATTGCTTTAGAGTTGATTATAATTGGATTAGATTAGCGTTCTTCTACTTTGATTTGCGGCGGCTACTCGGAGTTCCATGGCGACGGCATGACTGCGACTTCTCTAATTTTTCATATGAATTAGAATGAGAAACTACCCACTTATTTATAGAATTTAGGATTCATTTAGGCTATTAGATTTAACCTAGAAATAACCGCAGCCGTTCAGACAAGATGGGGTTTATCTTATTGACTCAGCAATGAGTCAGAAGTGACTCAGCAAACACTCAGCAAATTAATAAACTTCTATTCATGTTTACATTAACTGCCCATATATATATAAATATATATATATATATACACAGGCACCTATTCATGAATTCAAATAAGGCAAATTAATTGCTTGCCTGAAAAAAAAAGGAAATCGAGCATATAATTTAATTTCCCCTTTTTTTTCTCTATTTCCTTGCAACATGCAAAATCAATGCATAATGAAGTTACCTACATACATACATATCTACTTATGCATAAATCTTTCCCTCCAAATAAATTGACTGTATTTATCTTCTATATTATATATATATAATATATTCAATATATATATATATATTTAATTTTTTTTTGAACCGCGTTCACACTAAGCCGCTTTTTAGCCATTCCCCTAAAACAAAGATATGGCGTCGGCGGAGATCGAACTCTGCACCTCTTGTATGCAAGTCACATGTTCCAACCAAATGAGCTATTATGTCTTTTGCTTACAATTCTTAGAACAATGCTAAACATTATTCTTTTCTCATTCCTCTTTATCCATGTTTTGCTGCAATATTTAATTTAAGGATATCTTTTTCATACGGAGTCCAATTTATGCAAACTCGGACTCTATCTCAAGAAGAATTCAGAGACGAACGCAACGACGCAACCCGTTTCACCTAATTATTTTTCTAAAAATTAATTATATCTTGATTTTTTTTAATTTTTTTTATGTTCACAGAAAATACGGGGTGTTACATTTGTCGTGAATGGTATCTTTAATAATATTGTTCTTAAACCCAAATGGAGTTAAGAAAATTAGGAACTAACTGGGGATCAGTTAAGTTGAATGGTTTCTTGGATATTGATCTGATGTTGGTTTCGGCCTTCGTGGTTAATATTTAGGGAACTGTCCTCTTACTAATTTACGGTTAGGGACTGATAGAATGGGATGTGTTCTTGGGTTTATCATGAACCGTGTTATAAATGATGTTGGTTCTTTAACGCAATTAAAGGTAGAATATTGATTTTTGTATGATTAAAACTAAGTGGAGTTTTAACGAATCGTTAATTAGATTAAAAATGATCGAGAACGGAGTATCACCAGTTTTGCTCCAAGCGATAGTTAAATCTTCAATTAGATTTGAATGTGAAATGGTAATTAATATTTACCTGGTGTTAGATATGGAGTATCACCAGTTTTGCTCTAGGGATGAATAGGTATGGATTGGGAAATAAAATAAATGATTACTTCGGTGTGGTTCGTTAATCCCGACTAGTTTTGAAAACCTTGATACGGTTTGATTTGATATCCAAAGGAAGATTAAAGAATGAATTTAAAAGAATTTATCTTTGATAAAATTAATGGGAACCTTTCCCTAAGAATGTGAAATTTAGAAACTAACCGTAAGTTAGCTAAGAAGAATGATTTCCTGGGTATTGATCTGATGTTGGTTTCGGCCTTCGGGGTTAATATTTTGGGAATTGTTCTATTACTAATTTACGGTTAGTGACGAATAAATTGGAATGAGGCGTATGTTGTGTTTGTGTAACACTTGTTTATTATATACGCGGGTTATTCAGAAAGGCTGGGTTTTAAACCCATTCTGAATAACTGATTCGACGATAAGTCGACGATGAAGACGGGGGTTGAAGACCAGAGGTCTTCACATCGTTTAGATGATTACGGATTATCTTGATTGGGCTGTACACCCAAGAGGAGGGAATCAGTTAGTGATCGTCCAGACGTACTTGGAGATCGATGGATATGCGAGGAATAAGATTCCTGCTGTTTCGTTTAGACCCAGAACGAACTTTTAAATGGACTGTGTGTCTGACATTGGATTTTGTTCTGTGCTGATTGATCTCTATTAAATATATATCTGTTTGGCGGCGTGGAATTTATTCTCTTGCTTAACGCTCTTCTCTGAGACGTACGAGCTCGGAGGTTATATATCTATAGAAATCAGTCGCATGGAGTGAATTGCCTATGTGACATACCTAAATAGCAGATGATCAAGGCTTCTGTTGAAAAGCAAAGTCTTATAGTTGATGATCAAAGCATAGCCTATGTGGCACAGCTTTGTGTATAGTGTTAATTCGCGAGCCTCACACCTCGGTATGAGTCAAAAACAGGATAAGGACCCAAGGAGTGCATGACGTTTCTTTCTAGCTATGGGTGATGTCTGTGACCTACCAACCCTGACATTTATATCATTTTTACCTATGTGGTTGTTGGAATTAGAGGCATCTCGAATATAGGTCTGATAGGACCGGGAAACGTGTGTTCAGGAATACTAATCCTCAAAAATAAGAGAGGACCAACATTGGAGGTTCCACGGATCGCTGTGTGTGGTCCTGAGGCATTTGCTAGAGTGTCTCGAACGAAGAGGAGCTTGCCCCTTGCCTCGACTCATGACGGAAATCCAATTTCCAATACGACATTGTGCGGTTTTAATTGTAGAACTAGTATGGTGACGTGATATATGGTACCCATGCCGCCTATGATTGATACATTTATATTTGAAGTTGTTTTCTTCACTTATAGTAATAAAAAAAGATGAAATTTAGCATATCAAGCATTCTTTGGCTATTATAAGGTAAAACCCCATCCTCCGGCTTGCGTTGCATTGTGTGATGGGACCTGGGTCTTATAATAGCTTCATTTTCTTTATTTTGCACTGCGCTGTTGTTATATGCACTGGTATTCTTGGGGGTAAACCTGGTCCGTGTTATACGGCGTGGTCCCTTGATTTACCTAGCTTTAATGAAAAATTAATAATTGTTTTAGTTCTCACACCAGTCACATGACTGACCTGGAGTTTATTGTTTTAACCTAAACTCTAGGTGCCCTTATTTTCCGTACGGGCAGCCAATAGTTGGGTTTTGCAGATTTATATTCAGAGGATCCTGGTTTACAGCTGGAACGATACTCGGAAAGCTCTGTATCTGTGTATTTTTTCTGTTGTGCTTCGTATTATTTTTTCCGCTGCAGTAATGTATTTAAATCTCTGATATTTTTGTGTAATTTTATCTATTCATACTCTGTAATATTCTTGTACTCTGGTGTAATTGTTGTAATAAGCAATGAAATGTTCTTTTGTTTGCTTTCCGGCTTGTCGTGTTCTCAAAAGAATCTGGGGTTTTGAACGATCTTGGTCTGTTTAGCAATCGATTCGGATCGAGCGAAATTCCTTGTTGTTACAGTTGGTATCAGAGCTCTGCTTTATAGAGCTCGAGAACAAGGCACATTAGAACGAAACAAAAGAATTCATCAGAGATTGGACTAGTAATGTCGAATAAGAATGGCTCGTTAGAGATGCGATCAGTAGTATCCTAGAACGAGTCGAAAGAGTGTTATTTTCAAAATAAAAATGAAAACCAATTTTGTTTTGAAAATTTTAATCTTATTATATGCATCTGATTATTTATTTTATATTGATTTGGTCAATCTAGTATATAAAGATTTTTCGTATACGCGTCATGAACGTATATTCGGGGTTATAATATACTGGATAGATATAGAATCACACTCTAGTCGCTCGGAGATAATCCTGGTAATGCGGCCGCATTATCAGTATTTTTGTTCGAGTTTCGAAAGTGGGATGTCTATATATTTCCATTAGGCTGGTGTGAGAACCAAAACTATATAAGATCTATTGTTGTGATTTGGCATCAAAAACATGATTTTCTGTATGTATATCAAAATTATGAATTTGAGAAGCTAATTAACTAATTGATTGTTGATTGTGTTGTTTTATTATTGGTTTGATTAATTAAAATTTTGCACAATAAAGCCAAATAAAATTTAATGGTAGGATTAAATTGATTGGATTCATTTATGTATATAGATAGATGCGTGTGTATATATATATATATATATATATATATATATATTTGTCAATTAGGTTATGGATTAGCTGTTGAGTAAAGAATTTATTTGCGTGCCCGACAAATAGGTAAGCCTTGATGAGTTGGCTGCGCAATTTTTTTATTATATAAACTCTTGTTAATGCCATTGGATGCTGTGTGCTGGTTGTTCTTTGTGAAATTATAAACGTCACCATAGGATTGTAACGATTAATTTTGAACTACACCACATGGCATACTACTTGAAGATATCATTCTCTATCATATACCACATAAGCACTTGGAGCTTATGTGACGAGGTTGAAGATTTACCATACAAGCGAGCGGCTTGTATGGCGATGACTGTATTACAGGTTGAACGGATCATGGACCGATATAGACTAAATAAAAATGTAACGGTAAATTGCCAGACTAATAAAAACCCCACACGGGTCTGGAGTTGGCAATAATCACGTCTCTCTAGTCATTAAGGCACAAAAACTATTTATAGGGTGACGAGAATTTATTTTCTAGAGTTATGATCTATACACACTCCCCTGTGGACACCAGAATATATCACTATAAATATGTGCATGCTTTTTAGGATTTATCGGGTGCCTAATACGGCCCAATAAATATCCAAACCCCTTCCCGTACAAAGGAGGTTATGGCGAAATTTTTCGAAAATTTAGGGTGTTAGCCAAATTTTTGAAGAATTAGAAAATTCTTAGAAACTGAAAAGTTGAAGAATGAAAGCCAGAATGAAAGTTGAGTTGGTTAGTTAAACAACTTTCAGCTTCAGTCCTTTTCGAGGACGAAAAGATTTTAAGTGGGGGAGATTGTAACAACCCGTATTTTCAGAACCAATTAAATTTTTTGATTTAGGCTATTTTAAGGAATATGCGAATAGAAATTGAGTATTTTTGCTAAATAAAATTTGAGAATAATTTTAAAATTAGTTTCTATCTTTTATTTGACTAAAAATAAACTCAGTAAAAGTATTAAATTGATTTATAAGATTTATTTTGAAAAAATTTGAAAGTTCGATGTTGAAAATCAACGCATAGCCCTTGAAAAGTGAAATTTTGCATAAGAGCTCAGAATTCGACGAGATAAATTTTTCTGGATTCGCAATGATAAATTATTGTTGAGTTCCAAAGGGCGCATCGAACGGAGTTAGTATGTGGCCGTGCGAGCTAAAAGAGTTCAGGGTAAAACATGCAGCCATTTTACAAAGGAACATTATTGATACGATCTCAGAATTCGATTCCCTTTTTTTTTGGATTCGTATCGTCTAATAATGGTTAAATCCGAAAGGGCATGATTTTTGGAGTTAGCGTGTGAGCATGCAAGAAGAAATGGTGCGCCAAAATCGCATTTTTAGAGCTTATCTGAGCATCTTTGAGAATTTTAACGGAAAGTCAAACGAACTCGGAATTCGACGAAACTTGTTTCGTTGGACTCGTCTTGACGTCTACTATCTCCTTTCAGAAATCCATAGCAAATGGAGATCGTTTGTGTTCGGATGATACGTGAGAAACGAACATATATTCACTTTTCCTCCTTCTCTTCATTCACTTTCTTCCTCTTCATCTTTCATTCAAAAACCCAATTAATGGGCTCCTCCTCCACCTTGTCGCTAGCGCACCCCATCAGCCCCTCCCCTCCAACGCCGGCCACCACCACTTCCTCCTCCTCCTCCTCTCTCTCTCCTCCTCTTTCCATCTTCTAATTTGCAAACCCTAGGAGCCAACCACCACCACCTACCTCCTCGGACCCCACCCCGCCACCAGCGGCCTCCCCCAAGTCAATCAAGTCCGACACCCCCCTTCAGCCATCCAACTCCGGCCGTGGGCCCCACTACACCAAAAAACTCATTTTCACCAAAAATCCCGTTTTACAAATAATACCCTGTCAATATTTCGCGAATAACTCCCAAACCGTGCGTTTTTAACCAAAACTCCACTAGACCAAAGTTGTAGAGCACGATTTTCTCTTCGATTTGGATATATGGAAGTCGTGTTTTGGAGTTCGGAGCTGTCCGGAAAACGCGTCCGAAGTCATTGGATCTGCTGCTGTTTTTCGCGATTTCCGGCAAATTGGTACAGTTTTGGAAGAAAGTCCCCTAGGCCAAAGTTGTCCGGAATGGCGCGTTTCGCCTAGTTTCAAAGTTTGGTGAAGTTTGGAAGCCGTATGCAAGTTCTAGAGCCAAAGCGGCGAATTCGAGTGCGAATAACGACAAAAGCGAGCGCGACGACAAGCATTTTCTACATTAGAAGAATCGCGACGAATTGGTTTAGCTTATGGGTGAGAACTTATCAATTTAAATTTAATTTTCTAGTTAAAAATGTATACTAGGATGCAGACGGTGCTTAGTAGCGCTCGACACCCGTCGTCCACAAACCATGGACGACTTGTTTAATTTGATTGTATTGTGAAAATTGGTTGTTTGGGGTGATTGATTGATTTGTCGGAATTTGGTTGAAATGAGATTGATATGTCTATATGGCATAAGCCAGTACAGGAGAGGGGTAATGCTAGGCATTACTCGATTTCAATATAGCGCCGTTATGCCGCCGAAATTTTCTAAAAAGTGTTAGAAAAATTTAGATAGCTAATATATTATTTTTAGCTTAAAACTACGATAAATAAAATAATTAATTGGATAGTTAAAAATAGGAATACACTTCCATTCACAAGTCAGACGACTTGCTTATGCTCGCCTATTTTTGTGATATCGATTGGGACGATAATTTTTACACATCGCCCAAGTGCACAAATAATAATCTGTGTTTGTGTATTTGAAACCCCACACGAGTGTTGGGATGATATTTGGCGTACATTAATCCCAATTATTTAGTTGTATGTCGATCGATTGGTTGATAGACTGTGTAAGCGTTAATTATTTATATTTAATTCTTATGCAGTTGTGTGGTGCACTCTGGATGATGGTTGATTACTTATCATTGCTATTATATACATGTGTTGTATGAAATCCATATAAATAACATTACATGGTAATTGATTGGGTCTCATTCCAATTTAGAAAATAAAGAATATTTTAAAATAATATTCAGAACAGGAAAGTATATATTCGTGTGTTGAATAAACAAAATATTCATGTGTTGACGATACTCATGTGTTGAGAATATTCATGTGTTGAGATTTATCATTTGTTGAACGAAATATTTTAACAATAAAATTCACATCTTTATCATATATAAAGTTACAAACTAATTGGAAACTAGTTAAGATGAGTGGTTTCCTGGGTATTGATCTGTTGTTGGTTTCGGCTTTCGGGGTTAATACTTAGGGAATTATTCTCTTACTAAATTACGGTTGGAGGTTGATTAAGAATTAAATGATAAAAATCATAATTTTATCAAATATATTAAAAAATAACAAAAATAGTCATGTGTTGACGATACTCATGTGTTGAGAATATTCATGTGTTGAAACTATTCATGTGTTGAACGAAATATTTTATACAATAGAATTCACATTTTTATTGTAAGTAAGAATTAATAAATATTCATTTGTTGAATAGAATAACGAAGTTATTGAAATATATAAAGCCATGTTGATTAGATATGCGCCATTTTGACGCGAACGATATTTATATCGATTATATTCATTTTTATAATGAATATAAAAAATGAAGTGAGTTCAAAATATAACGTTTTGAAAATATTATCATTTATATATTAATGATATGGAATATTCAGTTTTGATCTAAATTGAATATGAAGTTGAAATCGTTTTTAAAACGATTTTTAAAATACGTTTTAAATGAAATAGACAAAGTATATATATAATACATATATTATATATATTAAATGGGCTGAATAGAACGCGCTGCGCCACGACCGTTCGCGAATTTCGACCATTGACTTCGAATTGCGATTGCGGGAGATCCGACCGACGGATTCTCCTAAAACCGGCACCGTTGGGTTCGTAACGAAAAAGGCTTTCCAACGAATATAAGAAATTTGAAATCTAATGGTGGGATTTGGAATTATGTCCTAATCAATTTTGGAAAAGGTCATTGTAAGTGCAGTTCAGTGGCCGTTATTGGAAACCGACTGTACGGGCCTTGATAAAATTATTAAAAATATCTATAATTTGTGTAAAATCATAATATATGAATTGGAAAGAACTGGGATGAAAAATTCCACATTTGTATGTATAAAATTATATTTTTATCGAAATGAACTAGTTTATAACTAGAATAATAATCCAATTATTTTTAAATAAATAAAATGGATTGAGAATGGGTTTTTAATATAACCAGAATTTCTAATATAGGAATTGGAATGGATTTGAATCGAAATCATCTTCGGAATAGTTTGATGTTGGATTTCGTGATATACAAATATTGTTATGGCAATTTGAAAGATATATATTTTTATCGTTATTTCCACTAAGATATTTGTTGGTTTCAGAATTTGATATTGAATATATGCCGATATATTTTCTATTCAGGGCGTTGTAATTAATATCAAATGGGATTTTGGATTTGTCGTGAACGATATCTTTAATAATACTGTTCTTAAACCCAAATGGAGTTAAGAAAATTAGGAACTAACTGGGGATCAGTTAAGTTGAATGGTTTCTTGGATATTTATCTGATGTTGGTTTCGGGCTTCGGGGTTAATATTTAGGGAACTGTCCTCTTACTAATTTACGATTAGGGACTGATAGAATGGGATGTGCTCTTGGGTTTATCGTGAACCGAGTTATAAAAGACGTTGGTTCTTTAACCCAGTTAAAGGTAGAATATTGATTTTTGGGAAGATTAAAACTTAGTGGAGTTTTAATGAATCGTTAATTAGATAAAAAATGATCGAGAACGGAGTATCACCAATTTTTCTCCATGCGATAGTTAAATCTTCAATTAGATTTGAACGTGAAATGGTAATTAATATTTGCCGATAATGTAACACCCCGTATTTTCTATAAACATAAGGATTACAAATCAAGGCAGAATTAAATTATAAAATCAGAATCATGGGAAACGGGTTGCGCCATTGCGTTCATCGCGGAATTCTACATGAAATCGAGTCCGAGTTTCCGAAAATCGGAGTCCGTATGACAAAGATATGACTTTCCGAAGTTTCAGGAATTTATATAAAATAAAACAGCTCGAAAATAAAGCCAGAAATTCGAAATTCAAACCCAGAGAAGGCTGGCGGGAAAATTCCCGTCCATATACCCAGGTCGACTGGGGAGTCGACCTGGGGGTCGACCTGGGCCTGTTTCTGCAGATCTGGCCTGTGACGATTTTTACCTCTTTTTGACGAACCGGATGACTTCTGGACTGATCTAATCGCTCTAAACACTTCTATTCTCCTATTTAAACACCCCAAACTTCACCTTCTCTCCACACAAATTCATTCTATCTATACTCTGCCTCCGCTCTTATTAAAATAAAATAATGGCGTCGTTACTCTGCTGGAATCAAAACTAGAGCTAGTACACCTTCTTCCAATTCTAACTAAATAAGAGAACAACTACAACTATCTTTCTTTTAGAATCCAGAACAACAATTTGAGAAGAGTAATTCAGCATTTCTGCATCAACAACAGTTTATTATCCTTTCTTAAAACCACGAAAGGCAAGTACAGTTATTTTCCGATATAAACTTTAATTATGATTGTGACATGATTGTAATTTTGAATTTGAGGTTGGGTATGTTTTGTTCTGATCTATTTTATTCTGTATCTCTTTCTTCTTTCTGTTCTATAGCCAGGCTACCATGAGCCTTCGCCAAATCTCATTAGAGATTAACGCACAAACGCTAAACTTTGGGACAAATGATGAATGATGGCATAACTGGAAATAACTGATCTGTGACTGATCTAAGAAAAGGACATATGTTGTAAACTAGATCTAGATCTATGCATGTTCTGTGATTTGGAAGAAGAGGAACCATTGTATGCTAACATATGACTTGAGACCATGGACATAACGCATATTTTGAATTAAGATCCAATTTTGAGGACATGGTATATGTTGTAAGTTAAGATCTAGATTTGAGGCAAAAAGTATATTGGACATATGACCTAGGAATTGGGGCATAGAGCTGACTATAGACGTGTAATTAGTTTAGATGCATATTACATGTTGTAATCTAGATCTTTGACTAATTTAAGAAAAGAACATACGTTGTAAATTAGATCTGAATCTGAGCATACTATGTATAAAAATCTGTGATTTGGGGACATCTGATTTTAAGAATATGATACATGATCTAGATTTATGGCATATTTTAAGAAAAGGAAGATATGTGACTTAGGCGTAAAGATCTGTAGGATAACTAGTAATGTGAATACGATTAAAACTGGACATTTTGGATATTTGGTATAATTTATATGTGAATCTTTTGTACTGTGTAAGTTTAACAAAAATTGGGACATATGTTACATGGTAAATTATGACCGTAATCTGTGCCATGTAAATTTAATGCAAACATGGGGTATATGCTTATATTGTGAATCATGACAATTATTAGGCATGCAAAACTTAGGCCAAATTTATAATTAGGCAAGATATGTTAATGAAACTTTAAGGAATGATTAAAACTGTTATATTGCCTAATCGGCAAGATCTGTTATATTGCCTAATCTGCTAGTTCGGTTATATTGCCTAAACCGCTAATTAGATTGATTAGCCTAATCTGCTAATTATGTTAAATTGTTTTATCTGCTAAATCGCCTAGACTGCAAGATCTGTTATCTGTTTAATCTGTTAAGTGGCGTAATCTGTTGGAACTGAAATGCTAAAATTTGAAGTATGTAAATCTGTATGCTCAATTTAAAATTGAGCGTAACTTGTTAATAGAACCTCGAATGAACTGCTGTAACTTGTAAGAAGCTAATTTGTTAAATTAACATAATTAGTATAATGTTTGCATAATCTGTGATTGAATACATTGGCTAAACACGAAACGTGGCTAACTCGAGGTTAGAATGAGTTTGCGGCGTAATTCTGCCCGGAACTGCACGGCACATTCCAGTGGCCGCAAATAATAGGTTCTAATGTGAGAAGTTAGTCATAACGTGCTTGAAACCCGAGGTTAGACTCAGTTTGCTGCAGAAACCTACCCGGAACCAACCGGCCTAACCAGTGGCCGCAAACTGTCAGTCTAATGTGAGAGGTCTGGGCATTAATATTTAATTAATGAAAATCTAAGATAAACATGATGTCTAAAATGTGTTAGGTAGGGTTAAACCAACTGGCTAATGAATTCAATAAACCCGTTTCATGAATCTGTAGGCCCAATACAAAGTTAGACAAATCTGTAAACCTGTTAAGATCTGTATATCTGATCCATTAGTTTGAAAACTTGTCAACTTGATTGTCTCATCTATGAACTAGTTGATCTGAACTTTGTATGTCTGAACTTGTAAACAAGTTAATCTGAAATCTGCTAGTCTGGGAACACATGGTTAGGAGGGAAAATACTTGTGTCATCTGTTGTTTGGGACCCATATTAGTCAGTAACCCTTTCTGGTATCAAAACTTTGACCCAACAGTAGGTAGGGTCCGGGAACGCTTACTGAGCTAATTATAAGTGGTTCATTCTGATAATGGCGAGGGGTGTTGATGGTGCGTTCCAACCAGGTCATGTGCGTGCATGGATCCCGGCCTGCCTCTGTGGATGTAAGACGCTGTGACATCTGTAAATAGGTCTGTGTCATCCAAAGGTTGCCACTTTAGGGAATGATACACCTTCTGTGGATCCGACACAGGGTATTTATGTATTAGGGAGCCGATCGCGTGGGGTAGGATTTAGGGTACAATTAGCTTTGTCTGTTTCTGTGGGGTACCGTCTGTTTCTGTTGGGTGGCAACACCCGTCTGCGTGGTACCATCTGTCTGTTGGGGTGGTAAAGGCCCATTGACTAGTGTACACCTAATTCTAACATTCTGTTTCTATAAGGACTATTCTGTTTCTGTTCCCGTACCTTCTGTTCGGGCGGTAAAGGCCCATTACTAGCATTCTGTTCTGCGGGAATCATTCTGTTCCCGTTTCTGTTTCCGTTTAGACATTAGGGTAACACCTAATCCTGTTATACTAGTATTAGTGCAGAGAAGTGAAAAGTAATAGCTTATGTCATTCTGTTTCTTCTGTTTAACCTAAGTATATCTGCTGCTTCTGTTACTGTTATCTCTTATCCAGCTTTATGTTCATGTCATTATTATTATTATATGTTCATATGCTGAAGGTCACTGGACTTGCCAGACTTTATGTCTGACCCTGCTTGTTTTCGCCCCTTTTTCTTCCGTTCCCCCCTAGGTTATCCAAGGAGGGAATAATTTAGCTTGATTCGAATTCCTTCTGCTTGAAGTGCTTAAAGTATGGCTTCGCTCTTTATAGCTTCTGTTCTGTGGGGATTATAATTTTGAAGTTTTGTACTCTGATGATTTTCTGAACAAGACTGATATTTATGTACTTGAGTTTTTGGTAAAGATGTAACCATACTGATTTCTGTTTCCTGCTGTAATAAAGTTATAATTTCTCAAGTATTGTTTATCTGTCTCGAAATTTTCTGTTCTGTTTACTAAAATGCTCCACCAAAGTTAAGGCATTCCCTTTGTGAGTGTCCTTAACAGAGGTGGGGTGTTACACTTGGTATCAGAGCTGAAGGTTACCAGGTTAGATAAAAGTTTTTGAAAACTATTTTCAAAAAGGGTTTTAAAAAGAAGTATTTTGGAAAGAAGAGTTTATTTTGAAAAACATAGTCCCCAAAGCCATATGTCTATCTTTTGATCCTCTGTTTGAATCTTTGTCTCCTTCTTTCCTGAGTCTCCGGGGCTCCTGGCTTTCTGGGAGGTAACCTCATCGCGGCATGGTTCCGTAGGCTTGATGAGACTACGACACCTGTCAAAGGGCGAATAAGCGCCCGACTTCCATCTATAGCCGCAGTAGCTTCACCTACGGCTAATTTTCTTCCAAGCTTCGTAGGATTTTCCGTGCGATGGAGGCAGATTTCAAGGAACTTGTCAACGTATTACACGAGGATAGTAAAGAAGAGAGTAAGGAAGTTTGGCTAAGAAGCACAACCCAAGGATGAGAAACTGATGGGTATTGACTTGGTTCACAAAGGAGGCAAAAAAAAGGAAACACAAAAGAAGGAAGAAAATTATGAAGATAAGGAGGAGAAAAGTGCTTTACTTTTGGAAGCTCGACTCACCTGAATAAGGATTGCAGAAAGAGGAAGGGCACTTGCTTCAATTGTGGTAAGATGGGACACTTCACTAGGGACTGCCCGAAGAAACGAGAACAAGGACGAAGGACATGACCTACTTCTGGAAGACAGGCGAAGGCTCTCGTGGTTGGTGGATAGGATAGAAGTAGGAAAATTTCTATAAGGTTTAATTTCCTTATCTGATCATTGATTAGAACTCTTTCTGATTTTGACGTTCTGATTCTGTAGTTGAGTCTCTACACTTTAATACTAGACTTGTTTCCGATTCCGTTATAGTCTCAAACCCCATAGGGGTTACGGCTCATTTGTTTGGGATAGGTTGGGGTTTGAGAATATCCGTGTTAAGCGTTAAGTTGACTGTGACACATCTGTTCTGGGTTTTGTGGGATATGGTGATGTTTTATCATGCTTAGTTTCCTATGAATCATTATGGAATCTGATCTGTACTAGTAGTCTGTAAATATCTGAATATTTCTGATAAGGCTTCCAGTCTTGCCATTGTCTAAAGAGGATAATCCTCTGGGTGTCAATCTGATGTTGATCTTCGGGGTTGATACTTAAGGGAATTATTCTCTCAACCAATGTCTAATGGGAACCAAGTTTTTGTTTTATCTGTACTCGCTTCCATCATTCGACGATATCCTATCAAGCGAATCTTCGACCTTTAGGTAGAAACTAATGGGTGTAAACATGTGTTTGAGACATGTTATGTTTGATGGTCGCAAGCGGATGCAAGTGTTTGCTAGTGGTTGCTCGCGAATGCATATACACAGACTAGGCACTAGATCGGCTCAAAAACACTCTCACACTGCATATGGATGAGTGTGCATTTTCAATTTTGTGGATGCAGAATGGTTGACTCATCACATGGATGTTGCATCTGGATGAATGATTGCGCACACATTTAGAAATGATATGTATCAAATAGGAAAATTTCATACATGTTGGACTCATGGCACTAACATAATTCACATTAAGGAGGTCAACTGAATCAGTAGACCGCCTGATCTTTGCATTAGACAAGGAACATATACACACACTTTTGCATATGTTCATACAACATTAGAAGTTTTCTAAGGACAATGGATGCTTGTGGATGATAGTTGAGTAGATGGATGATTGGATGGCAGGACACATTCTTCTTAACTTGAAGATTTCGGGGACGAAATCCTTTAAGGAGGGGAGAATGTAACACCCCGTATTTTCTGTAAACATAAGAATTACAAATCAAGGCAGAATTAAATTATAAAATCAGTATCCAGGGAAATGGGTTGCGCCATTGCGTTCGTCTCGGAATTCTGCATGAAATCGAGTCCGAGTTTTTGAAAATCGGAGTCCGTATGACCAAGATATGACCTTCCGAAGTTTCAGGAATTTAAATAAAATAAAACAGTTCGAAATTCAAACCCAGAGAAGGCTGGCGGGAAAATTCCCGCCTATATACCCTGGTCGACTGGGGAGTCGACCCCCCCCCCAACCAGGTCGACTGGGGAGTCGACTGGGGTGTCGACCTCCCCATGACCAGGTCAACTGGGGAGTCAACCTGGGGGTCGACCTGGGCCTGTTTCTACAGATCAGACCTGTGACGATTTTTACCTCTTTTTGACGAACCGGATGACTTCTGGACTGATCTAATGGCTCTAAACACTTCTATTCTCCTATTTAAACACCCCCAAACTTCACCTTCTCTCCGCAAAAATTCATTCTACCGATACTCTGCTTCCTCTCTTATTAAAATAAAATAATGGCGTCGTTACTCTGCTGAAATCAAAACTTGAGCTAGTACACCTTCTTCCAATTCTGACGGAAAAAGAGAATAGCTACAACTATCTTTCTTTTAGAATCCAGAACAACAATTTGAGAAGAGTAATTCAGCAATTTTGCATCAACAACAGTTTATTATCCTTTCTTAAAATCACGAATGGCAAGTACAGTTATTTTCCAATAAAAACTTTAATTCTGATTGTGACATGATTGTAAATCTGAATTTGAGGTTGTGTATGTTTTGTTCTGATCTATTTTATTTTGTATCTCTTTCTTATTTCTGTTCTATAGCCAGGCTACCACGAGCCTACGCCAAATCTCATAAGAGATTAACGCACAAACGCTAAACTTTGGGACAACTGATGAATGATGGCATAACCGATCTGCGACTGATCTAAGAAAAAGGACATATGTTGTAAACTAGATCTAGATCTATGCATATTCTGTGATTTGGAAGAAGAGGAACCATTGTATGTTAACACATGACTTAAGACCTTGGACATAACGCATATTTTGAATTAAGATCCAATTTTGAGGACATGGTATATGTTGTAAGTTAAGATCTAGATTTGAGGCAAAAAGTATATCGGACATATAACCTAAGAATTGGGGCGTAAATCTGACTATAGACGTGTAATTAGTTTAGATGCATATTACATGTTGTAATCTAGATCTTTGACTAATTTAAGAAAAGAACATATGTTGTAAATTAGATCTGAATCTGAGCATACTATGTATAAAAATCTGTGATTAAGGGACATCTGATTTTAAGAATATGATACATGATCAAGATTTATGGCATATTTTAAGAAAAGGAAGATATGTGACTTAGGCGTAAAGATCTGTAGGATAACTAGTAATGTGAATACGCTTAAAACTGGACTTTTGGATATTTGGTATAATTTATATGTAAATCTTTTGTACTAGGTAAGTTTAACTAAAATTGGGACATATGTTATATGGTAAATTATGATCATAATCTGTGCCATGTAAATTTAATGCAAACGTGGGGTATATGATTATATTGTAAATCATGACAATTATTAGGTATGCAAAACTTAGGCCAAATTTATAATTAGGCAAGATATGTTAGTGAAACTTTAAGGAATGATTAAATCTGTTATATTGCCTAATCGGCTAGATCTGTTATATTGCCTAATCTGCTAGTTCGGTTATATTGCCTAAACCGCTAATTAGATTGATTAGCCTAATCTGGTAATTATGTTAAATTTTTTTATCTGCTAAATCTGTTTAATCGCCTAATCTGCAAGATCTGTTATCTGTTTAATCTATTGAGTGGCGTAATCTGTTGGAACCGAAATGCTAAAATTTGAAATATGTAAATCTGTATGCTCAATTAAAAATTGAGCGTAACTTGTTAATAGAACCTCGAATGAACTACTGTAACTTGTAAGAAGCTAATTTGTTAAATTAACATAATTAGTCTAATGTTAGCATAATTTGTGATTGAATACATTGGAAAAACATGAAACGTGGCTAACTCGAGGTTAGAATGAGTTTTCGGCGTAACTCTGCCCAGAACCGCCCGACACATTCCAGTGGCCGCAAGCAATAGGTTCTAATGTGAGAAGTTAGTCATAACGTGCTTGAAACCCGAGGTTAGACTCAGTTTGCGGCAGAAACCTGCCCGGAACCAACCGGCCTAACCAGTGGCCACAAACTGTCAGTCTAATGTGAGAGTTCTGGGCATTAATATTTAATTAATGAAAATCTAAGATAAACATGATGTCTAAAACGTGTTGGGTAGGGTTAAACCAACTGGCTAATGAATTCAATAAACCCGTTTCGTGAATCGGTAGGCCCAATACAAAGTTAGACAAATCTGTAAATCTGTTAAGATCCGTATATCTAATTCATTAGTCTAAAAACTTGTCAACTTGATTGTCTGATCTATGAACTAGTTGATCTGAACTATGTATGTCTGAACTTGTAAACAAGTTAATCTGAAATCTGCTAGTCTGGGGACACAAGGTTAGGAGGGAAAATAATTGTGTCATCTGTTGTTTGGGACCCATATTAGTCAGTAACCCTTTCTGGTATCAAAACTTTGACCCAAAAGTAGGTAGGGTCCGGGCACGCTTATTGAACTAATTATAAGCGGTTCATTCTGATAATGGCGAGGGGTGTTGATGGTGCGTTCCAACCGGGTCATGTGCGTGCATGGATCCCGGCCTGCCTCTGTGGATGTAAGACGCTGTGAGATCTGTAAATAGGTCTGTGTCATTCAAAGGTTGCCACTTTAGGGAATGATACACCCTTCTGTGGGGCCGGCATCGGGTATTTATGTATTAGGGAGCCGATCGTGTGGGGTAGGATTTAGGGTACACTTAGTTTGTCTGTTTTTTTTGGGGTACCGTCTATTTCTGTTGGGTGGCAACACCCGTCTGCGTGGTACCATCTGTCTGTTGGGGTGGTAAAGGCCTATTTACTAGTGCACACCTAATTCTAACATTTTGTTTCTGTAAGGACTATTCTGTTTCTGTTCCCGTACCTTCTGTTCGGGCGGTAAAGGCCTATTACTAGCATTCTGTTCTGTGGGAATCATTCTGTTCCCGTTTCTGTTTCAGTTTAGACATTAGGGTAACACCTAATCCTGTTGTACTAGTATTAATGCAGAGAAGTGAAAAGTAATAGCTTATGTCATTCTGTTTCTTCTGTTTAACCTAAGTATATCTGCTGCTTCTGTTACTGTTATCTGTTATCCAGCTTTATGTTCATGTCATTATTATTATTATATGTTCATATGCTGAAAGTCACTGCACTTGCTAGAGTTTATGTCCGACGTTGCTTGTTTTCGCCCCTTTTTCTTCCGTTCCCCCCTAGGTTATCCAAGGAGGGAATAATTTAGCTTGATCCGGATTCCTTCTGCTTGAAGTGCTTAAAGTATGGCTTGGCTCTTTATAGCTTCTGTTTTGTGGGGATTATAATTTTAAAGTTTTGTACTCTGATGATTTTCTGAACAAGACCGATATTTATGTACTTGAGTTTTTGGTAAAGATGTAACCATACTGATTTCTGTTTCACGCTGTAATAAAGTTATAATTTCTCAAGTATTGTTTATCTGACTCAAAATTTTCTGTTTTGTTTACTAAAATGCTCCACCAAAGTTAAGGCATTCCCTTTGTGAGTGTCCTTAACGGAGGTGGGGTGTTACAGATAACACCGTGGTGTTAGATATGGAGTATCACCAGTTTTGCTCCAGGGATGAATAGGTTGGGATTGGGAAATAAAATAAATGATTACTTCGGTGTGGTTCGCTAATCCCGACTAGTTTAGAAAACCTTGATACGGTTTGATTTGATATCAAAGGAAGATTAAAGAATAAATTTAAAAGAATTTATCTTTGATAAAATTAATGGGAACCTTTCCCTAAGAATGTGAAATTTAGAAACTAACTGTAGGTTAGCTAAGAAGAATGGTTTCCTGGGTATTGATCTGATGTTGGTTTCGGCCTTCAAGGTTAATATTTGGGGAATTGTTCTCTTACTAATTTACGGTTAGTGACTGATGAATTGGAATGAGGCGTATGTTGTGTTTGTGTAACACTTGTTTATTACATACGCCAGTTATTCGGAAAGGCCAGGTTTTAAACCCATTCTGAATAATCGATTTGACGATAAGTCGACGATGAAGACGGTGGTTGAAGACCGGAGGTCTTCAAATCGTTTAGATGATTACTGATAATCTTGATTGGGCTATACACCCAAGAGGAGGGAATCAGTTGGTGATCGTCCAGACGTACTTGGAGATCGATGGATATGCGAGGAATAAGATTCCTCCGGTTTCGTTCAGACCCAGAACGAACTTGTAAATGGACTGTGTGTCTGACATTGGATTTTGTTCTATGATGATTGATCTCTATTAAATATATATCTGTTTGGTGGCGGAGAATTTATTCCCTTGCTTAACGCCCTTCTCTGAGACGTACAAGCTCAGAGGTTATATATCGATAGAAATCAGTCGCATGGAGTGAATTGCCTGTGTGGCATGCCTAAGTGGTAGATGATCAAGGCTTCTGTTGAAAAGCAAAGTCTTGTGGTTGATGATCAAAGCACGACCTATGTGGCACAACTTTGTGAATAGCGTTAATTCGCGAGCGGTATGAGTCAAAAACGGGATAACGACCCAAGGGGTGCACGACGTTTCTTTCTAGCTATGAGTGATGTCAGTGACCTACCAGCCCTGACATATATATTATTTTTACCTATGTGGTTGTTGGAATGCGAGGCGCCTTGGATATAGGTCTGATAGGACCGAGAAACGTGTGTTCAGGAATACTAATCCTCAAAAGTAATAGAGGACCATCCTTGGAGGTTCCAAGGATTGCTATGTGTGGTCCTGAGGCATTTTCTAGAGTGTCACGAACGGAGAGGAGCTTGCCCCTTGCCTCGACTCATGACGGAAATCCAATTTCCAATACGACATCGTGCTGTTTTAATTGTAGAACTAGTATGGCGACATGATATATGGTACCCATGCCGCTTATGATTGACACATTTATATTTGAAGTTGTTTTCTTCACCTATAGTAATAATAAAAGATGAAATTTAGCATATCAAGCATTCTTTGGCTATTATAAGGTAAAACCCTATCCTCCGGCTTGCGTTGCATTGTGTGATGGGACCTGGGTCTTATAATAGCTTCATTTTCTTTATTTAACATTGCGCTGTTGTTATATGCACTGATATTCTTGGGGGTAAACCCGTTCCGTGTTATATGGCGTGGTCCCTTGATTTACCTAGCTTTGAAACCAAATTAATAACTGTTTTAGTTCTCACATCAGTCACATGACTGACCTGGAGTTTATTGTTTTAACCTAAACTTTTTGTGCCCTTATTTTCCACACGGGCAGCCAGTAGTTAGGTTTTGTAGATTTATATTCACAGGATCCTGGTTTACAGCTGGAACGATACTCGGAAAGCTCTGTATCCGTGTATTTCTTTCGGTTGTGCTTCGTATTATTTTTTCTGCTGTAGTAATGTATTTAAATCTCTGATATTTTCTGTGTAATTTTATCTATTCATACCCTGTAATATTCTTGTACTCTGATGTAATTGTTCTAATAAGCAATGAAATGTTCTTCTGTTTGCGTTCCGACTTGTCGTGTTCTCAAAACAATCAGGGGTTTCGAACGATCTTGGTCGGTTTAGCGATCGATTCGGATCGAGTGAAATTCCTTGTTGTTACACTGATCATTACTGAATCTTGCCATCCTTGGCATAATGTCTTGTACTCGAGATGGCTATGCACTTGTACACGTGAGAATTCACATGGGCTTGAGTCTGCTTGACCATGCTGTGTTCAAACTTGTATAACTTGTGATAGCTGCATGAATTTCTTGCATGCCATGTTGAATTTTAGAATGTTGTGCATGCTGCATTTCAGTATATTGTTGTTGTGTGCATGACTTGTCTGGCCTGAAAATTCCATTGGAATTTGTTGGTTTGTCTCGATTCATATGTGTATATGGGTTGCACCATGTGTTACTGGGTTGACTCGTCAATTATTCCAATTTCACTTGAACACTAGGTCATGTTGGTTGTTTGCGTTGAAATCCATGTTATGTGCATCTTGCTAAGTAAACTTGCTGCCTCGATCATGTTGCATATTTTCATGTTGCCATGTACACATGTATATATATATATATATATATATATATATATATACACACACACACACAAATGTGTATGCGTAAATGTTTGTATATATGTGTTTCTCTTCCTGTTTTGTTGCACTTGTGTGATCATTTTGTTTTTGATGAACCTATGTTGCTTCTATGTATATACATACAAACACACATATTTATACACAGATGTGTCTATATATATATATGTGTGTGTGTGTGTGTTTGTGTCTACACTTGCACTGGACTTCTTGGTTTATTCCCACTCACTACTATTTGATCGTATTTCCCCTACACAGAAATATATGTGTATATAAATACACGTATATGTGTATACGTGTTTTGTGTATGTGTGTGTGTGCAGAATATATATATATATATATATGAGCACTAGAGACATGTCTACCTTGTGGTATTTTTAGTAAATCATTGTGCATATCACAAGCAGTCTAGACACAGATGGATATATATACGTATCAGATTAGGTCATGAAATATGATGGAAACATACCAAAATTCCGAGGCGAATAAATTTTAAAAATAAAATTATATCTACTAGAATTTAAAATTATTTTTGTTCCAGGTTACAGTATGTGTTTCTTGTGACAGGTAAGCAGGTGACTAGACCGACTGAGAAGCAAACAGAAGACAAGTGTGTCAGTGTGTCAATGTGTATATAACAGAGAGTCAATGCAGAATAGTGTAGAGTGAAATGTATGTTTATACAACTATTATCCCCCAACCACTATGGATTTGAAGATCTCAGAAAGGGCTTTGATTTTTGTTTTATAATTTTCTTGAATCGATTAGCGGATTTGGAGAAATTTAAGCTGGAAATTTTGAGCTTGTTTCCGCCATGTATTTGGGCAGCGAGTTGAAGGTTTGACCGCGATGAAAACTTCTGACCTAGTTTTACCGGGGATAAATATTTATACTTTTATTTATTTTTATTTTCATTTTCAAAAATACATGATTATTGATATGAACTCCAAATCCAGCCCAACGAGTGTCGTTCCTAGCGTAAAACCCCTATTCCGAACACAATGGGATATTATCATAAGGCAATTCAATTGTTTCGATCAGTTTTCGTCAAAATTAAAATATAAAGTAATGTATATTGAATTTAAACGTACATTTTAATTTACCAGGGCCACATACTGCCTCCAAAAATTTTAAATAAATAAATCTAGCTATGTTTTGATGATACGGTCCTAACAAAATTAATTTCGTCGAATTTGGAGGCCGTTTGAAAAATGGCCATTTTCAAGTCTGTAACGTCCCGTATTTTCTTGCCATTTTTTTTGAAATATTTTATTTATTTAAAATATTGTTTTGAGTTTAAATAATGGAATTTGACCATTTTAATTTGAATATTTACTTATTTTGAATATTATAATAATACTTTATTTTCCGCATATTTGGGAAAAATGTTGATTTTGCTGTATAATGTGAACGAGCGATTTAAAGTGGTTTAAATATGGTTTATATTAAATTATATTAATATATTCGTTATTAAAACGACGTCAGAACGTTTAATTTATAATTTAATTACAAAACGAGCTACAGCGACACGACAGTTCATAATTTGGCGTTCTGAACTTTAAACGGCTGTACAGGGCCCAATATGAGTCGGATTTCCTCGAAACAAGAAACGTCTGAATCTGTTGGATAATATTTTTCTAATGAAAGAGAAAAACCGAGTTTTCGTGTTGTAGATTTTGTTTATTGTCCAAATCAAATTTTGAAATAGTCGCTATGGAATTCCTTTATATATTACATCGTTTATTTGTATAAAATAAAGGGTTTTCAAATTTTGTTAATATCGATTTGGTTTGAAATTCAACCCGGGATATTTAATTGTGGTAGTGTATGAAATTCTGGTCGTATATGCACAATTTCAATATTTTAATATTATTATATTGAGGTATTTTAAAATTGGTTTATTTTATTTGAATTGGGCAGTTATAAAAGGGATTTTATTCGAACGACCTTCGTTTTCGATGAAACAAATTTAATGAGACCGTAATAGCTAGTTATTGCTAGGTTTCAAGTGGTGCGTCAATAAGAGTTATTCTGTGAGCGTGGCAAAATAAAATACAAATAAAACGACCATTTGGACATGAACGAGCGCCATTTGAGCAAACGACCTCGGAATTCGACGTAACGAGTTTCATTAGGACCGTAACGGCAAATAATACTATAACGTCAATTTTCGTTGCGAACGGAGTTTGTATGTGAGCGCAGAAGCGAATAAACGGTGTTTGAAATTGTGATAGACACGAATAAATATCGTTAGTCGTCATCACACGTCACAAAAACTTAAAATAATATTATTTCATTTATAAATACACCTCTATTCAGCCAAAATCACCAGCCTTTACATCTGAAACATTTCCACCATTCTGAAAATTTGCAGAAAAGTCCGGTTTTACAAAACAATTTATATCTTTAAATCTGGAGCGAATCGGATGGAGGAACCTAA
This sequence comes from Allium sativum, assembly GCA_030737875.1. NCBI lineage: Eukaryota > Viridiplantae > Streptophyta > Magnoliopsida > Asparagales > Amaryllidaceae > Allium > Allium sativum. The sequence continues at coordinate 152,496,580 of CM060924.1, read as the reverse complement.
AGCAAAGTGGTAGATCGGGTCGATATCTACCTACTGTAAAAAGTTGGGGGTGAAAGGAGCGATGTGTTGGCTGAAAATCACCAAAATCCGTGAATTTTCAGTTCTATTTTAAGGGGTTTTGCGGCGATTTGGTGAAGGATTTGATACTGGGTCCAAAGTAAAACTTGTTGAGGAGATCGAGAGCTTGAAGTTTTCCTTTTGTCGGGGGAGCTAAAGTGGCCTGTGGTGGCGGGGAAACTGAGTTGATCGGAGGGGTGGTTTTTTCGAAGTTGTGTTGAGTTCGAATACGACTTGTGCAAATTCCAGCGGCTATGGTCGATGGGAGGTCTGTGCCTGAAGGGGAGTGGAAGTAGGACGAACGCGGGTCAGTTTTTGGGGTGGTCCGGTGTCACATCATTGCCGGTGGTGGCTGTAGTTCGTCCACAAATGGGTTTCGTTCAACCTGGGTTTTCAGGTAGTCGGAGGCGCTGGGGTTCTGGGCTTCCACGCGACGACAGAGGGATGGACGAAGGTGAGAGTGGAGGGGGTCCGGCGGTCTCAGATCACCGGTGGCGGGGCTGATGAGGTCGTGTTCTGTTCGATGTTGGGAAAATCGTGAACTGGGTAATTGGAGAAGACGGGCTCAAGGTTTTCTAGAAGGGGAAAACTCGTAATGACCTGCTGACGTGGCGCTAATTAAAGGTAATTAGGATAATTTAATTAAATAATTAGTTTATAAAATATCGATTAACACATACAAACGGGAAATTAGTGTAACTTTCACATACGTTGACGAAATGTAACAAAACTGGATCCGTTGGGATAGCAGGGACGAGGCCTAGGTGATGGCAATGACTAGGCACCGATCTGATGCAGCTGAAATTTCAGTTAATTTTGAACGTCTGTTAAAGATTAAAAGGAATAAATGCGACCACCGTCAACCGAATAATCTGGTGAGTTAATTCTCACACCTTTTGGAATCCTGTGATGTCGTAAATTCACATTAAAATATAATTTACGGTTAAAAGTATAAATTGGTCGATTGGTTGCTATGGACATTATTGGTTATTTGATTGGTTGCTGTTTTTCGTCGTTTAAATGCGTTATATTATTGAAATTAATTTCATATATTATTATGAAATGTATAACGAGCTGTAGTGCAGGGAAGAACAGGTTGGTGGCATCCGACCGAATTCCTTAAATATTATATATGTTATTTATTTGTTTTATATTGTTGATATTTGAACTGATTGAACCCCATATGGTAGAAAAACCTGTTTGAGCGTGATGGTTGAATAGATATTCAACTGTGTTGTGTTTAAAATAAATCGACAGTGTTGATTAGGTAATTGGCAGTGAATGGCCATAAACGTGTTGTCTTAGACGTCGTTTTACCGTTCGGTGAATTGATGCAGTTTTAAAGTTATAAATTATTTTATAACTGAACTAAAGCTTTTCAGTCATTTTTATAAGTAATTAAATTAGAAATTTATAAATAAATAGTTTAATCGAGTTTATAAAAGAAATTACTTAAATGGTTTACGTAATAAAATCTTGTTATATATACAAGTTCTAAAAGCTAGAAAGCAAAGGAAATATACACAAATGGTTTGTGTTAAATATTGATAAAGGGATTTTTGAAAATGAAATCCAAGTTAAAATGGTTTTATTTTAAAGAAGTGGATAAGCGGATTTTAGTCACAAATCCAAGATAAATTTTATTATAGAAATGCCCAAATAGATGGAATCAAATTATTTGACGAGGGATTTATATTATAAATCGAAATGTTATAAGTGAAATAATACTTGATGTTAAAGTTGTGTTTTAGTGAATGTTTACTTAATTAAAGGAATTAAGTAAAGGGATTATTGAACAAGGATTTCAAATGTAAGAAAAAGTTTATAAACCAGGTTTGAAATCAAAGGGGAAATGAGATTTTAATATTAGTGGTTAAGTGACAAACTATTATTTTTCTAAGATGAAAATGTTGTCGATCAAGGTCCGAGAGGTAAATAAAGTACCCCAACTTGAACGGCTTCACTACTATCGAGGAACGATATTTGCTTGGGACGAGTAAAGGTGTTGAAATTTTTTTTATCCTATACGAAGAATATTGGACACTAATGCGATATTTTGGAATATAAAGAATACTAAAATATTAGCTGCAATGTAAATAAAAATATTTGGTTAAATCATATAAGTCGACATTTGCTTTACCATATCAGAATTGGTAACTTGTTAATACCATTAAGAAAAAATATATATGCATATGTTTATATATATATATTGAGATGCATATTATAAGGGAAATGGGAAAAAGGTTTTGTAGGAATATGACAATATTACCAACGGAATAGGAAATGGTAAATTAGGTATATGTATGTACTCTAAGACATATAAAATAGTTTTGTTATATAAAAATAAGGATAAACAAATGTTCTAATATATTGGGAGGTTTAGAAGTTATTACCTATTTTGTAATTTATTTTTATAGAGGCCAAGAACTGTCAAGCACTGAATCAATAAACTCATTTTATTTACACGAATGTTATTTGATAGTTAAAACACCGACTATCGAGCCTGACCAATACGATTGTTGGTATGGAAAGTCTGGGATCGAATTTATATCCGAAAGCCATTCCGACTAGCAAATACGTGAAGATGCTGATTAAGATGGAGGAATTGAAGACCGTGGATCTTCATAAACGGAAGGACTACTTGTCGAATTTCTCTGGCTTGCAACCAGAGTTATTTGATTTGTGATTCTGTCATGGTTGGAATCTACGGATTTGCAAGGACTACTTGCTACTAATCCTTGGGGTGATTCCTATACAAGGATGAGGTAGGAGGGTGCCTTCGGTTCTTCCTGTTCCTGGATGACTTGTATGGATGAAAGTCTGACAGAGTATTTCCTTAAAACCACGTACGTTGATTTTTACAAATATACCAAGTTAGTGGCAAAGAATGGCCCTTCTTTAAAAACATAGAGTATATTTGCGGACGTCAATTAGTGATTTGATGGATATGACAATGTGGCATTCAAGGTGAATGATGACCAAATGTTTTAAAGTTAAGTTCTAGCCACAAGCCTCATCAACCGGGAAATGACAAAAATCGGGCTGGCAGCATGGCTATGAGGTTCGCCCTCATTAGGGTGTATAATCACCTATCTAGAGAAATTCCATTTGCTTCTTTAATCTATATTCGATGTTATCCCTTTTTCGGGAGACAGTTGCTGATCCCAACCGCCGGTGATATACATTCGATACACTCGAGCGAAATGAGTGGTCGGTCATGTGTGGGTCGGGTTGCAAGACGTTCTTGTTGAACCAAGTGTATTCGCCTCTAGAGATACACTGTGGGAAGGTGGTCCCATAGCTTGTCATAGTTGGAACCCAATCTCCAATAAGCGCCCGCGGTTTTCGATTGTATAATATATATGTGGAGCGTGAGATGCAAGCGTTCCGCTAGATTGTTAATTATTTGTATTTAGATACTATGATAATATCAGAGTAAGTTATGATTTCAAAAACGTTTTGGGTTATAGTAAGGTAAAAATCGTCCGTGTTTATGTGTGGGCTGGTCTTACTATTATCCTTTGAATTAATAAAGGATTTTCCAAAGTTAAACAAGTTGTGTGTTCTGTGAATTTATCATCGAAAGTATTCAAGACTGACCAAGTGTATTTTGCTTTGCTTCTAATGTGCTCTGGTCAGACCGAGCATGTTCCAGGTTAGGTTTCGCTTGGAGTTTCAGGAGTTAGAAGCGGGCGGCTTCACCGTTAGTTATATAAAGTTAATTTCCGCTATGACTGATGTACGTTGTGCTCTGATGGTTGGTATGTATATGCAATTCTTTTGTATAAAAAGATTTGTGATATTATATTTTATCTGTTCTGCTGTGAGATTCTGATGTGGTGTTCTTCTTCTTTTTTCTATTCTAATAATCTTTCTGTAACAACCCGAAAATCTGGGCCAGTTTAAAAATTTTATTTTGGCGATTTTAGCGAATTTTGATTATTTAAAATAGATTATTTTAAATAATATCGACGAGAAATTTTATTTTGAATATATTAGAACGTATATATTATATACGTCGTCGTTAGAATATAAATATTTATATATAATTTTATAATAGAATTGAAAATGGCGCGGTAGTTCGATAATTCGATTTCAAACTTCAATTTTATGTACCGGGTGCAAAACAATCCGGATTTTAGTGAAACCAAAAACATTAGGATCTAATTGATAATACCTTTCCAACAAATCCGAAAAATCAAAATTTCATAGCGGGAATCAAAAGATATGTGCAGTTGAAAATTCTGAATAGTCGCTATGGAATTCAGGCCCTTAAAAATGGAGATTTTGCAAACGACCTCGGATTTTGACGAAACCACTTTTGTTGGATCCGTGATGTCAAGTTATTGTTAGGTTTCAAATTTCATAATTTTTCGAATCAATATGTGAGCGTGGCAAAGGAAAACGCGTTTGACCAGTTTCAGTTGATTTTAATCGACTGGAAAATGGCCATTTTTCCAACGGTCTCAGAATTCGACGAAACTAGTTTTGTTAGGACCGTATCATAAATACGAAGCTAGAAAATATTTTCCTGGAATTTTTCTGGTTAGTATGTGACCCCGATAAATTGAAATGTACGTTTAAAATTCAATATAATGATTTAAATGTAAATTAAACGGAAACTGATTGTAACGATCGAATCAGCCTGCGATACATATCCCATTGTGTTCGGAATGGGGGTAATCCGCTATGGACGCCAGGCGGTGGACCTCGTTTAGAGGTCGTATGAAAAAGTCAACTTTTTGCAATTAAAATAATTAAAATAAACTAAAAAAATTAAATTATCTCCCTCCTCCCCTTTAATCCTTCTGCCCCCCCTCCAAATCATTATTTCAGATCGACGAAAAAAAAGAAAAAAAAAACCTCGACAACTACAAAGCCGCCTCCTCCACCGTCGATGCCACCGCGCCTCCTTCTTCTCCTTCCCCCTTTCCCCTCCACGCTCCTCTCTCTCGCACTCTCCCTCTCCTCCAGCTCGACCGAAACCCCCTACGTGAAGACCGACGCTGCAGACACCCACCGCACCACCAAACGGACCTGCCGCCTCCGACTGCACCGCCTCCACCGCTTCCCACAGACGCCGACCCCCAGCTGCTCCGATGTGAAACGCCTTTCCCCCTCCCAACGCTGTGAGTGTCATCCCTCCTTTGATTTGTTATTTCATAGGTTTTTATTTTAAAAAAGTATAGTCTCTTTATTTATTATTTATCGTAAAGGTCGGATTTTTAATTTATAAAAGGTCGGATTTTTAATTTATAAAAGGTCGGATTTTTAATTTATAAAGATAGGATTTTTATATAGATAAAAATATGATTTTTATATTTTTAAAGTATTAAAAATATAGTCTTTACTATATATATGATGTAAAGATATGATTTTGTATATGTAGAGGATTAAAAATATAATTTTTACATGATAGGAATATTAGAAATAGCATCCTTATATGTGTATAAGAATAAAGATGTGATTTTTATAATGTTATTTTTGAAAAGGCGAAATCTTTATTTTTAAAAAGGCGCAATCTTTATATAGAGAATAGCGTGATAAAAATATCATCTTTATTATATGAACATCGAAGTAAAAATTCGATTTTTATATATTGAATAGCGAAGTAAAAATTCGATTTTTATATATTGAATAGCAATATAAAAATGTGATTTTTATATATATAGTGGCTACGGGCAACGAAGATGACGAAGAAGGCGAGAACAACAAAGATTTCCAAAAAAAGAAGAGCCGTGGAGTTAGGACAGCTATTTGTGAGAATTTCTCACTCTTTAATTTAATTTTCTAGTTATATATACTAGGATGCAAACGGTGTTTAGTAGCACCCGACACCCGTCATCCACAGACCATGGATGGCTTGTTTGTTTAATTGGTTGGTTGTGTAGTTAGTTAGATTATTTGGTTTGAATTGAATTGTTTGGTGAAATGAAATTGATTTGATTGATGTGTGAATGGCGTGGGCCTTCACTAGACCGGGGATAAGGCTAGGTCTTGTCCCGTTTCTAGTATCGTGCCGTTATGCCGCCGAAATTTTCTAAAATTAGTTAGAAAATAAAAATATCATTTTATTTAAAGAAAGAACTGAATAAAAATTCATATGTTAAGATAAAATGTTTTATCGTTAAAAATATAATTTTTAATGTGAATATGAATATGGTGAATGTGAATAAATAAATATTCATTTACAAACCGGACGGTTTGTTTATGTACACCTATTTGAAGGACATTGATTGGGTCGATAAATTTTACACATCGCCCAACTGCACAAATAAAAATATGTGTTTGTTGATTTGAAACCCCACACGGGTGTTGGGATGAAATTTGAAGTTCACTCATCCTGATTGATTAAATATGTCGATCGATTGATTGACAGGCTGTCATAAGCGTTAGATATCTATATTTGATGCTTATACAGTGTAGTGCACTTTGGTTGATGGTTGATTATTTTTCAATGCTATTATATACGTGTGATGTATGAAAATCCATATAATTAACATTATATGGTGATTGATTGGGCCTCATTCCAATTTAGAAAATAAAGAATATTATAATATAAAGGTTCATGTGTTGATTGTACTCATTCGTTGAGATAAGTCATGTGTTGAACGAAATATTTTAATAATAAAATTTACATCTTTATCAATATAAAATAAAGGTTCACGTGTTGACTGTACTCATCCGTTGAGATAAGTCATGTGTTGAACGAAATATTTTAATATAGAAATATTTGAATAGGAAATATTTGAAAAAGAAATATTTGAAAAAGAAATATATGAAAATAGAATGATATGAAGCCGTGTTGATTAGAGATGCGCCATTCTGACGTGAACGATGTTTATATCGATTTTATTCATTTTAAAATGAATATTGAAAAGTGACTTCGAAATCGCATATCTCGAAATGAAATTTGAATTTGATTTGAATAGAAAACGAATTCGAATTGAATTCGAATTGAATATATAACGAATTTGATTTGAATAGAAAATGAATTTTATTTGATTTGAATATATAACGAATTTGATTTCAATGGAATATATAACGAATTTGATTCGAATAGAAAACCAATTTGAATTGAATCGAATAGAAAACCAATTTGAATTGAATCGAATAGAAAAACCAATTTGAATTGAATCGAATAGAAAACGACATTGGAATTGAATTAAATCGAAAACGAATTCAAATTGAATTGAAAGCGAATTGAAATGAATTCAAATTGAATTGAAATTTGAATTGAATAGAAATGAATTTTAAAACGAATTTATAAAGAAGAATTCAATTTTGATTTGAATTGAAATGGAAGTTGAAATTGCTTTTGAAACGAATTTAAAACTATTTATATAATTCGTTTTAAATAGAAATCGACGAAATATATATTATATATTATATATATATATATATATATATAAAATATAATGGCCTGAATAGAACGCGCCGCGCCGCGGCAGCTCGTGAATTTCGACCATTTATTTCAAACGGACATTACGGGAGATCCGACCGTCGCATTCTCCTGAAACCGGAACCGTTGGGTTCGTATCGAAAAGAGCTTTCTAACGAATATTAGAAATTAGAAATCTAACGGTTAGATTTGGAATTATGTCCAAATCAAATTTGAAAAAGGTCGCTGTAAGTGCAGTTCGATGGCCGTTGATGGAAATCGACTATACGGGCCTTGATAAAATTATTAAAAATAGTAATAATTTGTGTAAAATCATAAGAAATGATTTAGAAAGAATCGGTATGAAAAACTCCATATTTGAAAAGATAAAAATAGATTTTTATCGAAATAAGCTAGTTTTGAACTAGAACTATAATTCTATTTATTTTTAAATAAATAAATTGAATTTGAAAAGGGTTTTAAAGATAACCAGAATTTCCAATGATTACATTGGAGTGGATTTGAATCGAAATTGTCTTCGGAATATTTCGATGTTGGAATTCGTGATTATACAGATGTGGTTATGGAAATTTGAAAGATATATATATTTATATCGTTATTTCCAATACGACATTTGTTAATCGTAGAATTTGATATTGAATATAAGCCGATGTATTTTCTATTCAGAGCCTTGTATTGAATATCAAATGTGATTTGGGTTTATCGTGAATAGTGTCTTCACTAACACTGTTCTTGAACCCAGTTGAGAAAAGATTAAATCTTTTTATTTAGATTTAATGAATTGTACCAATTAAATGATGTTTAATTGGAATTAAATTGATATTGATTTTTGGGTTTATCGTGGACAGTGTTTTAAATAACACCCGTTCTTTAACCCGATAATTAATGGAATGTGATTTTGGGTTTATCGTGAACTGTGTTTTAAATGACACTGATTCTTTAACCCAGTTAAAGATTAAAACTAAGTGGAGTTTTAATGAATCTTTAATTAGATTGAAATAATCGAGAATGGAGTATCACCAGTTTTACTTCAGGCGATAGTTAAATCTTTAATTAGATTTGAACGTAAAATGGTAAATGAATTTACCGATGACACCGTGGTGTTAGATATGAAGTATTACCAGTTTTACTTCATGGGATGAATAGGTTGCGATTGGGACATTAAAACAAATGATTACTTCGGTAAGATTCGTTAATCCCGACTAGCTGAATCAAAATTCAAAAGAAGATTAGAGAATAAATTCAAGGAATTTATCTTGGATAAAATTAATGGGAACCTTTCCCTATGAATGTGAAATTTAGAAACTAACCGTCGGTTAGCTAAGCAGAACGGTTTTCTGGATATTGATCTGATGTTGGTTTCGTCCTTCGGGGTTAATATTTGGGGAATTATTCTCTTGATTAATTTACGGTTAGTGACTGATGAATTGGAATGAGGCGTATGTTGTGTTTGTGTAACACTTATTTAAAATATACGCGAGTTATTCGGAAAAACCGGGTTTATCCCATTCTGAATAACTGATACGACGATAAGTCGAAGATGAAGACGACGGTCGAAGACCGGAAGTCTTCACGTCATTTGGGTGATTGCTGATGATCTTGATTGGGCTGTACACCTGAGAAGATGGAAACAGTTGGTGATCGTCCAGACGTGCTTGGAGATCGATGGATATGCGGGGTACTAGGTGCCTCCGGTTTCGTTCAGACCCAGAACGGACTTGTAAATGGACTATGTGTCTGACATTGGATTTTAGTCTGTGTGATTGATTTCTATTAAATATAAATCTGTTTGGCGGCGGAGAATTTATTCTCTTGCTTAACGCCCTTCTCTGTGACGTACGAGCTCAGAGGTTATATACTGATGGATATCAAACGCATAGAGTGAACTGCCGGTGTGGCATGCCTAAGTGGCGAATGATCAAGGCTTCTGTTGAAAAGCAAAGTCTTGTGGTTGATGATCGAAGCACGGCCTTTGTGGCGTAGCTTTGTGTAACGTTTACTTCGCGAGTTTCACACCCGGTATGAACCAAAAACGGGAGACGGACCTCAGGGAGGGCAGGCGTTTCTTTCTAGTTAGAAGTGGCGTCAGTGGTTTTACACGCCCTGACGAGTTTGACTTATGTGGTTGTTGCTGTTGCGAGGCGCCTCAGTTTGATCGGACGATCCGGGTCCGATGGAGTCATTTAGTTGGCTCACCTACGCCCCAAAGGGCGGGGAAACGCAGTGTTCAGGATTTCGTCTAATCCACATCGGTGGACCGGCCCTGTCGCTCCAAGGGACGATGCGTTCTGTTCCTAAGACACGGGCTAGAGCGTCTCGAATCGGTTGAGGACTATCTTTTGCCTCGGTTCATAGATGGAAATCCAATTTCCAAATACGTGACATTTGCGGTTTTATTTGTAGAGCCTAGTATGGCGACATAGTGGGATGGGGCACTTATGTCGTCTATGATTGATACTTATGATTTGAAGTTGTTTTATACACTATGCACTTATAATAGTATCAAATGATTTGTTTTCAACGTATCAAGCATTCTTGGCTATTATAAGGTAAAAACCGTATCCCCCGGCTTGCGATGCATTGTGTGATAGGACCTGGGTCTTATAATAGCTTCATTTTTCTTTATTTAGCATTGCGCTGTTGTTTTATGCAATGGTATTCTCGGGAGGAAACCCATTCCGTGTTATACGGCGTGGTCCCTTGATTTACCGAACTTTAAAAATAAAGATCAATAACTGTTTTAGTTCTCACACCAGTCCCATGACTGACCTGGAGTTTATTGTTTTAACCTAAACTCTGGGTGCCCCTATTTTGACACGGGCAGCTAGTAGTTTTGGTTTTGCAGATTTATATTCACAGGATCCTGGTTTACAGCTGGAACGATATCCGGAAAGCTTTGTATCCGTATATCTCTTCTAGTTGTGTATTGTATTATTTTCCGCTGCTATGTATTTAAATGTAATTTAAATCTCTGATATTTCTGTGTAATATTTATTCATACTCTGTATATTCTTGTAATCTGATGCATTGTTGTAATATACAATGAAATGTTCTTCCGTCTGCGTTCTATTGTGGCTTGTTCTCGAACTATCCGCCGCTTTCCTTTGTGGGGAAGTTACGGGTTTTCACAGTTGGTATCAGATCTTTGGTTTACAAAGCTCAGAGAACAAGACACATTAGAACCATACGAAAGAATTCATCAGAAATTGGATTAGTAATATCCAATGGGAATGACTCGTTAGAGATGGGATCAGTAGTATCCTAGAACGAGTGTGAAGAGTATATTTTTAAAAATGAAAACAAATTTTTGTTTTGAAAATTTAAATCAACTATTCGTATTTGATTATTTATCTATATAGATTTGGCAATCCGATATATAAAGATTTTGCATATATGTCTTGCAAACGTGTATTCGAAGTTTTAATATACTGGATAGTTATAGAATCATACTCTAGTTGCCCGGGGATAATTCTGGTGACGGAGCACCATCGCTAGTATTTATTTTCGAGTAACAAAAGTGAGATTTCTATATTTCCTATTGACTGGTGTGAGAACCGAAACTAGATAGGGCTTATTGTTGTGATTTGGCATCAAAAACATGATTTTTGTATATGTATCAAAATTATGAATTTGAAACTCTAATTCACTAATTGATTGATGTTTGGGTTGCTTGTTTATTTGTTTGCTAATTTTTAGCCATTTAGCCTAATTGAATCCAATATTGAATTATATTGAAATTTGGTCGCATTTGCTTGCATATACATATACTTACATTGAACAGGTCATAGCAAGGAGGCTAGAGCAGAGAATAAAATTTGTTTGCCCGACAAATAGGTACATGTTTACTACATAATTTACTGTTTTGTTTGGGTGATGATGATTTTATGAGCCTATTGGCTAGCCGCTTGGCTTTTTCTTTTTCTTTTTGAGATCAGAAGGCCTGTATGGCAATTTCGGGATTTCCCCGATGCTCCCGGTGCAGGGGAGGTTATGGCGAAATTTTTCAAAAATTTAGGGTGTTAGCCAAATTTTTGAAATTTTAGAAAATTCTCAGAAACTGAAAATTTGGAGAATGGAAGCCAGATCGAACATAGAGTTGATTAATCAAACCACTTTCGACTTTGTTCCTTTTCGGGGACGAAAAGTTTTAAGTGGGGGAGATTGTAACAACCCGAAAATCTGGGCCAGTTTAAAATTTTTATTTTGGCGATTTTAGCGAATTTTGATTATTTAAAATAGATTATTTTAAATAATATCGACGAGAAATTTTATTTTGAATATATTAGAACGTATATATTATATACGTCATCATTAGAATATAAATATTTATATATAATTTTATAATAGAATTGAAAATGGCGCGGTAGTTCGATAATTCGATTTCAAACATCAATTTTATGTACCGGGTGCAAAACAATCCGGATTTTAGTGAAACCAAAAACATTAGGATCTAATTGATAATACCTTTACAACAAATCCAAAAAATCAAAATTTCATAGCGGGAATCAAAAGATATGTCCAGTTGAAAATTCTGAATAGTCGCTATGGAATTCAGGCCCTTAAAAATGGAGATTTTGCAAACGACCTCAGATTTCGACGAAACCACTTTTGTTGGATCCGTGATGTCAAGTTATTGTTAGGTTTCAGATTTCATAATTTTTCGAATCAATATGTGAGCGTGGCAAAGGAAAACGCGTTTGACCAGTTTCAGTTGATTTTAATCGACTGGAAAATGGCCATTTTTCCAACGGTCTCAGAATTCGACGAAACTAGTTTTGTTAGGACTGTATCGTAAATACGAAGCTAGAAAATATTTTTCTGGAAATTTTCTGGTTAGTATGTGACCCCGATAAATTGAAATGTACGTTTAAAATTCAATATAATGATTTAAATGTAAATTAAACGGAAACTGATTGTAACGATCGAATCAGCCTGCGATACATATCCCATTGTGTTCGGAATGGGGGTAATCCGCTATGGACGACAGGCGGTGGACCTCGTTTAGAGGTCGTATGAAAAAGTCAACTTTTTGCAATTAAAATAATTAAAATAAACTAAAAAAATTATATTATCTCCCTCCTCCCCTTTAATCCTTCTGCCCCCCCAAATCATTATTTAAGATCGACGAAAAAAAAACCTCGACAACTACGAAGCCGCCTCCTCCACCGCCGATGCCACCGCGCCTCCTTCTTCTCCTTCCCCCTTTCCCCTCCACGCTCCTCTCTCTCGCACTCTCCCTCTCCTCCAGCTCGACCGAAACCCCCTACGTGAAGACTGACGCTGCAGACACCCACCGCACCACCAAACGGACCTGCCGCCTCCGACTGCACCGCCTCCACCGCTTCCCACAGACGCCGACCCCCAGCTGCTCCGACGTGAAACGCCTTCCCCCCTCCCAACGCTGTGAGTGTCAGCCCTCCTTTGATTTGTTATTTCATAGGTTTTTATTTTAAAGAAAGTATAGTCTCTTTATTTATTATTTATCGTAAAGGTCGGATTTTTAATTTATAAAAGGTCGGATTTTTAATTTATAAAAGGTCGGATTTTTAATTTATAAAGATAGGATTTTTATATAGATAAAAATATGATTTTTATATTTTTAAAGTATTAAAAATATAGTCTTTACTATATATATGATGTAAAGATATGATTTTTGTATATGTAGAGGATTAAAAATATAATTTTTACATGATAGGAATATTAGAAATAGCATCTTTATATGTGTAGAAGAATAAAGATGTGATTTTTATAATGTTATTTTTGAAAAGGCGAAATCTTCATTATTAAAAAGGCGCAATCTTTATATAGAGAATAGCGTGATAAAAATATCATCTTTATTATATGAACATAAAAGTAAAAATTCGATTTTTATATATTGAATAGCGAAGTAAAAATTCGATTTTTATATATTGAATAGCAATATAAAAATGTGATTTTTATATATATAGTGGCTACGGGCAACGAAGATGACGAAGAAGGCGAGAACAACAAAGATTTCCAAAAAAAGAAGAGCCGTGGAGCTAGGATAGCTATTTGTGAGAATTTCTCACTCTTTAATTTAATTTTCTAGTTATATATACTAGGATGTAAACGGTGTTTAGTAGCACCCGACACCCGTCATCCACAGACCATGGATGGCTTGTTTGTTTAATTGGTTGGTTGTGTAGTTGGTTAGATTATTTGGTTTGAATTGAATTGTTTGGTGAAATGAAATTGATTTGATTGATGTGTGAATGGCGTGGGCCTTCACTAGACCGGGGATAAGGCTAGGCCTTGTCTCGTTTCTAGTATCGTGCCGTTATGCCGCCGAAATTTTCTAAAATAAGTTAGAAAATAAAAATATCATTTTATTTAAAGAAAGAACTGAATAAAAATTCATATGTTAAGATAAAATGTTTTATCGTTAAAAATATAATTTTTAACGTGAATATGAATATGGTGAATGTGAATAAATAAATATTCATTTACAAACCGGACGGTTTGTTTATGTACACCTATTTGAAGGACATTGATTGGGTCGATAAATTTTACACATCGCCCAACTGCACAAATAAAAATATGTGTTTGTTGATTTGAAACCCCATATGGGTGTTGGGATGAAATTTGAAGTTCACTCATCCTGATTGATTAAATATGTCGATCGATTGATTGACAGGCTGTCATAAGCGTTAGATATCTATATTTGATGCTTATACAGTGTAGTGCACTTTGGTTGATTGTTGATTATTTTTCAATGCTATTATATACGTGTGATGTATGAAAATCCATATAATTAACATTATATGGTGATTGATTGGGCCTCATTCCAATTTAGAAAATAAAGAATATTATAATATAAAGGTTCATGTGTTGACTGTACTCATTCGTTGAGATAAGTCATGTGTTGAACGAAATATTTTAATAATAAAATTTACATCTTTATCAATATAAAATAAAGGTTCATGTGTTGACTGTACTCATCCGTTGAGATAAGTCATGTGTTGAACGAAATATTTTAATATAGAAATATTTGAATAGGAAATATTTGAAAAAGAAATATTTGAAAAAGAAATATTTGAATATAGAATGATATGAAGCCGTGTTGATTAGAGATGCGCCATTCTGACGTGAACGATGTTTATATCGATTTTATTCATTTTAAAATGAATATTGAAAAGTGACTTCGAAATCGCATATCTTGAAATGAAATTTGAATTTGATTTGAATAGAAAACGAATTTGAATTGAATTCGAATTGAATATATAACGAATTTGATTTGAATAGAAAATGAATTTGATTTGATTTGAATATATAACGAATTTGATTTCAATGGAATATATAACGAATTTGATTCGAATAGAAAACCAATTTGAATTGAATCGAATAGAAAACCAATTTGAATTGAATCGAATAGAAAAACCAATTTGAATTGAATCGAATAGAAAACGACATTGGAATTGAATTAAATTGAAAATGAATTCAAATTGAATTGAAAGCGAATTGAAATGAATTCAAATTGAATTGAAATTTGAATTGAATAGAAATGAATTTTAAAACGAATTTATAAAGAAGAATTCAATTTTGATTTGAATTGAAATGGAAGTTGAAATTGCTTTTGAAACGAATTTAAAACTATTTATATAATTCGTTTTAAATAGAAATCGACGAAATATATATTATATATATATAATATAATGGCCTGAATAGAACGCGTTGCGCCGCGGTAGTTCGTGAATTTCGACCATTTATTTCAAACGGACATTACGGGAGATCCGACCGTCGGATTCTCCTGAAACCGGAACCGTTGGGTTCGTATCGAAAAGAGCTTTCTAATGAATATTAGAAATTAGAAATCTAACAGATGGATTTGGAATTATGTTCAAATCAAATTTGAAAAAGGTCGCTGTAAGTGCAGTTCGATGGCCGTTGATGGAAATCGACTGTACGGGCCTTGATAAAATTATTAAAAATAGTAATAATTTGTGTAAAATCATAAGAAATGATTTAGAAAGAATCGGTATGAAAAACTCCATATTTGAAAAGATAAAAATAGTTTTTTATCGAAATAAGCTAGTTTTGAACTAGAACTATAATTCTATTTATTTTTAAATAAATAAATTGAATTTGAAAAGGGTTTTAAAGATAACCAGAATTTCCAATGATTGCATTGGAGTGGATTTGATTCGAAATTGTCTTCGGAATATTTCGATGTTGGAATTCGTGATTATACAGATGTGGTTATGGAAATTTGAAAGATATATATTTATATCGTTATTTCCAATACGACATTTGTTAATCGTAGAATTTGATATTGAATATAAGCCGATATATTTTCTATTCAGAGCCTTGTATTGAATATCAAATGTGATTTGGGTTTGTCGTGAATAGTGTCTTCACTAACACTGTTCTTGAACCCAGTTGAGAAAAGATTAAATCTTTTTATTTAGATTTAATGAAGTGTACCAATTAAATGATGTTAAATTGGAATTAAATTGATATTGATTTTTGGGTTTATCGTGGACAGTGTTTTAAATAACACCCGTTCTTTAACCCGATAATTAATGGAATGTGATTTTGGGTTTATCGTGAACTGTGTTTTAAATGACACTGATTCTTTAACCCAGTTAAAGATTAAAACTAAGTGGAGTTTTAATGAATCTTTAATTAGATTGAAATAATCGAGAATGGAGTATCACCAGTTTTACTCCAGGCGATAGTTAAATCTTTAATTAGATTTGAACGTAAAATGGTAATTGAATTTACCGATGACACCGTGGTGTTAGATATGAAGTATTACCAGTTTTACTTCATGGGATGAATAGGTTGGGATTGGGACATTAAAACAAATGATTACTTCGGTAAGGTTCGTCAATCCCGACTAGCTGAATCAAAATTCAAAAGAAGATTAAAGAATAAATTCAAGGAATTTATCTTGGATAAAATTAATGGGAACCTTTCCCTATGAATGTGAAATTTAGAAACTAACCGTCGGTTAGCTAAGCAGAACGGTTTTCTGGATATTGATCTGATGTTGGTTTCGGCCTTCGGGGTTAATATTTGGGGAATTATTCTCTTGATTAATTTACGGTTAGTGACTGATGAATTGGAATGAGGCGTATGTTGTGTTTGTGTAACACTTATTTAAAATATACGTGAGTTATTCGGAAAGACCGGGTTTATCCCATTCTGAATAACTGATACGACGATAAGTCGAAGATGAAGACGATGGTCGAAGACCGGAAGTCTTCACGTCGTTTGGGTGATTACTGATGATCTTGATTGGGTTGTACACCCGAGAAGATGGAAACAGTTGGTGATCGTCCAGACGTGCTTGGAGATCGATGGATATGCGGGGTACTAGGTGCCTCCGGTTTCGTTTAGACCCAGAACGGACTTGTAAATGGACTATGTGTCTGACATTGGATTTTAGTCTGTGTGATTGATTTCTATTAAATATATCTCTGTTTGGCGGCGGAGAATTTATTCTCTTGCTTAACGCCCTTCTCTGAGACGTACGAGCTCAGAGGTTATATACTGATGGATATCAAACGCATAGAGTGAACTGCCGGTGTGGCATGCCTAAGTGGCAAATGATCAAGGCTTCTGTTGAAAAGTAAAGTCTTGTGGTTGATGATCGAAGCACGGCCTTTGTGGCGTAGCTTTGTGTAACGTTTACTTCGCGAGTTTCACACCCGGTATGAACCAAAAACGGGAGACGGACCTCAGGGAGGGCAGGCGTTTCTTTCTAGTTAGAAGTGGCGTCAGTGGTTTTACACGCCCTGACGAGTTTGACTTATGTGGTTGTTGCTGTTGCGAGGCGCCTCGGTATGATCGGACGATCCAGGCCCGATGGAGTCATTTAGTTGGCTCACCTATGCCCCGAAGGGCGGGGAAACGCAGTGTTCAGGATTTCGTCGAATCCACATCGGTGGACCGGCCCTGTCGCTCCAAGGGACGATGCGTTCTGTTCCTGAGACACGGGCTAGAGCGTCTCGAATCAGTTGAGGACTATCTTTTGCCTCGGTTCATAGATGGAAATCCAATTTCCAAATACGTGACATTTGCGGTTTTATTTGTAGAGTCTAGTATGGCGACATAGTGGGATGGGGCACTTATGCCGTCTATGATTGATACTTATGATTTGAAGTTGTTTTATACACTATGCACTTATAATAGTATCAAATGATTTGTTTTCAACGTATCAAGCATTCTTGGCTATTATAAGGTAAAAACCCTATCCCCCGGCTTGCGTTGCATTGTGTGATAGGACCTGGGTCTTATAATAGCTTCATTTTTCTTTATTTAGCATTGCGCTGTTGTTTTATGCACTGGTATTCTCGGGAGGAAACCCATTCCGTGTTATACGGCGTGGTCCCTTGATTTACCGAACTTTAAAAATAAAGATCAATAACTGTTTTAGTTCTCACACCAGTCCATGATTGACCTGGAGTTTATTGTTTTAACCTAAACTCTGGGTGCCCCTATTTTGACACGGGCAGCTAGTAGTTTTGGTTTTGCAGATTTATATTCACAGGATCCTGGTTTACAGCTGGAACGATATCCGGAAAGCTTTGTATCTGTATATCTCTTCTAGTTGTGTATTGTATTATTTTCCGCTGCTATGTATTTAAATGTAATTTAAATCTCTGATATTTCTGTGTAATATTTATTCATACTCTGTATATTCTTGTAATCTGATGCATTGTTGTAATATACAATGAAATGTTCTTCCGTCTGCGTTCTATTGTGGCTTGTTCTCGAACTATCCGCCGCTTTCCTTTACGGGGAAGTTACGGGTTTTCACACTTTCACTCTATTCTCACCCTCTAATTTCTTTCTATTAACAATCTGGGGTTCGATACTTAGGTTTTTGGCAAGTAATACGGGTTTATGTATTGCTGTCGAAAATTCGAGCATCGAGTTTTCCTCGGGTCGTTACAGTGGTATCAGAGCTATTGGTTTAGAGATAACCTTGGCTCTGTGGCGTGACTCAATAGAGATGGGGTTAGTAATACCCTAGATTGAGTTTGATTATATATATGAGAGCGCGTATTCGTAATTTGATATAAAATCATTTTGAAATTTGATTTCCCCAATTTATTTTATAATAAAATAAAAGTGATGATTATTATAATATGGGAAATTAATTGGATTTGCTAATATTGATTGGGATGATATGTTTGGATTGTATTGTTGGTTGCTTGAATATGAACCTGAACATGAATCGATTTGGTTGAAAACCAATATGAAATAAATAAGTTGGATAATCATTCCAAATCTAATGAACCTGAATGGATAATTACAAGGAAGAAATGAAGGGATTATATGTAATTATAACCTCGAATGGATTGAATTGTGTGTAAAATAGGTTGATATGAATGGTATGAATGTTTTGAACATAACTGGCATTGTTGTGATGACTAATGAAGTTCATTTGTGTTGACAACCGGTGCAGAAGTGCCAATTCAGCTTTAAAATCCATCCAAGAGAAAATTCTGGAGTAATTGAATCCAGTTTGAATAGAGCTGCATAATAACTAAGCAAGCTCGAATATAAAATATTGCTTATCTCATAATAACGCTCGCAAAAAGGTACACCTACACAAATATGAAATTTTTGGATTTATTTGGGTTTTGAGTTTGGTTTTTGAATTTTTCCGATCGTTTTGGTCGATGTATATATTTTTCTTAAACCTGCGATATTGCAGATGTCCTCCGTACAGGGGAGACTCTACCAAAATTTTTCCAAAATTTAAGGTGTTAGAAATTTTTTGAAGATTTTTGAAAAATTTAGTTATTTGAAATAAATTGGTTTTAAAACCGATTAGATTAGTTTGGAAATAAAATTGAATTTTAAAATTATTATTTTTGTAAAGATAATGGGTTGCAACATTGTCTTTTACGTTAGCAGTTTCGAGGACGAAATTATTTTAAGGGGGAAGGAATGTAATGTCCCGCATTTTCTGGCCATTTTTTTGAAATATTTTATTTATTTAAAATATAGTTTTGAGTTCAAATAATGGAATTTAACCATTTTAATTTGAATATTTACTTATTTTGAATATTATAATAATATTTTATTTTCGGTATATTTGGGAAAAATGTTGATTTTGATGTATAATGTGAACGAGCGATTTAAAGTGGTTTAAATATGGTTTATATTAAATTATATTAATATATTCGTTATTAAAATGACGTTAGAACGTTTAATTTATAATTTAATTATAAAACGAGTTGCAGTGATGCGACAGTTCGTAATTTGGCGTTTTGAACTTTAAACGGTTGTACAGGGCCCAATATGAGCCGGATTTCCTCGAAACAAGAAACGTCTGAATCTGTTGGATAATATTTTTCTAATGAAAGAGAAAAATCGAGTTTTCATGTTGTAGATTTTGTTTTATGTCCAAATCAAATTTTGAAATAGTCGCTACGGAATTCCTTTATATATTATAACAGTTATTTATATAAAATAAAGGGTTTTTAAATTCTTATAATATCGATTTGGCTTGAAATTCAACCCGGGATTTTTTATTGTGGTAGTGTATGAAGTTCTGGTCGTATATGGCCAATTTCAATATTTTAATATTGTTATATTGAGGTATTTTAAAATTGGTTTATTTTATTTGAATTAGGCAGTTATAAAAGGGACTTTATTCAAACGACCTTCGTTTTCGATGAAACAAATTTTACTGAGTCAGTAATAGCTAATTATTGCTAGGTTTCAAGTGGCGAGTCAATCAGAGTTATTCTGTGAGCGTGTGTAACACCCCGTATTTCAGTTAATGCTAAAATTCACTAATTGCAGAATAAATAATCTCAAATGTGAAAATTGGGGGAAACGGGCTACGTCATTGCGTTCGTCTCGGAAAAATACGCGAAATAGAGTCCGAAATTTTGTAAATCGGAGTCCGTATGGCCCAGTTATGGCCCAATGAAGTTTGCAGAAAATTTAAAGTAAAAAAAACAGATTTAAAATTCAAATTCAGATTTTTAATTTCAACCAGCTGGGCCAGGCGGGAAAGTTCCCGCCCTAGCCATGTCGACAGGGCTGTCGACAGGCCTGTCGACTGGGGAGTCGACTGCCCTGTCGACTTGCCTGTCGACACGGGGTGTCGAGCCACTTGGCCTGGGTGCACCAGGTCTGGTTTTCTGGCTAGGGCTGGGCTGTGTTCTAGAGACTTCCTAAATCTGACGGACCTAATCTAACCTAGGGTTAATCCTATGGTCTAAAACACACACTAATCCTATAAACACACCCTAATGCAAGCCTAATCCATAATAAAAATAGAAATGATGCCATCATGCCGCCAAAATCAAACCTAAGAGGAGCCTCCACTAGTTTATGAAGAAAGTTGCAAGCTAATCAACCTCTAATCATCATCTTCTTCATATTTAGCAACTAGTTCTACTGCATAAGTTTGCTAATCTTGGTTTTGGTGAGTTCCTATGCCTTTAGCAAGTAATTGCTAAACTAATTAGGATAGGATATTAGGAGGCTATGGATGTAAATGTGGATTATGCAAGTTGTGGTTGTCATATGTTATAAGTTCATATGTAAACTTGCCTCTTTTTATGATATGATGTGTCATGAAAGTTCATATGCAAGTTTTATGCAAGTTTATATGCAAGATCATATGCAAGTTAGTCTCTTTCTATGATGTGCATAACATATGCAAGTTTGCCTTTGTGATATGACATGATATGCAAGTTTATATGCAAGATTCATGTGCAAGATAGTCTCTTTTTATGATATGCATAACATGTGCAAGTTTGCCTTTGTGATATGACATGATATGCAAGTTTATATGCAAGATTCATGTGCAAGTTAGCCTCTTTCTATGATGTGCATAACATATGCAAGTTTGCCTTCGTGATATGACATGGTATGCAAGTTCATATGCAAGTTTTATGCAAGTCATATGCAAGTTCATATGCAAGTTTTATGCAAGTTCATATGCAAGTTTTATGCAAGTTCATATGCAAGTTTTATGCAAGTCATATGCAAGTTCATATGCAAGTTTTATGCAAGTTTATATGCAAGTTCATATGCAAGTTTGTCTCTTTTTATGATGTGCATAACATATGCAAAGTTGTCCCTATGTATGACGTGTTAAGTAAACGAATTACGTGGGAAACGATGGGGTTAATATGCATGATTATAAAAAGGTGTAAAGTTGTTATGATTAAGCGTAACATAAAATGAATGGACATAATTGGGAATTTACCTATTAAGTTAGGTCTACCCACATTATGGAGTTGGGAATTTACCTATTAAATTAGGTCTACCCATACTATGGAATTGGGAATTTACCTATTGAGTTAGGTCTACCCAATGTATAATTAATTAGGGATAATTAATTATGGGGGTGATTAATTAGGTGTAATTAATCAACTAAGACACGAGGTTGGACCCTTTTGTAGCGGAAGTCTGCCCGGAACCGACCGGCCATCCAGCGGCTACAAATGATTGGCCCAATGTGAGAGGTCTTAGTCATAAATTAAATACGTGATTAAAGTAAAGACACGAGGCTAGACCCTTTTTATGACAGAAGTCTGCCCGGAACCAACCGGCAAATCCAGCGGTCATAAAAAGAGGGTCTAATGTGAGAGGTCTTTATGAGGTCATGATCTTAATTAATTAATTAAGAAGCACTTAACCATATTAGCATGTAGAGGGACATGCAGGGTTAAGTGGGTGCCTTGGGTGGCATGTGGAAATCTAGTGGGTTGCCTTGGGTGGCAATAGAAAATACGATTAGAATACTTAACCAAGTGGAAACATGTAATTAAACATGATTAAAGGGTTAAGTGGGATGCACTTGAAAAAGGAACAAGCTTAGGTGGGTAGCTTGTGGGGGCCCATTTCAACCAGTAACCCATATGTATCTTATTGGGCTCGACCCATGTCGAGGACGGGACACGCGTACTGGGCTTGACTATAAGAGGCCAAAACGGGTTAGCGGTGGCAACGCAAGTCCAACGGGTTTCATATGCGTGTGTGGACCCGGGCTGGTAGGTAAGACGTTGTTGCATCGTGTAGGTATAAGCCGTGCACCGTTGATTGTATCGGGTTGCCACTTTGGGGAGTTGTAGTGACCCGAAAATCCGGTAGAATTTGAGCTGACCAAAAACACCAGTCCAACCCCAAATATCACGGAAATTCGAACCATTAATAGAAAGAAGTTAGAGGGTGAGGATAGATAAGATAGAAACTTAGAATAGAAGAAGAAGAAGAACACAACATCAGAGTAACACGAATCTCACAGCGGAACGAGTAACATATAATATATATATAACATAACTTGAAATATACATCTGTACTTGAATATACATCAATATCAAAGTACATCACTTACAACACAGCAGAAATAACTATAGCTATATGATCCTGAAGCCTCCTGCTCCAAGCTCTTCCAGTATATCTGTAAATTCCCGACTACTTGACTGCCCGTACAAATTTAGGCACCCAAGAGTTTAGGGAAAACAACAAAGTAAACTCCGGGTCAGTCATGGGACTGGTATGAGTAAACAGTTTAAAACAGTTTCAGAAAACTAAATGATATCTCATAAGACCACGCCGTATAACACGGAACGGGTTTTTCCCTTATGAGAATCCAAACACTTGATTTATCTTTATATCAAAACTCTTTTGATATTATAATAATGTCTAAATCAAGTAAATAACAATCTAGTGGAATGCTTGCATCTCACGTTCCACATATATATACAATCAAAACCGCAAGCACGTATTGGGTAATGGATTTCCGACTATGACAAGGTATGGAACCACCTTCCGCTGGTATATCTCTAGAGGAGAATACACCGAGTTCAACAAGAACATCTTGCAACTCAGCCACACATGACCGACCACTCATTTCGCTTGAGTGTATCGAATGTATATCACCAACGATTGGGATCAGCAACCGTTTCCCGAATGGGACAGCATCGACAATAGATTTTTAGAAGTAAATGAAACTCTAGATCAGGTGATTATACACCCTAATAGGTGCGACCTACATAGCCTTGCTGCTTGCCCGATTTCTATCATTTACCGGTTGATGAGGCTAGAAGCTACGCTTTATCATCACACCAGATTCACTTCGAATGTCACATCGTCAAATCCATCAAATCGCCGATTGACGTCCTCAACAGTACATTACGTGTTAGCTAAAGAAGTTTCCTTCTCCGCTTCCACTTTTGGTACGGTTGAAGAAATCAATATACCTGATAGTCTGGAAATACTCTGTCAGGCATTCATCCATACAAGTCACCCAGGAACAGGATGAACTGAAGGTACTATTTCTATTAATAGAAAAAGTCCTTGCACTCTACTCCGTCTTCGATTTTCTTTATAAAATCTGATTCGCACGCTACTGCCGATACGGAGTGGTTCTTCGGATAAAAATCCAACCGGTCTCTCCATATTGACAACGATGGTCAAAACTTCGATAGTCTGTGATTTAACTATCGAATAAAAACAAGTGTTTCGATAGTCGATGATTTAACGATCGAATAAAACAAGTGTTCATCCAAACATCCAACAATCAGTGAGTCTTTAATTAATATTTCATTAATTAAATCAATTCTCTATCAATATTTGTTAACCAAATATTTTCAATAACCATATTGGCCTTTTACGTTATTTGGAAAACATTTCCATATATCGCCTTCCTTTATTTTTCTAGCTTTAGAAATATTCATTATTCTATTTCCAAGCTTTGCACATATTTGGGTTAAAACAGATGTTGTGTAAAACATCGTTACGACAACCCAAATACAGTATTTAACTAATTCTTATTCCACATTGATCTTCGAGCCTGAATCTTGCTACTTATCGGTATATCATGAAATCAACCAAGTTGGGGTATAATTACCTCTCAGACCTTGACTGAATAACATTTAACGTCAAAACAGACAAGACTACTTACTCGAATAATCAATACCATACAACTGATTATTCACCTTTAAACACAGATATATTTTCTCTTTCTATTCCTACGAGATTTTATTCTTATACTTCCCTTTTTGATTATACTATTCTATTTCTAAGTTCGTCTCCTTATCGACTTCTATATATTTTGATACGTTGATTTCTAACTATCAAATTATCTTAAAAATATTCTATCTCCTTAAATTCCCGGAAAAATTCGCCATAACCTCCTTTGTACCGGGAGCATCGGGAAATTTCAAATAGCTTTCCCGGTCCTTCTCATCTCAAAAAGAAAAAGAAAAAGCCAAGCGGCTTGCCGATACGGCGCATAAAATCTCATATGGAAATTAAATACGTACCTTTTTGTCGGGCATTCTATTTATTTCACTTCTATACTTTATTCCATACATGTCTCCTGTATATTTACCTGCCCAATCTATTTAACTATACCAAATCGTTTTAACTCAATTTGTTAATTATCTCTTTAGTCTATTTCTACTTTTAATATTTGAATTCTATATTCAAACTCCAATTCGCTTCTATTATTCAATTTCTATATATCAAATTCTATTATCTTCTCTTATTCAAATCCTATAATAAAAAGTCCGTTTGAATTTCTATATTCAAATCTATAGTTCAAATTCTATATTCAAAGTCTATTTGAATTTCTCTTTTCAAATTCAATAGTTAAACTCCATTTGAATTCTATTATTCAAATTCTATTTTTCAAAGTCTGCTTGAATTCTCTTTTCAAATTCTATATTCAATGTCTATTTGAATTCTCTTTATTCAAATTCCATATTCAATTCCTATTTGAATTCTCTTATCAAATTCTATATTCAATTCCTATTTGAATTCTCTTCATTATTTTATAAACAACGTTTATAACTTCAATTCAAATCCCACCTTTGCATTTATAGACAAAGTTTATAAATTCAATTCAAATCCCATATTTTCATTTATAAACAAAGTTTATAAATTCGATTCAAAACCCACCTTTCATTTATAAACAAAGTTTATAAATTCGATCACTTGTTTTATATACCTTCAAAACAAGTTAATATTTTCTATAGTTTTAAAGTCCATTTGAATTCTATATTCAAAGTATATTTGAATTCTATATTCAAAGTCTATCGTCAAAGTCTATTTGAATTCTATATTCAAATTCTATCGTTTAAAGTCCATTTGAATTATATATTCAAATACCATTGTTTAAAGTCCATTTGAATATCTCTGCATTATTTATAAACAACGTTTATAACTTCAATTCAAATCTCATCTTTTCATTTATAAACAAAGTTTATAAATTCAATATTCGTTCATATATATTCAAAACAAGTTAATGTTTTCTATAGTTCATTTAAAATTCAAATTCTATTTGTAAAAATAGAATTCACTTTTTAAATCTCAAATACTCTTTTCGATATTTTTATAAATCAATATTCAAGCCCCATTGATATTCTAAATAATCAAATCAACCAATTTCCAATCATTTGATTTTCAACACATCATATATGAATATATATGAAATCAAACAAACAACAACAGATAATATATTTTTGAGGAATCCAGTTGGATTCCTCCAACCTGTTTTCCTGCATCCACAGATGTTAGCACATAAATAATACCTATCCTGCTTCGAGGCAGAATATCGCGGTATAGAAGGTCATCCACTAATCATAGCGTGGGGCGTATAGGGTAATCATCCGCTATGAAACTGCGGGCATCCGCTAATGAGACTGCGGGGATCCAACCAATCAATCAACCCAATATATATATATAATAGTCCTAAATAACTAATATATTTAAATCAACCAATCAGTATTCAAATGAGCAACAATAATTATTTTTAACGACATAAAAATAATTCTAATTAAGGTGAGTGAGATTTACTCACCAGGATTTTTAATTGCGATTAAATCCAAGGATATTCGATTTTTATTTCATCTAACTCCAGAAACTCCAAATCCATTTCTCACTATGAACTCAACTCGACTTGCCTTTGCACTTTCGACCTAAATCATGTTTGCACAGTCTTCTTTATTGGCATTTCACTGAACACCTGGACTGCCTCCAACTCCACCGATCAACCCAGCCTCAAATCCCTCCCAGATAACCTCGGTCCGTCCATTTGACTGCTGCTGCAGACATCGCACCCCCCCAAATTAGACTAGTTCGAACTCCCTAGAAGAAATAGTTCACGATTCTCAACTGTCCACCGCAAAATCCCAGGCTCCAGCTCCACGTTGGTCATTTCGACTGCGACCCTAGCTCGACGTTGGAGCACAGAACATCGATCGCACCTCCTGACACCTCGCCTGCACCTCTACCGAGACTGCTTCCTCCTGCCGCATCGATAATTGCTCACAACCCTAGCTCGGCCGTCAACGTCGCTTTCGCATCCCTCCCCCAGTCAGTGTCGCAAGCTTCGAAACCCCCTCAAATCGAAGACCATCCCTAACTCGAATGCACGGATTTGATTTTGGGAATTAGGTCACGACCATTTTTGATTTATCTGAAGCTTTCGGTTTCGGATTGAATGAAAGAATTAAAAGAGAAAGGAGGAGCGGTTTTTATAAAGGAACGGGTTTGGTTTAGTTTGTGGATAATGAAGAAGCACGGTATTTGTTTTAATTTGTGGTAAAAGAAGAAGCACGGGTCTTGTTTTTTTTGAGGAGATACAGAGGAACACGTGTTTGTGGGAGAGAAGGAGGCACCGAGTTTTGTTTCTGTCCACCCAAAAAGAAAAGAGAGAATTTTTATTATATTTAAATTTAATTAAACCGGTATCCTTAAAAATTAAATAACCCTTGACTGCGAACTCCTTTCTGAACCCAACAAGTGTCAATTCTAGGGTAATACCCCTATTCCGGACACACTGGAATAGGTCACGAAGTCCGATTTGATTATCTGTAGAAGATGTAAATTTAAATCGATATAATTTAAATTCCAAACAATTTATTCTTCAAAAATAAATTAATATTGTTATTCTGATTCAAACAGAATTTTGTACTGATTATCTGAACTGTATTTAATTTAGTTTTAAATCTCGAACTGAAGTATTTTCCATATTTCGATGATCTAATATATTTGATATTAAATCGAAATTTATTATTAAATCAATAACTTAATATAAATATTCATTTAATTTATCACATAAATATTTAAAATGGTATTAAATATTCAAATTTAACCGACGAAATATCCGGGTCATTACATTCTTCCCCACTTAAAATAATTTCGTCCTCGAAATTGCTAAGGTAGGAAAAGTGCTACCAACCCATTTATCTTTTCAAAACTTATTTATGTTGATACTCAACATTTCAAACTTCCTTACATAACTCTCTTTCGAATAAATCCCTATTCGATAACTCCTCCCTTCGAATAACTATATTCGATAATCTTTCTTTCGAATAACTAGATTCGAAAACCTTTCTTCGAATAAACTATATTCGATTTACTCTATTCAATTAACTCTATTGATTTAACTCTTTTCGATTAACTCCATCGAATAACTAAATTCGATAACTCCTTCGAATAACCAATATTCTATAACTCACTTCGATTAAACTAATCGATAACTCTTTTCGATTAAACTATAATCGATAACTCCTTCGATTAACTAATAATTGATAACTCCTTTCAAATAACCAAATTCGATAATTCCTTTCGAATAAACTATATTCGATAACTTCTTTAATTCTATTCAAATAAACTAATATTCAATTTAACTCCATTTGCTGGACTCTAGATTGCAGCGATCACAATGGTTACGCCTGATTCCCCCAGGAAACATCCGACCGCCCTAGGCTATCTGCAGCCCTGCAAATTACGCTAGCAGTCGTACGAAATGACAACTTATCCTGAGTAACTATGTTTGACTAACTCTTTCTCAATAACTATATTCGATCAACTTTAATTGAATAACTAACATTCAATTTAATCCTAATTCGATTAACTATGTTCAATTAACTCTATCTGGTTAACTCTTATTTTGAATAACAAATATTCGATAAATTCTAATTGAATAACTAATATTCAATTAACTCTACGGATTAACCCTAACTGATTAACTCTAACTGGTTAATTCTTACTTTAATCGATTTATTCTAACTCTAATCGATTTATTCTAACTCTAATCGACTTCTCCTATTCGAATAACTCCTATTCGATAACGTTTATTCATTTATAAAGATTTACTTTTAGTAACGTTTCTTCACTTTATAAATGTTCTCTTTAATAACGTTACTTCACTTATACAAGTGTTGTATACCCCTTCTATTTAAAACTATCGTTGTTAAAAACCAATATCTCCTCTCTATATAAGCTCAGACTTATATATTCCATTTATCGAATGATAAATATTTAATTTATAAACTGTTATTAATAAATTAATCCTTTCTATTTATCTGTTAAAAACGTATTTCCATTTTATATTCATCTTCTGAATATTCCTTTGATTAAATTCTATTTATTTAACAAATAAATATCTCATCTATAACATTCTATTTATTTTCTATGAATAAATATTTCCATTTACTCTATTTGTAAATGTTTTACAAATATTCCTTTTTAAATTCTATTTGTAAATGTTTTTACAAATATTTCTCCTTCTATTTGTTTGCAAATAACTCGCTTTTGTATTTGTGTTAAAAATATATTTCCTTTATTCACACCAAATTCAGATTTCATTCACATTGATTTTACTCAGTCTATCCATTTCGATCCATTTAACTTACTTAAGTTAAATTTAATTTCAATCATTCAAATTCCCATTAACTAGCCGCTAATTAACCGTTTTGCCTATTTCACCCTTTTATTTGAATATAACTTGTTCAAATGTATGTTAACTTAATTATAAGCTAATCTAATTATAATTTCCACTCGAGTTATATATTCGATTTCGAATATAAATTCTCAATCTCTTTCACTTATCCAAAAACCCAATTTCGATTCAAATTTCCCTTAACTGATTATCCTCCAATTTAGTTAATTCTATTTAACCATTTAAAATATGATTTTTGTCAAAAAAATCATTTCACTTACTTCACTGGAGTTCATATTTATTTTATAACTCAAGTCTATATTTTCCTCATGGCCATTCGGATTTTATTTACTATAAAAATCCTTTTACTTATATATATAAACCATTGTGGTTTTTAATGGTTTCTGGCGCTGCTTTTCAAAATATTTGATTTCGACATAACTCAAAATCTATACGACGAAATCCAGATTTTCTCTTTCATTAGAAAACTATTATTCAACCGGTCCCGACGATTCTTGTTTCATAGAATTCCGACTTCAATTGAGTTCTGTATACTAAATTGAAGTTCGAATCGCCAATTCACGAACTGCCGCGCTATGGCGAGCTCGTTTTAATTATATTTATAAATATAAATGTTTTAACTTTGTTTATAATAAATTCCACTCCATTCTGATATATTTTTTATATGTATCCAATCCATTTCACATAATATTTCCGATCTATTTCACTTCTAATATTCAAATCCTATATCTCCATTTAAAATATTCAAATTCCATTTGAATTTCTAATATTCAAACTCTATATTATTTCCTTCTATTAAATTTCTATTTGAATTTTCTTCTATTCAAATTCCTATTTGAATTTTCTTATCTTCAATTCCTATTTGAATTTTCTTATCTTCAATTCCTATTTGAAATCCCTTATCTTCAATTCCTATTTGAAATCCCTTATTCCATTTAAATTCTATTTTAACTCCTTTGAATTCAAATTCTATTTTAACTCCTTTGAATTCAAATTCTATTTTAAACTTTATATTTTCTTTGAATTCTATTTAACCATTCTCTATTTGAATTCTAATATTCAAATATCTATTTGAATTTTCTTTATTCAAATCCATTTGAATTCCTT
This sequence comes from Allium sativum, assembly GCA_030737875.1. Classification (NCBI taxonomy): domain Eukaryota; kingdom Viridiplantae; phylum Streptophyta; class Magnoliopsida; order Asparagales; family Amaryllidaceae; genus Allium; species Allium sativum. The sequence continues at coordinate 152,466,320 of CM060924.1, read as the reverse complement.
TGAATTCAAATTCAACAACAACAACAACAAAGCCATATATTTCTATTTGAATTCCTTTGAATTCCTTTTGAATTCAAATTCCATTTCAACCTTTCTTATACAATTTCTATTTGAATTTTTCCTTTATTCAAACTCATTTGAATTCCTTTGAATTCAAATTTTTATTTCACTTCTATTTGAATTATATATATATTCAAATTCCTTTATTTTACTTCTATTTGAAATCTATATTCCAATTCCCTTTTCAAAATTCCTCTGAAGTAATATAAATATATACATATATTTATATCTATCTCAAATTCAAACCATTTGAATTTTCAACAACTTGTTTTCCTTTCAAACAAATTTCCATCAAAAACTTTTCTAAGGCAGCAATTCGTCACTTAGAAACTCAAAAATGAACACTGGTGATGTTGCAACCATCATCAGAATTATTTCCCAGCTACTGAACGAGTTCAGTGCTTTATTTCTTTCAAAGATCCCTTTAGAAAAATATTTTCCAAACTCCCAGGATTTTAAATTCTAAATTCTGGTTGGAATTCAATTTCAATTTATCACATTCGTATATTTGATTTCATATACAAATTCCATTGGTTATATATAACTATTTCATTTTTTATAATCTAATTTGATTATAATCCTAACAATCAACTTAACTATTTAAAAACAATATCGTGTCCAATCTTCTTTTCAAGTGTTTGTAAACTCCTATCGACATCGTGGCGTCCCACGATTCGAACAAAATTTATAATTCACTCAACAGACCAGTCAACACAATATAAAATAGTTTTTATATCAAATAACAAATACGCTCTCTCGTGTATATATACACTCAACTCATTCTAGGATACTACTGATCCTATCTCTAATGAGCACATTTCCACACAGCCTAGGTATTCGCTAAACCTAAGCTCTGATACCAACTGTAGTGACCCGAAAATCCGGTATAATTTGAGCTGACCAAAAACACCAGTCCAACCCCAAATATCACGGAAATTCGAACCATTAATAGAAAGAAGTTAGAGGGTGAGGATAGATAAGATAGAAACTTAGAATAGAACAAGAAGAAGAACACAACATCAGAGTAACACGAATCTCACAGCGGAACGAGTAACATATAATATATATATAACATAACTTGAAATATACATCTGTACTTGAATATACATCAATATCAAAGTACATCACTTACAACACAGTAGAAATAACTATAGCTATATGATCCTGAAGCCTCCTGCTCCAAGCTCTTCCAGTATATCTGTAAATTCCCGACTACTTGACTGCCCGTACAAATTTAGGCACCCAAGAGTTTAGGGAAAACAACAAAGTAAACTCCGGGTCAGTCATGGGACTGGTATGAGTAAACAGTTTAAAACAGTTTCTGAAAACTAAATGATATCTCATAAGACCACGCCGTATAACACGGAACGGGTTTTTCCCTTATGAGAATCCAAACACTTGATTTATCTTTATATCAAAACTCTTTTGATATTATAATAATGTCTAAATCAAGTAAATAACAATCTAGTGGAACGCTTGCATCTCACGTTCCACATATATATACAATCAAAACCGCAAGCACGTATTGGGTAATGGGTTTCCGACTATGACAAGGTATGGAACCACCTTCCGCTGGTATATCTCTAGAGGAGAATACACCGAGTTCAACAAGAACATCTTGCAACTCAGCCACACATGACCGACCACTCATTTCGCTTGAGTGTATCGAATGTATATCACCAACGATTGGGATCAGCAACCGTTTCCCGAATGGGACAGCATCGACAATAGATTTTTAGAAGTAAATGAAACTCTAGATCAGGTGATTATACACCCTAATAGGTGCGACCTACATAGCCATGCTGCTTGCCCGATTTCTGTCATTTACCGGTTGATGAGGCTAGAAGCTACGCTTTATCATCACACCAGATTCACTTCGAATGTCACATCGTCAAATCCATCAAATCGCCGATTGACGTCCTCAACAGTACATTACGTGTTAGCTAAAGAATTTTCCTTCACCGCTTCCACTCTTGGTACGGTTGAAGAAATCAATATACCTGATCGTCTGGAAATACTCTGTCAGGCATTCATCCATACAAGTCACCCAGGAACAGGATGAACTGAAGGTACTATTTCTATTAATAGAAAAAGTCCTTGCACTCTACTCCGTCTTCGATTTTCTTTATAAAATATGATTCGCACGCTACTGCCGATACGGAGTGGTTCTTCGGATAAAAATCCAACCGGTCTCTCCATATTGACAACGATGGTCAAAACTTCGATAGTCTGTGATTTAACTATCGAATAAAAACAAGTGTTTCGATGGTCGATGATTTAACTATCGAATAAAACAAGTGTTCATCCAAACATCCAACAATCAGTGAGTCTTTAATTAATATTTCATTAATTAAATCAATTCTCTATCAATATTTGTTAACCAAATATTTTCAATAACCATATTGGCCTTTTACGTTATTTGGAAAACATTTCCATATATCGCCTTCCTTTATTTTTCTAGCTTTAGAAATATTCATTATTCTATTTCCAAGCTTTGCACATATTTGGGTTAAAACAGATGTTGTGCAAAACATCGTTACGACAACCCAAATACAGTATTTAACTAATTCTTATTCCACATTGATCTTCGAGCCTGAATCTTGCTACTTATCGGTATATCATGAAATCAACCAAGTTGGGGTATAATTACCTCTCAGACCTTGACTGAATAACATTTAACATCAAAACAGACAAGACTACTTACTCGAATAATCAATACCATACAACTGATTATTCACCTTTAAACACAGATATATTTTCTCTTTCTATTCCTACGAGATTTTATTCTTATACTTCCCTTTTTGATTATACTATTCTATTTCTAAGTTCGTCTCCTTATCGACTTCTATATATTTTGATACGTTGATTTCTAACTATCAAATTATCTTAAAAATATTCTATCTCCTTAAATTCCCGGAAAAATTCGCCATAACCTCCTTTGTACCGGGAGCATCGGGAAATTTCAAATAGCTTTCCCGGTCCTTCTCATCTCAAAAAGAAAAAGAAAAAGAAAAAGCCAAGCGGCTTGCCGATACGGCGCATAAAATCTCATATGGAAATTAAATACGTACCTTTTTGTCGGGCATTCTATTTATTTCACTTCTATACTTTATTCCATACATGTCTCCTGTATATTTACCTGCCCAATCTATTTAACTATACCAAATCGTTTTAACTCAATTTGTTAATTATCTCTTTAGTCTATTTCTACTTTTAATATTTGAATTCTATATTCAAACTCCAATTCGCTTCTATTATTCAATTTCTATATATCAAATTCTATTATCTTCTCTTATTCAAATCCTATAATAAAAAGTCCGTTTGAATTTCTATATTCAAATCTATAGTTCAAATTCTATATTCAAAGTCTATTTGAATTTCTCTTTTCAAATTCCATAGTTAAACTCCATTTGAATTCTATTATTCAAATTCTATTTTTCAAATTCTGCTTGAATTCTCTTTTCAAATTCTATATTCAATGTCTATTTGAATTCTCTTTATTCAAATTCCATATTCAATTCCTATTTGAATTCTCTTATCAAATTCTATATTCAATTCCTATTTGAATTCTCTTCATTATTTTATAAACAACGTTTATAACTTCAATTCAAATCCCACCTTTGCATTTATAGACAAAGTTTATAAATTCAATTCAAATCCCATATTTTCATTTATAAACAAAGTTTATAAATTCGATTCAAAACCCACCTTTCATTTATAAACAAAGTTTATAAATTCGATCACTTGTTTTATATACCTTCAAAACAAGTTAATATTTTCTATAGTTTTAAAGTCCATTTGAATTCTATATTCAAAGTATATTTGAATTCTATATTCAAAGTCTATCGTCAAAGTCTATTTGAATTCTATATTCAAATTCTATCGTTTAAAGTCCATTTGAATTATATATTCAAATACCATTGTTTAAAGTCCATTTGAATATCTCTGCATTATTTATAAACAACGTTTATAACTTCAATTCAAATCTCATCTTTTCATTTATAAACAAAGTTTATAAATTCAATATTCGTTCATATATATTCAAAACAAGTTAATGTTTTCTATAGTTCATTTAAAATTCAAATTCTATTTGTAAAAATAGAATTCACTTTTTAAATCTCAAATACTCTTTTCGATATTTTTATAAATCAATATTCAAGCCCCATTGATATTCTAAATAATCAAATCAACCAATTTCCAATCATTTGATTTTCAACACATCATATATGAATATATATGAAATCAAACAAACAACAACAGATAATATATTTTTGAGGAATCCAGTTGGATTCCTCCAACCTGTTTTCCTGCATCCACAGATGTTAGCACATAAATAATACCTATCCTGCTTCGAGGCAGAATATCGCGGTATAGAAGGTCATCCACTAATCATAGCGTGGGGCGTATAGGGTAATCATCCGCTATGAAACTGCAGGCATCCGCTAATGAGACTGCGGGGATCCAACCAATCAATCAACCCAATATATATATATATATATATATAATAGTCCTAAATAACTAATATATTTAAATCAACCAAACAGTATTCAAACAAGCAACAATAATTATTTTTAACGACATAAAAATAATTCTAATTAAGGTGAGTGAGATTTACTCACCAGGATTTTTAATTGCGATTAAATCCAAGGATATTCGATTTTTATTTCATCTAACTCCAGAAACTCCAAATCCATTTCTCACTATGAACTCAACTCGACTTGCCTTTGCACTTTCGACCTAAATCATGTTTGCACAGTCTTCTTTATTGGCATTTCACTGAACACCTGGACTGCCTCCAACTCCACCGATCAACCCAGCCTCAAATCCCTCCCAGATAACCTCGGTCCGTCCATTTGACTGCTGCTGCAGACATCGCACCCCCCCAAATTAGACTAGTTCGAACTCCCTAGAAGAAATAGTTCACGATTCTCAACTGTCCACCGCAAAATCCCAGGCTCCAGCTCCACGTTGGTCATTTCGACTGCGACCCTAGCTCGACGTTGGAGCACAGAACATCGATCGCACCTCCTGACACCTCGCCTGCACCTCTACCGAGACTGCTTCCTCCTGCCGCGTCGATAATTGCTCACAACCCTAGCTCGGCCGTCAACGTCGCTTTCGCATCCCTCCCCCAGTCAGTGTCGCAAGCTTCGAAACCCCCTCAAATCGAAGACCATCCCTAACTCGAATGCACGGATTTGATTTTGGGAATTAGGTCACGACCATTTTTGATTTATCTGAAGCTTTCGGTTTCGGATTGAATGAAAGAATTAAAAGAGAAAGGGAGGAGCGGTTTTTATAAAGGAACGGGTTTGGTTTAGTTTGTGGATAATGAAGAAGCACGGTATTTGTTTTAATTTGTGGTAAAAGAAGAAGCACGAGTCTTGTTTTGTTTGAGGAGATACAGAGGAACACGTGTTTGTGGGAGAGAAGGAGGCACCGAGTTTTGTTTCTGTCCACCCAAAAAGAAAAGAGAGAATTTTTATTATATTTAAATTTAATTAAACCGGTATCCTTAAAAATTAAATAACCCTTGACTGCGAACTCCTTTCTGAACCCAACAAGTGTCAATTCTAGGGTAATACCCCTATTCCGGACACACTGGAATAGGTCACGAAGTCCGATTTGATTATCTGTAGAAGATGTAAATTTAAATCGATATAATTTAAATTCCAAACAATTTATTCTTCAAAAATAAATTAATATTGTTATTCTGATTCAAACAGAATTTTGTACTGATTATCTGAACTGTATTTAATTTAGTTTTAAATCTCGAACTGAAGTATTTTCCTTATTTCGATGATCTAATATATTTGATATTAAATCGAAATTTATTATTAAATCAATAACTTAATATAAATATTCATTTAATTTATCACATAAATATTTAAAACGGTATTAAATATTCAAATTTAACCGACGAAATATCCGGGTCATTACAGGAGTGATACACCCCACTGTGGGGCCAGCACGGGTATCTACGGTAGGGAGCCGATCGCTTGGGAGTAGTGGGTACACCTAGTGGAGATAGGGGCAGACGGCACCTATGTAGTGAGCTAGGGGTACACGAAACTACTGGGTAAATTTTCTAAGTCCTTGGGAGGGATCAACCTTTAAGTAGGAATGACTGGTGTGGTGCAGTGTAGTAATTATCCTTGGGTGGGTAAATGCGTCTTTTTCGTTGTCTTAGTTCACTCTAAGTCTGATTGGCTACTGAGTGTAGTCATTTATCCCCAGTCACACCGTACCAAGTTATATCATATCCTTATTACTTTAATGATTACATTGTTAAATTTATAGGACTCGCTCATACTTATGTCTGACCCCGTTGTTTTTATCTTTTTCCCAACCCTCAGGTTCTCACAGTGGGCCCAGCACGAGTGGGCTTTGATCAGGCTGCTTTTATTACTCTCTTGGAGCTTGGATCCTAGATGTAGAGCTCAGCTTACCCTTTTCTTTTATGGCTATCAGTTCATGTATTGGGATTATGTATTTTTATTTAGCAGGATGGATATTTTTACTTGACTTCTATTATGGTTTTGTGATGTAACAAGACATGTTTTATTTTCCGCTGCAATTGAAATGATGTTTAAAATTTCCAAGTATTACTTATATCTGTCTTGCTGTAATTACTCTGTTCTATATTCACTCAAGATACTCCACCGATGTTATGGCATTCCCTTTTGAGAGTGACCATAGCGGGAGTGGGGTGTTACACGTGGTATCAGAGCCAAGGTTACCGGAACAGATAAAATTTTTAGAAAACTAATTTTCTAAAAACATTTTTGGAAGAGATATTTTCAAAAACATGTTTTTAAAGAGAAAAGTTTTTGAAAGAAAACCATAATCTCCAATAGCCATATCTTTATCCTTCGAATTCTCCGTTTTGAATCTTTCCTTTTTCGTTTCAGCCTGGCTGAGGATCTTAACTTTCCGGAGGGTGTGACGATACCAGTATGGTATAGGAGATTGATGGAGGCCAGGGCCACCACTGCGGGTCCAGCAAATGTTCCTCCACCAACCGTAGCACCCAATCTTCCTCCTCCCCCTCCTCCTCGCACAGATACTTTTGCTAAGACTTGCAAGGAATTTAAAGCTATGGGAGGGAAACCTTTTCAAGGATCTGAAACTTTTGTGGAGGCTAGAGATTGGCTTAAGGAGGTGGAAGAGTTGATAGATATCTTTGAGATGGAAGAAGGAAAGAAAGTCAAGTTAGCTGCTTGTATAATGAAGGGAGAGGCCTCATTCTGGTGGGAGGTCACTAATGGAGAACACCCCGTTGACTCTTGGGCGGATTTTAGGCAAAGATTTGTGGCAAAGTTTCTCTCAAGGGCGGAGGAAAACTTGTATATGGAAAGATTCTTGACTCTAAAGCAAGGAAATCTCTCAGTGAAGGAATATGTCAACAAGTTTAATCAATTGGCAAGGTTTGGCCTAGACATGGTGAATACACCGGAGAAGAAGGCTTTGAGGTTCGTGAAAGGCTTGAATGAACCGATGCATGGGTTGGCTATGACTCATATCCCTATGGAGGCCACCTTTGAGAAGCTAGTTGACATGGCACTCATGCATGAAGAAGAGAAGGGTCCCAATGCTAATAAGGCACCCGAGAAGAAGGGAGATCAAAAGAGACCTCAGCAACAACAGCAAAACAAAGGGGGGAAAGGCAACGGTGGCAAGGGGAAGAAGAAGTGCTTCAATTATGGGATACCAGGCCACATAAGCAAAGATTGTAGAAAGAAGAAGAAGACTGGTTGCTTTCACTGTGGCGAAGCAGGGCATCTAGTGAAGGATTGCCCTAAGAAGGGGCAAAGGACGGGATCTACCTCAGGAGGACAGGTGCAAGCTCTTATGGCACCGGGTCAGGCTAGGGGGCAAGTACAGGCTCTCGCGGTTCCACCGATTCAAGGAAAGAGGTAGAACTATTTCCGTTGAAAGTCTGGTTTTTCTATTTGATCATCCTGTCCGTACATTGTTTGATTCAGGCGCATCGCATTCGTTTATCTCATCATCATTAGTTGAGTCACTGCACTTAGACACCAGTCTTGTAGATGATCCCTTGGTTGTTTCAAACCCAATTGGGGGCTCCACTTATCTGTCCATGATATGTTTGGGTTTGAAGATTTCTATACTTAGCATTGAGTTTAGATGTGATGCTTTTGTTTTGGGCTTCACGGGCTATGGGTTGATTTTGGGCATGGACTGGTTATCCAGTAATGGTGCGGTTCTTGATTGCGAAAGGAGAGTTGTTAGGCTCATGACCCGCTTGGGTAACACTCTCGAAATCTCTTGTAATCCCATGGATTCTATTATGCTAAGTTATCTTGAATCGCTTGACGCTTCGGTCGAAAGTTTGCAATCTGTTAGAGTGGTCCGGGAATACTTGGATGTGTTTGAGGAGGTGAAGGGCTTACCTCCGAAGCGGGAGATTGACTTCCGAATATATCTGGTGGATAATGCTAAACCCGTATCTTTACCAGTGCGCCACATGGCTCCTCGTGAGAGGAGGGATCTCCATAAGCAAGTAGGGGAGTTGCTTGAGAAGGGGTTCATAAGACGAAGTATATCGGAGTGGGGTGCTCCAGTAGTTTTTGCTACGAAGGCGGATGGGTCCCTCAGACTTTGTGTAGACTATAGAGAACTCAACAAGCTCACAAAGAAGAATAGACACCCATTGCCGAGGATTGATGATCTTTACGATCAGTTGGTTGGCGCTTCAGTATTTTCTCAGTTGGACTTAGCCACGGGGTTTCATCAGTTGAGGGTGGCTGAGGATAGCATAGACAAGACTGCCTTTAGGACTCCGGATGGTTTCTATGAGTGGCTGGTGATGCCATTTGGGTTGACGAACGCCCCTGCATACTTTGTTGATTTGATGAGTAGGGTGTTCATGGAGTTCCTTAATAAATTCGTGGTGGTCTTTGTGGATGATATCTTAGTATTTTCTAAGAGTGAAGAAGAGCATGCCCTACATCTTGGGGAGGTATTGAAGACTCTTCGAGCACATAGCCTTATGGCTAAATTCTCTAAATGTCACTTCTGGAGGAAGGAGGTGCGGTTCTTGGGGCACGTGGTCTCCAAGGAAGGGATAGCTGTGGATCCCGCGAAAGTAGTATCAATTCAGGATTGGAAGGTTCCGAAGAATGCTACCGAAGTAAGAAGTTTCTTGGGGTTGGCGGGTTATTATAGGAAGTTTATCAAAGACTTCGCGAAGATATCAGCCCCATTAACCCGCTTAACGAAGAAGAATCTTGTTTTCGCATGGGACGTAGATTGTGATGATGCGTTCCGACGGTTAAAGAGAGCTTTAACCACTGCTCCAGTTTTAGTGTTGCCAGATGGGAGCAAGCCATTTGTTGTCTATACCGATGCTTGCGGGACAGGACTGGGCGCAGTCTTAATGCAAGAGGGAAGGGTAATAGCCTATGGTGGAAGGCAGTTGAGAGTGCATGAGAAAAATTACCCTACCCATGATTTAGAGTTGGCCGCTATTGTTTTTGCGCTTAAGATTTGGCGCCATTATCTTCTTGGTGAGAGATTCGAATTGTTCACTGACCACAAATCATTGAAGTACTTGTTTTCTCAGAAGGATTTGAATTTGAGACAGCAAAGGTGGATGGAGTTCTTAGCATCCTATGATTTCGAGATAGCGTATACCCCTAGCAAGGGTAACGTGGTGGCGGATGCCTTGAGCAGAAAAAGGTTGTCCTTGAGTCCATTGTTCGTGGAACAACGAAGCTTGGAATTTATCTCGATGTTTGATTTCAGACCTTCCATTGATTATGTACCCGGTTTGCTAGCATCCTTGGAGGTCAGACCTACTCTTTTGGGGCGGATTGGAGAAGCACAGAGGGACGACCCACAGTTGGTTGAGTTGGTGGAGAAGCTCATAAGGGGGGAGTCGTCCAGCCATTTGAGTAGGTACACCCTAGACGATAGGGGGTGCTTGCGTAGAGACGGTAGACTTTGTGTACCACAAGACGAGGGTTTGAGGAAGGCTATTCTTGATGATGCACACCGTTCTAGGATGACCATTCATCCCGGTGGGGACAAGATGTACCAAGACATGAGGCGGGTCTTCTTTTGGGCCGGTATGAAGAAAGATGTGGCTGAGTATGTCGCTCGATGCTTGGTGTGCCAACAGGTGAAGGCGGAGCAAAAGAAACATGGTGGGTTGCTTCACCCATTGGAAGTTCCGCAATGGAAGTGGGATAGCGTCTCGATGGATTTTATTGACGGGTTACCCAGATCAAGAAAGGGTAATACGGGAATTTGGGTTGTGGTAGACAGGCTTACTAAAAGCGACCATTTCATACCTGTGAAGAGCAAGAGGACCGCTCCATGGCTAGCTTCAGTATATCTTCGAGAGATAGTTCGATTGCATGGGGTAACCTCTAGCATAGTGAGTGATCGAGATCCTATCTTCACTAGCGAGTTCTGGAGAAGTTTGCAAGAAGCAGTGGGGACTCAATTGTGTCTGAGCACCGCATATCACCCTCAGACGGACGGTCAGACTGAGAGGGTGAATCGTGTCCTAGAAGACCTTTTGAGGCTTTGTATCTTAGATTTTGGAGGTACATGGGAAGAGCATCTTCCATTGGTGGAGTTCGCATATAATAATAGCTTTCAGTCCAGTATTGGTATGGCTCCTTTCGAAGCTCTTTATGGAAGGCCTTGTCGATTACCTGAATGTTGGTGGGAATCTACGGATAAGATTTTGCTTGGGCCTGATATGGTTAGGGAGACTTCTGAGAAGATTGTCTTGATTCGAAGAAGGATGAAAGCAGCGCAGGATAGGCAAAAATCTTATGCGGACAAGAGAAGGACGGATCTCGAGTTTGAAGTTGGGGACATGGTCTTTGTCAAAGTGTCTCCGTTACGAAATGTGGTTCTCTTTGGATCTGTTGGGAAGTTAGCACCAAGGTTCGTAGGGCCATTTCCCATTAAGGAAAGAATTGGACGGATGGCATATAGAGTGGAGTTGCCCGACAGACTTAGTGGTGTACATGATGTATTCCATGTGTCACATTTGAGGAAGTGCTTACATGAGACCGCAGAGGTGGTAGAGCCGAGCTTGCTTAAAGAAGTGGAAGTAGAGCGTGATGCGACTATTCGACGAGCTCCCACTCGCATCCTTGGGTCAGAGACTAGGAAATTGAGGAATTGAGAGGTTCAACTAGTCAAAGTACAATGGGGAGAAGACGAGGGCAACGCTACTTGGGAGACAGAAGCGAAGATGCGTTCATTGTACCCATTCCTTTTTGAGGGTATGTCTTTTAACTTCTCCTTTATCGTTTGACTAGTACTTATCTTATCTTTAGTATGTCCTCTCATTAGTACCTTTGACCTTTAGATAGGGTAAACCTATGATTGAAACATGTGTTTGAGACATGTTATGTTTGATGGATGCATGTGGATGCAAGTGGTTGCTAGTGGTTGCTCGTGGATGCATATATACACACTCTAGGCACTAGATCGGCTCAATCACTTCATATTGCATATTGCATAAAATTGTGTGTAGGAAGCTATATTTATGGATGTATAATGATTGTGTTATCATATGGATGATGCATTTTGGTGAATGATTGTGCACTCATGTAGATATTGTATGTGTCGATAGGGTTCTCTCGCATACATAATGGATGCATGGCACTATCATGGTTTGCATATGTTCATACATTAGATAGGGAATATATACACACACTCTTTGCATATGCTCATACATCATTAGAAATTGTTTTAAGGACAATGGATGCCCGTGTTTGATGGATTGAGTAGATGGTTGTTTGGATGGTAGGATATGCATTCTCCTTAGCTTAGAGATTTTGGGGACGAAATCCTTTAAGGAGGGGAGAATGTAACACCCCGTATTTCAGTTAATGCTAAAATTCACTAATTGCAGAATAAATAATCTCAAATGTGAAAATTGGGAGAAACGGGCTACGTCATTGCGTTCGTCTCGGAAAAATACGCGAAATAGAGTCCGAAATTTTGTAAATCGGAGTCCGTATGGCCCAGTTATGGCCCAATGAAGTTTGCAGAAAATTTAAAGTTAAAAAACAGATTTAAAATTCAAATTCAGATTTTTAATTTCAACCAGCGGGGCCAGGCGGGAAAGTTCCCGCCCTAGCCATGTCGACAGGGCTGTCGACAGGCCTGTCGACTTGGGAGTCGACTGCCCTATCGACTTGCCTGTCAACACGGGGTGTCGAGCCACTTGGCCTGGGTGCACCAGGTCTGGTTTTCTGGCTAGGGCTGGGCGGTGTTCTAGAGACTTCCTAAATCTGACGGACCTAATCTAACCTAGGGTTAATCCTATGGTCTAAAACACACCCTAATCCTATAAATACACCCTAATGCAAGCCTAATCCATACTAAAAATAGAAATGATGCCATCATGCCGCCAAAATCAAACCTAAGAGGAGCCTCCACTAGTTTATGAAGAAAGTTGCAAGCTAATCAAGCTCTAATCATCATCTTCTTCATATTTAGCAACTAGTTCTACTTCATAAGTTTGCTAATCTTTGTTTTGGTGAGTTCCTATGCCTTTAGCAAGTAATTGCTAAACTAATTAGGATAGGATATTAGGAGGCTATGGATGTAAATGTGGATTATGCAAGTTGTGGTTGTCATATGTTATAAGTTCATATGTAAACTTGCCTCTTTTTATGATATGATGTGTCATGAAAGTTCATATGCAAGTTTATATGCAAGATCGTATGCAAGTTAGTCTCTTTCTATGATGTGCATAACATATGCAAGTTTGCCTTTGTGATATTACATGATATGCAAGTTTATATGCAAGATTCATGTGCAAGATAGTCTCTTTTTATAATATGCATAACATGTGCAAGTTTGCCTTTGTGATATGACATGATATGCAAGTTTATATGCAAGATTCATGTGCAAGTTAGCCTCTTTCTATCATGTGCATAACATATGCAAGTTTGCCTTCGTGATATGACATGGTATGCAAGTTCATATGCAAGTTTTATGCAAGTCATATGCAAGTTCATATGCAAGTTTTATGCAAGTTCATATGCAAGTTTTATGCAAGACATATGCAAGTTCATATGCAAGTTTTATGCAAGTTTATATGCAAGTTCATATGCAAGTTTGTCTCTTTTTATGATGTGCATAACATATGCAAAGTTGTCCCTATGTATGACGTGTTAAGTAAACGAATTACGTGGGAAACGATGGGGTTAATATGCAAGATTATAAAAAGGTGTAAAGTTGTTATGATTAAGCGTAACATAAAATGAATGGACATAATTGGGAATTTACCTATTAAGTTAGGTCTACCCACATTATGGAGTTGGGAATTTACCTATTAAGTTATGTCTACCCATACTATGGAATTGGGAATTTACCTATTGAGTTAGGTCTACCCATATTCTTAAAAAAGTATAATTAATTAGGGATAATTAATTATGGGGGTGATTAATTAGGTGTAATTAATCAACTAAGACACGAGGTTTGACCCTTTTGTAGCGGAAGTCTACCCGGAACCGACCGGCCATCCAGCGGCTACAAATGATTGGCCGAATGTGAGAGGTCTTAGTCATAAATTAAATACGTGATTAAAGTAAAGACACGAGGTTAGACCCTTTTTATGACAGAAGTCTGCCCGGAACCAACCGGCAAATCCAGCGGTCATAAAAAGAGGGTCTAATGTGAGAGGTCTTTATGAGGTCATGATCTTAATTAATTAATTAAGAAACACTTAACCATATTAGCATGTAGAGGGACATGAAGGGTTAAGTGGGTGCCTTGGGTGGCATGTGGAAATCTAGTGGGTTGCCTTGGGTGGCAATAGAAAATACGATTAGAATACTTAACCAAGTGGAAACATGTAATTAAACATGATTAAAGGGTTAAGTGGGATGCACTTGAAAAAGGAACAAGCTTAGGTGGGTAGCTTGTGGGGGCCCATTTCAACCAGTAACCCATATGTATCTTATTGGGTCGACCCATGTCGAGGACGGGACACGCGTACTGGGCTTGACTATAAGAGGCCAAAACGGGTTAGCGGTGGCAACGCAAGTCCAACGGGTTTCATATGCGTGTGTGGACCCGGGCTGGTATGTAAGACGTTGTTGCATCGTGTAGGTATAAGCCGTGCACCGTTGATTGTATCGGGTTGCCACTTTGGGGAGTGATACACCCCACTGTGGGGCCAGCACGGGTATCTACGGTAGGGAGCCGATCGCTTGGGAGTAGTGGGTACACCTAGTGGAGATAGGGGCAGACGACACCTATGTAGTGAGCTAGGAGTACACGAAACTACTGGGTAAATTTTCTAAGTCCTTGGGAGGGATCAACCTTTAAGTAGGAATGACTGGTGTGGTGCAGTGTAGTAATTATCCTTGGGTGGGTAAATGTGTCTTTTTCGTTGTCTTAGTTCACTCTAAGTCTGATTGGCTACTGAGTGTAGTCATTTATCCCCAGTCACACCGTACCAAGTTATATCATATCCTTATTACTTTAACGATTACATTGTTAAAGTTATAGGACTCGCTCAGACTTATGTCTGACTCCGTTGTTTTTATCTTTTTCCCAACCCTCAGGTTCTCACAGTGGGCCCAGCACGAGTGGGCTTTGATCAGGCTGCTTTTATTACTCTCTTGGAGCTTGGATCCTAGATGTAGAGCTCAGCTTACCCTTTTCTTTTATGGCTATCAGTTCATGTATTAGGATTATGTATTTTTATTTAGCAGGATGGATATTTGTACTTGACTTCTATTATGGTTTTGTGATGTAACAAGACATGTTTTATTTTCTGCTGCAATTGAAATGATGTTTAAAATTTTCAAGTATTACTTATATCTATCTTGCTGTAATTACACTTATCTATATTCACTCAAGATACTCCACCGATGTTATGGCATTCCCTTTTGAGAGTGACCATAGCGGGAGTGGGGTGTTACACGTGGTATCAGAGCCAAGGTTACCGGAACAGATAAAATTTTTAGAAAACTAATTTTCTAAAAACATTTTCGGAAGAGATATTTTCAAAAACATGTCTTTAAAGAGAAAAGTTTTTGAAAGAAAAGCATAATCCCCAATAGCCATATCTTTATCCTTCGAATTCTCCGTTTTGAATCTTTCCTTTTTCGTTTCAGCATGGCTGAGGATCTTAACTTTCCGGAGGGTGTGACGATACCAGTATGGTATAGGAGATTGATAGAGGCCAGGGCCACCACTGCGGGTCCAGCAAATGTTCCTCCACCAACTGTAGCACCCGATCTTCCTCCTCCCCCTCCTCCTCGCACAGATACTTTTGCTAAGACTTACAAGGAATTTAAAGCTATGGGAGGGAAACCTTTTCAAGGATCTGAAACTTTTGTGGAGGCTAGAGATTGGCTTAAGGAGGTGGAAGAGTTGATAGATATCTTTGAGATGGAAGAAGGAAAGAAAGTCAAGTTAGCTGCTTGGTTAATGAAGGGAGAGGCCTCATTCTGGTGGGAGGTCACTAATGGAGAACGCCCCGTTGACTCTTGGGCGGATTTTAGGCAAAGATTTGTGGCAAAGTTTCTCTCAAGGGCGGAGGAAAACTTGTATATGGAAAGATTCTTGACTCTAAAGCAAGGAAATCTCTCAGTGAAGGAATATGTCAACAAGTTTAATCAATTGGCAAGGTTTGGCCTAGACATGGTGAATACACCGGAGAAGAAGGCTTTGAGGTTCGTGAAAGGCTTGAATGAACCGATGCATGGGTTGGCTAAGACTCATATCCCTATGGGGGCCACCGTTGAGAGGCTAGTTGACATGGAACTCATGCATGAAGAAGAGAAGGGTCCCAATGCTAATAAGGCACCTGAGAAGAAGGGAGATCAAAAGAGACCTCAGCAACAACAGCAAAACAAAGGGGGGAAAGGCAACGGTGGCAAGGGGAAGAAGAAGTTCTTCAATTGTGGGATAATAGGCCACATAAGCAAAGATTGTAGAAAGAAGAAGAAGACTGGTTGCTTTTACTGTGGCGAAGCAGGGCATCTAGTGAAGGATTGCCCTAAGAAGGGGCAAAGGACGGGATCTACCTCAGGAGGACAGGTGCAAGCTCTTATGGCACCGGGTCAGGCTAGGGGGCAAGTACAGGCTCTCGCGGTTCCACCGATTCAGGAAAGAGGTAGAACTATTTCCGTTGAAAGTCTGGTTTTTCTATTTGATCATCCAGTCCGTACATTGTTTGATTCAGGCGCATCGCATTCATTTATCTCATCATCATTAGTTGAGTCACTGCACTTAGACACCAGTCTTGTAGATGATCCCTTGGTTGTTTCAAACCCAATTGGGGGCTCCACTTATCTGTCCATGATATGTTTGGGTTTGAAGATTTCTATACTTAGCATTGAGTTTAGATGTGATGCTTTTGTTTTGGGCTTCACGGGCTATGGGTTGATTTTGGGCATGGACTGGTTATCCAGTAATGGTGCTGTTCTTGATTGCGAAAGGAGAGTTGTTAGGCTCATGACCCGCTTGGGTAACACTCTCGAAATCTCTTGTAATCCCATGGATTCTGTTATGCTAAGTTATCTTGAATCGTTTGACGCTTCGGTCGAAAGTTTGCAATCTGTTAGAGTGGTCCGGGAATACTCGGATGTGTTTGAGGAGGTGAAGGGCTTACCTCCGAAGTGGGAGATTGACTTCCGAATATATCTGGTGGATAATGCTAAACCTGTATCTTTACCAGTGCGCCACATGGCTCCTCGTGAGAGGAGGGAACTCCATAAGCAAGTAGGGGAGTTGCTTGAGAAGGGGTTCATAAGACGAAGTATATCGGAGTGGGGTGCTCCAGTAGTTTTTGCTACGAAGGCGGATGGGTCCCTCAGACTTTGTGTAGACTATAGAGAACTCAACAAGCTCACAAAGAAGAATAGACACCCATTGCCGAGGATTGATGATCTTTTCGATCAGTTGGTTGGCGCTTCAGTATTTTCTCAGTTGGACTTAGCCACGGGGTTTCATCAGTTGAGGGTGGCTGAGGATAGCATAGACAAGACTGCCTTTAGGACTCCGGATGGTTTCTATGAGTGGCTGGTGATGCCATTTGGGTTGATGAACGCCCCTGCATACTTTGTTGATTTGATGAGTAGGGTGTTCATGGAGTTCCTTAATAAATTCGTGGTGGTCTTTGTGGATGATATCTTAGTATTTTCTAAGAGTGAAGAAGAGCATGCCCTACATCTTGGGGAGGTATTGAAGACTCTTCGAGCACATAGCCTTAAGGCTAAATTCTCTAAATATCACTTCTGGAGGAAGGAGGGGCGGTTCTTGGGGCACGTGGTCTCCAAGGAAGGGATAGCTGTGGATCCCGCGAAGGTAGTATCAATTCAGGATTGGAAGGTTCCGAAGAATGCTACCGAAGTAAGAAGTTTCTTGGGGTTGGCGGGTTATTATAGGAAGTTTATCAAAGACTTCGCGAAGATATCAGCCCCATTAACCCGCTTAACGAAAAAGAATCTTGTTTTCGCATGGGACGTAGATTGTGATGATGCGTTCCGACGGTTAAAGAGAGCTTTAACCACTGCTCCAGTTTTAGTGTTGCCAGATGGGAGCAATCCATTTGTTGTCTATACCGATGCTTGCGGGACAGGACTGGGCGCAGTCTTAATGCAAGAGGGAAGGGTAATAGCCTATGGTGGAAGGCAGTTGAGAGTGCATGACAAAAATTACCCTACCCATGATTTAGAGTTGGCCGCTATTGTTTTTGCGCTTAAGATTTGGCGCCATTATCTTCTTGGTGAGAGATTCGAATTGTTCACTGGCCACAAATCATTGAAGTACTTGTTTTCTCAGAAGGATTTGAATTTGAGACAGCAAAGGTGGATGGAGTTCTTAGCATCCTATGATTTCGAGATAGCGTATACCCCTGGCAAGGGTAACGTGGTGGCGGACGCCTTGAGCAGAAAAAGGTTGTCCTTGAGTCCATTGTTCGTGGAACAACGAAGCATGGAATTTACTCGATGTTTGATTTCAGACCTTCCATTGATTATGTACCCGGTTTGCTAGCATCCTTGGAGGTCAGACCTACTCTTTTGGGGCGGATTGGAGAAGCACAGAGGGACGACCCACAGTTGGTTGAGTTGGTGGAGAAGCTCATAAGGGGGGAGTCGTCCAGCCATTTGAGTAGGTACACCCTAGACGATAGGGGGTGCTTGCGTAGAGACGGTATACTTTGTGTACCACAAGACGAGGGTTTGAGGAAGGCTATTCTTGATGATGCACACCGTTCTAGGATGACCATTCATCCCGGTGGGGACAAGATGTACCAAGACATGAGGCGGGTCTTCTTTTGGGTCGGTATGAAGAAAGATGTGGCTGAGTATGTCGCTCGATGCTTGGTGTGCCAACAGGTGAAGGCGGAGCAAAAGAAACCTGGTGGGTTGCTTCACCCATTGGAAGTTCCGCAATGGAAGTGGGATAGCGTCTCGATGGATTTTATTGACGGGTTACCCAGATCAAGAAAGGGTAATACGGGAATTTGGGTTGTGGTAGACAGGCTTACTAAAAGCGCCCATTTCGTACCTGTGAAGAGCAAGAGGACCGCTCCATGGCTAGCTTCAGTATATCTTCGAGAGATAGTTCGATTGCATGGGGTAACCTCTAGCATAGTGAGTGATCGAGATCCTATCTTCACTAGCGAGTTCTGGAGAAGTTTGCACGAAGCAGTGGGGACTCAATTGTGTCTGAGCACCGCATATCACCCTCAGACGGACGGTTAGACTGAGAGGGTGAATCGTGTCTAGAAGACCTTTTGAGGCTTTGTATATTATATTTTGGAGGTACATGGGAAGAGCATCTTCCATTGGTGGAGTTCGCATATAATAATAGCTTTCAGTCCAGTATTGGTATGGCTCCTTTCGAAGCTCTTTATGGAAGGCCTTGTCGATCACCTGCATGTTGGTGGGAATCTACGGATAAGATTTTGCTTGGGCCTGATATGGTTAGGGAGACTTCTGAGAAGATTGACTTGATTCGAAGAAGGATGAAAGCAGCGCATGATAGGCAAAAATCTTATGCGGACAAGAGAAGGACGGATCTCGAGTTTGAAGTTTGGGACATGGTCTTTGTCAAAGTGTCTCCGTTACGAAATGTGGTTCGCTTTGGATCTGTTGGGAAGTTAGCACCAAGGTTCGTAGGGCCATTTCCCATTAAGGAAAGAATTGGACGGATGGCATATAGAGTGGAGTTGCCCGACAGACTTAGTGGTGTACATGATGTATTCCATGTGTCACATTTGAGGAAGTGCTTACATGAGACCGCAGAGGTGGTAGAGCCGAGCTTGCTTAAAGAAGTGGAAGTAGAGCGTGATGCGACTATTCGACGAGCTCCTACTCGCATCCTTGGGTCAGAGACTAGGAAATTGAGGAAACGAGCGGTTCAACTAGTCAAAGTACAATGGGGAGAAGACGAGGGCAACGCTACTTGGGAGACGGAAGCGAAGATGCGTTCATTGTACCCATTCATTTTTGAGGGTATGTCTTTTAACTTCTCCTTTATCGTTTGACTAGTACTTATCTTATCTTTAGTATGTCCTCTCATTAGTACCTTTGACCTTTAGATAGGGTAAACCTATGACTGAAACATGTGTTTGAGACATGTTATGTTTGATGGATGCATGTGGATGCAAGTGGTTGCTAGTGGTTGCTCGTGGATGCATATATACACACTCTAGGCACTAGATCGGCTCAATCACTTCATATTGCATATTGCATAAAATTGTGTGTAGGAAGCTATATTTATGGATGTATAATGATTGTGTTATCATATGGATGATGCATTTTGGTGAATGATTGTGCACTCATGTAGATATTGTATGTGTCGATAGGGTTCTCTCGCATACATAATGGATGCATGGCACTATCATGGTTTGCATATGTTCATACATTAGATAGGGAACATATACACACACTCTTTGCATATGCTCATACATCATTAGAAACTGTTTTAAGGACAATGGATGCCCGTGTTTGATGGATTGAGTAGATGGTTGTTTGGATGGTAGGATATGCATTCTCCTTAGCTTAGAGATTTCGGGGATGAAATCCTTTAAGGAGGGGAGAATGTAACACCCCGTATTTCAGTTAATGCTAAAATTCACTAATTGCAGAATAAATAATCTCAAATGTGAAAATTGGGGGAAACGGGCTGCGTCATTGCGTTCGTCTCGGAAAAATACGCGAAATAGAGTCCGAAATTTTGTAAATCGGAGTCCGTATGGCCCAGTTATGGCCCAATGAAGTTTGCAGAAAATTTAAAGTTAAAAAACAGATTTAAAATTCAAATTCAGATTTTTAATTTCAACCAGCGGGGCCAGGCGGGAAAGTTCCCGCCCTAGCCATGTCGACAGGGCTGTCGACAGGCCTGTCGACTGGGGAGTCGACTGCCCTGTCGACTTGCCTGTCGACACGGGGTGTCGAGCCACTTGGCCTGGGTGCACCAGGTCTGGTTTTCTGGCTAGGGCTGAGCTGTGTTCTAGAGACTTCCTAAATCTGACGGACCTAATCTAACCTAGGGTTAATCCTATGGTCTAAAACACACCCTAATCCTATAAATACACCCTAAAGCAAGCCTAATCCATACTAAAAATTGAAATGATGCCATCATGCCGCCAAAATCAAACCTAAGAGGAGCCTCCACTAGTTTATGAAGAAAGTTGCAAGCTAATCAACCTCTAATCATCATCTTCTTCATATTTAGCAACTAGTTCTACTTCATAAGTTTGCTAATCTTGGTTTTGGTGAGTTCCTATGCCTTTAGCAAGTAATTGCTAAACTAATTAGGATAGGATATTAGGAGGCTATGGATGTAAATGTGGATTATGCAAGTTGTGGTTGTCATATGTTATAAGTTCATATGTAAACTTGCCTCTTTTTATGATATGATGTGTCATGAAAGTTCATATGCAAGTTTTATGCAAGTTTATCTGCAAGATCATATGCAAGTTAGTCTCTTTCTATGATGTGCATAACATATGCAAGTTTGCCTTTGTGATATGACATGATATGCAAGTTTATATGCAAGATTCATGTGCAAGATAGTCTCTTTTTATGATATGCATAACATGTGCAAGTTTGCCTTTGTGATATGACATGATATGCAAGTTTATATGCAAGATTCATGTGCAAGTTAGCCTCTTTCTATGATGTGCATAACATATGCAAGTTTGCCTTTGTGATATGACATGGTATGCAAGTTCATATGCAAGTTTTATGCAAGTCATATGCAAGTTCATATGCAAGTTTTATGCAAGTTCATATGCAAGTTTTATGCAAGTTCATATGCAAGTTTTATGCAAGTCATATGCAAGTTCATATGCAAGTTTTATGCAAGTTGATATGCAAGTTCATATGCAAGTTTGTCTCATTTTATGATGTGCATAACATATGCAAAGTTGTCCCTATGTATGACGTGTTAAGTAAACGAATTACGTGGGAAACGATGGGGTTAATATGCATGATTATAAAAAGGTGTAAAGTTGTTATGATTTAGCGTAACATAAAATGAATGGACATAATTGGGAATTTACCTATTAAGTTAGGTCTACCCACATTATGGAGTCTGGAATTTACCTATTAAGTTAGGTCTACCCATACTATGGAATTGGGAATTTACCTATTGAGTTAGGTCTACCCATATTCTTAAAAATGTATAATTAATTAGGGATAATTAATTATGGGGTGATTAATTAGGTGTAATTAATCAACTAAGACACGAGGTTGGACCCTTTTGTAGCGGAAGTCTGCCCGGAACCGACCAGCCATCCAGCGGCTACAAATGATTGGCCCAATGTGAGAGGTCTTAGTCATAAATTAAATACGTGATTAAAGTAAAGACACGAGGTTAGACCCTTTTTATGACAGAAGTCTGCCCGGAACCAACCGGCAAATCCAGCGGTCATAAAAAGAGGGTCTAATGTGAGAGGTCTTTATGAGGTCATGATCTTAATTAAATAATTAAGAAACACTTAACCATATTAGCATGTAGAGGGACATGAAGGGTTAAGTGGGTGCCTTGGGTGGCATGTGGAAATCTAGTGGGTTGCCTTGGGTGGCAATAGAAAATACGATTAGAATACTTAACCAAGTGGAAATATGTAATTAAACATGATTAAAGGGTTAAGTGGGATGCACTTGAAAAAGGAACAAGCTTAGGTGGGTAGCTTGTGGGGGCCCATTTCAACCAGTAACCCATATGTATCTTATTGGGCTCGACCCATGTCGAGGACGGGACACGCGTACTGGGCTTGACTATAAGAGGCCCAAACGGGTTAGCGGTGGCAACGCAAGTCCAACGGGTTTCATATGCGTGTGTGGACCCGGGCTGGTAGGTAAGACGTTGTTGAATCTTGTAGGTATAAGCCGTGCACCGTTGATTGTATCGGGTTGCCACTTTGGGGAGTGATACACCCCACTGTGGGGCCAGCACGGGTATCTACGGTAGGGAGCCGATCGCTTGGGAGTAGTGGGTACACCTAGTGGAGATAGGGGCAGACGGCACCTATGTAATGAGCTAGGGGTACACGAAACTACTGGGTAAATTTTCTAAGTCCTTGGGAGGGATCAACCTTTAAGTAGGAATGACTGGTGTGGTGCAGTGTAGTAATTATCCTTGGGTGGGTAAATGCGTCTTTTTCGTTGTCTTAGTTCACTCTAAGTCTGATTGGCTACTGAGTGTAGTCATTTATCCCCAGTCACACCGTACCAAGTTATATCATATCCTTATTACTTTAATGATTACATTGTTAAAGTTATAGGACTCGCTCAGACTTATGTCTGACCCCGTTGTTTTTATCTTTTTCCCAACCCTCAGGTTCTCACAGTGGGCCCAGCACGAGTGGGCTTTGATCAGGCTGCTTTTATTACTCTCTTGGAGCTTGGATCCTAGATGTAGAGCTCAGCTTACCCTTTTCTTTTATGGCTATCAATTCATGTATTGGGATTATGTATTTTTATTTAGCAGGATGGATATTTGTACTTGACTTCTATTATAGTTTTGTGATGTAACAAGACATGTTTTATTTTCTGCTGCAATTGAAATGATGTTTAAAATTTTCAAGTATTACTTATATCTGTCTTGCTGTAATTACTCTGTTCTATATTCACTCAAGATACTCCACCGATGTTATGGCATTCCCTTTGGAGAGTGACCATAGCGGGAGTGGGGTGTTACAGCGTGGCAAAATAAAATATAAATAAAACGACCATTTGGGCATGAACGAGCGCCATTTGAGAAAACGGACTCGGAATTCGACGAAACAAGTTTCGTTAGGACCGTAACATCAAATAATACTATGACGTCAATTTCCGTTGCGAACGGAGTTTTGTATGTGAGCGCAGGAGCGAATAAACGATGTTGGAAATTGTGATAGACACGAATAAATATCGTTAGTCGTCATCACACGTCACATCAACTTAAAATAATATTATTTCATTTATAAATACACCTCTATTCAACCAAAATCATCAGCCTTCCCATCTAAAACATTTCCACCATTCTAAAAATTTGCAGAAAAGTCCATTTTTATAAAACAATATATATCTTTAAATCTGGAGCAAATCGTATGGAGGAACCTGAAGCAAAGTGGTAAATCGGGTCGATATCTACCTACTGTAAAAATTTGGGGGCGAAAGGAGCGATGTGGTGGCCGGAAATCGCCAAAATCCGTGAATTTTCAGTTCTGTTTTAAGGGGTTTTGCTGCGATTTGGTGAAGGATTAGATACTGGGTCCAAAGTGAAACTTGTAGAGGAGATCGAGGGCTTCAAGTTTGCATTTGGTCGGGGGAGCTAATGTGGCCTGTGGTGGCGGGGAAACTGAGTTGATCGGAGGGGTGGTTTTTTCGAAGTTGTGTTGAGTTCGAATAGGACTTGTGCGAATTCCGGCGGCCATGGTCGATGGGCGGTCAGTACCTGAAGGGGAGGGAAGTAGGATGAACGCAGGTCAGTTCTGGGGTGGTCCGGTGTCACATCAAAGCCGGCGGTGGATGTAGTTGTCCACAAATGTGTTTCGTTCAACCTGGGTTTTCAGGCAGTCGGAGGCGTTGGGCGGTCGGGGCTTCTAGGCGACGACGGAGGGATGGACGGTGGTGAGATTGGAGGGGGTCCGGCGGTCTCAGATCACTGGTGGCGGGGTTGATGAGGTCATGTTCTGTTCGATGTTAGGAAAATTGTGAATGGGGTAATTGGAGAAGACGGGCTCGAGGTTTACCAGAAGGGAAAACGTGTAATGACCTGCTGACGTGGCGCTAATTAAAGGTAATTAGTATACTTTAATTAAATAATTAGTTTATAAAAATATCGATTAACACATACAAACTGGAAATTAGTGTAACTTTCACATGCATTAACAAAATCTGACAAAACTGGATCTGTTGGGATCGCAGGGACGAGGCCTAGGTGATGGCACTGACTAGGCACTGATCTGACGCAGTTGAAATTTCAGTTAATTTTGAACGTCCATTCAAGATTAAAAGGAACAAACGCGACCACCGTCAACCGAATAATCTGGTGAGTTAATTCTCACACCTTCTAGAATCCTGTTATGTGGTAAATTCATATTAAAATATAATTTACCGTTAAAAGTATAAATTGGTTGATTGGTTGCTATGGACGTTATTGCTCATTTGATTGGTTGCTGTTTTTCGTCGTTTAAATGCGTTATATTATTGAAAAAATTTCATATATTATTGTGAAATGTATAACGAGCAGTGGTGCAGGGAAGAACAGTTTGGAGGGATCCGACCGGATTCCTCAAATATTCTATATGTTGTTTGTTTGTTTTATATTGTTGATATTTGAACTGATTGAACCCCATATGGTAGAAAAACCTGTTTGAGCGTGATGGTTGAATAGATATTCACCTGTGTTGTGTTTAAAATCAATCGACAGTGTTGATTCGGTAATTGGCAGTGAATAACCATAAACGTGTTGTCTTAGACGTCGTTCTACCGTTCGGTGAATTGATGCAGTTTTAAAGTTATAAATTATTTTATAACTGAACTGAAGCTTTTCAGTCATTTTTATAAGTAATTAAATTAGAAATTTATAAATAAATATTTTAATCGATTTTATAAAAGAAATTACTTAAATGGTTTATGTAATAAAATCTTGTTATATACACAAGTTCTAAAAGCTAGAAAGCCAAGGAAATATACACAAATGGTTTGTGTTAAATATTGATAAAGGGATTTTTGAAAATGAAATCCAAGTTAAAATGGTTTTATTTTAAAGAAGTGGATAAGCAGATATTAGTCCCAAATCCAAGATAAAGTTTATTATAGAAATGCCTAAATAGATGGAATCAAATTATTTGACAAGGGATTTATATTATAAATCAAAATGTTATAAGTGTAATAATGCTTGAAGTTAAAGTTGTGTTTCAGTGAGTGTTTACTTAATTAAAGGAATTAAGTAAAGGGATTATTGAACGAGGATTTCAAATGTAAGAAAATTTAATAAACCAGGTTTGAAATCAAAGGGGAAATGAGATTTTAATATCAGTGGTTAAGTGACGAACTATTATTATTCTGAGATGAAAATGTTGTCGATCAAGGTCTGAGAGGTAAATAAAATACCCCAACTTGAAGGGCTTCACTATTATCGTGGAAAGATATTAGCTTGGGGCGAGTAAAGGTGTTGAAATTTGTTTTATCCTATACGAAGAATATTGGACACTAATGCGATATTTTGGAATATAAAGAATACTAAAATATTAGCTGCAATGTAAATAAAAATATTTGTTTAAATTATATAAGTCGACATTTGCTTTACCATATCAGTATTGGTAACTTGTTAATACCATTAAGAAAAAATATATATGCATATGTATATATATATATATTGAGATGCAAATTTTAAGGGAAATGGGAAAAAGGTTTTCTAGGAATATGACAATATTACCAATGGTATAGGAAATCGTAAATTGGGTATATATATGTACTCTAAGACATATAAAATAGTTTTGTTATATAAAAATAAGGATAAATAAATGTTTAAATATATTGGGAGGTTTAGAAGTTATTACCTATTCTGTAATTTATTTTTAAAGAGGCCAAGAACTGTCAAGCACTAAATCAATAAATTCATTTTATTTACACGATTGTTATTTGATAGTTAAAACACCGACTATCAAACCTGACTAATACGATTGTTGGTACGGAAAGACTGGGACCGAATTTATATTCGAAAACCATTCCGACCAGCAAATACGCGAAGATGCTGATCAAGATGGAGGAATTGTAGACCGTGGATCTTCATAAACGGAAGGACTACTTGTCAATTTCTCTGGCTTGCAACCAGAGTTATTTGATTTGTGATTCTGTCGTTGTTGGAATATACGGATTTGCAAGGACTACTCGCTACTGATCCTTGGTGTGATTCTTATACAAGGATGTGGTAGGAGGGTGCCTTCGGTTCATCCTGTTCCTGGATGAATTGTATGAACGAATGTCTGACAGAGTATTTCCTTAAAACCATGTACGTTGATTTTTACAAATATACCAAGTTGGTGGCAAAGAATGGCCCTTCTTTAAAACCCAGAGTATATTTGTGGACGTGTAACGACACGGATTTCGCCCGGACCTAATCGATCGCTAAACCGACCAAGACCGTTCGAATCCCGCATACGCTAACTTTGGGTATACAACACATCATAACAAATAACAGAAGACTCCAATAAACATCATAATAATGTTACATCAGAGTACAGAATATCAGAGTATATCGAAAATAATACACAGCGGAGGATAAATTTACATAAATGTAATACAATGCACAGCGGAAATATAAACTACACAGCGTAAGACTGTAAATGTCTGGACACAGCTTAAAGCTTCAATCCAGAATCCTGCTCAATACATCTGCAAAATAAAACTACTCGACTGCCCGTGTGGAAAATAGGGGCACCCGAGTTCGCAAGGGAAAAGCAAACTACAGGTCAGTCATGGGACTGGTGTGAGAAACTCTAACAGTTATAATTAACTTATTTACTAAAATGGCATATCATGGGACCATGCCGCTAACGCGGAACGGGTTTACCCCCATGAATACCAGTGTATAAACAATAATCAATATAGATATATGGATCTACTATGCATCAATCAACATGCAATATCCCAATCTACCCATTTAGATTAATCACCACACTTAGATTTTCCAAATCCAATTCAATTTACAGAAATTATTCCTTTGGATTCCCGATTTCATATTTCAAATCATTTGAAATACATATCTAACTTTCTATATTAAAGTAGATTTCACTTCGGGATCTCAAATCAAATCGTTTGGAAATATGAATTCCAAAACATAACAATGCATACAAACAAGTATGCAACCAAATATTGTGCTCCCCATCGACAAAGCAAAGGGTACGCACCTCGCAACTCGATATATATGTGTGCACCTACCCCACGTAGGAGTAGGCTACACCGACGATGCACCTCCCACACATGGAGAGCATACACCGCCCTCTCACCCATACTTTTAGCCTCAGGGTTACCCGAATCTTTAGCCACATACTAAATCATTTCATATCCCGAAGTAGGAAAAATCATTTCACAACGTAATAATCACAAGTACTTTCAAAATATAGTACTTCACATTAGTAATTCACGCATATGTTCAGTCACTATTAATCACATAACCTTTGAGCTCGTAAGTCTCAAAGAAGGGTGTTAAGCAAGAGAATAAATTCTCTGCCACCAAACAGATACATCATCAATAGCAACTGATCGAATACGCGATGAACCACAATGTAACATATAATACATTTCTAAATCATTTTAGAAATCATCGGGTTTTGGGCCTCGAAATCCTTTCTGTTTTATAAAACATTTTTATAAAACATTCCCTGTCCAAAATCGGGAATACATTTCTTTTCACTTAAGAAAAATATCATTTCACAATCATTCGTTAAATTTTAAATGAACACAACATCGCTAAACACCTTATCGTCAAATCGTGAAGTGTTTCACAAGGCGTTAGCACACAGATATTTTCAACCCAACCCAATGCTAAATGTAAAAGCATATTTTGCTCATAAATTGGTCGAGCACAATCCAAACCATCAATCAATCAAATTTGACATTAAATATAAGGTTTTGAATAGAGAGAGTATCGACTTATATTCAACATCAAATCCTGAAACCAACAGATATCATATCGGGAATAACGATATCGAAATCTCCAAATTCCCATCACAATATCTGTATAATCACGGAATCCAATATCGAAAATATCCAAAGATAATTTCAATTTAACTCTAATCCAATTTATTTATTTATAACCATTGGATTATTTTTCTAGTTAATAACTAGTTCATTTCGATAAAAATCTATTTTTATCTTTTCAAATATGGGGTTTTTCATCCCAATTCTTTCTAAATCATCCTTTGAATTTCGATTCAACTAGTCGGAATTAGCGAACCTTACCGTAGTAATCATTGGTTTTAATTTCCCAATCCCAACCTATTCATCCCATGAAGTAAAACTGGTCTTACTTCATATCTAACACCACGGTGTTATCGGTAAATTTAATTACCATTTCACGCTCCAATCTAATTAAAGATTTAACTGTCGCCTGGAGCAAAACTGGTGATACTCCATTCTCGATCTTTTCAATCTAATTAAAGATTCATTAAAAATCCACTTAGTTTTAATCGCTAACTGGGTTAAAGAATCAGTGTCATTTAAAACACGGTTCACGATAAACCCAAAATCACATTCCACTAATTATCGGGTTAAAGAACGAGTGTTATTTAAAAACACTGTCCACGATAAACCCAAAAATCAATATCAATTCAATTCCAATTAAATATTATTTAATCGGTACACTTCATTAAATCGAAATAAAAAGATTTAATCTTTTCTCAACTGGGTTCAAGAACAGTGTTAGTGAAGACACCATTCACGACAAACCCAAATCACATTTGATATTCAATACAAGGCTCTGAATAGAAAATATATCGGCTTATATTCAATATCAAATTCTACGACTAACAAATGTCGTATTGGAAACAACGATATAAATATATATCTTTCAAATTTCCTATTCAGTTCAATTCGAATTCATTTTCTATTCAGTTCAATTTGAATTCATTTTCTTTCGTCGATTACAATTTAAAACGAATTAACTTATTTAATAATATGGTATATCACGGGACCACGCCGCTAACACGGAACGGATTTACCCCCATGAATGCCAGTGTATAAACAACAATCAATATAGATATATGGATCTACTATGCATCAATCAACATGCAATATCCCAATCCACCCACTTAGATTAATCACTACACTTAGATTTTCTAAATCCAATTCAATTTACAGAAATTATTCCTTTGGATTATATTCCCGATTTCTTATTTCAAATCATTTGAAATACATATCTAACTTTCTATATCAAAGTAGGTTTCACTTCGGGATCTCAAATCAAATCGTTTGGAAATGTGAATTCCAAAACATAACAATGCATACAAACAAGTATGCAACCAAATATCGTGCTTCCCATCGACAAGGCAAAGGGTACGCACCTCGCAACTCGATATATAAACGTGAACCTACCCCACATAGGAGTAGGCTACACCGGCGATGCACCTCCCACACATGGAGAGCATACACCGCCCTCTCACCCATACCTTTAGTCTCAGGGTTACCTGATTCTTTAGCCACATACTAAATCATTTCATATCCCGAAGTAGGGAAAATCATTTCACAACGTAATAATCACAAGTACTTTCAAAATATAGTACTTCACATCAGTAATTCACGCATATGATCAGTCACTATTAATCACATAACCTTTGAGCTCGTACGTCTCAAAGAAGGGTGTTAAGCAAGACAATAAATTCTCCGCCACCAAACAGATACATCATCAATAGCAACTAATCGAATACGCGATGAACCACAATGTAACATATAATACATTTCTAAATCATTTTAGAAATCATCGGGTTTTGGGCCTCGAAATCCTTTCTGTTTTATAAAACATTTTTTATAAAACATTCCCTGTCCAAAATCGGGAATACATTTCTTTTCACTTAAGAAAAATATCATTTCACAATCATTCGTTAAATTTGAAATGAACACAACATCGCTAAACACCTTATCGTCAAATCGTGAAGTGTTTCACAAGGCGTTAGCACACAGATATTTTCAACCCAACCCAATGCTAAATGTAAAAGCATATTTTGCTCATAAACTGGTCGAGCACAATCCAAACCATCAATCAATCAAATTTGACATTAAATATAAGGTTTTGAATAGAGAGAGTATCGACTTATATTCAACATCAAATCCTGAAACCAACAGATGTCATATCGGGAATAACGATATCGAAATCTTCCAAATTCCCATCACAATATCTGTATAATCACGGAATCCAATATCAAAAATATCCAAAGATAATTTCAATTTAACTCTAATCCAATTTATTTATTTATAACCATTGGATTAATTTTCTAGTTAATAGCTAGTTCATTTCGATAAAAATCTATTTTTATCTTTTCAAATATGGAGTTTTTCATACCAATTCTTTCTAAATCATTTCTTATGATTTCACACAAATTATCGATATTTTTAATAATTTTATCAAGGCCCATACAGTCGATTTACATCAACGGTCATTGAACTGCACTTACAACGACCTTTTCCAAATTTGATTTGGACAAAATTCCAAATCCAACCGTTAGATTTCAAATTTCTAATATTCCTTAGAAAGCTCTTTTCGATACGAACCCAACGGTTCCGGTTTCAGGAGAATCCGACGGTCGGATCTCCCGTAGTGTCCGTTCGAAGTCAACGGTCGAAATTCGCGATCTGCCGCAGCGCGGCACGTTCTATGCAGACCATTATATAATATATAATATATATATTTCGTCGATTTCCTTTTTAAACGTATTATATAAATAGTTTTAAATTCGTTTTCAAAACGATTTCAACTTCATATTCAAATTCAAATCAAAATTGAATTTTTCCTTATACATTCGTTTTAAATTCATTTCAATTCAATTCAAACTTCAAATTCAATTCAATTCAATTTGAATTCATTTATATTCAATTTCAATTCGAATTCATTTCCTATTCAGTTCAATTCTCACTCTTTAATTTTATTTTTTTCTAGTTATATATAGATATATATACTAGGATAGCTATCGGTGAGAATTCCTCACCTTTCAATTTCTTTTTCTAGTAATATATATAATATAATGGCCTGAATAGAACGCACCGTGCCGCAACAGTTCGTGAATTTCGACCATTTATTTCAAACGGACATTACGGGTGATCCGACCGTCGGATTCTCCTAAAACCGGAACCGTTGGGTTCATATCGAAAAGAGCTTTCTAACGAATATTAGAAATTTGAAATCTAACGGTTGGATTTGGAGTTATGTCCAAATCAAATTCGAAAAAGGTCGCTGTAATGCAGTTCGATGACTGTTGATGTAAATCGACTGTATGGGCCTTGATAAAATTATTAAAAATATCGATAATTTGTGTTGTTGGTTTACTTGTTTGATAATTTTGAACCAAAACTTATATAGCTAGAACACTTTGTTGTGAATTGGCATCAAAACATGATTTCTGTATATTTTTGTAATCTGATGCATTATTGTAATATACAATGAAATGTTCTTTTGTATGCGTTCTGTTTTGTCTTGTTCTCAAACGATAGGGCGTTTCGAACGGCCTGGATCGGTTTAGCGACTGGTTCGGACCGAGCGGAATTCCTTCTCGTCACAGGACGTCAATTAGTGATTTGACGGATATGACAATGTGGCATTCAAAGTGAATGATGACCAGATGTTTTAAAGTTAAGTTCTAGCCTCAAGCCTCATCAACCGGGAAATGAAAAAAATCGGGTAGGCGGCATGGCTATGTGGGTCGCTCCCATTAGGGTGTATAATCACCTATCTAGAGAAATTCCATTTACTTCTTTAATCTATATTCGATGCTATCCCTTTTTCAGGAGACGGTTTCTGATCCTAACCGTCGGCGATATACATTCGATACACTCAAGCGAAATGAGTGGTCGGTCATGTGTGGGCCGGGTTGCAAGACGTTCTTATTGAACCTAGTGTATTCGCCTCTAGAGATACACTATGGGAAGGTGGTCCCATACCTTGTCATAGT
Source organism: Allium sativum (assembly GCA_030737875.1). Lineage (NCBI taxonomy): Eukaryota > Viridiplantae > Streptophyta > Magnoliopsida > Asparagales > Amaryllidaceae > Allium > Allium sativum. Next base: position 152,434,132 of record CM060924.1, on the reverse strand, counting down.
TGGAACCCAATCTCCAATAAGCGCCCGCGGGTTTCGATTGTATAATATACATGTGGAGCGTGAGATGCAAGCGTTCCGCTAGATTGTTAATTATTTGTATTTAGACACTATGATAATATCAGAGTAAGTTATGATTTCAAAAACGTTTTGGGCTATAGTAAGGTAAAAGTCGTCCGTGTTTATGTGTGGGCTAGTCTTACTATTATCCTTTGATTTAATAAAGGATTTTCCAAAGTTAAACAAGTAGTGTTCTATGAATTTATCAATGAAAGTATTCCAGACTGGCCCGGTGTATTTTTCTTTGCTTCAAATGTGCTCGGGTCAGACCGAGTATGTTCCAGGTTAGGTTTCGCTTGGAGTTTCAGGAGCTGGAAGCAGGAGGCTTCACCGTTAGTTATATAAAGTTAATTTCCGTTGTGACTGATATACGTTGTGCTCTGATGGTTGTTATGTATATGCAATTCTTTTGTATTAAAAGATTTGTGATATTATATTTTATCTGTTCTACTGTGAGATTCTGATGTGGTGTTCTTATTCTTTCTTCTATTCTAATATTCTTTCTCTCTATTCTCACCCTCTAATTTATTTCTTTTGACAATCTGGGGTTCGATACTTGGGTTTTTGGCAAGTAATACGGGTTTATGTATTATTGTCGAAAATTCGAGCGCCGCGTTTTCCTCGGGTCGTTACACAGTCGAATAAATTCAATTGAAATTGACAAAACACGTTTTAATTCACCACTCTCACATATTAATTCCAAAAATTATGAAAATTGGAATCTAGCCATATTTGACATTCAAGATCCAACAAAAGTGGTTTCTTCGAAAACGGAGGTCGTTTGCAAAATGGCTATTTTTATGGGCTATATACATACATACATACATATATATATATTTAAAATATATATAAATTCCATAGCGACTAATCTGAATTTTAAACTGGACATAAGTTTCAATTTATATTAAGAAATCTCAGTTTTTCACATTCGTTAGAAAGGTATAATTAAACAGATTCAATTATTTCTTGTTTTGCTGAAATCTGATTCATACGAAATTCTTTATATTAATTGAAATTCAAAATCGAATTTTCAAACTGCCGCACCATTTCAAACTCTATTTATAAATAAAATATATTTATACGGTCTAACTTCAATTTAAATAAATTTTAAATCGTTATTATTTAAAATAAATCATTTTAAATTGTCAAAACCCATTAAAATAGCTAAAATAAAAATTTTAAATTGGTTCTGAAAATCCGGGTTATTACATTCTCTCACACGTAAAATCTTTTCGTCCTTGAAAAGGAACGAAGCTGAAAGTTGTTTAACTAACAAACTCAACTTTCAATATGGCTTTCATTGTTCAACTTTTCAGTTTCTAAGAATTTTCTAATTTCTCAAAAATTTGGCTAACACCCTAAATTTTTGAAAAAATTCGCCATAAACTCCTTTGTACGGGGAGACCTTTAAAACCGCAACTTGCCTACAGGGCCCTCATCAGCCAAAAAAAAAAGAAAAAGTCAATCGGCTCATAAAATCATCAAAACCCAAGAAATACAGTAAATATGTGCCTATTTGCCGAGCATACAATTTAATTCTTCTTCTTAGCTTCCCTGCTATGACCTGTTCAATGTATATGCATGTACATATATGCAATTATAATAAATTTTCAATTCAATTCAATATTTGATTCAATTTGGCTAAATTTACCTTTCATTATCATATTGGTTCCAATAGTTTTAATTAGTTTAACTAATAATCAAACATCGCAACCAGTAATCAGCAATCAATTAGTTGATTTACATTTCAAATTTATAGCTTTTATATACTCAAAAATCATATTTTTGATGCTAATTTACAACAATAAACCCTATCTAGTTTTGGTTCTCACACCAGTCAATTGGAAATATTTAGAGATCCCACTTTCGAAACTCGAACATAAATTTTGATGATGACATGCCATCATCCGAATCATCTTCAGGTGAATAGAGTGTGATTCTATATCCATCCAATATATTTAAGACTTCGTATACACGCTAGCTAGGCGTATATGCAAAATCTTCATATACTCGGTTGTCCAAAATAAAATAAAATAACATACTCAAATACATATAATAAGGTTCAAATTTTCAAAAAATGTTTGTTTTCATTTTTATTTTAAAAATAACACTCTTTGAAACTCATTCGAGGATACTACTGATCTCATCTCTAACGAGTCATTCTTATTGGATATTACGAATCCAATCTCTGATGAATTCTTTCGTTAGGTTCTAGTGTGTCTCGTTCTCGAGCTTTGTAAACCAAAGCTCTGATACCAACTGTAGCGACCCGAACTTCCCGACCGGCCTAAACCGAACAAGAAGGCGGACTGCTTTGAGAACAAGACTAATCGAAATGAAAACAGATGAACATTTCATTGCGGTTACAATAATTGAATTAGAGTACAAGAATATAACAGAGTATGAATGAATAATACACATCAGAAAAATATCAGAGATTAAAATATATTACATAGAAGCGGAAAAATAATACATAACACAACTGAAAGAGTTACACGGATACAAAGCTTTTCGAATATAGCTCCAACTGTAAACCAGGATCCTAAAAAAAGAAATCTGCAAAACCAAAACTACTAGCTGCCTGTGTGGAAAATAGGGCCACCCAGATTTTAGGTTAAAGCAATAAACTCCAGGTCAGTCATGGGACTGGTGTGAGAACTAAAGCAGTTATTTAATACTTTACTTTAAAAATAAAGTAAATCAAGGGACCATGCCGTATAATACGGAACTGGTTTTCACCCAAGAATACCAGTGCATAAAAATAGTTTATAGTCATCGCAATGTTTTTTGAAAAATGAAGCTATTATAAGACTCAGGTCCCATCACATAATGCAACACAAGCTGGAGGATAGAGTTTTACATTATAATACCCAAACATGCTTGGTACGTTTAAAACAAATCATTTTGATATTACTATAAGTGTATAGTGTATCAAACAACTTCAAATATAAATGTATCAATCATAGACAGCATAGTATCCCATGCTACTATGTCGCCGTACTAGTTCTGCAATTTAAAACCAAAATGTCACATATTAGAAATTGGATTCCGTCATGAGTCAGGGCAAGGGATCTGCTCCTTACCGATTCGAGACAATCTAGCAAATGCCTCAGGATCCCCCATAGTGAACCCTTATACTGCCGGTCCTCCCTTACGTTTGAGGATTAGTTATTCCTGAACACACGTTTCCCGGTCCTATCAGACCTATCTATCGGCCCCGTAGTGACCAATATATCCGAGGCGCCTGGCAATCCATCATCCACATAATTAAAATTAAATAAATGTCTGGGCTCCATACCATGACACCACCCATAGCTAGAAAGAAACATCATGCACTCACTGCATTCCCTAATCTCGTTTTTGACTTATACCGAGGTGTGTGGCTCACGAATTAATGCTATACACAAAGCTATGCTATTTAAAGCTGTGCTTTGACCATCAACCACAAGACTCTGTTTTTGAACAGAAGCCTTGATCACTACATCTCCGCATGCCACACAGGAAATTCATGCCATGGGACCAATGCGACACCCCACGTCCGTTAATGTCACTCACTAAGGGATTGCATTAAGTTTAATGAAGGGTTTAGGTAAACAGACACATAATAATTACAAGACAAATATAAATAAGACATCGGCGGAAATTTAATTTTTTATTTCAAACATAAACCATAATACCGCAGTCCATAATACCATAAGTCACAAAAACCATTGCAATAAAATAACTTCTGTCTTGCACCATCAGAGTACATAAGTACATAAAAAGCATAATTCCCCAAATAAAATAGTTAAGCCATAGTAGAGACAAGAACTTGAGCCATACTTCAGAAGTAGTTCCTAGCAAGATAATATCTAAGTCCTAACTAAGCCTGAGTGTTTCCTCCTTGAGAACCGGGGGGCAGGAAACAGAAGAAAGAAGGAGAAACAAAAGGGTCAGACATAAAGTCTGGCGAGTCTAGTTACTTTTAGCCAGTAAATAAATAAAATTAGCATGATAGGCATATAAAGTGGATAAGAGAGATTATTACATAAATGGCAGGTGTGACAAGGTAGACTGGATAAGGTGTATACACTTCTCTAATGATTACTCTGCACTATTACTAGTATAACCAGAATGAGATGATCCCTTTTACTGTAAGGCGCTAGGCACACGTCCATACCCTAACCACTACCCTAATCAATCGGCTCCCTACTCCGTAAATACCCTGTGCTGGCCCCACAGTAGGAGGTATCACTTCCCAAAATGGCAACCCTTAATTTTCCAAGATGTGCACAACCATATCTACTTGGGTCATGGTCGTCTTATCCCGCTTTTCCCGGCTAATGCACGCACATAGCCCGGTCAGTTTGCGCCGCCCACACCATCCTCCACGTTTGGATCTCTTACAGTCAGAAAGTAAGCGTGTCCCATCTCCGCCTAGTATGGAGTACTTTTATTTGATACCTACTCCTGGTTACTGACTGAAATGGGTCCCACACGATATGATACAAGCTCTCCCCTTTGTCTTGTATCCCCCACTAGGTTTTAACTGACTATGTATACCATTAGGTATCATTAATTACATAGCCCTACACCGGTTATGCTTACCCTAAATGGTGTCTTTAATTACATAACTCTATTATTTCCCCCGGTTATGTATACCGCTAGGTATCTTGAATTACATAACCTTATCGGGTTAAGTTTGTGGGCCTATATGTAAATATTACCCACCCCCTCCAAATTTGCTTAACCCATCCATTATCCAATCAATTTACTTAACCCTAACCTTAGTACATAATCATACAATCCCTATGGATTAGATTTGGTTAAGTAGTTCAATTCATTACCATGCCCATTTATGGTTCATAATGGGCTAGACCTCCCACATTAGGCCTACAACGTGTGGATGCTGGATATGCCGGTCGGGTCCGGGCAGACTTATTCAATAGTTGGGCCTAACCTCGTGTCATAGCCCGATTCGTATTTGCGTACTTAAACCTACCACATTAGGTTCAACATTACTGGCTGCTGGATATGTCGGTCGGGTCCGGCAGACTTCCACCACTAATGCAACCTAACCTCGTGTCATAATTACAATTACAATTCCTAATTGTAATTACTAGACATTCCATTATTAATTAATTAATTAATCAATCAATTAATTAAACCTTTCCCCTTATAGGTGTTAATGCCCACTCTACCCAATAATTTGAAGTATATGTCCAAAAATGTTCATATTCAAATTATGCCATTATTAACCCTTTTTCCCTCGTTCCTTAACTAGCGCCCTCACAAAATTGGCAGCATGCCTAGTCTAGATAGTAGCCTAGCCATAAACGAGAAAAAGGGAAAATAATAGGAGTGTAACAAAAGTGATTGTTTAACATAACTTGGCATAGGTATATACTATCATGGTGATAAGGTGAACATATATACTAGCATGGACATGTAGATAACATCATAAAAAGGAGGAAATAAAACTGGTGAACTTGTGGCAGTCAATTTATTCTAACATAACTACGATGTCTCAATAAGCATAATGAGATCTAAATTAGCAGTTTAGATGTCCAATTGGTTTAGATCTAAAGTGATAAACACAAGGTGATAAATTAGATCACATAATTCAGATCTAAAGGTTAAAATAGATCAAACACCATTAGGATGACATAATAGCATGTTTAGATCTAAATATGGATTCAAATGTCCAGTTTACAACGTATTTAAGTTGATCATAATATGATAGGTGAAATGTGATTTACATAAATAATTATATCTAACTAATGTTGTAACTGTCCAAATTAACAGATTTAAATTGACCATAATATAGTTACAAATCAAGATCCACAAGGCGACATAATAGAATAACCACAATTGAATAAGAACCAGAGCAGTAGATCCATTATGACATAGCATAAGGTTTAACAATAACATGGATTCATATTTTACGACATATCTAATTCACAGTCTTTCACTATTTACTTTTATTTATTTAAACCTAAAAATACCAACTCACTATGTTTGGATTGTCAAGGTGAAAGAAAAGAAGTTGGTGTTGAATCTATGCTTGAATCTCAGAATTTGATTTGCAAAACTGATAGTTGTTTGAAGAAAACGGATCCGTCTTAGTTCGCACACCGGCAACATTTGGCTCCCATGATTTCCAATGAAGAAATAGGAGATTTGGACATATATATAGCTGTAGAACCCTCTGAAACCGACTGCCACCTCAGCCCTAGGGGTGTCGACACCCCTGTGGGTTGGTCGACCCTGGTGTCGACACCCCTCTAGGGGGGTCGACCCTCAAGAGCGGGAAATCTGCCGCCACTTTTCATTTTTTGAATTTGAACTGTTCTGGATAAGGTGCCGACTCATCTCTGACTCATATGTGACGAATATATGAATGTCTATATTCTTTCTACGCGTATACAGACTTAAAACTCTCATAACTTCTCCATACGGTGTCCGTTTTACACAAACCAAATGTCTATCTTGACCAGAATTTCGAGACGGATGCAATGGCACATTACGTTTTCCTTAATTTATCCTTCTTTAGTGTCGTTAAAAATTCAGGGTGTTACATTCTACCCTACTTAAAGGATTTCGTCCGCAAAATCTCTAAGTTGAGAAGAATGCATATCCTACCATCCATCATCCATCTACTCATCTAACAACCACTGGCATCCATTGTCCTTAAAGACTTCTAATGCTTGTATGAGTATATGCAACAGTGTGTGTATATGTCCTGACACTAATCCGAAAGATCAAGCGGTCTACTGATTCAGTTGACCTCCTTAATGCAATGTATGTTTGTGCCATGAATCCAATAGGTATGCAAATAAACCTATTATATCTTATAAGTTCTATATGTGTGCACACTCATTCATCCAAATGCAACATCCATATGCTAATTCATCCATTTCCATCCGTAAAGGAAAAGAAAATGCACACACATCCATATGCAGTATGAAAGTGATTGAGCTGATCTTAGTGCCTAATGTGTGTGTATGTGTGTCCACAGACAACCATTAGCACACACTTGCATCCACCAAACATAACATATCTCAAACACATGTTTACATCCATAGGATTCCTATCTAAAGGTCAAAAAATACAATGGGTAAGATATACTCAAATGATAGAAACAAGCACTGATAAAACTTAAAAAAAAGGAGTTAAGAGCATACCATCAAAAAGGAAAGGGTACGAAGCACGAACCTTGTCTTCGGTTTCCCAAGTCACATTCTCTGTGTTATCTCCCCATTTAACCTTTAGCAACTTGATTCTTTATTGCGTAGCTTCCTAACTTCTGATCGAAGAATACGGGAAGGAACTCGTCTGATTGTTGCCTCCTGTTTGACTTCTACTTCTTCCAACACACTCGGCTCAACCCAAGAAAATGAAATCCAATGTTAGACACAAAGTCCATTTATAAGTTCGTTATGAGTCTGAATGAAACCGGAGGCACCTTATTCTGCCTCCCATTTGTTCAATACAGAATGAGGTCCTCATATATCCATCGATCTCCAAGTACATCTGGATGGTCTCCAACGTATTCCGTCCTCTTGGGTGTACAACCCAATCAAGATTACCAGGAATCGTCCAAACGATGTGAAAACCTTCGGTCTTCAGCCACCCTCTTCGTCTTCGACGTATCGTCGTATCAATTATTCAGAATAGGATAAACCCGGTCTTTCCGAATAACTCGCATATATAATAAACAAGTGCTACACAAACACAATATACGCCTCATTCCAATTCAGAATATTCTTTTCACAATTTTAAACCATGTCAAGGTTTTCCAAACTAGTCGGTATTAGCGAACCTTACCGGAGTAATCATTTATTATGATTCCCAATCCCAACCTATTCATTCCATGGAGCAAAACTGGTAATACTCCATATCTAACACCACGGTGTTATCAGTAAATTTAATTACCATTTCACGTTCAAATCTAATTAAAGATTTAACTATCGCTTGGAGTAAAAGTGGTGGTACTCCATTCTCGATCATTTTCATGAATTGATAATTTTAGTTATCACATTCCCTCAGTCTCTAACCGTAAATTAGTAAGAGAACAATTCTCTAAGTATTAAAACCGAAGGCCGAAACCAACATCAGATCAATACCCAGGAAACCATTCAACTTAACTAATCTCCAGTTAGTTTCTAATTTTCTTAACTGCATTGGGTTTTTGAACAATATTATTAAAGATACCATTCACAACAAACCCAAAATCTTATTCCATTAATTGTGGAATCTTCATGGAAAACAGATCAATATATATAATCGGTATAAACTTCCGTATCCAACCAATAATATAAATGGAATAACGGTGATGCCTTTTAAATTCAATATATAGTAACGGTCTTCCTCCACAGAAGCTCACTTCGATTATTACCAAATCGAGTTCCATTCCATTCCAATTTATATATTGAAAAACTTTACTTTGGAAAATTTCCATTAACTCTCAATAAAAAGACTTATAAATTCCAAATCACATTTCACTGTTAATCGGGTTACAGAATGAATATCGTTTAAAACACAATTCACAATAAATCCAATTCACATTCCATCAGTCTATAACTGTAAATTAGTAAGAGAACAATTCCCTAAGTATTAATCCCGAAGGCGGAAACCAACATGATACCAATACCCAGAAAATCATTCAACTTAGATAATCTACATTTAGTTTCTAATTTTCTTAACTCCATTGGGTTTAAGATCAGTATTATTAAAGATACCATTCACGACAAACCCAAAATCGAATTCGATACTAAATACAAGGCTCTGAATAGAAAATATATCGGCTTATATTCAATACCAAATTTTGAAACCAACAAATATCGTATTGGAATAACGATATATATCTTTCAAATTCCTCCACGATATCCGTATAATCACGGAATCCAATATCAAAATATTCCGAAGATAATTTCGATTCAAATCCATTCCAATTATTATATTGGAAATTTCTGGTTATATTAAAACCCATTCTAAATCCATTTTATTTATTTAAAAATAATGGATTATAATTCTAGTTGATAACTGGTTCATTTTGATAAAAATATATTTTTATCCTTACAAACATGGAATTTTTCATTATAATTCCTTTTAAATCATTTATTATGATTTTACACAAATTATTAATATTTTTATTAATTTTATCAAGGCCCGTACAGTCGATTTCCATATACGGTCATCGAACTGCACTTACAATGACCTTTTCCAAATTTGATTTGGACATAATTCCAAATCCAACCATTAGATTTGAAATCTTTTATATTAGTTGGAAAGCTCTTTTCGATACGAACCTAACGTTCCCGGTTTCATGAGAATCCGACGGTCGAATCTCCTGTAACATCAATTCGATGTCAATGGTCGAAATTCGTGAACGGCCGCTGCGCGGCGCGTTCTATTCAGGCCATTAAATATATATACTATATATATTTCGTCGATTTCAATTCTAAACGTATTTTATAAATAGTTTTAACTTCGTTTTGAAAATGATTCCTACTTCATTTTCAATTTTAAATCAAAATTGATTATTCTATATCATTAATATATAAACGATAATATTTTCAAAATATTAGATTTTGAAATCACTTCCTTTTCTATATTCGTTATAAAAACGAATATAATCGATACAAACATCGTTCGTGTCAAAATGGCGCATACCTAATCAACACGGCTTTATATATTTCAATAATTCGTATCCATCCAAAATCGGACATCAAAATCAGATTTTAATCATTTACAGAATATTATTTTAAAATATTTTTTATTTTAAAATATTCGTTATTTTAAAATATTCTTCAGTTCTGAACTGGAATCAGACACAGCCAATTACCATATAAAGTGATTTATATGGATTTCATACAACACATGTATATCACAACAATGATAAATAATCAACCATCTTCCAGAGTGCACCACATAACTGCATAAGCATTAATTATAAATAACTAACGCTTACACCAGCCTGTTAACCAATCGATCAACATACAACTAAACAATTGCGACTAGTGTATGTCAAATTTCATCCCAACACCCGTGTGGGGTTTCAACCAACAAATGCTGAATATTATTTGTGCAGTTGGGCGATGTGTAAAATTTATCGTCCTAATCCATATCAGTCAAATGTGTGTACATAAACAAATCGTCTGATTTGTAAATGAATATTTTATTTTATTCATTTACCTAATAAAAATGATATTTTTATTTTTCTAACATATTTTAGAAAATTTCAGCAGCATAACGGCGTGATACTAGAACCGGGATAAGGTCTAGCTTTATCCCTCGCATCATAATGGGGCACGTCATACACAAACCAAATTATATCAATTCAAATCACGCATCATACCAAATCTAATCAAATAATGAAATCAACCAAACATACAAGTCGTCCATGGTCTGTGGACGACGTGGAACAGTTCATATATACAGTTATGAAATAAATAACTGTATAAGAAATTGCAGTGAGGAGTTCTCACCTAAGCTATACCGATCGCCTCGGCACTTCTACTGTAGAATTTGGTCGTGCGGTCTCCAATGCGTTGTATTCTTCACCGTGATTTCAACGTAATCTGTTTCACGCCATTTATATTTAACATCACAGTTTTAATTCGCTACACCAATAAGAATCATATTTTTATATCGTTCTCTAGATAATAAAAAATCACATTTTTAATCCATGACATTTCATATAAAAATTACATTTTTATAATATCGCCTCCTGTACAAAGATTTCAACTTTATATATGGATTCAAAAATCAAATCTTTTCTTTTAAAAAAAAGAAATCAAATCTTATTATTTTAAAAAAATCAAATCTTTTTGGTTTTTAAAAAATCCAACCTTTTTCCTTTATAAAAATCGTTTCCTTTCATGAATAAAAATCTCTACTTTATATATTAAAAGATCTCATCTTTAGATTAGTAAAAATCTAATCTTTCTTGGTAAAAAAAACACAATCTTTCTTGATTTAAAAATCTGAACTTTTTAGTTATAAAAATCTAATTTTTTTTGCTATAAAAAATATAATCTTTTTAGTTATAAAAATCTAATCTTTTTAGTTATAAAAATCAAATTTTTACTTAACTAATAATTACCATTTCAATCTAAGAAGCAAAAGGGAAAGCTCGAAAATCATATTAAATACAGAGAGCTCACCAACACCTCCTTCTTGCCTCAACACTGACGCTGGAGTCGCGGTTGAATTGGTGGAAGGTGGTCTCGACTTGGCTGCGGTAGTTTACGGCGGCCACGAGGTCCGGTTCAGGAAAGAAAGAGGGGCGCGACGCTGCTGCGTGGTTCGCCGGAGATTGGGGTAGTGCGCTGGCGGTTCAATGGGCCCAAGGGGTGGTGCACGAGGCGTGGTGGGGTTGCTGATTTGTGTTAGGGCTTGGGGAATTTCGCGGTGGGTTTGGGGATTTCTGATAAGAGGGGGGGAAGAAAGAGAGGGGGGCGCGAGGGGGCGTGTTGGAGACGGCGAGGGCGTCGTTGGAGGCGCATGGCTGTGGTGGAGGGGCGAACGAGATCCATCGTTCTTTTGTTTTTTTTTAATTTCTGTTTGCTAGAATAGATCGTGGAAAGGGGGGAGATAGGGGGAATTTTATAACTTATTTAATTATTATATATTTTTTCCTATTTTAATTCCAACTAGGTTGACTATCCATTTGAACTCCTATTCGAACCCAGCAACTGTCGCCCGTAGATAATTACCCCTATTCCAAACACAATGGGATATGTTTCGTAAGCCAATTCGACCGTTTCGATCAGTTTTCGCTGAAATTAAAATATAAATCAATATATATTTAATTTCAACGTACATTTTAAATTACCAGGGTGACATACTAACTCTAAAATTTATTTCTAGATTCGTATTGACGATATGGTCCTAACGAAACTAATTTCGTCGAATTCCGAGTCCGTTTGAAAACGGTCATTTTCCAGTCGATTAAATTCAAACTAAAATTGGTCAAACGCGTTTAAATGCGCTACTCCCACATATTAATCCCAAAAATTATGGAAATTGGAATCTAGCAATAATTTGACATTCCGGTTCCAACAAAAGTGATTTCATCGAAAACGGAGGTCGTTTGCAAAACAACTATTTTTAAGTGCTATATATTGTATTAAAATATATATAAATTCCATAGCGATAATTCTGAATTTTAAACTGGACGTATCTTTCCATTTTTAAAGTGAAATCTCAGTTTCTTAACGTCGTTAGAAAGATATTCTTAATCAGATTCAAACATTTCTTATTTCGTCCAATTCTGACTTATATTGAATTCTGTATTTTCATTTGAAATTAGAAATCGAATTTTTGAACTGCCGCGCCATTTCATGCTCGTTTTATAATTAAAATAAATTTGTAGTCGTTATTATTTAAAATAATTTATTTTAAATATTCAAAATCCATTAAATTCGCCGAAATAAAATTTTTAATTTGGTTCTGATTTTCCGGGTTGTTACAATCTCCCCCACTTAAAATCTTTTCGTCCTCGAAAAGGAACGGAGCTGAAAGTTGTTTAACTAATCAACTCAACTTTCATTATTTTCATTACGGCTTAAGTCCTTCAATTTTCAGTTTCTAAGAACTTTTCAAAAATTTGGCTAACACCTTAAATTTTCGAATTTTTTTGCCATAACCTCCCTTGTACCGGGAGCATCGGGAAAATCCCCAAACCGCCACACAGGCCCTCTCATCTTAAAAAGAAAAAGAAAAAGCCAAGCGGCTAGCCAATCGGCTAATAAAATCAACCAAACCCAATAAATTAGTAAACATGTACCTATTTATCGGGCATACAATTTTATTCCTCTTCTCTAACCTTCTTGCTAAGATCTGTTCAATGTATATACATGTATAGGCATGCAATTTCAAACAAATTTCCATTTAATTCAATATTTGATAAAATTTGGCTAATGTAACTTTCATGTACATATTGGTTTCATTAATCTAATTAGTGAAACTAGTAATCAACCAACACAGCCAACACTCAATTAGATGATTAGATTTTCAAACATGTATCTTTTACATATATAGTCAAAATCATGTTTTTGATGCCAAATCACAACAAATATTCCTATGTAAGTTTTGGTTCTCACACCAGTCAACTGGAAATATATAGATATCCCACTTTCGAAACTCGAACATAAATTCTGATGATGCTCGAGCTATCATCAGAATCATCTCCGGGCGACTAGAGTGTGATTCCATATCTATCCAGTATATTTAAGGCTTCGAATACACGCTAGCTAGGCGTACATGCAAAATATATATATACTCGATTGTCCAAATCAATTTAAAATAAAATATTCAAATACGTATAATAAGTTATAGATTTCAAAACAAAATTTGTTTTCGTTTAAAATTTTTCACTCTTTACACTCGTTCTAGGATGCTACTGATCCCATCTCTAATGAGTCATTCTTATTGGATATTGCTAATCCAATCTCTGATGAATTCTTTCGTTCGGTTCTAATGTGTCTTGTTCTCGAGCTCTGTAAACCAAAGCTCCGATACCACTTTATAACGACCCGAACTTCCCCTGTCTCCGAAGAGAAGACAAAGAACAGATTGTCTGAGAACAAGACCAGAACACAAACAGAAGAACATTTCATTGCTCATTACAACAATTCCATCAGAATATAAGAATATAACAGATTATGTATAAACATTATACATTTAATAAATATCAGAGTTTAAACTAGATTTAAATACATAGCAGCGGAAAAATAATACAAAACATAACTGAAAGAAATACATGGATACAGAGCTTTCCGAATATCACTTCAGCTATAAACTAGGATCCTGCGAATATAAATCTGCAAAACCAAAAACTCCTAGCTGCCCGTGCGGAAAATAAAGGCACCGAGAGTTTAGGTTAAAACAATAAACTCCAGGTCAGTCATGTGACTGGTGTGAGAACTAAAACAGTTATTTATCATTATTTTAAGGTTAGGTAAATCAAGGGACCACGCCGTATAACACGGAACGGGTTTCCTCCAAAGAATGCCAGTGCATAAAACAAATAGCGCAATGCTAAATAAAGAACAATGAAGCTATTATAAGACCCAGGTCCCATCACACAATGCAACGCAAGCCGGAGGATAGGGTTTTCCCTTATAATAGCCAAAGAATGCTTGAAACGTGAAATTTAATCTTTTATTATTACTATAAGTGAAGGAAACACTTCAAATATAAATGTATCAATAATAGACGACATGTGCGTCCCATGCCGCCAAATATAGGTTTACAATCAAAACCGCACAATGTCGTATTGGAAGTTGGATTCCATCTGTCAACCGAGGCAAAAGATAGTCCTCACCGGATCTGAGACGCTCTAGCCTGCCCCCCAGGAACAGAACGCATCGTCCCTTGGATCGTCAGGGCCGGTCCACACAGGGTGGATCTAAATGCCTGAACATGCGTTTCCCCGCCCTATGGGGCGTGAACTGGTCATATACCAACCAGACCATCGGTCCCGGATCGACCGATATATCCGAGGTGCCTCGCATTCCAACAAACACTTGAGTCAAACTTGTCAGGGCTGGTAAGTCATTGACACCACTCCTAGCTAGATAGAAACGCTTGTCCTCCCTGATGTCCTCTCCCTTTTTTGTTTCACACCGGGGTGTAAGGCTCGCGAATTAATGCTACATAAAGCGATGCCACAAAGGCCGTGCTTTGACCATCAACCACAAGACTCTGCTTTTCAACAGAAGCCTTGATCATTTGCATCTCAGCATGCCACAAAGGCAATTCATGCTATGCAACTAATGTCTATCAATCACACAGAATGAAATCCAATGTCAGATACACAGTCCATTTACAAGTTCGTTTTGGGTATGAACGAAACCGGAGGCACCTTATTCCGCCTCCCATATGTCCAATACAGGAGTGAGGTCCTCGCATATCCATCGATCTCCAATTACGTCTGGACAATCTCCAACGTATTCCGTCCTCCTGGGTGCACAGCCCAATCAAGATTATCAGGAATCGTCCAAACGATGTGAAGACCTATGGTCTTCAGCCACCATCTTCGTCTTCGACATCTCGTCGTATTAGTTATTCAGAATGGGATAAACCCAGTTTTTCTGAATAACTCGCGTATATATTAAACAAGTGCTACACAAACACAACATATGCCTCATCCCAATTCAGAATATTCTTTTATTCGAATATACTTTTCACAATTTTAAACCATGTTAAGGTTTTCCAAACTAGTTGATATTAGCGAACCTTACCGGAGTAATCATTTATTATGTTTCCGAATCCCAACCTAATCATCCCATGGATCAAAACTGGTAATACTCCATATCTAACATCACGGTGTTATCGGTAAAATAAATTACCATTTCACGTTCATATCTGTTTAAAGATTTTACTATCGCTTGGAGTAAAACTGGTGGTACTCCATTCTCGATCATTTTCTTGAATTGATAATTTTAGTTATCACATTCCCTCAGTCTCTAACCATAAATTAGTAAGAGAATAATTCCCTAAGTATTAACCCCGAAGACCGAAACCAACATCAGATCAATACCCAGGAAACCATTCAACTTAACTAATCCCCAGTTAGTTTCTAAATTTCTTAACTGCATTGAGTTTAAGAACAGTATTACTAAAGATACCATTCACGACAAACCCAAAATCTTATTCCATTAATTAAGGAATATTCACGGAAAACAAATCAATATATATAATCGGTATAAACTTCTGTATCCAACCAATAATATAAATGGAATAACGGCGAATCCTTTTAAATTCCATGTATAGTAATGGTCTTCCTCCACAGAAGCTAACTTCAATTATTACTAAATCGAGTTCCATTCCATTCCAATTTATATATTGAAAAACTTTACTTTGAAAATTTTCCATTAAATCTCAATAAAAAGACTTATAAATTCCAAATCACATTTCATTGTTAATCAGGTTAAAGAACAAATGTCATTTAAAACACAATTCACAATAAACCCAATTCACATTCCATCAGTCTCTAACTGTAAATTAGTAAGAGAACAATTACCTAAGTATTAATCCTGAAGGCCGAAACCAACATCAGATCAATACCCAGAAAATCATTCAACTTAGCTAATCTCCAATTAGTTTCTTATTTTATTAACTCCATTGGGTTTAAGAACAGTATTATTAAAGATACCAATCACGAAAAACCCAAAATCCAATTTGATATTAAATACAAGGCTCTGAATAGAAAATATATCGGCTTATATTCAATACCAAATTCTGAGACCAACAAATATCGTATTGGAATAACGACATATATATCTTTCAAATTCCTCCACGATATCCGTATAATGATGGAATCCAATATCGAAATATTCCGAAGATAATTTCGATTCAAATCCATTCCAATTCTTATATTGGAAATTTCTGGTTATATTGAAACCCATGCTCAATCCAATTTATTTATTTAAAAATAATGGATTATAATTCTAGTTGATAACTAGTTCGTTTTGATAAAAATATATTTTTATCCTTACAAACATGGAATTTTTCATTCTAATTCCTTTCAAATCATTTATTATGATTTTACACAAATTATTAATATTTTTAATAATTTTATCAAGGCTCGTACAGTCGATTTCCATATACGGTAATCGAACTTCACTTACAGAAACCTTTTCCAAATTTGATTTGGACATAATTCCAAATCCAACAATTAGATTTCAAATCTTTTATATTCGTTGGAAAGCTCTTTTCGATATGAATGTAACGGTTCCTGTTTCTGGAGAATCCGACGACCGGATCTACCGTAACGTCAATTCGAAGTCAATGGTCGAAATTTGCGAACGGACGCTGCACGGCGAGTTCTATTCTGGCCGTTAAATATATAATATATATATTATATATATTTCGTCGATTTCAATTCTAAACGTATTTTATAAATCATTTTAACGTCGTTTTAAAAACGATTTCTACTTCATTTTCAATTTTAAACCAAAATTGAATATTCTATATCATTAATATACAAATGGTAATATTTTCAAAATATTAGATTTTGAAATTACTTCATTTTCTATATTCATTATAAAAACAAATATTATCCATATAAATATTGTTCGCGTCAAAATGGCGCATATCTAATCAACATGGCATTATATATTTCAATAATTCGTGTCCATCCAAAATCGGACATCAAAACCAGATTTTAATCCTTTACAGAATATTATTTTAAAATATTCATTATTTTAAAATATTCGTTATTTTAAAATATTCTTCAATTCTGAACTGGAATCAGACACAGCCAATTACCATATTGTAATGACCCGCATTGTCAAAGGTATTATAATTAATTTATTTAATTATATATATATCGTGATGTAGTGAATTAAATAGAGGTTTAACTAAATAATATGGAATAATTAATTTAATTAAATAATATATTTAATTCAGAAATAACCAGAAATAGTGAATTGACAATATAATGTGAGTTGGTTCATCCCTAAGATTTAATTCAGCTTAGAGTTGAATTATTTTAACGAATATATTCAATCGACGTCAGTTTGAACGTATAATTTTAATATAATTAAAATAGAGCTTGAAATAGTGCAGCACTTCGCTATTTGGCGATTTGAACTTCAACTGGATATAAAGGGTTCGTTTTAAATCGGCTTTCCGTGAAACAAGAAATGTGTGGAGCTGGTGGAGCATATCTTTCTAGTGGAAGAGAAAAATCGGGATTTCGTCGTATAGATTTTGATTTACGTCCAAATCAAATTTCAGAAAAGTCGTGGAATTCCTTTATCATTTATAAAGGAATTATTTATATTTTAAAAAGGAATTTCAATATAAATCGAATATCGGGTTGACCCAAAAGCGAATACCGAGTAGAAATTCATACGGGATTATTCTGGAGTCGTATGGTATTCCACTGTGAATATATACGATAATATATATATATATATATTTATATTTAATTATATTTAAATATATTTATATATTTAAATGGGTCATCCAGAGCTTTAAAAATACGTTGTGTTTGCAAACGAAGTCGGAATTCGACGAAACTAATTTTGTTGGATCCGCAATGTCAAATAATTGTTAGATTTCCAGTTTCGTGATTTTTAGGGTCATTGTGTGGCCGTACGGATTTTTAGAGTGGAAAACAGTCAGTATTTTGACAGTTAAAAATACACTGTGTGAGCATACAGAGTCAGAATTCGACAAAACCTGTTTCGTTGGGACCGTAATGTCGAACTGTAGCTGCATATCCAGTTTGGTGATTTTTGGGTATCGCATGTGGTCACAAGAATTTTTAGAAGACAATTACAAATAGCGTTGGACTAAAAAGGATATTATAATCAAAATATCTCCTACCCTTATCCCTATATAAACACTTTAATACCCTTCTCTTAACCCAAAAACCATTATCCTGAAACCGGCCTTGGTTTTCACTTCTTCAACGTGAGGAATCCATACTTGGAAATCAAAAACAAATGCAAGAAAAATCCTATAAATCATGGAGTGCATATATTCTTGATCAGTGAGTGTTGCTCGTCATTTCTATCGGGGTTTCAATGGGTTCGATTTCCTTTTCGTGTGGGTATGTTTTCCACACTAAACTAGGTTTGAGGATTTACGGTGGGATAAGGATCGATGGTTGATTCGGTGATTAGATTTTGGTTTAGCATCAGGAATCGCACCTTGTGCATTGTTTTGGGAGGATTCGGTTCAAGTAAATGACGCTGGTCTGTACAGGATTGGGGGAAGTCGCGCGTGAAGATGGTGTTCGAGTTGTACAGTCTGGGTAAGTGTAGGTAGAGAGGCTCGAGAGGGGAATTTTAATAGTGTTCTTTTGATTTATAATTAAGTATAGAAGGAACTTTGGATTTTTGAAGATCGGCCATTGTGTGGAGCAAAAGGAGGATACGGTATTTCCAAGGAAGAAGGAAGAAAGGATCGGCGGGCTTGTACATGGGTGATGGGCCGGAGAAAACGGGTAAAGCCTATCATTTTAAATCCTAAGTTTTTATTTAATATAAAGTGTATGTTAACTTCGTAATACCGTATCTTATTCATACGTTATCGAAACTCAGCGAAACAAGATCCATCGGGATCGTATGGACGGGCACTACCCAATGGACTGACTGGGAGTGGAGTGGAGCTCGTTTGAATTTATGGAGAAATAAACTGTTTGATTCAAATCAAACCACAGTTTATCGTTCTTTAACGATGAACTGCCAAAGTGAGTAAAACTCACCAACTCTGAACAGTTCTATTTTTACAACGTATTCTTAGATCTGCTAAAAATTGTCTGTTTGATTGTGTATTGACTGTTTGATTGAACTACTAGTCAGTTAGTAGAAATTATATATATATATATATGTATATATATAAACCGTTAAATATTTACATGTTGATTCTGCTATAAGAATATTTCATATCGAACTGAAAGTGATGTTACTGTGTAACATCAGCGAAACAGGTCGGAGGAATCCAACTGGATTCCTCAACATTTATTTTTCTGTGATTTATATATATTGTGATATATGATGTGATAAGTATAATCTGTTGTGATTATGTGTGTTGGACGATATTTATCATTGTTATATGGTGTGTTAAATACCATAAGAAATACCAGAATGTGGAAAAGGGATTTTCAAAGTATATTTTGAAAATAAGTTATTTATATAAAATCAATGGATTTTATATTTTAAGAGGAAAAGGATTTTGAATCAAAGAAATATATTTGTTAATCAAATATAAGAGAATTATATTTGTTAATCAAATATAAGGGAATTATATTTGTTTATTAAATATAAGGGAATTAATTTGTAAATCAAATACAAAGGAATTTATTTGTAAATCAAATACAAAGGAATTTTTTTGTTAATCAAATATAAGGGAATTATATTTGCAAAACAAATATAAGGGAATTATATTTGTTAATTAAGTATAGGGGAATTTTGAAATGAAATATAAAGGAGATATATTTGAAATGAAATATAAAGGAGATATATTTGAAATAAAATATAAAGGAGATATATTTGAAATCAAATATAAAGGAAATATATTTGAAATCAAATATAAAGGAAATATATTTTAGAGCAAATATAAAGGAATATATTGGTAAAACATAAATAAAAGTAAAAGAATTTATTTATTTAGGAAATAAATAAAAGTAAAAGGGTTTATTTAACTAGGAAATAAATAAAGATTAAAGGAGATATTTATATGTTAAATAAATAGGATTAAAAGAAGATATTTACTTGTTAGAATAAATAGAATAAAAGGAATATTTATTTGATAAATAAATAGAATTAAACCAAAAGAATAATTAGAAAATGAATAGAAAATGGATATCTGTTTTTAACAGATAAATAGAAAAGATTTAATTTATAAATAGCAGTTTTAAATTAAATAAAATATTTATATTCGATAAATGGAATCTATAAGTCTGAACTTATAGAGAGAAGAGATATTGGTTTTTAACACCGATAGTTTAAATAGAATATGCACACAACATTTGTATAAGTGAAGTAACGTTATTAAAGAGAACATTTATAAAGTGAAGAACCGTTACTAAAAGTAAATCTTTATAAATGAATAAACGTTATCAAATAGGAGTTATTAGAATTTGAGTTAATCGATTAGAGTTAGAGTTAATCAGTTAGAGTTAACCAGTTAGAGTTAGAGTTAATTAGTGAGAGTTAAGGTTGACCAGTTAGAGTTAATCAGTTAGAGTTATCCAAATGGAATTAATCGAGTAGAGTTATCGAATATAGTTTATTCGAGTGGAGAAATCAAATGTTATTCATTTGAGAAGAGTTATCGAATATTATTTATTCGAAGAGGAGTTATCGAATATTGGTTATTTGAAGTTAGTTAATCCAAAGGAGTCAGTCGAAGAGTTAATCCAAAGGAGTTAGTCGAAGAGTTAATCCATAGGAGTTATCGAGTATTGGTTATTCGAAGTTAGTAAATCCAAAGGAGTTAGTCGAAGAGTTAATCCAAAGGAGTTAGTCGAAGTTAGTTAATCCAAAGCAGTTAATCGAATATTGGTTATTAGAAAGGGGAGTTATCAAATCTATAAAAGTTAAAGGAGTTAATCTAATATAGTTTATTCGAATAGAGTAAAAGGAGTTATCGAATATAGTTTATTCGACATGAGTTAAGTGAAAAAGAATAAGTCGATTAGAGTTAAATCAAATAGAGTTAATCCAATAGGGTCAGTCCAATAGAGCTAACTGAAAAGAGTTAATTGAATATAGTTATTCAAAAGAAAGGTTAAGTAAGGAAGTTAGTTAAAGAAATATAAAGTGAACTTTGCCTATTTCAAGGTTAGAAATGTTGTTCAGTTAAGGTCTGAGAGGTAGTGCTACCCCAACTTGATTGGCTTCATTTTAACTAAGGAATGGTTATGGTTCGGCAGTAAAGGATTGTAAAGTGAATTTAGTAACTAAAGGAAATGGGTTGAGCGATGTTTTATTTAAACATGTGCTTAATAAAAATGTAGGAGTTTTGGAAATGTTTTCCAAACAAGAATCAGAAATGTTTTCTAATACAGAAAACAATAAAGGGAAATGTTCCCAATGTTAATAACATATATTTTCTAAATTTAGAAAATAGCAAATGTTGAATATAGGGAAACAGGAGATGAAAAATGAACTAAAGAGATTAATGTTAAATGATGTTTGTTCGATATAATTTCCATCTGGAAATAATATCGTTGTTTGCACACTTGTTTTTCTTTGATAGTTAACTCACAGACTATCGAAGTTTTGACCATTTTAACATTGTTAATATGGAGAGACCGGTTGGATTATTATCCAAAGAACCACTCTATATTGGCATAAGCATTGCGAATCATATATGCCAAAGATAATTGAAGACGGAGGAAAATGCAAGGGCTGTTGTATCAGTCTTAGATAACAGTGACTAAGATGGATGTACGGAACAGTACCTTCGGTTTGTCCAGTCCCAGGACAACTTATATGGACGAAGGTCTGACAGAGTATATCCAATCGATCACATAAGTTGATCTGTTCAAACGTATTCACGTTTGGTGGCAGACGAATTCATTTCTCTTAGCTGTATGCCCGTGTTATTTTAGATAAGTCAATTTGTGATTTGGCGGGTACGACGATGCGGCATTCTAAGTGAATGAAGATATGATATGCAAAAAGATAAGCGTAGCTTCTAGCCTCACATCCGGTAAATGACAGAAATCGAGCAGGCAGCATGGCTAACTCGGTCGCACCGAAGTAGCGTGTATAATCATGTATATAGAGAATATTCATTTGCTTCTTAAATCTATAAATGTTGTCCCATATATATATATACGGGAACGGTTGCTGATCCCAACCGTTGGTGATATACATTCGATACACTCAAGCAAAATGAATGGTCGGTCATGTGTGGATGAGTTACAAGATGTTCTTGTTGAACTCCAGTGCATCGTTCCTAGAGTACACTGATCGGAAGGTGGTTCCATACCTTGTAATAGTTGGAAATCCATTACCCAATACGTGCTTGCGGTTTTGATTGTATACCATATATGTAGAACGTGAGATGAAAGCGTTTCTGCTAGATGATTATATATACTGTGGTTGATAGACATTATTATAATATTAAAAGGTTTTTGATATAAAGATATTTTTGATTCTCATAAGGGAAAAACCCGTTCCGTTATACGGCGTGGTCTTATGAGATATCGTTTACTTGTTCAACTGTTTTAAACTGTTTTACTCATACCAGTCCCATGACTGGCCCGGAATTTATTTGTTTTGTTTTCCCTAAACTCTTGGGTGCCTAATTTTGTATGGACAGTCAAGTAGTCAGGAATTTACAGATATACTGGAAGAGCATGGAGCAGGAGGCTTCAGTATTATATAGCTATAGTTATTTCCGCTGTGTTGTAAGTGCTGTACTCTGATAAGTGCTATTGTATACATAACTGTTATATTTCAAAGTTATGTTATATATTATATGTTATTCATTCCGCTGTGAGATTCGTGTTACTCTGATGATGTAAGTTCTTCTTTTTCTTCTTCTATTCTAAGTTTCTATCTTATCTATCCTCACCCTCTAATTTCTTTCATTAATTACCGGGATTTTTCGATGTTTTGGTTATCGACATCATGCTTATGTTGATAACCAAAGTCACCAAAAATCTGGGTCGTTACAGTTGGTATCAGAGCTTAAGTTAAGAATTACCTTGGCTCTGTGGCGTGACTCGGTAGAGATAGGGTTAGTAATACCCTAGATTGAGTTGAGTGTATATATACGAGTGCGTATTTGTATTTGATATAAAAATGGTTTTATATTGTGGGGATTCATTGTTTGAGTTGTTTATGGGTTCTGATCGATCGGTTTGATCCACTGTATCAGTAGAGTTTGTAAACACTCGAATACGATGGGTCGACACGATATGTTTTGTAAAGAGGGTAAATTAAAATAAGTTTACCCAGAGTATATTCTGATATAGAGGAAATATATATATTAGATATATTAGTAGTAATTATAATCAGATAAGATTATAAAATGTGAAATGGTTATATATAACCAATCAGAATTTATACAAATGAATTATATGAAATTGAAATGAATTAAATCTGAAATTTAAATCAAAATTGGAATTAAAGTCCCAGAAATTGAAAAAGTGTTTGTAAATGAATCTGGATTAAGTATAAGAGAATTTTAAAATCCTGGGAGATTTTAAATTTGTTTAAAGCATTTCAAATGGTATTTGGAATTGATTTCAAAGTGGAAAGGTTTAGAAATGGTTTTAAAAGTGATATAGTATTGAACTCACTTCGATAGCTGGGAAATAATTCTGATGATGACTGCAGCATCATCAGTGTTCATTTTCGAGTTGATAAGTGATGGATTACTACCGAGGATTTTGTTTTTGAATTGTTTGAGAAAAACAAGTTGTTTTGGTACTTTGAAATAAACACTTTGATTTTTGATATGATAAAGTGATTTAAACATCCCAGGAAAAGATTGTTGAATTAAAACCAATTTGAATTGAAGGTTGGAAAAGCAATTGGGATTTAAAATTGAAATCAATTAGGTGAAAATTGAATTAAATCGGGTTAGAATGATATCAAGACAAATTGGATTGATGAGTTAAGAATTTGAAATCAAGAATTGGACTTTGATTTGAAATGAAATTCGACTTAGGTATAAGAGAATGGTTGAATTTGTGGATGATAATTGATTGGAGTTTGATTGGAAATACAATGGTATATGCTGAATTGACAGCAGGTGAAAGTGATAGAGTTGATATGCCCGACAAAAAGGTACAAGTTTATATCTGATATAAGCATGAGATTTTTGAGTCGAATTGGCAAGCCGCTTGGCTATTTGATTTTCTTTTGGGTTGTAGAAGGCCAAGAGAGGCGAGTTGGAGTTTTACCGATAGGGCTGTACAAAGGAGGTTTTTGCGAAATTTTCCGAAAATTTAAAGTGTTAGCAAATTTTCATAATTTTTGAAAATTTTAGTTGGTCGGAATGAATAAATATTTTTGTCGATATTAATTGGTTCAGTTAAAATCAGAAATAAGGGGTAAACAAATCTTAGGAATTCCAATAGATAGGGTCGTCCTCTACCTTAGCAATTTCGAGGACGAAATTATTTTAAGTGGGGAAGAATGTAATGACCCGCATTGTCAGAGGTATTATAATTAATTTATTTAATTATATATATATCGTGATGTAGTGAATTAAATAGAGGTATAATTAAATAATATGGAATAATTAATTTAATTAAATAATATATTTAATTCAGAAATAACCAGAAATAGTGAATTGACAATATAATGTGAGTTGGGTCATCCCTAATATTTAATTCAGCTTAGAGTTGAATTATATTGACGAATATATTCAATCGACGTCAGTTTGAACGTATAATTTTAATATAATTAAAATAGAGCTCGAAATGGCGCGGTAGTTCGCTATTTGGCGATTTGAACTTCAACTGGATATACAGGGTTCATTTTAAATTGGATTTCTGTGAAACAAGAAATGTGTGGAGCTGGTGGAGCATATCTTTCTAGCGGAAGAGAAAAATCGGGATTTCGTCGTATAGATTTTGATTTACGTCTAAATGAAATTTCAGAAAAGTCGCTATGGAATTCCTTTATAATTTATAAGGGAATTATTTATATTTTAAAAAGGAATTTCAGTATAATTCGAATATCGGGTTGACCCAGAAGCGAATATCGAGTAGAAATTCATACAGGATTATTCTGGAGCTGTATGGTATTCCACTGTGCATATATACGATAATATATATTTATTTATATTTAATTTAATTATATTTTTATATTTAAATGGGTCATCCAGAGCTTTAAGAATACGCTGTATTTGCAAACAAAGTCGGAATTTGACGAAACTAATTTTGTTGGATCCGCAATGTCAAATAATTGTTAGATTTCCAGTTTCGTGATTTTAGGGTCACTGTGTGGCCATACGGATTTTTAGAGTGGAAAACAGTCAGTATTTTAACAGTTAAAAATACACTGTGTGAGCATATGGCGTTGGAATTCGATGAAACCAGTTTCGTTTGGATCGTAATGTCGAACTATAGCTGCATGTCCAGTTGGTGATTTTTGGTATCATATGTGGTCACATGAATTTTTATAAGACAATTACAAATAGCGTTGGACTAAAAAGGATATTATAATCAAAATATCACCTACCCTTATCCCTATATAAACACTTTAATACCCCTCTCTCAACCCAAAAACCATTCTCCTGAAACCGGCTTTGGTTTTCACTTCTTCAACGTGAGGAATCCATACTTGGAAATCAAAAACAAATGCAAGAAAAATCCTATAAATCATGGAGTGTATATATTCTTGATCAGTGAGTGTTGCTCGTCATTTCTATGGGGGTTTCAACGGGTTCGATTTCTTTACGTGTGGGTATGTTTTCCACAGTAAACCAGGGTTGAGGATTTGCGGTGGGATAAGGATCGATGGTTGATTCAGTTATTAGATTTGGGTTTAGCATCAGGAATTGCACCTTGTGCATTGTTTTGGGAGGATTCGGTTCAAGTAAATGATGCTGGTCTGTACAGATTGGAGGAAGTCACGCGTGAAGATGGTGTTAGAGTTGTACAGTCTGGGTAAGGGTAGGTAGAGAGTCTCGAGAGGGGAATTTTAATGGTGTTCGTTTGATTTATAATTAAGTATAGAAGGAACTTTGGATTTTTGAAGATCGGCCATTGTGTGGAGCAAAAGGAGGATACAGTATTTCCAGGGAAGAAGGAAGAAAGGTTCTGTGGGCTTTGTAACACCCCACCTCCGCTAGGGTCAATCTCTAAGGGAATGCACTGGTTTTGGAGGGGTATTATCTAGTAAACAGACACAGAGATAACACAAGACAGAACATAAACTAAACAGAGTATATAAAGCAGTTTATAAAAAAAACTTTATTTCATTACGTGGAAAATAGGGTCAAAACCACTTACAACAAAATACCAAGTCATCATTTCATTTCATCAAGTTCTAAAGAAGCAAAGTACTTAAAACAACATAAGTCAAATTTTATTCCCCAAAAAGAGCATGAGTGCAGCCATAGCATAGCTCAAGACCAAACTGTACATGAGCTGTCAGAAAGCAAGCGAAGTCCAAGCTAAGAGCTAGAGTTTCCTCCCTGAGAACCTAGGGGGGGGGGGGAGGGACGAAAGAAAAAGAGGTGGAAGAAACAGGTCAGTCAAAAAGACTGGTAAGCCCTAGTGACTATCAGCATAAAAACTAATAAGGTTAACTGGACATGAGAAACTGAGATTAAACATAAAGATAATAACTGGACTGGCATGATA
The DNA here is from genome assembly GCA_030737875.1 of Allium sativum. Taxonomy (NCBI): domain Eukaryota; kingdom Viridiplantae; phylum Streptophyta; class Magnoliopsida; order Asparagales; family Amaryllidaceae; genus Allium; species Allium sativum. The sequence goes on along the minus strand of CM060924.1, from coordinate 152,407,296 downwards.
ACAAAAGATAACAAGATAAGAGTGGCATCGCATATTCAAGGTTTACTGCACTAACTATTCTAGTGTCCCAATTCCATGTCAAGTATAAATCCAGAAATGATCCCTAGGGCCAATAACATGAAATGACCCAATACGGGGTCCAACAGTCCATCCTAATCGATCGGCTTTACTCGTCGTGTATCGGTGTCATACGGCCCAATCGCGAAATGTAGTCACATGTGCTACGTCCACCCTAGGGTGTATCAGGTCCTAGGGTGTCAACCACTGACACAATTCAAGCACGCACAATGTAGTACTACAGGTGCCCATGCCTACTTTTTCAACTCCGGACTAAGTGCACGACCCTAGTCCGCCTGAACCTACACTGGCGCACCTAACTCAGCCGTTATTCTTGGTCGCTTATAATCAGCCCAGTAATCGTGCCCCACCCTGCCTAGTCCCCAGGGTATCGTGATACTTCTAAGTGGGTTACTGCTGAAAGGGACCACGTGGCTAGGATTTCTAATGGGTTAAGTATTGTCATTAAAAAGGTCATGACTTAACCCTATCCAAACATGTATCTAGTTGGTTAAGTATATATACAAGCAGTTCAAGATTTAACCCTATCAAATCGATGTGTCAAATTAGTTAAGTATATTCAAGGGGTCCATGACTTAACCTTACCTTGTGGCATTAATTCACTTAACGCACCCCAACCTCTCACATTAGACTTGGTTACGGTTACTGGATGTGCCGGGCGGTTCCGGGTAGATTTACACCATAACCTAGTCTAACCTCGGGTTTAAAGTGCTATATGACCAACTACTCACATTGGGTCCTATTATTTGCAACTACTGGATTTGTTGGGCTGTTCCGTGTAGATTTACATCGCAAATTCAACCTAACCTCGAGTTGGCCATTTTCAAGTTATCTAATTGTCATGCCCCAAATTCATGGTTTCAAGCTTATTCTCGTGTCAAGTTTTCATGTCATATCATGTCAATTCCATAGCCAATTTTTAAGTTTTCCTAATCTACCCAAAACGTGTCCCCAACGTACGTGAATTCGCATTAATACAACATGTCAAAATAGGGAAGAACACAAACAGGATAGTCATAGAATGGCAAAGGTGTTCACAAGTTAAGCATGATGATTATAACATTACAGGCATATGAAATAGGGTCTCAACATCAACTTGACAAGACATGGTGATAGACATGGTAAAGGATTGACATAAGATAGTACCCCAATAACAGTTTCAACATCACAGGCATGGCAAGATAAAGATCGAAAAGGGGTTTTAGATTAAACATGAATATGTCCAAATCAAGTTCATACTAATATTCACAAGTCAACATTTAAGATGAATAGATCTGGGGTGTACAAAACTAGATCCAAAATAACAGATTTAAAAGTGATAGTCATAGATCCAAGATATACAATGATAGTTCAAACTTAGTTATCATGTTCAGGCATAATTTCAGTTTACATCGTGTTCAGGTTAAATTTACAGTTTAAATCTAAGAGTGACAAAGGGCTTACAGATCGTAGTCTAGAGAATGAGAAAGCAAAAAGAGTAGAAGCGGAATCTCTAGAAAATCCCCAAACCAACGTAGTACTAACAAAGTCCAGAATAGCCTCCTTGTTCTCTATCTTCCAGTCAGAACTTCAGCAGCATATGGTCAGACAACAATTTGATAGAAAGTCTAGGGTCAGGGGCTGTTTATATAGTGTATAGAGAGTGAATCTGGACAAGCAACGAGACCAGTTACATCTGGCTCAAAAACAGGCTAGGTGACCAGGTCGACACCCAAGTCGACTTCCCAATCGACTTTATCTGGGGGGGGTCGACTGCCCAGTCGACTCCCCAGTCGACCTGGGTGCTGGCGGGATTTTTCCCGCCCAGCTGTCTGGATTTGAAATTCGAATTTTGAACTTGAAATTTGAACTGTTTTGAACTCTGGAGTATTCTGAAACTTTGGAGAGCCATATTTTGGTCATACGGACTCCGATCTTCGCAAACTCGGACTCGTTTTCAAGCAGAATTTCAAGACGAACGAAATGGCGTAGCCTGTTCCCCTTGATTCTTATTTTAAAATTTAATTCTGCCTTGATTTATAGTTATAACATGTTATCAAAATACGGGTTGTTACATTCTCCCCTCCTTAAAGGATTTCGTCCCCGAAATCTCTAAGTTTGGAAGAACGCATCCTACCATCCACATTCATCTACTCACAACAGCATTCACGAGCAACCACTCTCCTTAAAAAGGATTTCTAATGCTGTATGAATATATGCAGTATGTGTGTGTATATGTACTTATCTAAAAAGATCAGGCGGTTACTGATTCAGTAAACCTCCTTAATGCAAGATATGTTAGTGTAATGAGTCCAACATGTATGCAAATTCCTAACATAACTTAAAATCTCTACATGAGTGCACAAACATCATCCATATGCAACATCCACGTGGTAGCAAAACAAGTTCATCCATGTACAAGTATAAGCACCCATGCAAATGCAACATGAAAAGGTGTCTGAGCCGATCTAGTGCCTAATGTGTGTCATGCATCCACTAGAAATCACTTGCAAACACTTGCAACCATTTGCAAACATCAACCATAACTTGTTTCAAATACATGTTTGCATCCGAAAAGAGGGTTCTAAGGTTCTCAATACAAGATTAAGAAAACAAACATAAGTAGCAAAAGCATGAAACAAAAGGTTTACAAGCTCAAAGGAAAAAGAGATCGAGAAAGTACCCTAAAAAAGAAATGGGTAAAGCGCGCGTATCTTCTCCTCGGTTTCCCAAGTTGCGTCTTACGGGCTTCGCTCCACTGTACTTTGACTAGCTTTACTTCGCGACTCCTTAGCTTCTTGATCTCCGTCCCTAAGATACGAATAGGAACTCGCCTCAGCGTTGCTCCTTTCTCCACTTCCACGCCTTCGAGGATGCTTGGCTCAACCACCTCAGCTGATTCATGTTGGCACTTTCGGAGATACGAGACATGAAACACATTGTGTACTCCGGCCAGCCTCTCAGGTAACTCTACCTTATAGGCCATCTGCCCAATCCTCTCAGTGATAGGGAACGGTCCTACGAATCTCGGTGCTAGCTTTCCAGCTGCTCCAAAACGAACCACATTGCGCAAAGGAAAGACTTTTATGAAAACCATATCTCCGACTTCGAACTGTAGGTCTGTCCTTCTCTTGTCCGCATACGATTTCTGTCTATCTTGGGCCGTTTTCATCCGTCTTCGAATCAACTCAACCTTCTCAGAAGTGTCCCTTATCATGTCAGGCCCAAGTATAAGCTTGTCGGTCGTCTCCCACCAACAAGTTGGTGAGTTGCACAGTCTCCCATACAAGGCCTCGAACGGTGCCATCCTTATGCTCGCTTGGTAGCTATTATTATAAGCAAACTCCACGAGAGGGAGATGGTCTTCCCAAGTACCACCAAAATCAAGAATGCATAGCCTCAAAAGATCCTCTAGTACTCTATTTACCCTTTCGGTCTGTCCATTCGTCTGAGGGTGATGGGCTATACTTAAATTAAGTTGTGTACCCATTGCTTCTTGCAGACTATTCCAAAACTGGCTAGTGAAAATTGGGTCACGGTCACTGACTATGCTAAAAGGAACCCCGTGCAACCGTACTATCTATCGAAGGTAAATAGACGCTAGCCCTGATGCAGTCCTTTTGCTTTTCACCGGGATGAAGTGAGCACTCTTCGTGAGTCTATCAACAATGACCCATATGCTAGTATTCCCCTTCCTAGACCTAGGCAATCCATCCACGAAATCCATCGAGATACTTTCCCACTTCCATAGCGGGACCTCCAAAAGATGTAATAGCCCACCGGGCTTTTTCGATTCGGCCTTTCACTTGCTGGCACACCATGCATTTAGAGACGAATTCTGCCATGCCCTTTTTCATTCCAGCCCAAAAGAAAATACGTTTCATATCTCTGTACATCTTATCCCCTCCGGGATGTATAGTCATCTTTGAGTGATGTGCCTCTTCGAGAACTTTATTTACTAAGTCTCCCACTAGTGGAACATATAGCCTCCCATTGCGCCTTAGCCATCCTTTGTCATCAATGGCATACCTACTAAGGTGACTTGACGTATCACCACTGATTAATTTGTCCATGATTTCGGCTATCTGTGGGTCTTCTTTCTGCGAAGTCCCTACTTGATCTAGTAGCGTAGGTCTTAGATCAAGGGATGCTAACGTACCAGTCAATGACTCAACAGCATGCGAAAAATCAAAGGTCGCTATAAACTCTAGACTTTTTCTTTCGACAAATAAGGGGCTCAAAGTCAACCTTTTTCTACTAAGCGCATCCGCCACCACGTTACCCTTGCCAGGGGTATATGTTATATCAAAGTCATATGATGCCAAGAATTCCATCCACCGCTGTTGTCTCAGATTCAAATCTTTTTGCGAAAAGAGGTATTTAAGCGATTTGTGGTCGGTATACAACTCGAATCTTCCCCTAGGAGATAATGACGCCAAGCTTTAAGTGCAAAAACAATCGCGGCTAACTCCAAGTCATGTGCGGGATAGTTCTTCTCATAAACTTTAAGTTGTCTACCCCCATAGCATATCACACTTCCTTCTTGCATTAGGACAGCGCCTAATCCCATGCCGCACGCATCCGTGTACACTGTAAACATTTTTCCTCCATCGGGTAATGCTAAAATTGGAGCTGTGGTGAGGGCTCTCTTGAGTCTCTGAAAAGCAATCTCACATTCTATGTCCCATGCAAATGCTAGGTTTTTCTTCGTTGACTTAGTAAGAGGAGCTGAAATCTTAGCGAAGTCCTTAATGAACTTCCTATAAAAGCCCGCCAAACCAAGAAAGCTTCTCACCTCTGTTGCATTCTTAGGAATTTTCCAGTCTTGCACCGCAACTACCTTTGCGGGGTCCACGGCTAAACCTTGCTTAGAAACTTCGTGCCCAAGAAACTGAACTTCCTCCCTCCAAAAATGGCATTTGGAGAACTTAGCCTTTAAATGGTGTGCTCTAAGCGTATCCATGACTTTCTTGAGGTGTCTAGCATGCTCTTCTTCATCCTTTGAGAAGATTAGAATATCGTCCACAAAAACCACCACGAACTTGTTAAGGAACTCCCGAAACACCCTACTCATCAGATTTACAAAGTACGCAGGTGCATTCGTTAACCAAAACGGCATGACGAGCCATTCGAAGAACCCATCTAGAGTCCTAAACGCAGTTTTGTCAATGATATCCCCAGCCACTCTAAGTTGATGGAATCCTGTGGCTAGATCGAGTTGAGAGAAAACAGATGCTGCCACAAACTGGTCAAAAAGATCATCGATTCTTGGTAGTGGGTGCCTATTCTTCTTCGTCATCTTGTTTAACTCACGATAATCTACACACAGATGAAGCGAACCATCCGCCTTAGTAGTGAATACCACCTGAGCACCCCATTCAGAAATGCTTTGCCTTATGAAATTTTTCTCGAGCAACTCCTTGACTTGTTTACTGAGCTCTCTTCTTTCTCGCGGGGCCATATGCCTAACGGGAAAATGAAACAGGCTTGGCATTATCAACAAGATAAATTCAGATGTCTATCTCGTGTTTAGGGGGTAACCCCTTCACCTCACCAAAGATATCTGGATATTCTCGGACTACTCTCATGGAGTGCAGATTGTCGACGGACGAGTCAAGATATTAAAGATAACATAACATGACCGGACCCCTCGGGTTACAAGAAAGTTCAAGGGTATTACCAAGGCGTGTCATGAGCCTCACTACCCTTCGTTCACAATCAAGGATGGCTCCATAATTGGACAACCAATCCATGCCTAGAATTAAACCATATCCCATGAATCCGAGAACACAAGCATTACACGTGAATTCTACGCTTAAGATGGAAATCCTCAAATCAACACAAATCATAGATAAATAGGTGGACCCTCAATCGGATTTGAAACACTAACGGGATCATCAACTAGACTAGTACTTAAGTGCAGATTTTCAACAATATCAAAAGAGATAAAAGTATGCGATGCGCCATAGTCAAATAAGATTCGAACAGGAAATTCAGAAATGTAAACAAGGCTTTCTACAGAAATATTACTACCTCGGTCAAGAGCTGGAGTGGTGTTGAGAGCCTGCAACTGCCCTCCAGAAGGTCCTGCTCGTTGTGTCTGCCCTTGCCCTTGTCCTTGCTTCTTAGGGCAATCCTTATTGATGTGTCCAGTATCCCCGCAGTGAAAGCATTCACCCAACTTTCTTTTCTTCCTCCTACAGTCTTTAGCTATATGTCCTGTGATAACACAAAAGTTGCACTTCCTCGTCTCACGTGGCTTGTTAGCATTGTTGTTGCCCTTGTTATTCTTGTTGCCTCCCTTCTTGAAGTCAAACTTCTTGTTCTGAGTCTCATTAGGCTTAACCTCCTTTTTGTCACCCTTGTCTTCCTCATGAAGTAGGGCCATATTCACCAAGCTTTCAAAGGTCACCCCATGGGCTCATGAGTCAAGGCCATGGTGTGGAGTGGCTTGCTCAATCCTCGAGCAAATCGTAGAGCCTTCTTCTCAGCCGTGTTGACTAAGTCCAAACCAAACCGAGCAAGCTGATTAAACTTATTCACGTATTCCCTAACAGACATGTCCCCTTGCTTGAGTGCCAGGAACCTCTCCATCTGAAGGTTCGCTTCTGCTGACGATAAGAATTTAAGCCCAAACCTCTCTCTAAAGTCTGCCCAAGTCTCAATTGGTCTGGTAGCGTTGGTGACTTCCCACCAAAATGCAGCTTCCTCTTTCAACAACCATGCTGCCAACTGAACTTTCCTATGATCCTCCATATCGAAGATAACGAACAGTTCTTCCGTCTCCTTTAACTAGTTTCGTGCCTCAGCGAAGGTCTCAGTTCCAAGGAAGTTCTTGCCGCCCATTCCTATAAAGTCTTTGCATTTTTTGGCGAAGGCGGTGCTGGGAGGAGGAGGAGGAGGAACTGCGGCTACTAGAGGAGGAGGAGGAGGGATGTCTTCCGGGCCCGCATCATTGGCCCTAACTTCTAAGTACCTTCAGAACCATCCGGGCATGGGTACTCCCTCGAGAAAGTTAAGATCGGCCATGCTGAAAAACGAAAAGAAAAAGATTCAAACGAGGAAACAAGGAAAGTGCTAATGGCTTTTGGGGAATAGCCTTTTATTAAAAATAAAACTTTTCTTGAAAAAAATGCTTCTTTATAAATGGTTTTGAAAATAATTTTCAGAAAGTTTTTAAAACTTTTGCCCAGTCTGGTAACCTTGCTCTGATACCAAATGTAACACCCCACCTCCGCTAGGGTCACTCTCTAAGGGAATGCACTAGTTTTGGAGGGGTATTATCTAGTAAACAGACACAGAGATAACACAAGACAGAACATAAACTAAATAGAGTATATAAAGCAGCGAATAAAAAAAACCTTTATTTCATTACGTGGAAAATAGAGTCAAAACCACTTACAACAAAATACCAAGTCATCATTTCATTTCATCAAGTTCTAAAGAAGAAAAGTACTTAAAACAACATAAGTCAAATATTATTCCCCAAAAAGAGCATGAGTGCAGCCATAGCATAGCTCAAGACCAAACCTACATGAGCTGTCAGAAAGCAAGCGAAGTCCAAGCTAAGAGCTAGAGTTTCCTCCCTGAGAACCTGGGGGGGAAACGAAAGAAAAAGAGGTGGAAGAAATGGGTCAGTCAAAAAGACTGGTAAGCCCTAGTGACTATCAGCATAAAAACTAATAAGGTTAACTGGATATGAGAAACTGAGATTAAACATAAAGATAATAACTGGACTGGCATGATAACAAAAGATAACAAGATGAGAGTGGCATCGCATATTCAAGGTTAACAGCACTAACTGTACTAGTGTCCCAATTCCATGTCAAGTATAAATCCAGAAATGATCCGTGGGGCCAATAACATGAAATGACCCAATACGGGGTCCAACAGTCCATCCTAATCGATCAGCTTTACTCGTCGTGTATCGGTGTCATACGGCCCAATCGCGGAATGTAGTCACATGTGCTAGGTCCACCCTAGGGTGTATCAGGTCCTAGGGTGTCAACCACTGACACAATTCAAGCACGCACAATGTAGTACAACAGGTGCCCATGCTTACTTTTTCAACTCCGGACTAAGTGCACGACCTTAGTCCGCTTGAACCTACACTGGCGCACCTAACTCAGCCGTTATTCTTGGTCGCTTATAATCAGCCCAGTAATCATGCCCCACCCTGCCTAGTCCCTAGGGTATCGTGATACTTCTAAGTGGGTTACTGCTGAAAGGGACCACGTGGCTAAGATTTCTAATGGGTTAAGTATTGTCATTAAAAAGGTCATGACTTAACCCTATCCAAACATGTATCTAGTTGGTTAAGTATATATACAAGTAGTTCAAGTTTTAACCCTATCAAATCGACGTGTCAAATTGGTTAAGCATATTCAAGGGGTCCATGACTTAACCTTACCATGTGGCATTAATTCACTTAACGCACCCCAACCTCTCACATTAGACTTGGTTACGGTTACTGGATATGTCGGGCGATTCTGGGCAGATTTACACCATAACCTAGTCTAACCTCGGGTTTAAAGTGCTATATGACCAACTACTCACATTGGGACCTATTATTTTCAACTACTGGATTTGCCGGGCGGTTCCGGGCAGATTTACGTTGCAAATTCAACCCGGCCTCGAGTTGGCCATTTTCAAGTTATCTAATTGTCATGCCCCAAATTCATGTTTCAAGCTTATTCTTGTGTCAAGTTTTCATGTCATATTTTCATGTCATATCATGTCAATTCCATAGCCAATTTTCAAGTTTGCCTAATCTACCCAAAACATGTCCCCAACGTACGTGAATTCGCATTAATAAAACATGTCAAAATAGGGAATAACACAAACAGGATAGTCATAGAATGGCAAGGGTGTTCAGAAGTTAAGCATGATGATTATAACATTACAGGCATATGAAATAGGGTCTCAACATCAACTTGACAGGACATGGTGATAGACATGGTAAAGGATTGACATAAGATGGTACCCCAATAACAGTTTCAACGTCACAGGCATGGCAAGATAAAGATCGAAAAGTGGTTTTAGATTAAACATGAATATATCCAAATCAAGTTCATACTAATATTCCACAAGTCAACATTTAAGATGAATAGATCTGGGGTGTACAAAACTAGATCCAAAATAACAGATTTAAAAGTGATAGTCATAGATCCAAGATATACAATGGTAGATCCAACTTATTTATCATGTTTAGGCATAATTTCAGTTTGCATCGTGTTTAGGTTAAATTTACAGTTTAAATCTAAGAGTGACAAAGGGCTTATAGATCGTAGTCTAGAGAATGAGAAAGCAAAAAGAGTAGAAGCGGAATCTCTAGCAAATCCTCAAACCAACGTAGTACTAACAAAGTCCTGAATAGCCTCCTTGTTCTTTATCTTCCAGTCAGAACTTCAGCAGCATATGGTCAGAGAAGAATGTGATAGAAAGTTTAGGATCAGGGGCTGTTTATATAGTGTTTAGAGAGTGAATCTGCACAAGCAACGAGACCAGATACATCTGGCTCAAAAACAGGCTAGTTGACCAGGTCGACACCTAAGTCGACTGCCCAGCCAACTTGGTCTGGGGAGGGTCGACTGCCCAGTCGACTCCCCAATCGACCTGGGTGCTGGAGGGATTTTTCCCGCCCAGCTGTCTAGATTTGAAATTCGAATTTTGAACTTGAAATTTGAACTGTTTTGAACTCTGGAGTATTTTGAAAACTTGGAGAGCCATGTCTTGGTCATACGGACTCCGATCTTCGTAAACTCGGACTTGTCTTCAAGCAGAATTTCGAGACGAACGAAATGGCATAGCCTGTTTCCCTTGATTCTTATTTTAAAATTTAATTCTGCCTTGATTTATAGTTATAACATGTTATCAAAATACGGGTTGTTACAGGCTTGTAAATGGGTGATGGGCCGGAGAAAAGGGGTAAAGCCCATCATTTTAAATCCTAAGTTTTTATTTAACATAAAGTGTATGTTAACTTTGTAATACCGTTTCTTATTCATACGTTATCGAATCTCAGCGAAACAAGATCCATCGGGATCGTATGGACGGGCACTACCCAATGGAGCTGATTGGGAGTGGAGTGGAGCTCGTTTGAATTTATGGAGAAATAAACTATTTTATTCAAATCAAACCACAGTTTATCGTTCTTTAACGATGAACTGCCAAAGTGAGTAAAACTCACCAACTCTGAACTATTCTATTTTTACAACATATTCTTAGATCTGTTAAAACTTGTCTGTTTAATTGTGTGTTGACTGTTTGATTGAACCGCTAGTCAGTTAGTAGAAATTATATATATATATATATGTATATATATAAACCGTTGAATATTTACATGTACATTCTGCTATCAGAATATTTCATATCGAACTGAAAGTAATGTTGATTTTACTGTGTAACATCTGTGATGCAGGGAAACAGGTCGGAGGAATCCAGCTGGATTCCTCAACATTTATTTTTCTGTGATTTATATATACTGTGATATATGATGTGATATATATAATCTGTTGTGATTATGTGTGTTGGACGATATTTATCGTTGTTATATGGTGTGTCAAAAACCATAAGAAATTCCAGAATGTGGAAAAGGGATTTTCAAAGTATATTTTGAAAATAATTTATTTATATAAAATTAATGGATTTTATATTTTAAAAGGAAAAGGATTTTGAGTCAAAGAAATATATTTGTTAATTAAATATAAGAGATTTATATTTGTTAATCAAATATAAGGGAATTATATTTGTTAATTAAATATAAGGGAATTTATTTGTAAATCAAATACAAAGGAATTTATTTGTAAATCAAATACAAAGGAATTTATTTGTTAATCAAATATAAGGGAATTATATTTGTAAAAAAAATATAAGGGAATTATATTTGCTAATTAAGTATAAGGGAATTTATTTGTTAATGAAATATAAAGGAGATATATTTGAAATGAAATATAAAGGAGATATATTTGAAATGAAATATAAAGGAGATATATTTGAAATGAAAAATAAAGGAGATATATTTGAAATGAAATATAAAGGAGATATATTTGAAATGAAATATAAAGGAAATATATTTGAAATCAAATATAAAGGAAATATATTTGAGAGCAAATATAAAGGAATATATTGGTAAAACATAAATAAAAGTAAAAGAATTTATTTATTTAGGAAATAAATAAAAGTAAAAGGGTTTATTTATTTAGGAAATAAATAAAGATTAAAGGAGATATTTATTTGTTAAATAAATAGGATTAAAAGAAGATATTTACTTGTTAGAATAAATATAATAAAAGGAATATTTATTTGATAAATAAATAGAATTAAACCAAAAGAATAATTAGAAAATGAATAGAAAATGGATATCTGTTTTTAACAGATAAATAGAAAAGATTTAATTTATAAATAACAATTTATAAATTAGATAAAATATTTATCATTCGATAAATGGAATCTATAAGTCTGAACTTATAGGGAGAAGAGATATTGGTTTTTAACACCGATAGTTTAAATAGAACATGTACACAACATTTGTATATGAAGTAACGTTATTAAAGAGAACATTTATAAAGTGAAGACCCGTTACTAAAAGTAAATCTTTATAAATGAATAAACGTTATCAAATAGGAGTTATTAGAATTTGAGTTAATCGATTAGAGTTAGAGTTAATCAGTTAGAGTTAACCAGTTAAAGTTAGAGTTAATTAGTGAGAGTTAGGGTTGACCGGTTAGAGTTAATCAGTTAGAGTAATCCAAATGGAATTAATCGAGTAGAATTATCGAATATAGTTTATTCGAGTGGAGAAATCAAATGTTATTCATTTGAGAAGAGTTATCGAATATTATTTATTCAAAGAGGAGTTATCGAATATTGGTTATTCGAAGTTAGTTAATCCAAAGGAGTTAGTCGAAGAGTTAATCCAAAGGAGTTAGTCGAAGAGTGAATCCAGAGGAGTTATCGAATATTGGTTATTCGAAGTTAGTAAATCCAAAGGAGTTAGTCGAAGAGTTAATCCAAAGGAGTTAGTCGAAGTTAGTTAATCCAAAGGAGTTAATCGAATATTGGTTATTCGAAAGGGGAGTTATCAAATCTAGAAAAGTTAAAGGATTTAATCGAATATAGTTTATTCGAATAGAGTAAAAGGAGTTATCAAATATAGTTTATTCGAAAGGAGTTAAGTGAAAAAGAATAAGTCGATTAGAGTTAAATCAAATAGAGTTAATCCAATAGGGTCAGTCCAATAGAGCTAACTGAAAAGAGTTAATCAAATATAGTTATTCGATAGAAAGGTTAAGTAAGGAAGTTAGTTAAAGAAATATAAAGTGAACTTTGACTATTTCAAGGTTAGAAATGTGGTTCAGATAAGGTCTGAGAGGTAGTTCTACCCCAACTTGATTGGCTTCGTTTTAACTATGGAATGGTTATGGTTCGACAGTAAAGGATGGTAAAGTGAATTTAGTAATTAAAGGAAATGGGTTGAGCAATGTTTTATTTAAACATCTGCTTAATAAAAACGTAGGAGTTTTGGAAATGTTTTCCAAACAAGAATCAGAAATGTTTTCTAATACAGAAAACAAGAAAGGGAAATGTTCCCAATGTTAATAACATAAATTTTCTAAATTTAGAAAATAGCAAATGTCGAATATAGGGAAACAGGAGATGAAAAATGAACTAAAGAGATTAATGTTAAATGATGTTTGTTCGATATAATTTCCATTTGGAAATAATATCGTTGTTTGCACACTTGTTTTTCTTTGATAGTTAACTCACAGACTATCAAAGTTTTGACCATTTTAACATTGTTAATGTGGAGAGACCAGTTGGATTATTATCCAAAGAACCACTCTGTATTGGCATAAGCATTGCGAATCATATATGCCCAAGATAATTGAAGACAGAGGAAAATGCAAGGGATGTTGTATAAGTCTTAGATAACAGTGACTAAGATGGATGTATGGAATAGTACCTTTGGTTTGTCCAGTCCTAGGACAACTTGTATGGACGAAGGTCTGACAGAGTATATCCAATGGATCGCGTAAGTTGATCTATTCAAACGTATTCACGTTTGGTGGCGGAGGAATTCGTTTCTCTTAGTTGTATGCCCGTGTTATTTTTGGATAAGTCAATTTTTGATTTGGCGCGTATGATGATGTGTCATTCTAAGTGAATGACGATATGATATGCAAAAAGATAAGCGTAGCTTCTTGCCTCACATCCGGTAAATGACAGAAATCGGGCAGGCAGCATGGCTAAGTCGGTCGCACCGAAGTAGGGTGTATAATCATCTATCTAAAGAATATTCATTTGCTTCTTAAATCTATCAATGTTGTCCAATACATATATATGTATATACGGGAACGGTTGCTGATCCCAACCGTTGGTGATATACATTCGATACACTCAAGCAAAATGAGTGGTTGGTCATGTGTGGCTGAGTTACAAGATGTTCTTGTTGAACTCCAGTGTATCGTTCCTAGAGTACACTGATCGGAAGGTGGTTCCATACCATGACATAGTTGGAAATCCATTACCCAATACGTGCTTGCGGTTTTGATTGTATACCATATATGTAGAACGTGAGATGAAAGCGTTTCTGCTAGATGATTATATATACTGTGGTTGATAGACATTATTATAATATCAAAAGGTTTTTGATATAAAGATATTTTGGATTCTCATAAGGGAAAAACCCGTTCCTTTATACGGCGTGGTCTTATGAGATATCGTTTACTTGTTCAACTGTTTTAAACTGTTCTACTCATACCAGTCCCATGACTGACCCGGAGTTTATTTGTTTTGTTTTCCCTAAACTCTTGGGTGCCTAATTTTGTACGGGCAGTCAAGTAGTCAGGAATTTACAGATCTACTGGAAGAGCGTGGAGTAGGAGGCTTCAGGATTATATAGCTATAGTTATTTCCGCTTTGTTGTAAGTGCTGTACTCTGATAAGTGCTATTGTATACATAACTGTTATATTTCAAAGTTATGTTATATATTATATGTTATTCGTTCCGCTGTGAGATTCGTGTTACTCTGATGATGTAACTTCTTTTTGTTCTTCTTCTATTCTAAGTTTCTATCTTATCTATACTCACCCTCTAATTTCTTTCATTAATTACCGGGATTTTTCGATGTTTTGGTTATCGACATCGTGCTTATGTCGACAACCAAAGTCGCCAATAATCCGGGTCTTTACACATATAAAGTGATTTATATGGATTTCATACAACACATGTATATCAGAACAATGATAAATAATCAACCATCATACAGAGTGCACCACACAACTGCATAAGCATTAATTATAAATAATTAATGCTTACATCTGCCTGTCAACCAATTGATCAATATACAACTAAACAATTGGGACTAGTGTATGTCAAATTCCATCCCAACACCCGTGTAGGGTTTCAACCAACAAATACTGAATATTATTTGTGTAGTTGGGCGATGCGTAAAATTTATCATCACAATCCATATCAGTCAAATGTGTGTACATAAACAAATCGTCTGATTTGTAAATGAATATTTTATTTTATTCATTTATCTAATAAAAATGATATTTTTATTTTTCTAACATATTTTAGAAAATTTCGGCGGCATAACGGCGCGATACTAGAACCGAGATAAAGTCTAGCCTTAACCCTCGCCTAATAATGGCGCACGTCATACACAAACCAAATTATATCAATTCAAATCACGCATCAAACCAAACCCAACCAAATAATGAAATCCACCAAACAACCAAACATACAAGTCGTCCATGGTCTGTGGACGACGGGAAACAGTTCATATATGCAGTTATGAAATAAATAACTGTATAAAAAATTTCAGTGAGGAGTTCTCACCTAAGCTATATCAATCGCCTCGACACTTCCACTGTAGAATTTGGTCGTGCGGTCTCCAATGCGTTGTATTCTTCACCGTGATTTCAACGTAATCTGTTTCACGCAGTTTATATTTAACATCACATTTTTAATTCGCTACACTAATAAGAATCATATTTTTATATCGTTCTCTAGAGAATAAAAAATCACATTTTTAATCCATGACATTTCATATAAAAATTACATTTTTGTAATATCGCCTCATGTACAAAGATTTCATCTTTATATGTGGATTCAAAAATCAAATCTTTTCTTTAAAAGAGAAGAAATCAAATCTTGTTATTTAAAAAAATCAAATTTTTTTGTTTTTAAAAAAATCCATCCTTTTTTCTTTATAAAAATCGTTTCTTTTCATGAATAAAAATCTCTACTTTATATATTAAAAGATCTCATCTTTAGGTTAGTAAAAATCAAATCTTTCTTGATAACAAAACCTAATCTTTCTTGATTTAAAAATCTAAACTTTTTAGTTATAAAAATCTAATCTTTTTAGTTATAAAAAATCTAATCTTCTTAGTTACAAAAATCTAATCTTTTTAGTTATAAAAATCAGATTTTTACTTAACTAAAAATTACCATTTCAATCTAAGAAGCAAATGGGAAAGCTCAAAAATCAGATTAAATTCAGAGAGCTCGCCAACACCTCCTTCTAGCCTCGGCACTGATGCTGGAGTCGCGGCTGAATTGGTGCAAGGTGGTCTCAACTTGGCTGCGGTGGTTTAGGGCAACCACGAGGTCCGGTTCAGCAAAGAAAGAGGGGTGCGACGCTGCTGCGTGGTTCGCCGGAGATTGGGGTTGGGCGCTGGCGGTACAGTGGGCTCAGGGGGTGGCGTACGAGGCGTGGTGGGGCAGCTGACTTGGGTTAGGGCTTGGGGGTTTTGCGGTGGGTTTGGGGGTTTCTGATCAGAGGGGGGAAGAAAGAGAGGGAGGCGCGAGGGGGGGTGTTGGAGACAGCGACGACGTCGTTGGAGGCGCGTGGCTGTGGGGGAGGGGCGGACGAGATCCTTCATTTTTTTTATGTTTGTCTGGACAGATCGTGGAAAGGGAGGAGATAAGCGGAATTTTATAATTTATTTAATTAATTTTTTTCCTATTTTAATTCCAACTAGGTTGACTTTCCATTTGAACTCCTATTCGAACCCAACGACAGTCGCCCCTAGCTAATTACCCCCATTCCGAACACAATGGGATATGTTTCGTAAGCCAATTCGACCGTTTCGATCTGTTTTCACTGACATTAAATATAAATCAATATATATTAAACTTTAACGTATATTTTAAATTACCGGGGTCACATACTAACTCTAAAAATTATAGAAAAAATATTTCTAGATTCGTATTGACGATACGGTCCTAACGAAATTAATTTCATCGAATTCTAAATCCGTTTGAAAACGGTCATTTTCCACTCGATTAAATTCAAACTAAAATTGGTCAACCGCGTTTAAATACGTCATGCCCACATATTAATCCCAAAAATTATGGAAATTTGAGTCTAGCAATAATTTGACATTCCAGTTCCATCAAAAGCGATTTCGTCGAAAACGGAGGTCGTTTGCAAAACAACTATTTTTAAGGGCTATATGTTATACTAAAATACACATAAATTCCACAGCGACTATTCTGAATTTTAAACTGGACGTATCTTTCCACTTTTAAAGTGAAATCTCTGTTTTGTAACTTCGTTAGAAAAATATTCTAAATCAGATTCAAATATTTCTTGTTTCGTCCAATTTCGACTTATATTGAATTCTGTATTTTCATTTGAAATTAGAAATCAAATTTTTGAAGTGCCACGCCATTTCATGCTCGTTTTATAATTAATATAAATTTTTAGTCGTGATTATTTAAAATAATTCATTTTAAATATTTAAAATCTATTAAATTCGCCAAAATAAAAAATTTAAATTGGTTCTGATTTTCCGGGTTGTTACAGCAGACTTATTCACTAGTTGGGCCTAACCTCGTGTCATAGATCGATTCGTATTTTCATACTTAGACCTCCCACATTAGGTCCAACATTTGTGGCTGCTGGATATGCCGGCCTGGTCGGGGCAGACTTCCACCACTAATGCAACCTAACCTCGTGTCATAAGTACAATTACAATTCCTAATTGTAATTGCTAAACATTCCATTATTAATTAATTAACTAATTAAACCTTTCTCTTTATAGGTGTTAATGCCCAATCTACCCAATAATTTGAATTATATGTCCAAAAATGTTCATATTCAAATTATGCCATTATTAACCCTTTTTCGCTCGTTCCTTAACTAGCACCCTCCCAAAATTGGCAGCATGCCTGGGCTAGATAGTAGCCTAGCCATAAACAAGAAAAAGGAAAAAAATAATAGGAGTGTAACAAAAGTGATTGTTTAACATAACTTGGCATAGGCATTTACTATCACGGTGATAAGGTGAACACACATACTAGCATGGACATGTAATTAACATCATAACGAGGTGGACAAAAAACTGGTCAACGTATGGTAGTCAATTGATTCTAACATAACTACGATGTCTCAATAAGCATAGTGAGATCTAAATTAGCAGCTTAGATGTCCAATTGGTTTTGATCTAACATGATAAACACAAGGTGATAAATTAAATCACATAATTCAGATCCAAAGGTTAAAATATGTAGTGACCCGGATTTTCGACGGCTTTGGTTATCGACGTAAGCTCGACGTCGATAACCAAAACATCGAAAAATCCCGGTAATTAATGAAAGAAATTAGAAGGTGAGAATAGATAAGATAGAACTTATAGAATAGAAGAAGAAGAAGAACATCATCATCAGAGTAACCACGAATCTCACAGCGGAACGAATAAAATATAACATAACATATCTTTGAAATAACATCAGTATATGTATACAATAACACTTATCAGAGTACAACACATACAACAACAGCGGAAATAATAATATCTATAGAAATCCTGAAGCCTCCTGTTCCAAGCTCTCCAAGTGTATCTGTAAAATCCCGACTACTTGACTGCCCGTACAAATTTAGGCACCCAAGAGTTTAGGGAAAACAACAAAATAAACTCCGGGTCAGTCATGGGACTGGTATGAGTAAAACAACTTAATACTTGATTTAATAAAGGGTATCTCACAAGACCACGCCGCATAACGGAACGGGTTTTCCCTTATGAGAATCCAAATAACTTTTCAAAGCAATATCATTCTGATATTATAATAATGTCTAATTACAAATAAATATCAATCTAGCAGAAACGCTTGCATCTCACGTTACTACATATATAGTATACAATCAAAACCGCAAGTACGTATTGGATGATTGGATTTCCAACTATGACAAGGTATGGAACCACCTTCCGATCAGTGTACTCTAGGAACGATACACTGGAGTTCAACAAGAACATCGTGTAACTCAGCCACACATGACCGACCACTCATTTCGCTTGAGTGTATCGAATGTACATCACCAACGGTTGGGATCAGCAACCGTTCCCGTATATATATTGGACAGCATTGATAGATTTAAGAAACAAATGAATATTCTCTAGATAGGTGATTATACACCCTGCTTCGGTGCGACCGACTTAGCCATGCTGCCTGCCCGATTTCTGTCATTTACCGGATGATGAGGCTAGAAGCTACGCTTTATCATCACATCAGATTCACTTCGAATGCCACATTGTCAGATCCATCGAAAATCACTAATTGACGTCTACAACCATACATTACGTGTCAGCTAAAAGAAGTTTCCTTCTCCGCTTCCACTCTTGGTACGGTTGAAGAAATCAATATACGTGACCTTTCTGGAAATACTCTGTTAGACATTCATTCATACAAGTCATCCTCATTCACTTAGAATGTCACATCGTCATACCCGCCAAATCACAAATTGACTTATCCAAAAATAACACGGGTATACAGCTAAGAGAAACGAATTCCTCCGCCACCAACGTGAATACGTTTGAACAGATCAACTTACGCGATCCATTGGATATACTCTGTCAGACCTTCGTCCGTACAAGTTGTCCTGGGACTGGACAAACCGAAGGCACTATTCTGCAAATAGGATAGCCCTTGCATTTTACTCCGTCTTCAATTATCTTTGGCATATATGATTCGCGACGCTTATCCCAATACAGAGTGGTTCTATGGATAGTAATCCAACCGGTCTCTCCATATTAACAGCGTTAAAATGGTCAAAACTTCGATAGTCTGTGATTTAACCATCAAAGAAAAACAAGTGTGCAAACAATGATATTATTTCCAGATGGAAATTATATCGAACAAACATCATTTAACATTAATCTCTTTAGTTCATTTATTTACTTATCTCCTGTTTCCCTATACTCTAAATTCTTATTTTCTTTTATCAGAAAACATTTCTGATTCTCATTTGGAAAACATTTCCAAAACTCCTTTACGATCAAACCTTACCATTTCTTAGTTAAGAAGGAAGTCACTCAAGTTGGGGTATAATTACCTCTCAGACCTTAACTGAACAACGTTATAACTTCGAAATGGTCAAAGTTTATCTTTTAATCTTTAACAACCTCTTTACGCCTTTCTCGGATTCAATTTTACTAGTCCACTTCTATATTTAAAAAATTGGTTATAACGACAATGTTATAATCCCTATTTTCGAATTATCTAACTTTAATTATAACTTCTATTCTTATTAGTGAATAATTAACCTAACACTTATTTATTTATAAATAAATAAAACTCTATTTAAACACTAGAAAGTATAAGTACTTTCCTGAATTCGATATAATCGAATTTGCTGATTAACTCTCTTCGAGAAATCTCTATTTGATTAACTCTTCTTCGAATAACCTATATTCGATTAACTCCTTCTCGAATAAACGATATTCGATAATATCTCTTCGAATAACTAATATTCGATAACTCTTCCTTTTCAAATATCTCATAATCGATAACTCCCTTCGATGAAACTAACATCGATAACTTCTTTCGATGAAACTAACATCGATAACTCCTTTCGATGAAACTAACATCGATAACTCCTTTCGATGAAAACTAACATCGATAACTCCTTTCGATTAAACTAACATCGATAACTCCTTTCGATGAAACTAACATCGATAACTCCTTTAGATGAAACTACCATCGATAACTTTAACTCGACTAACTCAACTTGACTCGACTAACTCAACTTACTTGGTTCGACCAATTCGATTCGATTAACTAGGCTCGACTAACTCTATTGGTTTAACTCTAATCGATTAGTTCTATGGTTTAACCCTAATCGATTAATTCTATTTGACTAACCCTATTCGGCTAACTCGACTAACTTGGTTCGACCGACCAGGTTTGACTAACCTGACCCATTTGGTTTGACTGACCAGGTTTGGCTAACCTGACCCATTTGGTTTGACTGACCAGGTTTGGCTAACCTGACCCATTTGGTTTGACCACTGGGCTTGACTACTTGGTTCGACCACTTGTTTTGACCATTTGGTTCGAATACCATATTCGACTAACTCCTCTCGATTCATTAAAACAGATTAACTCATCTCGATTTGACTAAATCAATTAACTCCTATCGATTAACTAAATCGATAAACTCCTTTTGATTAACTAAGTTTGATTTACTCGACTCGACTGACCAGGTTCGACTAACTTGACCAGCTTGGTTGTACTGACCAGGTTCGACTAACTTGACCAGCTTGACTTGATTGGTTCGACTCGACTAGCTCGACTCGGTTGGTTTGACTCGACCATCTTGACTCGATTGGTTCGACTCGACCATTCGGCTCGATTTTGTTCGACTCGACCATTTGGGCTCGATTGGTTCGACTCGACCATTTCGACTCGGTTGGGTTCGACTAGCTTGACTAGTTTGGTTCGACTAGCTTGGTTTGACCACTTAACTAACTTGATTCGAATATTTATATCCGACGAACTAACTTTTCTTTTATTTCTATTTATTTTAACTTCTATTTATCTCCTAAATAGATTTCCTCTTGTATAATCTATTTATTTTCCCTAAATAGATTTTCCTTTATAACTCTAATTATTTAATCCCTAATTAAATATCCTTTATTCTATTTATTTAATCTAAATAAATATTCCTTTATTTTATTTATTTATTTCTAAATAAATATCCTTTTATAAAATCCTTCGATTTTATAAATAGATTCATTTTAAATATAAATATTGAAAATCCCCTTTTCTACATTTTCAGTGTTTTCTATTGTTTTTAAACAACCAACTGTCAATGATCAATATCATCCAAACATATACAATCACCAACAAATTATATATCATAGTATACATCACAATATACAAATAACAGTAAAATAAATGTTGAGGAATCCAGTCGGATTCCTCCAACCTGTTTCCCTGCATCCACCGATGTTAAACAACGTATATAACATCACTTGCATTTCTAATGAAATTCACTGATAACAAAATCACCGTTTAATAACGATATATATACATATATATATGTAGATATATATATGTATATCCATACTGTATTCAATCAATTATTTAACAGTCCAATCTACAGTCCAATTTAAGAATACAACTTAACAGTCCAAATTAACAGTACATAACTAGCAGTCAAATACAGAAATAAAATACAATTTATATAAAAATATAAATTGAGGAGAGTTAGTGAGTTTTTACTCACATTGAACGATCATCGTTAATAACGATAATCATCGCTTGATTCAGACAATTTATTTTGCCATAAATTGTAACGTGCTCCGATTGACTCACGGACAGTTCCATCGTGGAGTGCTCGTCCATACGATCCCAACGCAACTTACGGTTTGTGAAACTGATAACGTATGACACAGTTACAACATTTCGAAGTTTATACATTGTTTTAAATTAAAACAAAACTCTAATTAAATTTGAATGGGCCTTACCCCCTTATATTTCCGGCCCAACCACCCTCCAAGCCCAACCGTTAATAACCCTTCCTCCTCTTTGCAAAACACGATCTGCTCCTCAATGCCATTTCAATCCCTTCCTCCTCCCTTTTCTCCTCCTTTCCACCACTGTTCACCGAACCAAACCCATCCACCGCTTCCTCTTCGAATGCCGCACCTCACCATCCCCATTTCTTCCAGCTCGCCCCCCCCCCCCCCCAGTAAAATCCGACATCAACCCAAAACTGACGGCCTCAACACAGCACCGAGCCTTTTCAGCGTCGAACCCCCCCTATATCCACCAGTACCTGCGGAATTTCCTCCTGAGTCCGAAACCTACTTCCATTCCTTCGATCGAGCCACTGATCCTTCGCCAAACCCAACCCTAGTTCGCCTACCCAAAAACGAGCGTCAAACCAGCATCGTCGAACCCTACATAACGGGTACCTAGACGAAGAGCAAGTGGTCGTGATTTCATATATATATGATTTACCCTTTATCTCTTTTTATTTGAAATGTTTTTGATTTTACAAGTGAGGATGTTCTTCTGTGGAGAACAAGAAAGTGACGGCGCAGAAAAATCTGAGGGATTAGGTTTTAAGGAAGGTAAAGGAGGGTATTTATAGCCCATAAAAATATTTAGATATTTTTATATTAATATTTTAATAGTTTATTTAATCATTTATATTCATTTCTGACTTCTAAAAATCTGTGTGATCACACACGATACCCAAAATACCAAACTGGACATGCACCTTCAGCTCGACATTACGGTCCCAACGAAACTGTTTTCGTCGAATTCCGACTCCGTATGCTCACACAGCATATTTTTAACTGTTGAAATACTGACTGTTTTACACTCTAAAAAGCTCTACGGTCACACACTGACTCTAAAAATCACGAAACTGGAAACCTAACAACTATTCGACATTGCGGATCCAACAAAACTGGTTTCGTCGAATTCCGACTTCGTATGCAAAAGTGGCTATTTTTAATGCTCTAAACAGCCTATTTAAATATATAAATATATTTAAATATAATTAAATTAATTATTTAAAATTAATTATTATCGTCTGTATTCACAGTGGGATACCATACAGCTCCAGAATATTCCTGTATATATTTACAGCTCGATATTACATCGTCAGAGTTATATCGACGCTCGGTTTCTATTTAAATCCTTATTTAAATATAATTAAATCGTTATGGTCAGGGCGCTGCATCTCTGAGAATTTGATTTGGACGTAACTCAAAATCTACATGACGAAACCCCGATCTCTCTCTTCCACTAGAAGGATATACTCCACCAGCTCCACACGTTTCTTGTTTCACAGAAATCCGGCTTAAAACGAATCATGTACATTCAGTTGAAGTTCAAATTGCCAATTAGCGAACTGTCACGTCATTTCGAGCTCGTTTATAAATATATTATAAACTATACGTTCAACTGTCGTTGATTCAATATAATCGTTATTATATTTCGAATCGAAACTCCACCAAATCTCGTATGCTATTCAATTCACACGATATTGTGAATTTCACTATTTCCGACTATTTCGACATTATAATATATTATTATATTATAATTATTTATTAAATATTCAATATTATTTAATTCACGTTCTCGATATCGATAAATCGATATTAAATAATTAAATAGATTAATTATTCAACAGCAAAAAAATGCGGGTCACTACAATCTTCCCCCCTTAATAAAATTTCGTCCTCGAAATTGCTAAGCTAGGGGACGACCCTATCTACTGGGTAAAAATTTATCTGTTTACCTCTTATCTCCGGTTTCAACTGAACCAATTAATATCGACTAAAATATTAATTTATTCCGACTAACTAAATTTTCAAAAATTCTGAAGATTTTCTAACACCTTAACTTTTCGAAAATTTTTGCCAGCACCTCCTTTGTACTGGTCAATATCTCAAACTCCAACTCGCCTCTCTGGGCCTTCTTTATCCCAAAAGAAAATCAAACAGCCAAGCAGCTTGCCAATTCGGCTCATAAATCTCATATCCATATATAATATAAACTGGTACCTTTTTGTCGGGAATATCAACTCTATCACTTCCATATGCTATCAACTCAGCATATAACAGTGTTATTTCCATCAAATTCCAATCAGTTCATATCCTCAAAACCAAATCGAATTTCATTCGAACCCGAATATCAAATTTCAAATTCTTAACTCATCAACTCAATTCCATAACAGATTATTCTCTAATCCAATTCAATTCTATTTAACTCAGTTCAAGTTAATTTCAATTTATTTCTACTATCTTATTCTATTTAACTTCATAAGTTAAAATTAAATTCCGAAACTTAATTTCCTGGGTCTATTTCAAATCAATTTCAAATTACAATGCCAATTCAAAACCTTTGAATTTCTAAACAACTTGTTTTCTCAAAACAATTCAAAAATAAAACCTTTGGTAGTAGTCCGTCACTTAGAACTCGAAAATGAACACTGATGATGTCGCGATTCATCATCAGAATCTATTTTCCAGCTATCGAAGTGAGTTCAATACTATATCACCTTCAGTTTGAAAAACGTTTTCAAAATCTTCTAGGAACTTAAAATTTCCTCATTTTAATTCCAAATCCGGATTTAAATTTCAGATTTAACTCATCTGATTTCACGTATTTCACTTATATGAATCCTGGTTGGTTATTTACATAACCCTTTAATTTATAATCTTACTCGATTATAATAACAACCAACACAACCAATATACTATATCAAATATATTCGGGTAAAATTATTCCATTTACCCTCTTTCAAAACATACCATGACGGTTCATCGTATTCGAGTGTTTAGTAACCCTATCGATATAGTGGATCAAACTGATCAACCAGAATTCACAAACAACTCAACCAATAAAACTCCACAATATAAAATCATTTTATATTAACTAACAAATACGTTCACTCGTATATATACACTCAAACTCAGTCTAGGATATTACTAATCCCATCTCTACTGAATCACGCCACAGAGCCAAGGTAATAACTTAACCTAAGCTCTGATACCAACTGTAGTGACCCGGATTTTCAGCGGCTTTGGTTATCGACGTAAGCTCGACGTCGATAACCAAAACATCGAAAAATCCCGGTAATTAATGAAAGAAATTAGAAGGTGAGAATAGATAAGATAGAACTTATAGAATAGAAGAAGAAGAAGAACATCTTCATCAGAGTAACCACGAATCTCACAGCGGAACGAATAAAATATAACATAACATATCTTTGAAATAACATCAGTATATGTATACAATAACACTTATCAGAGTACAACACATACAACAACAGCGGAAATAATAATAGCTATAGAAATTCTGAAGCCTCCTGCTCCAAGCTCTCCAAGTGTATCTGTAAAATCCAGACTACTTGACTGCCCGTACAAATTTAGGCACCCAAGAGTTTAGGGAAAACAACAAAATAAACTCCGGGTCAGTCATGGGACTGGTATGAGTAAAACAACTTAATACTTGATTTAATAAAGGATATCTCACAAGACCACGCCGCATAACGGAACGGGTTTTCCCTTATGAGAATCCAAATAACTTTTCAAAGCAATATCACTCTGATATTATAATAATGTCTAAGTACAAATAAATATCAATCTAGCAGAAACGCTTGCATCTCACGTTACTACATATATAGTATACAATCAAAATCGCAAGTACGTATTGGATGATTGGATTTCCAACTATGACAAGGTATGGAACCACCTTCCGATCAGTGTACTCTAGGAACGATACACTGGAGTTCAACAAGAACATCTTGTAACTCAGCCACACATGACCGACCACTCATTTCGCTTGAGTGTATCGAATGTACATCACCAACGGTTGGGATCAGCAAACATTCCCGTATATATATGGGACAGCATTGATAGATTTAAGAAACAAATGAATATTCTCTAGATAGGTGATTATACACCCTACTTCGGTGCGACCGACTTAGCCATGCTGCCTGCCCGATTTCTGTCATTTACCGGATGATGAGGCTAGAAGCTACGCTTTATCATCACATCAGATTCACTTCGAATGCCACATTGTCAGATCCATCGAAAATCACTAACTGACGTCTACAACCATACATTACGTGTCAGCTAAAAGAAGTTTCCTTCTCCGCTTCCACTCTTGGTACGGTTGAAGAAATCAA
Source organism: Allium sativum (assembly GCA_030737875.1). Classification (NCBI taxonomy): domain Eukaryota; kingdom Viridiplantae; phylum Streptophyta; class Magnoliopsida; order Asparagales; family Amaryllidaceae; genus Allium; species Allium sativum. Next base: position 152,381,296 of record CM060924.1, on the reverse strand, counting down.
TATACGTGACCTTTCTGGAAATACTCTGTCAGACATTCATTCATACAAGTCATCCTCATTCACTTAGAATGTCACATCGTCATACCCGCCAAATCACAAATTGACTTATCCAAAAATAACACGGGTATACAGCTAAGAGAAACGAATTCCTCCGCCACCAACGTGAATACGTTTGAACAGATCAACTTACGCGATCCATTGGATATACTCTGTCAGACCTTCGTCCATACAAGTTGTCCTGGGACTGGACAAACTGAAGGCACTATTCTGCAAACAGGATAGCCCTTGCATTTTACTCCGTTTTCAATTATCTTTGGCATATATGATTCGCGACGCTTATGCCAATACAGAGTGGTTCTATGGATAATAATCCAACCGGTCTCTCCATATTAACAACGTTAAAATGGTCAAAACTTCGATAGTCTGTGATTTAACCATCAAAGAAAAACAAGTGTGCAAACAATGATATTATTTCCAGATGGAAATTATATCGAACAAACATCATTTAACATTAATCTCTTTAGTTCATTTATTTACTTATCTCCTGTTTCCCTATATTCTAAATTCTTATTTTCTTTTATCAGAAAACATTTCTGATTCTCGTTTGGAAAACATTTCCAAAACTCCTTTACGATCAAACCTTACCATTTCTTAGTTAAGAAGGAAGTCACTCAAGTTGGGGTATAATTACCTCTCAGACCTTAACTGAACAACGTTATAACTTCGAAATGGTCAATGTTTATCTTTTAATATTTAACAACCTCTTTACGCCTTTCTCGGATTCAATTTTACTAGTCCACTTCTATATTTAAAACATTGGTTATAACGATAATGTTATAATCCCTATTTTCGAATTATCTAACTTTAATTATAACTTCTATTCTTATTAGTGAATAATTAACCTAACACTTATTTATTTATAAATAAATAAAACTCTATTTAAACACTGGAAAGTATAAGTACTTTCCCGAATTCGATATAATCGAATTTGCCGATTAACTCTCTTCGAGAAATCTCTATTTGATTAACTCTTCTTCGAAGAACCTATATTCGATTAACTCCTTCTTGAATAAACGATATTCGATAATCTCTCTTTGAATAACTAATATTCGATAACTCTTCCTTTTCAAATATCTCATAATCGATAACTCCCTTCGATGAAACTAACGTCGATAACTTCTTTCGATGAAACTAACATCGATAACTCCTTTCGATGAAACTAACATCGATAACTCCTTTCGATGAAAACTAACATCGATAACTCCTTTCGATGAAAACTAACATCGATAACTCCTTTCGATGAAACTAACATCGATAACTTTAACTCGACTAACTTAACTTGACTCAACTAACTCGACTTACTTGGTTCGACCAATTCGATTCGATTAACAAGGCTCGACTAACTCTATTGGTTTAACTCTAATCGATTAGTTCTATGGTTTAACCCAATTCGATTCGATTAACTAGGTTCGACTAACTTGACCAGCTTGGTTGTACTGACCAGGTTCGACTAACTTGACCAGCTTGACTCGATTGGTTCGACTCGACTAGCTCGACTCGGTTGGTTTGACTTGACCATCTTGACTCGATTGGTTCGACTCGACAATTCGGCTCGATTTGGTTCGACTCGACCATTTGGGCTCGATTGGTTCGACTCGACCATTTCGACTCGGTTGGGTTCGACTAGCTTGACTAGTTTGGTTCGACTAGCTTGGTTTGACCACTTAACTAACTTGATTCGAATATTTATATCCGACTAACTAACTTTTCTTTTATTTCTATTTATTTTAACTTCTATTTATCTCCTAAATAGATTTCCTTTTGTATAATCTATTTATTTTCCCTAAATAGATTTTCCTTTATAACTCTAATTATTTAATCCCTAATTAAATATCCTTTATTCTATTTATTTAATCTAAATAAATATTCCTTTATTTTATTTATTTATTTCTAAATAAATATCCTTTTATAAAATCCTTCGATTTTATAAATAGATTCATTTTCAATATAAATATTGAAAATCCCCTTTTCTACATTTTCAGTGTTTTCTATTGTTTTTAAACAACCAACTGTCAATGATCAATATCATCCAAACATATACAATCAACAACAGATTATATATCACAGTATACATCACAATATACAAATAATAGTAAAATAAATGTTGAGGAATCCAGTCGGATTCCTCCAACCTGTTTCCCTGCATCCACCGATGTTAAACAACGTATATAACATCACTTGCATTTCTAATGAAATACACTGATAACAAAATCACCGTTTAATAACGATATATATATATATATATATATATGTAGATATATATATATATCCATACTGTTTTCAATCAATTATTTAACAGTCCAATCTACAGTCCAATTTAACAATACAACTTAACAATCCAAATTAACAGTACATAACTAGCAGTCAAATACAGAAATAAAATACAATTTATATAAAAATATAAATTGAGGAGAGTTAGTGAGTTTTTACTCACATTGAACGATCATTGTTAATAACGATAATCATCGCTTAATTCAGACAATTTATTTTGCCATAAATTGTAACGTGCTCCGATTGACTCGCGGTCAGTTCCATCGTGGAGTGCTCGTCCATACGATCCCAACGCAACTTACGGTTTGTGAAACTGATAACGTATGACACAGTTACAACATTTCGAAGTTTATACATTGTTTTAAATTAAAACAAAACTCTAATTAAATTTGAATGGGCCTCACCCCCTTATATTTCCGGCCCAAACACCCTCCAAGCCCAACCGTTAACAACCCTTCCTCCTCTTTGCAAAACACGATCTGCTCCTCAATGCCATTTCAATCCCTTCCTCCTCCCTTATCTCCTCCTTTCCACCACTGTTCACCGAACCAAACCCATCCACCGCTTCCTCTTCGAATGCCGCACCTCACCATCCCCATTTCTTCCAGCTCGCGCCCCCCCTCCCCCAGTAAAATCCGACATCAACCCAAAACTGACGGCCTCAACACAACACCGAACCTTTTCAGCGTCGAACCCCCCCTATATCCACCAGTACCTGCGGAATTTCCTCCTGAGGCCGAAACCGACTTCCATTCCTTCGATCGAGCCACTGATCCTTCGCCAAACCCAACCCTAGTTCGCCTACCCAAAAACGAGCGTCAAACCAGCATCGTCGAACCCTACATAACGGGTACCCAGACGAAGAGCAAGTGGTCGTGATTTCATATATATATGATTTACCCTTTATCTCTTTTTATTTGAAATGTTTTTGGTTTTACAAGTGAGGATGTTCTTCTGTGGAGAACAAGAAAGTGACGGCGCAGAAAAATCTGAGGGATTAGGTTTTAAGGAAGGTAAGGGAGGGTATTTATAGCCCATAAAAATATTTAGATATTTTTATATAAATATTTTAATAGTTTATTTAATCTTTTATATTCATTTCTGACTTCTAAAAATCTGTGTGATCACACACGATACCCAAAAATCACCAAACTGGACATGCACCTTCAGCTCGACATTACGGTCCCAACGAAACTGTTTTCGTCGAATTCCGACTCCGTATGCTCACACAGCATATTTTTAACTGTTGAAATACTGACTGTTTTACACTCTAAAAATCTCTACGGTCACACACTGACTCTAAAAATCACGAAACTGGAAACCTAACAACTATTCGACATTGCGGATCCAACAAAACTGGTTTCGTCGAATTCCGACTTCGTATGCAAAAGGGGCTATTTTTAAAGCTCTAAACAGCCTATTTAAATATAAAAATATATTTAAATATAATTAAATTAATTATTTAAAATTAATTATTATCGTCTGTATTCACAGTGGGATACCATACAGCTCCAGAATATTCCTGTATATATTTACAGCTCGATATTACATCGTCAGAGTTATATCGACGCTCGGTTTCTATTTAAATCCTTATTTAAATATAATTAAATAGTTATGGTCAGGGCGCTGCATCTCTGAGAATTTGATTTGGATGTAACTCAAAATCTACATGACGAAACCCCGATCTCTCTCTTCCACTAGAAGGATATACTCCACCAGCTCCACACGTTTCTTGTTTCACAGAAATCCGGCTTAAAACGAATCATGTACATTCAGTTGAAGTTCGAATTGCCAATTAGCGAACTGCCGCGTCATTTCGAGCTCGTTTATAAATATATTATAAACTATACGTTCAACTGTCGTTGATTCAATATAATCGTTATTATATTTCGAATCGAAACTCCACCAAATCTCGTATGCTATTCAATTCACACGATATTGTGAATTTCACTATTTCCGACTATTTCGACATTATAATATATTATTATATTATAATTATTTATTAAATATTCAATATTATTTAATTCACGTTCTTGATATCGATAAATCGATATTTAATAATTAAATAGATTAATTATTCAACAGCAAAAAAATGCGGGTCACTACAAAATAGATCTAACACCATTAGAATGACATAGTAGCATGTTTAGATCTAAATATGGATTCACATGTCCAATTTACAACATATTTAAGTTGATCACAATATGACTGGTGAAAGGCCATTTACAAAAAGAATTAGATCTAACCAATGTTGTAACTTTCCAAATTAACTGATTTACATTAACTACAATATAGCTACAAATCAAGATCCACAAGGCGACATAATAGAATAACCACAATTGAATTAGATATAAAAAAGTAGATCTATTATGACATAGTATAAGGTTTAACAATAGCATGGATTCTTACATTACAGCATATCCAATTCATAGTCTTTCACAATTTAATTTTATTTATTTAAACCTAAAAATAACCAACTCACTGTGTTTGGATTGTCAAGATGATAGAAAAGAAGTTGGTGTTGAATCTATGCTTGAATCTTAGAATTTGATTTGTAAAACTGATAGTTGTTTGAAGAAAATGGATCCGCCTCAGTTCGCACACCGGCAGCATTTGGCTCCCATGATTTCCAATGAATAAATAGTAGAATTGGACACATATATATAGCTACAGAACCCTCTGAAACCGGCTGCCACCTCAGCCCTAGGGGTGTCGACACCCCATAAGGGGGGACGACCCCGGTATCGACACCCTCTAGGGGGGTCGACCCCCTCGAGTGGGAAATTTGCCGCCACTTTTCATTTTTCGAATTTGAACTATTCTGGATAAGGTGCTGACTCATCTCTGACTCAAACGTGATGAATATATATATATATATATGTATGTATATATATATTCTTTCTGTGCGTATACAAACTTAAAACTCTCATAACTTCTCCATACAGTGTCTGTTTTATGCAAACCAAATATTTATCTTGACCAGAATTTCAAGACGGACGCAATGGCGCATTCCATTTTCCTTAATTTTGAATATTATTAAATTATTATTTAATTTATCCTCTTTTAGTGTCGTTAAAAATTCGGGGTGTTATAACTGATATCCATCAATATTTAACCTCTAAGCTCATGCGTCTCAGAGAAGAGCGTTAAGCAAGAGAACAAATTCTCCGCCACCAAACAGATATATATTTAATAGAAATCAATCAACATAGAGTGAAATCCAATGTTAGACACACATCCATTTACAAGTTCGCTCTGGGTCTGAACGAAACCGGGTATTCGTCGTCCCATATGTCCAATACAGAGAGAGGTCCTCGAATATCACGTCAATCTCCAAGAACGTCTGGACGATCACCACTTATTACTCTGTCCAGGGTGTACAGCCCAATCAAGACATCAGTAATCATCCAAACGATGTGAAGATCTTCGGTCTTCAATCACCGTCTTCATCGTCTACCTATCGTCGAATCAATTATTCAGAATGGGTATAAACCCGACCTTTCCGAATAATCCACGTATCTTATAATCAAGTGCTATAACAACACAACATACGCCTCATTCCAATCTAGAATATTCTTTAATTCAAATATTCTTTTCATAATTTAAACCAAATTAAGGTTTTCCAAACTAGTCGGCATTAGCGAACCTTATCGAAGTAATCATTTGTTTTATTTCCCAATCCAAACCTATTCATTCCATGGAGAAAACTTGTAATACTCCATATCTAACACCACAGTGTTATCGGTAAAATTAATTACCATTTCACGTTCAAATCAAATTACAGATTTAGCTATCGCCTGGAGTAAAACTGGTGATACTCCATTCTCGATCATTTCCCGAATTTAATAATTTAAATTATCACATTCACCTTTCAATCTAATTAAAGATTCATTAAAACTTCACTTAGTTTTAATCTTCCAATAATTATTATTTAATGATTATTTAACTTTGGGAAATCACACATGACACTTTGAAAATCTACACCATACCATTGATTTCTGCCGTTATATAACCACTAAGCTCATACGTCTCAGAGTAGGGTGTTAAGCAAGAGAATAAATTCTCTGCCACCAAACAGATATATATTTAGCAGAGATCAACAAAACAGTTTTAAATACAAGGTTAGACATGTAACCCTGTCTTTAACTGGGTTAAAGAACCAATGTCATTTAAAACACAGTTCACGATAAACCCAAAATCACATTCCATTAACCATGGAATCTTCACGGAAAACAAATCAATAGATAATCAATATCAATTTACGTATTCGACTAATAATATAAATGAAATAATGACAAAGCCTTTTCAAATTCCATATATATTAACAGCCTTCCTCAACAAAAGCTCACTTCGGTTATTACTAAATCGAATTCCATTCAATTCCAATTTATTCAATTAAATAGGAAAACTTTACTTTGGAAAATTTCCATTAAATCTTAATAAAAAGATTTATAGATTCCAAATCACATTTCACTGTTAATTGGGTTAAAGAACAAATGTCGTTAAAGACACAGTTCACAATAAACTCAATTCAAATTCCGTTTTATTCTAATTACTAAATATAACTGGAAACTATATTTATCTTAATTAAAAGATTTATTCTTTTCACATGGGATTTAAGAACAGTGTTATTGAAGACACCATTCACGACAAACCCAAAATCCACTTTGATATTAAATATAAGGCTCTAAACGGAAATTATATCGGTTTATATTAAATATCAAATTCCGAAACCAACACATATCGTATAGGGAATAACGATATATATCTATCTTCCAAATTCCGCCATAATATTCGTATAGTCATGGAATCCAATATCGAAATATTCTTGAGATTATTTCTATTCAAATCCATTCCAAATCATACATTGGAAAATTCTGGTTAAATTAAAACCGTTCACAAATCCAATTTATTTATTTAAAAATGTTAGATTATCATTCTTGTTAATAACTAGTTCATTTGATAAAAATATATTTTTATCTTTACAAACGTGAAATTTTTCATCCAAATTATTTCCAAATCAGTTATTATGATTTTACACAAATTATTGATATTTTTAATATTTTATCAAGGCCTGTACAGTCGGTTTCCAATAACGGCCACCGAACTGCATCCATAGCGACCTTTTCCAAATTTTATTTGGACATAAATCCAAATCCAACTGTTAGATTCCAAATCCCTTATATTCATTGGAAGGCTCTTTTCGATACGAACCCAACGTTTCTAGGTTTAGGAGAATTCGGCGGTCGGATCTCCCGTAATGTCCATTCGAAGTCAATGATTGAAGGCGGCGCGACACGTTCTTTTCAAGCCATTAATATATATAATATATATTTCGTCCAAAACGTATTTTATAAATTCGTTTTAAAAACGATTCCCACTTCCATTTCAATTTTAAATCAAAACGAAATATTCCATATCATTATAATCTTTAAATGATAATATTTTCAAAATATCATATTTTGAAATAATTTCCTTTTTTCGATATTCATTATAAAAATGAATAAAATCGATATAAATATCGTTCGCGTCAAAATAGTGCATACCTAATCAATACGGCTTCACACATTTCAAATTTTTTGTGTTTATCCAAAATCGAACATCAAATTCACATTTTAATCCTTTACTGAATATTATTTTAAAATATTCGTTATTATAAAATATTCGTCATTTTTGAATTGGAATCAGACATAGTCAATTACCATATAGTGTAAAATTTATCGTCCCAATCAATGTTAATAAAATGGGTGTACATATACAAATCGTCCGATTTGTAAATGAATATTTATTTTCATTTCAGGAGAATTTTATGCCGTTCATATATATGTTAAAAATTATATTTCTAATGATAAAATATTTATTTCAACACTTGACTATTTTACGTAGTTCATTTATACCATAAAAATGATATTTTTATTGTATACATTTTATTTCAGAAAATTTCGGCATTATAACAGCACGATATTAGAACAGGGGTAATGTCTAGCATTATCCCTCTCCTTATACTGGCTCGTGCCGTAACAACCCGGAAAATCAGAACCAATTTGAAATTTTTATTTTGGCAATTTTAGCGGATTTTGAATATTTAAAATGATTTATTTTAAATAATAACGATGGAAAATATATTTTTGACGATGTTAAAACGAATAAATTTATTTTAATTATAAAACGAGCCTGAAATGGCGCGGTAGTTTGAAAATTCAATTTCTAATTTCAAATGAATATACATAATTCAATATAAGTTAGAAATGGACGAAACAAGAAATATTTGAATTTGATTAACAATATATTTCTAGTGAAATTAAGAAACTGAGATTTCACTTTATAAATGGAAAGATACATCCAGTTTAAAATTCAGAATAGTCGCGGTGGAATTTATATATATTTTAATATATATAAGGCCCGTAAAAATATCAATTTTGCAAACGACCTCCATGTTCGATGAAACCACTTTTGTTGGATCCGTGATGTCAAATTATTGCTAGATTCCAATTTTCATAATTTTTGAAATCAACATGTGAGCGTGGCGCATTTAAACGCGTTTGACCAATTTTAGTTTGAATTTAATCGACTGAAAATGACCATTTTTCAAACGGTCTTCAAATTTGACGAAATTAGTTTTGTTAGGACCGTATCGTCAATACGAAGCTAGAAATATTTTTTTTTGGAATTTTTGGAGTCAGTATGTGGCCCCGATAAATTAAAATGTATGTTTAAATTAAATATATATTGATTTATATTGTAATTTAAATGAAAACTGATCGTAACGGCCAAATTGGGTTACGTAACATATCTCACTGTGTTTGGAATGGGAGTAATTAGCAAGGGGTGACAGTCAATGGGTTTGGTTCGCAGTTCGAATGAAAATCACCTTTAAAATTTAAATAATATAAAAATATATTTATTTACACACAACCCCTCCCCTTTCTTTCTACACTCTGTCAACGCCCCCCCCCCCCCCCTCTTTCTCTTTCACCGTTCATTTCAAACAAAGAAAATTAAAAAAAAAACCTAAAACCATATCGTAGAAACCCATCGCGCCCCTCCTCCGCCTGTGCTGTCGCTCCCCTCTCTCTCGCCTAACGCCATGCCTTTGGCCACTCCCCCCTCCGTTCATCTCCGGACCCCCACCTCCAAACCCTGCTGCCCCATCGCCAGACCCTCACCCAAATCGAACAGCACCCTCCACCTTGAACCCACGCCAGTCCACCGCCGTTAACCCACCACCTGCCGCCGCTCCTAGCCCTCCCCGACCCTTCAGCAAGCCCTCAGTCCTCCTACGATCGAGAATGTGAGTTTTTCTTTCATATATTTATTCAATTAGTTATTAAATAAAATCAGTTTTGTTTTTATAGAAGAGTGCAGATTTTATTTTCCATTTTCAGCATAAAGAAACGATTTTTATTTATATTATTTCATAAAGTAAAAAATTTGATTTTCTATTTAAAGAAAAGTTTGATTTTTATTTAACATTAAAAAGATTTCATTTTTAACAATAAAAAGATTTGATTTTCTATAAAAGAAAAGGTTAGATTTTTATAGTGAAAAGTTTAGTTCTTTCAAAAATATAAAGGCATGACTTTTAAAAATATAAAAACATGATTTTTATATATGTAGTAGCGTTGTATAAAAATTCAATTTTTAGATATATAAAAATTCAATTTTTAGTTATATAAAAATTCGATTTTTTGTTATATAAAAATTCGATTTTTAGTTATATATAGCGGTATAAAAATGAGATTTTTAAAAGTATAAACATCATATTAAAAATATGATTTTTATTATGAACAGCGTAAAAAGGATTGCGATGGAACTGGTGGGAACCAAATCCAAATCTGAACCGATCAGAATTAAAGAATGACAGAGTGGGAACCCATCGGTGAGAACATCTCACTATCAATTTTTATACAGCTATTTATTTTAAACTGTCTATATGAACCGCTCCCCATCGTCCACGAACCATGGACGACTTGTCTGATTGTTTGGTTGATTGGAATATTTGGTTGAATTTGGTTTGGGATGAATAAAAAATGGACATAATTCGGTTTGTGTATGACGTGCGCCATTATGAGGTGAGGTAAAAGGCTAGACCTTAATCCTGTTCTAGTATTGCGCCGTTATGCCGCCTAAATTTTCTAAAATATATTAGAACAATAACAATATCATTTTTATTGTGTAAATGAACTGAATAGAATATTCATATGTGGAATAAAATATTTTATCGTTAAAATATAATTTTTAATGTGTATATGAATAAAATAAATATTCATTTACTAATCAGACGATTTGTTTATGTACACCCATTTGACTGATATGGATTGGGACGATATATTTTACAGATCGCCCAACTGCACAAATAATATTCAGTATTTGTTGGTTGAAACCCCACAGGGGTGTTGGGATGATATTTGACGTACACAAATCCCAATTATTTAGTGGTATATCGATCGATAGGTTGACGGACTGTGTAAGCATTAATTATTTATATTTAATGCTTATGCAGTTGAGTAATGCACTTTGGATGATGGTTGATTGTTTATCGTTGTCAGTATATACATGTGTTGTATGGAATCCATATAATTAACCATATATGGTAATTGATTGGGTCTCATTCCAATTTGGAAAATAAAGAATATTTCAAAATAATATTCAGAAAAAGAATTCATGTGGTGAATAAAATAAATATTCATATGTTGAATAGAAAATTCATGTGTTGAATAAAATAAATATTCATTTGTTGAATAAAGAATTCATGTGCTGAATGAAACATTCATGTGTTGAATAAAATATTTAAACAATAAAAATATCATTTTTATTGAAGATATAAACCATATAAAATATTCATGTGTTGAATAAAATATTTAAATAATATTCATGTGTTGAATAAAAGTCGTGTTGATTAGATATGCGCCATTTTGACGCGAACGATATTTATATCAATTTTATTCATTTTTATAATGAATATCGAAAAGGAAATGATTTCAAAATCTAATGTTCTGAAAATATTATCATTTACATATTAATAATATAGAATATTCAATTTTCATTTAAAATTGAAAATGAAGTTGGAATCGTTTTTGAAATAAATTTAAAACGATTTATAAAATACGTTTTAAATGGAAATCGACGAAATATACATAATATATATATTATATATATTTAATGGCCTGAATAGAACGTGCCGCACCGCGACCGTTCGCGAATTTCGACCATTGACTTCGCATGGACGTTACGGGAGGTACGACCGTCGGATTCTTCTAAAACAGAAACCGTTGGGTTCGTATCGAAAATAGCTTCCCAACGAATATAAGATATTTGAAATATAATGGTTGGATTTGGAATTATGTCCAAATCAAATTTGGAAAATGTCGGTGTAAGTGCAGTTCGATGACCATTTATGGAAATCGACTGTACAGGCTTTGATAAAATTATTAAAAATATTAATAATTTGTGTAAAATCATAATAAATGATTTGGAAAGAATCGAGATGAAAAATTTCACATTTGAAAAGATAAAAATATATTTTTATCGAAATGAACTAGTTATGAACTAGAATTATAATCCAATATTTTTAAAAATAAATTTATTGGATTTGAAATGGTTTTAAAAATAACCAGAATTTCCAATATTTGAATTGGAATGGATTTGAATCGAAATCATCTTCGGAATATTTAGATGTTGGATTTCGTGATTATACAGGTATTGTTATGGAAATATGAAAGATATTTATACCGTTATTTCAAATACGATATTTGTTGGTTTCAGAATTTGATGTTGAATACAAGCCGATATATTTTCTATTCAGAGCCCAGTATTTAATATCAAATTGGATTTTGGGTTTGTCGTGAATGGTATCATTAATAATACTATTCTTAAACCCAATGGAGTTAAGAAAATTAGGAACTAACTAGAGATTAACTAAGTTAAATGATTTTTGGGTATAGATTTGATGTTGGTTTCGGTCTTCGAGATTAATACCTAGGGAATTCTTCTCTTACTAATTTATGGTTAGAGACTGATGGAATGGAATGTGATTTTGGGTTTATCGTGAACCGTGTTTTAAATGACATTTGTTCTTTAACCCATTTAAAGACAAGATATGATTTCCCAAGTTATATAATCATTAATATTGATTTTTGGGAAGAGTAAAACTAAGTGGAGTTTTAATGAATCTTTAATTAGATTGAGAAGATCGAGAATGGAGTATCACCAGTTCTGCTCCAAGCGATAGTTGAATCTTTAATTAGATTTGAACATGAAATGGTAATTAATATTTACCGATAACACCGTGGTGTTAGATATGGAGTATTACCATTTTTTCTTAATGGGATTTATAGGCTGGGATTGGGAAATAAAATAAATGATTACATCGGTGTGGTTCACTAATCCTGACTAGTTTGGAAAACCATAATATGGTTTGATATCCATAGGAAGATTAAAGAACAGATTTAAAAGAATTTATCTTTGATAAAATTTATGGGAACCAATTCCCTACTGATATGAATATTTGAATAAAGAATATTCTAGATTGGAATGAGGCGTATGTTGTGTTTGTGTAGCACTTGTTTATAATATATGCGAGTTATTCGGAAAGACCGGGTTTATACCAATTCTGAATAATTGATTTGACGACAAGTCGAAAATAAAGACGGTGGTTGAAGACCAGAGGTCTTCACATCGTTTGGATGATTACTGATGTCTTGATTGGGCTGTATACCCAAGACGAGGTAATAAGTGATGATCGTCCAGATGTACTTGGAGATCGATGGATATGTGAGGGCCTCTCTCCTGTATTGGACATATGGGACGAGGAATAAGGTGCCCCCAGTTTCATTCAGACCCAGAACGAACTTGTAAATGGATTGTGTGTCTGACATTGGATTTTATTCTATGTGAATGATTTCTATTAAATATATATCTGTTTGGCGGCAGAGAATTTATTCTCTTGCTTAGCGCCCTTCTCTGAGACGCACGAGCTTAGAGGTCATATATGGATGGATATCAATCGCATGGCATGAATTGCCTTTGTGGCATGCTGAGTTACATGGATCAAGGCTTTCGTTGAAAAGCAAAGTCTTGTGGTTGATGATTAAAGCACGGCCTGCGGGGCATAGCTTTGTGTATAGCATTAATTCGCAAGCTTCACACCTCGGTATGAGTCAAAAACGGGATCCTGACTACAGGGAGTGAACGACGTTTCTTTCTTGATATGGGTGGTGTCCGCGTTTTACTAGCCCTGATATCGTTGTTATTTTCCCTATGTGGTTGTTGGATTGCGAGGCGCCTCGGATAGGTCCGATAGGACCGGGAAACGTGTGTTCAGGAATACTAATCCACTAACGTAAGTGTGGACCGGCCTTGAAACATCACAGGGTTACCCAGAGTGTGTAGTCATGAGACATTGGCTAGAGTGTCTCGAAGCGGTGAGGAGCCAATCACTTGCCTCGACTCATGATGGAAATCCAATATCCAATACATGACATTTCGGTTTTATTTGTAGAGCCTAGTATGGAGACATGATAGAAGGTACCCATGCCGCCTATGATTGATACATTTATATTTGAAGTTGATTTCGTCACTTATAGTAATAATAAAATATGAAAATTTGCGTATCAAGCATTATTTGGCTATTATAAGGAAAAACCCTATCCTCCGGCTTGCGTTGCATTGTGTGATGGGATCTGGGTCTCATAATAGCTTCATTTTCTTCTATAGCATTGCGTTGTTAGTTTATGCACTGGTATTCTTGGGGTTAAAACCCGTTACGTTTTATACGGCATGGTCCCTTGTTTTACCTAACATTAAAATAAAGAATAATAACTGTTTTAGTTCTCACACTAGTCACATGACTGACCTGGAGTTTATTGTTTTAACCTAAACTCTGGGTGCCCTTATTTTCCACACGGGCAGCTAGTAGTTGGGTTTTGCAGATTTAGTCTTACAGGATCCTGGTTTACAGCTGGAGCTATATACAGAGAGCTCTGTATCCGTGTATTTCTTATAGTTGTGTTATGTATTATTTTTCCGCTACTTAATTATTTAAATCTCTGATATTTATCAAGTGTATATTATTTATTCATACTCTGTTATATTCTTGTACTCTGATGTAATTATTGTAATAAGCAATGAAATGTTCTTCTATTTGTATTCTGATTTGTCTTGTCCTCAAAGCGATGCGTTTTCTCTTCTCTTCGGAGACCGAGGAAGTTCGGGTCGTAACACACGCCATACACACATTTCAATCAATCACAATACAACCAATTTTCACAACACAATCAATTTTACAATCACAATCCAAATTTCCACAATACAGTGAAGACAAACGACCTTGGTTTGTACAATAAAAAGTGTCAGGAGATACTAAACCCTGTTTGCAACCTAGGATATATTTAACTATAAAATAAATTGATTGAGAAGGAGTTCTCACATTGAGACCCGCTCCTTCATTCTTTTACTAGCGATTCTGGCACCATTCGGATTTGAATTTTCCTAAATTTCTAACGTGCTCCAAATTGGGTCCAGTTAGTTTTGTTGCGAAGCTCTCAACTCCATGATCACAATGGATCTTGGTTCATGCGATTTGGAGTTCGTATGAGAAAGTTATTAATTTTTAAACATTGGAATAATCAAACACGTGATTATTTAAACTAACAACGTATAAAAACGTTACCTTTAGCTTAATTAAATCTGGTCATCATTCAAAAATCGTTTGCCCCCGACATCTCACCGCCGACGATGCCTCAGGCGACCGGTCGTCGATCAACGACCCCCACCCTCTGCGCCTCTCCGTGCCGCGCCTACGTCGACAGGTCCTACCTCCCATCTCCCACTCTTAAGCCCGTAATCTCTCAAAACACGCGCCGCCTTCCAGAGTCTGGCCACTTGAAGATCTCACCAAGCCTGAACATCTTCCTTCAGGTGCCACCACGAACCATTGCGTCAGGGTGGAGATCAGGGAGTTCGAAGTTGGGAAGACGTGAATCGTTGGTTAGATGGGGCGACACAGATTTAGGGTTAGGGTTTTATTTTTCTTCCCGAATTTTCTAATTGGTTGAGGGAGTTATGTAATATTTTTTTAATTCTTTTAAACTTGAAAAATAAGGTTTTTAGATCCCAACTCCAAACGAATCCCAACGAGTGTCGTCCGTAGCTTATTACCCCCA
This sequence comes from Allium sativum, assembly GCA_030737875.1. NCBI lineage: Eukaryota > Viridiplantae > Streptophyta > Magnoliopsida > Asparagales > Amaryllidaceae > Allium > Allium sativum. The sequence continues at coordinate 152,365,802 of CM060924.1, read as the reverse complement.
TTCCGAACAAAATGGGATATGTCTCGTGAGCCAATTCTATCATTTTGATCATTTTTTCTTTAAATTAAAATATAAATCAATATATATATAATTTAAATGTACATTTTAATTTACCGAGGCCACATGATGACTCAAAAAATTATAGAAAAATAAATCTAGCTATGTTTTTACGATACGGTCCTAACAAAACTAATTTCATCGAATTTGGAGACCGTTGGAAAAATGACCATTTTCTGGTCGATTCAATTCAAACTAAAACTATCAAAACACGTTCAAACTTACCACGCTCACATATTAATTCCAAAAATTATGAAATTTGAAATCTGATAATAATTTGACATTCCGGATCCAACGAAAGTGGTTTCGTCGAAAACGGCGGTCGTTTGCAAAATGGCTATTTTTAAGTCCTTTATATGTATGTTTAAAATACATATAAATTCCATAACAACTATTTTAAATTTTAAATTGGACATAACTTTCAATTTATATTATGAAATCTCAGTTTTTCACATTCGTTTCCAACGTTTCTGGTTTTACTGAAATCCGATTTATTTTGAATTCTGTACATTCATTTGAAATTTTAAAATCGAAGTTTCAAATTACCGCGCCATTTCAAGTTCGTTTTATAATTAAAATAAATTTATACGTTCTAACCTCAATTTAAATAAATTTTAAATTGTTATTATTTAAAATAAATCCTTATAAATATTCAAAATCCAATATATTGAATTGAAATTTGTCTCAACACCAAAGGTGTATAACACACTTCACCAATTCGGTAAGGAAGAATAAAGTGAGGCCACAATCACACACATACAAAAAGCATAGAAATAAGAACACAGAGTTTTTATAATGGTTCGATCCAATAAGGATCTACATCCACTTTCATAAGAGACTCCATTATCAGTATGTCAATTACAAGGTTAACTTCACTCTTACAACAAGTTAATCACTCTCTTACTTGTATATCCCACCTGAATTCATCAAAAATGATGGAGAAATGGAATAACCAGCAGAGATTTGATGTGTTTTGAGAGGCATTAGGAGGATATCTTCAAGTGTTTGAGCTTGGATTATGAGCTTCTAACTTTTGGATCACTTAAATGGACTTGATAGAAATCGTGATCAATGAATTGTTGGATCCTCACTTGATGTTGGAGAAGGAGTGTTATAATTGCTTGAAATATTTGTTGGAGAGCTTTCTTATTTAATATGAATGAGAATCAAAGAGCTTCGATCCAATTGTAGGTAGCTTTAATGATCATAGGCGTGGATTTGATCCGCATGAAGATGGAGATGAGTTGTTAGATCCATGAGAGCCATTAGTGAAGTTGTAGACAAGCTTTGAATTTGGCGGCACCTCCTCGTAGGAATGAAATTAGCTCCCCCACTCATGTCAATTATGAGGGGTATTTATAGTTGGAGCTAAGGGGGAGTGGCACGTTTATAAATATGTGTGCATGGTTGGCGCTACGTTGGCACCTCATGGTCTTGAGCGACCTAAAATCCGATGTCCCCACGACCTAAAGAAATCTCAGCTGGAATGAACTAAAGAGTACGGTCAAAAATAACATCACGAATTAAAGCCTACAGGCTAGAATCATACTATCCAAGTATGCTTATTTGGATCCAATCGCTACAACTGTTCATGTGCTTAGCCTTTCATTTAATCCTCTTATCATATATGTTGCATGCTAACGGCCTAAAACATGCCTGGCGGTCCAAATGTTTAAATGATCTAAAGCTTTGACAACTAATTGAGCATATACTTCATATTATATATTTCACACCCATGACGAGTGATGCCACTTTATGTCTATAATTTTCCTTTTACTTGTATGCGATACAAACTTTGCTATCGGTCTAAAAATGGCGAATGAGCCAATGATGATTCACGATCTAAAAGCTTGATGAAGGAGCAAGCCACTTATACGTGCGACCCAATCAATATGCTAACACAATAACGTCATGTAATGACACGAAAATCCTCGCCCTTTGAATAGACTATAAACCACACAGGTCTGACCCAGAATTTGGAAATCCTCGAATACACTAACTCTGGGCATGATTGACGCTTTCTGAAAGCTAGAAAAGCGTGAATTTTAAAATAAATACTGCAAGCGCACAGATCGTGTAATATGCAGGTCGAATCACAGGGAGGAAAATTAAAAATTATTATTTATAGAATTTCGTGGGCGAGTTAGACGACTTTTGAGATTTGGTTGAAAATAGAACAATTGAAATTGCAACAATTAGGATTATCATTGAAACTAATCAAATGATTAATCACTAATGATAGTAAATTGCAAAACAAGAATAAAAAAGCAGAAAATAAAAGTGCAGAATAGAAATAACAACAGAAATAAAATTAGGATTATCGTTGAAACTAATCAAACGATTAATCACTAATGAAAATAAATGTAAAATACAACTAGTACTCTACCAAATCTAACTGTGTAGATGGCACTAGTTGTTAAGAAATAGAAAACTGCAGAAAATAAGAAGAAGAAGAACAACAACAAGAAGAAGAGCTTAGTTAATGGAGAAGAAGATAGAAAATGGGGTTGTGGCTACAATGAGATTACATGGGTATTTGTAGGAGATAGCCAACCTAAACCCTAATTACAAATGGGCCTTAGTTATTTCAAGTAAGTTCTAGACCTTTGTTAAATCAAGTGAGTTTTAGGCCTTTCCTCCTTTCCTCTTGCAAGCCTCCTTTGATTTGTAATGTGCATGACCTTTCTACTAACTATTTTCTTGTCTAACAACAACTAGATGTGAGATCTTCATCTGAAAATCTTAAAATGTTAATATACAACGGTTTGATCTCAATTTCTCTACTTTTCTGACTACATGCGGCTTGGCTGGAATATCTGTAAAAGTGACAAAACAATACCCAAGTAATATTTATTTATATTCAAAAGATGAGATATAAGAGAATAAAATAAACACATTTCTATGTTAATCAAATACCCCCACACTTATCTTTTACTCGTCCTCGAGTAAAACAAGAAATGAAAAAATAAACTAGATAGGTCACACTTTCGTAGGAAACACGATTGCATTGAGCGTATGCAATAAGCCGTTAAACCTCTATGTGTCCCTAGTAGGACGAGTGGCGTCTTGTGAGGGTTTTCAGTGGATACTACCCACAAAATCCAAGTGTAGTATGTTATGATTCTATTGAAACTACATGAGTGCAATGGACATATGCAAAATAAAAACAAAAATGAAAACATGACTTGTTTCAGGAAAGTGGTACAACAAATTAAGTTGAAAAATTTTAGTCAGTTGATTTTATTATAGATACCTCAACTTGTCACAAATTTTAAACACAATTCATGTTTTCAAATGTTAAATTCCAGTTTGGACAGATGGTTCGGTTGATAACATAGTGCAGCCAGGAAATAAATTCTCAGTTTGCTTGTCACAGTTTGTAAAGTGGTATTCTAATTTCCTTGTATATGGCTAGTCAAATCAATAAGGTCAAGAAATGTTTGGGCATCATCGCTTATTCTCTATCTCTATAAAAATTAAAATTTATGATTAATTACATGCACCTAACTTAAAGACCAAGGTATACCACCCATGCAGTTCCTTGCATACTGACGGAGAGTTGGGACAGAGCTTGGCGGATTGTGCAGACTGACGCTGACTTTGTCAACAACATGTCGGTAATCCTTAGGTGTCCAACTCATAAATGAGACCAAGATATTCCAACGCTGACTTTGTCAACAACATGTCAGATAGAGCTTGGCGAGTTTGTACACCAACTCTCGATATACAAGCAATGTTGGATACCCTTGGATTGCTATTATTATTATTATTGAGAATATAAGAATAAGAGAGAGATACGCGAATTCAGCTTAACACAACTTAGTTTTAAAGATTTGAAAAGCCAATATAAGTATTTTAAGTCCTCCACTTATTGAATCAAAGACTACAATATAGAATAAACTTCATGCCCATCACCTAAGAATCTCCCTATGTACCTGTTACTCTATTATCCCTCGAAATTCAACTTTTCATCATATTTCTTTTTTGATCTTAGTTGAGAGAGAAAAATACTATCAACTGACTAAAAATTGTAAACTTATTTTGTTGTATCAATCAAAAATGAGTCGTATTTTAAAAAAAAAGTTACGTGTTACTACAATCTAAAATGTATGATGGTCCTATATGAAAAGAAAGAAAAAATTAAAGAAAAATGAAAAGAATGCAATGCAGAATCCCCCCACACTAGATCTAAACAGTGTCCACACTGTGAACATTTCCTAAATTTGAAAGATAAAACCAAAAGATGGATGAGATGAAAAATTATTTGCAGAATGAAATGTAGTCTAACTTTGTGTAAGAATGGATCATATGTACAATGATATATGTGTTTGCGATGCATGCGATACAAAGAATGCCACCAACTTTTTCCCCCACACTTGGTTCTAGCCCGATGATTCCTATTCCCACTATGTTTAGGCATATTTTCTAGTAAGCAAAGGTTTTTGAAAACCATCTCATCTTTATACCTTGATATATAGCTTAGTAGATAAATGTACAACGTCGACCTAACCCGAAGTTTTTCAACAGAAGTAATACTTCCAAGATGATTCATGTGTTCCACAAATTTATCAGTGTAAATGTCCAAAAATTTGTGATCGTATTTAAACTCAGTTACAATCGTAAAATTCTGAGTATTGTTCAAGATTATGTGATCACATTTCTCAGTTTTATTAATTGACAACGTATTTTCGACACTGACAATTTCTAGTTTGTTTGAAACCTCAAAATCAAAATTTTCAAACCTGGATTGGTGGCTTGGTTCTATTTCATCCTCATTTGGCAACTCATCCTCATACAATCCAAAAAATTCAAGTTCGTTAAAATCCTTCTCTAAATTTGAATTGAAAAATTCAACATTTTTGTTCTGTTCAGTTTCTAAAATTTCAAGTTTTTCGCAGCCTGAAAGAGGAAGATCAATATCTGAGCTTAAATCTTTTTCCTGAAAAGAATCGAAGGCCAAATCATTTATTGAATTTTGAACAACTTCATTTAGATCGTTATTCTCAATTTCGAAAGTTGTTGTTTGAAAATTTTCACTATCAGAAAAGAATGGATTATTTTCTGAATCATCGCATGTTTGAATTTGATTTTTTTTCTCGAGTTGCTCTTTAAAAGATTTAATCAAAGATAGAAGTTCATCGAGCTGTCTATCTTTCCTTTCTACCCTCTCTCTAAGAATGTTAAGATGATATTCTTCAAAATCGTTGATTTGAGAGCTCTCGTTTTGGATTTCTTGATTCTCAAAATTATAACCCGCATCAATTTCACAATCAATATTATTTCCAATGTGGTGGTTGTTTGGACTTTTAGAAAAATGATAATGATATTGGAAATCATTTTGATTATAAAAATTATGTTCGTAACCAAAACTGTTGAAATTCGTGGGAAAATTGCAATTTTGGTTATGTTCAAGATGTTGATATGGGTTATAATTTCGAAAATTTTGGTTTACAACCCCGTATTGATGTTGATCAAAACTATATTGGGATTAAAAGCTGTTTTGATATGGATGTGGCCCATAATCGAAATTTTTGAAATTTGAATTGAAATCGCAATTTCTATCATTTCTATGATTTTGACAATGTTGTCCAGTTGGAAAATTTTGAAATTTTTTGGCATTGGGCTGACGAAATTTTGCCTCATGAGTTGTCGTTCATATTCGTACTCTTCTAGTGGACGTCTACTCAGGTTATTATCCCACATTTCTCTTAAAGATTTTTTTTTCCAGACATTTGAATGAAATTAAAGGAAGACAGAAAATATTCTTAGTTCAAAACTATATAAAAGAATGAGTTGTGTTGTATTAATTAACTGACTTAGTTAGAAGGGGGAAGAGGGTCTAATGGTCGTTCACGTATAGTATAAATACTAAGGGATACGACCAATGTTTTACGGGTAGTATGCAACCTCTTTTGCTAATAGTCCAATAAATTGAACTAATATGTATCCGCGATCCAATTATATGAGACAGTCAACTTCACAAAACACCACTTTTTAATTATATTATTTTGAAAATCAAAATTTTATTGTTGAAAACGATGAGAGTGATGGCTATAATTATGGAAATTCATTCCTCACCAACTATATTCAGAAAATTCAGTCACAGAACAGTCACAGATTAAATTGCAGAAAATTAAATATTGTACAAGCAAGTCGCTACCCCTGCAAAAGATTTTTACAAACAATTTCTATATAATATTAAGCAACTGGAGCCCCTTTAGAATTAAGAGAATTTTACAGTGGGGTATGACTGTCCTTTCAGAGAAATTGAATAGCACTGATAATTCAATCAACCGTTTGCAATCGCCTCACCTCTGATTTCTTGTTTGTTTGCTTGAACTATGTTCGTCTTGGCCTATGGTTAGAAAGATGTTTTTTTAAAAAAGAAAAAAAGAAAAATAAATAGATTACAAACTGAAAGAAATAAGAAAACCAAAAGCACACCACTCACTTGGAAACCTATGAAATAAAAACCTATGTCTAACTGAGTCAAACAAAAGAAAGTGTAAACAAAAGTCCCAAACCCACTCACACTTAAACCAACAATTCACGCGAGCTTAGTAAATATAAACACTGTTCAAGGAATATGCACAATGCTGAAAAATTTCCCCAATGCCCTGTTTTTTTTTCTATAGGCATTCACGCACTCAAAATAAACCCCTCAATAAAACGCATAACACTCAGTAAATACCCCTCAATATAAGGAAGCAGGAAGTTCGAAACGTTTGATGCCCAAACCAAAAACTCGCCCTTTTTTTTCCACAAGAAACAGATGAAATAAGAAGAAATATATTCCTCTTCGACTCAGATCGAAGCTTGGATTCAGGTATGATTCAAATTGGTTTGGATCCGAATTAACAAAGTGTTTTTACGTCTAAATTGGCAGTTTGGATTGCGGATTGTTGTCAACGTGTCTGTGTTGGATTTCAGGTTTCGATTTGGCTTCTATGATGTAGGAAGTGACTGTTTGAGATGCATGCAAGGTGATGATTGACTGTAAATTGTGAAGTCATGAATTACTGTACGAAGGAGGAGAAGAGATCTGAGATTGTGGCCATGCAATAAGTGGAGTTCCGATTGTGAGGTTGAGAAGTTGCGGAACAGTGGGAGGCAGGTTTGAAACGGTGTATGGTTGAGTTGTTTGATTGGAATTTGGCACTGATGGTAATGATCAAAGTGGGTGGTCGGGATGTTTATGGGTATGTTTGGTATTCGGTGGTCTTGAATTCTTGGCTGTAGGAGGTGTTGATGGTTTGGGGTGATTATGGTGTAGGAAGGCAGGAAGACGGAATGGGAGGAGATTAGTTATGAGATCGTTGTAGTAATTGCAAAGGAAAAAAAATGGGAAGAAAAAAAAATAGCAAAAATTAGGAAGAAAACAAATGGCAAAGCAGAGCATTAACTACAAGGCAGAGAATGGAAAGATTTCAAAAAGAGAATTTGTATTTATTTTATCTATATTTTTAAGGAAAGCAATTAACTACAAGGCAGAGAATGGAAAGATTTCAAAAAGAGAATTTGTATTTATTTTTTAATTTTTTTAAGGAAGGCAAAAAATCAATGTATTGGAAAGAGTAGAGAGTGAAAAGGAAAGAAATTGGATAAAAGAGTTGCAATTTTTTTTAGTGAATGGAGTATCAGTATGTAATAGCCACTCAACAAATTAAGTTTTTTTTCTATATTCACAAGAAAACAAAATAGATATAAAATAAAATCTAACACGAATCGAAAATTAAATAAATAATAAAATTTAATCGTTACCTCCCGGGCAATGGCGCCAAAAACTTGATCGACGCGTTCTAAAAGTTAGAAAAGTAGGAATTTTAAAATAAATACTGCAAGGGCACAGATCGTGTAATATGCAGGTTGAATCACAGGGAGGCAAATTAAAAATTATTTTTATAGAATTTCGTGGGTGAGTTAGACAACTTTTGAGAATTGGTTGAAAATAGAACAATTGAAATTGCAACAATTAGGATTATCGTTGAAGCTAATCAAATGATTAATCACTAATGATAGTAAATTGCAAAAAAAGAATAAAAATGCAGAAAATAAATGTGTAGAATAGAAATAACAACAGAAATAAAATTAGGATTATCTTTGGAACTAATCAAAAGATTAATCACTAATGGAAATAAATGTAAAATACAACTAGTACTCTACCGAATCTAATTGTGTAGATGGCACTAGTTGTTAAGAAATAGAAAATTGCAGAAAATAAGAAGAAGAAGAACTTTGTTAATGGAGAAGAAGATAGAAAAAGGGATTGCGGCTACAATGAGATTACATGGGTATTTATAGGAGATAGCCAACCTAAAACCTGGTTACAAATGGGCCTTAGTTATTTCAAGTAAGTTCTAGGCCTTTGTTAAATCAAGTGAGTTTTAGGCCTTTCCTCCTTTCCTCTTGCAAGCCTCCTTTGATTTGTAATGTGCATGGCCTTTCTACTAATTATTTTCTTGTCTAACAGCAAGTAGATGTGAGATCTTCATCGGCAAATCTTCAAATGTAAATATACAATAGTTTGATCTCAATTTCTCTACTTTTCTATTTGCATGCGGCTTAGCTGGAATATTTGTAAAAGTGAAAAAAAATAACATTGTAATATTTATTTATATTCAAAAGATGAGATACAAGTGCATAAAATAAACACATTTCTATGTTAATCTGGGCATACAACACATCAGAACAAATAACAGAAGACTTTTATAAAACATTATAATAATGTTACATTAGAGTACAGAATAACAGAGCACATAGCATATAATACAGCGGAAGATTAATTTTCAATAAATGTAATACACTGCACAGCGGAAATATAAACTAACACAGTGAATGACTATCAATGCTCTGGACATAGCTTTAAGCTTCGATCCAGAATCCTGCTCAATACATCTACAAAATAAGGTACTCGACTGCCCGTGCAGGAAGAGGGCACCAAATTTTTTGCAAAGTGAAACAAACAAGTCATGGGACTGGTATGAGAAATCTTTCCTAACTTATCTAATAACATGGCTAATCAGTGGACCACGCCGCTAATGCGGAACGAGTTTACTCCATTGGATTGTCAGTGCATAAATTAAATTAATTTTTATTCAAAACAATGCAATGCCTTTTAGAAAAATGAAATCATTATAAGACTCAAATCCTATCACACAATGCAACAAAAACCGGAGGATAGAGTTTTACCTTATAATGATCAAACATGCTTGACACATAGAAAATAATATTTCAATGTTATTATTAGTGTCTAATCAGTTTTAAAATACTTCAAAGTAAATGTATCAAATCTATACGGCATAGCTACCATATACTATGCCGCCATATATAGGTTTACAATCAAAACCGTAATGTCGTATTGGAAATTGGGTTTCCATCATGAGTCAAGGCTAGGGACGATCTGCTTACCAATTCGAGACACTCTAGCAAATGTCTCAGGATCACACCTACGGCCAACCCTTGGATCATGCAGGGCCGGTCCACAAATACTTTAGTGGATTAGTTATGCCTGAACACACGCTTCCCAGTCCTATTGAACCTATAAATTGGTCACTATCGACCAATATAACTGAGGTACCTCATAATCCATCATCCATATACGTAAAATGTCTGGGCCGTCGTACCATGACACCACTTCTAGCTTGAAAGAAACGTGTGCACTCCCTGTGTTCCCTTGTCCCGTTTCTGACTCTTACCGGGGTATGAGGCTCGCGAAGTAAAGCTATACACAATGCTACGCCTAAACAGGCCATGCTTTGATCATCAACCACAAGGCTCTACTTTTCAACAAAAGCCTCTATCATTTGCGTCTTGGCATGCCACATTGACAATTCACGTCATGTGATCAATAACTATCAATATATAACCTCTGAGCGCGTGCGTCTCAGAGAAGGGTGTTAAGCAAGAGAATAAATTCTCCGCCACCAGCAGATATATATTAAATAGAAATCAATTCACATAGAATGAAATCCAATGCCAGACACACACATCCATTTACAAGTCCGTTTTGGATCTGAATGAAACCGGAGACACCTTATTCCTCATCCTGTATGTCCAATACGGAAGAGAGGTGCTCTCTTATCCGGACAATCAACAAGTACGTCCGGGCAACTACCACTATAACCCTTTACTGGGAGTTAACCAATGTCGGGCATCAGTAGTCGTCCATTTGATGTGAAGATCGTCGGTCTTCAATCACTGTCTTTAATATCTTTGATTTAAATCGTCGTATAATTATTTAAAATGAAATTAAACTTGGCCTTTTCCAATAATTCTCGCATATATATAATTTAAAACATTTCATATCGTTAATATTATTTTATAACGATTTATCGCTATTTTTATGTATGTAAAAATAGCTCAATATAAATAAACGACGCATCGGGTCAATAGGCGGCCCTGGAGCTGTTTTTATCAAAATTTGATTTACACATATCTCAAAATCTAACCGTTGGATTTTTACAAGATTTATATCATTGGAAAAATCTTCCCAAAGCGGTCCTAACGGTTCCAGTTGGGGGAAAATCCGACGATTGGATCTTTCGGTATAATTGTTTAAAAGTTACGATTCCGAAACACGAACTACCGCGCACGATTCATTTAATTTTAACATATATATACATACAAACACACACACACACACACAGATATATATATATATATATATATATATATATATATATATATATATATATATATATCAATCGACGATTTCACAAACATGTTCAACATGTCAAATAAAAAAATGTTTTAATTTGCATAACCATTTCTATATGTTTATAATGTCAAATAAAATTTATTTTATTTACATGACATTTTTATAATGACAAATAAAAAAAGATAATTTTTATTTGTATTTCTATTTTTAACCTTAACAAATAAAAAGAAGTATTTTACTCGTATATAGTTTCAATGTATGTTTTAACAATAAAAATGGTTCTTAAATTTGCATACAAATTCTATTGCATGTTTTGACAATAAACATGATTCTTTATCTTACATACAAATTCAAATGTATGTTGTGACAATAAAAATGATTCTTATGTTTACATACAAATTCTAATGTATGTTTTGACAATAAAAATGATTCTTATGTTTACATACAAATTCTAATGTATGTTTTGACCGTAAACATTATTCTTTATCTTACATACAATTCTAATGTATGTTTTGACAATAAAAATAATTCTTTATCTTACATACAAATTCTAATGTATGTTTTTACAATAAAAATGATTCTTATATTTTTCATACAAATCCTATTTCAACAAAATGCCTAAAAATTTATACATTCATTTTTGTTGACTATTCTAGTTCAACAAAATGATTAAAAAGTGATTCATTCATTCTGTTGATAATTCTATTTAAACAAAATGATTAAAATGATATTTTCATTTTTGTTGACAATTCTATTTCAACAAAATGATTAAAATGATATTTTCATTTTTGTTGATAATTCTATTTCAACAAAATGATTAAAATGATATTTTCATTTTTGTTGACAATTCTATTTCAATAAAATGATTAAAAAGTGATTCATTAATTTTGTAGACAATTCTAGTTTAACAAAAAGAATAAAAGGTGATAATTTAATTTTGTTAACAATTCTACTTTAACAAAAATGAAGTCTTGTTTAACTCAAGTCTTATTTAACAAAAATATAATTTTTGTTTTCAACCATCACATATCACAAAATGTACATTTTTGTTTCAACTAATATGTTTTGACAAAAATATATATTTTGTTTAACTCAATTCTAATTAACAAAAGTGTTAATTAATGTTTCAGCTATTATAATTAACAAAAATGATATTTTTTGTTAAACTCAATTCTAATTCACAAAAATGTTAATTATTGTTTCAACTATTCTAATTAACAAAAATGATAATTTTTGTTTAACTCAATTCTAATTAACAAAAATGTTTATTATTGTTTCAACTATTCTAATTAACAAAAATGATAATTTTTGTTTAACTCAATTCTAATTAACAAAAATGTTAATTATTGTTTCAACTATTATAATTAACAAAAATGATAATTTTTGTTTTTTAACATCATTTCTAATTAACAAAAATGATAATTTTTGTTTTGACAATTCTAATTCAATAAAAATGACAATTTCTATTTTGACAATTCTAATTAAACAAAAATGGCATTTATATTTTGTCAAAAACATATTCTAATTAAACGATATTTTTATTGAACAAAAAAAAAAACAAATTCTATCTAAATGACATATTTAATTAGAAAATATGTTATCTAGCTAAATGACATATTTATTTACATACATTTTTCTATGTATTCTAATGACAAATAAAAGAATAATTTAGTTGCATACGTTCTTCTACGTATTCTAATAACAAATCAAAAAATAATTTACTTGCATACATTCTTCTATTCAACATAACAAATAAAAATGAGAATTTTATTTGTTTACAATTTCTAATTTAACTTGGCAAATAAAAATGATAATTTTATTTGTTTACAATTTGTATTCAACATAACAAATAAAAAATGATACTTTTATTTGTTACAATTTCTAATTTAACTTAACAAATAGAATGTAATTTTATTTGTTTACAATTTCTATTTAACAAAAATGATATTTTTGTTTTAACTCAAATCTATTTAACTAAAAAATTATTTTTGTTTTGACTATTTCATTTAAATAAAACATGATATTTTGGTTTCAATTATTTTATTTCAACAAAAATGTAAAATTTGTTTCATCTATTTCATTTCAACAAAAATGTAAATTTTGTTTCATCTATAACAAAAATGTAAATTTTGTTTCATCTATTTTATTTCAACAAAAATAATCCATTCAATCAACAGATCAGCATAATAGAGTTCATCAACCCAAATCAAATCATGAATACTAACAAATTAAATTTTGTGAAAATTAGGCTCACATCCCTAAAAATGTTCAAAATTAACACCACATCCAGTCAAAGTTTCTATGCATTTCTAGTCCCTATTTTTAGCTGCTGCCTAAAATTTTTAGTCCATCCCGCTTCCTGCCACATCTACTTCCGCCTTTTTCAAATATGCAAAAAAAAAAAAAATGCGCTCATGCATTAAAAAAAAAAAAAAAAATCTAAAATCTGGAAATAATCCCAGGAGTCCACGCAAATTAAAAAAAAAGTTGCACACTTCTGTGCAATTATTGCTTATAGTAGCATACATGTATGCATATATTTACATAGTGTATTTATGTTGAAAATCTGGACCAATATACGCAAACATGTATGCAACTATTAGCAAATAACTACATACATTTATGCATACAAAGTTGAACTGCGATTCGCGTGTAACGAAAAGTTGCATACATGAATGAAACAATTCTGTATATGTGCATGCATGTGTGCAACAAATTTAAAAGGGATGACGACTTGTGAATATACGCATGAATGCACGCATTTATTCTGTACATGAGCATAAATGTGTGCAACAATGTCTGAAACCGGCGAATGCTTGAAAAAACAAACCAAATTTGAATATATGCATAAAAGGATGCATACAATGCAGTTTAGCTACATACATGTATGCATTTATACTGCAGTCTGGGCGCAACACTGAAATATAAGCATGAATGTATGCAACTATTTACGAATAAGTGCATCTTTTGATGCGAAAAACTGCTGTTTCGCTGATTTTGTGTTATTTTGGGTTTTGACGTGGTTTTTGATTGATTTTCCACCTGATTTTTTTGGCGTGAACGTGTTTTATTTAATAATGAATTTATGTGATTTTTTTATATTTTTTTATATATTTTTCTATACGTTTTTGAAAAATAGGGACCTAATTTACAATAAGTTTAGGACTGGATGTGAGCCTAATTTTGAAACTTAATAGGGACCTGTGACAAACGGACCCTTAAATTTAACAGTGGATTGGCAAAAGCACAATCATAATTAATTAATTTTAATTATTTAAGAAAAAAATAGAATTCTCACCTTGACCGGTTTTAGAAATCGTTTATATAACAATTGTTTTTCACTAAATTAAACTGTTCATCTAATTTAGTCAAAAATCACCACCAGCTCCATTTGTCTTCCAGTTAGTTGCATTACGTAGATCCTGTCAAGACGAATCCAATGCCTCCTATTTCGTTGAATTCTGGGTTTGTATGACAAAGATATGTATTTTATTACATTGAACCATTAAATAATAAATTAATTATTAATTATATTAACCTTAATCATTTTACTAATTCCATCGTTTAAATTGTCTTCTTCCCGTCGCTTACTGGAAAACCCGTACCCAAGCTTCCACTCAATCTCTCCTCCACGCTGCACCCACAAAGCCATCAGATGGCAATCCAAAAGCACCCCTTCCCGGGCCTCCAGATGCTCCTCCGTCCCCACTCGCCACGTCACGCTCCATCAACCACGACCTCCCCAAAACGACCTCAAACACTACCACTTTGTCCACCAATTTCAGCCGCTACAATCATTAGAGGCCGATCATACTCGTACAAGATTATAGCTCTCTGAATGCTCTTTAAATTTCGCTTTGAATTTATAGTGTAATTCGGTGTATTTCCGATGGGATTAACGATGTAAGGTGGAAGCTTTCTGGCCTTTGAATAAACATGGCTGCGGCTGCTTATGTTTTTTAGGGTTAGGTTTTCTAATTAACCTAGTGTATTTATAATATTTTAAACATTCAAAAAACCCGTTTATTCCTAATAGCTCCAAATACAGCCCAACAAGAGCTAAACCCAGCCAAATATCCCCCTTCCGGACAAAATGGGCTAGGTGTCATCAGCCCATTCGATAGTTTTCAGCTTCGTTTCTGCAAATTAAAATATAAATCATTTAATTATTTAATTTGGTCATACGTTTTAATTTACCGGGGCCACATACGGACTCCAAAAATTTCAGGAAAAAATATTTCTAGCTATTTTTTGACGATACGGTCCTAACAAAATTAATTTCATCAAATTTGGAGTCCGTTTGAAAAATGGTCAATTTCGGGTCGATACAAATTGACTGAATTTGACAAAACACGTTTTCTTTTGCTACGCTTACATATTGATTCCAAAAATTATGAAAATTGTAATCTAGCAATAATTTGACATTCTGGATCCAACAAAAGTGGTTTCATACAAAACGGAGGTCGTTTGCAAAATGACTATTTTTAAGGGCTATATATTATATTAATATATATATATATATATATATATATATATAAATTCTACAACTACTTTCTAAATTTTAAACTGGACCTAACTACCTATTTTTATTATGAAATCTCCGTTTCTTATACTCGTTAGAAAGATATTGTTAAACAGATTTAAATATTTCTTGTTTCGTCCAATTCTGATTTAAAATGAATTCTGTATATTAAATTGAAATTAGAAATCAAATTTTCAAACTACTGCGCCATTTCAGGCTCGTTTTATAATTAAAGTAAATTTATTTGTTCTAACTTCGATTAAAATAAATTTTTAGTTGTCATTATTTAATATAAATCATTTTAAATATTTAAAATCCATTAAAATTCCTAAAATAAAATTTTTAAATTGGTTCAAAAATTCCGGGTTGTTACGATCTCCCCCACTTAAAATCTTTTCGTCCTTGAAAAGGAACGGAGCTGAAAGTTGTTTAAACAACCAACTCAACTTTCATTCTCTTATTAGTTTCAATAATTTTATTAGTTGAACTAATAATCACACAACACAATCACCAATAACTTAGTTGATTAGCTTTTCAAAAATATATAACTTTTGTATATTTAAAAATCATATCTTCTAAAATCGGATTATTTATATTATTGCAAATACGTTAATTATGAGCTTGTTACTCTCAACTCATTCTAGGGCATTACTAACCCCATCTCTAACGAGTTTTCTCGTTCCAGGATACTACTGATCCTATCTCTAATGAGTATTCTTTTATAGGATATTTCTAATCCTACCTATGATGAGTCTTTTGTTTAGTTATAACGAGTTGTACCCCAAAGATTTGAATTAACCAAAGCTCTAATACCACATGTAATAACACGAAAATCCCCGACCTTTGAATCGACAATAAACCACACAGGTCTGATCCAAAAGTTGGAAATCATCGAATGCACTAACTCTAGGCATACAACATATCAGAACAAATAATAGAAGAATTTTATAAAACATTACAATAATGTTACATCGGAGTACAAATTATCATAGTACATTGCATATAATACAGTGGAAGATTAATTTACAATAAATGTAATACACTGCACAGCGGAAATATAAACTAACACAGCGGAAAACTATCAATACTCTAGACACAGATTTAAGCTTCGATTTAGAATCCTACTCAATATATCTGTAAAATAAGCTACTCGACTGCTCGTGTGGAAAAAGGGCACCCGAGTTTGCAAAGTGAAACAAACTACGAGTCAGTCATGGGACTGGTACGAGAAATCTTTCCTAACTTATCTAATAATATGGCTAATCACTGGACCACGCCGCTAACGCGGAATGGGTATACTCCATTGGATTGCCAGTGCATAAATTTAAAAAAAAATATTTAAAACAACGCAATGCCTTTTAGAAAAATGAAATTATTATAAGACTCATGTCCCATCACACAATGCAACGCAAACCGGAGGATAGTGTTACACCCCACCTCCGCTAGGGCCACTCACAAAGGGAATGCCCTAGTTTTGGAGGGGTATTATCTAGTAAACAGGCACAGAGATAACACAAGACAGAACATAGATAAAATAGAGTATATAAAGCAGCAGATATAAATTTAAAAACAAAATCTCATTACTGAAAAATAGAGTCAAAACCTCTTACATCAAATGTGCTTAAGACATTATTCCAATACATCAAAATTCTAAAGAAGCAAATACTTAAAATAACATAAGTAAATCTTTATTCCCCAAAATAGAAAGAGTGCCGCCATAGCATAACTCAAGGCCAAACCATACATGAGCTGTCAGAAAGCAAGCAAAGTCCAAGCTAAGAGCTAGAGTTTCCTCCCTGATAACCTGTGGGGGAACGAAAGACAAAGAGGCGAAAAGAAAGTGGGTCAGTCAAAAAGACTGGTAAGCCCGAGTGACTATCAGCATAGAAATAGTAAAGTTAGCAAGACATGAATAAACTGGAATTAAACATAGGAATAATGATAAGTCTGGCATGATAACTAATCTAACAAGAAAACTCAAGTCTAACATTGCATATTCAAGATTTGTCGTACTAACTATACTGGTATACTAATCCCGTGTCAACTATGAATCAAGAAATAATCCATTGGCCCAATATCGTGAAGTGACCCAATTCGAGGTCCAACGGTACGATCTAATCGATCGGTTCCCTACAAGTCTAGCTTGTCATGTGTCTGTGTCATATGGCCCTATCACGAATGTAGTCACCTGTGCTAGGTCCACCATAGGGTGTATCAAGCCCTTGTGTGCCAACCACCGACACGAATCAAGAATGCACAGATAATCCTACTGATGCCCAATGCCTTCTTTTTCAACTCCGGACTAAGTGCACGACCCTAGTCCGCCTGAACCTACAATGGCGCACCAACTCAGACGTCGTTCTGATCGCTTACAATCAGCCAAGCAATCGTGCCCCAACCTTCCTAGTCCCAGGGTACCGTGATACATCTAGTGGGTTACTGCTGAAAAGGACCGTGTAACTAGGGTTTCGTCCACCAGGTTAAGTTGTCATTTAAAATCGAGACTTAACCCCATCTACGTGTCATGTCAAATTGACTAAGTGTGTCGTTCTAGTTCAAGACTTAGTCCTACGAATCATGCGTCAAGTTGGTTAAGTGTGTTCAAGCGGTTCATGACTTAACCCTATCAAATCAACGTGTCAAATTCGTGAAGTATATTCAAGTGGTCCATGACCTAACCCTATCCAGTGGCATTAATTTACTTAATGCACCCCTAAACTCTCACATTAGACTTGGTTATGGTTACTGGATGTGCCGGGCGGGCCCGGGCAACTTTACACCATAACCTTGTCTAACCTCGGGTTTTGAGTGCGATATGACCAACTACTCACATTGGGTCCTATTGTTTGCAGTTACTGGATTCGCCGGGCGGTTCATAGCAGATTTATACTGCAAACTCAACCCAACCTCGAGTTCGCCACGTTCCAGTTATCTAAGTGTCATGGCCATGCTTAATCTTTCATGTCAAGTCCAAGTTCAAGTTAACCATGTTCATAATTCAAGTCTTCAAGTATAATTTCATGTCACGTTTCAATGTCATGTTTCATGTCAATATCATAGACAATTTAAGTTTGCCTAATCTACCCAAAACGTATCCCCAACGTACGTGAATTCGCATAAATACAACATGTCAAAATAGGGACTAACACAAGAAGGATAGTTATAGGATGACAAAGGTGTTTACAAGTTAAGCATGATGATTATAACATTTCAGGCATATGAAATAGGGTCTCACATAACAAACTTGGCAAAATAAGGTGATAGACATGACAATGGGTGACATAAGATAATAAACCCAATATGTGAATAATAATGGTTTCAACATCACAGGCATGTCAAGATAAAGGTCATGAGGGGTCTTAGGTTTAAACATGAATATGCCCCCAAATCAAGTTCATACAATATTCCTACGAGTCAAAGTTTTATATGAATAGATCTAGGGTGTACAGAACTAGGTCCAAAGAAATAGATCTAAAAGGGATAGTCATAGATCAAAGATATACAAGAATAGATCAAGGGTAGTTATCATGTTTAGGTTCAATTTCATTTCATACATGTCCATTATTAAATTTACAGTTTAGATCTAAGAGTAACTGGGGCTTATAGATCGTGGTCTAGAGAATTAGAAAGCAAAAGAAGCATAGAAGAATCTCTAGAAATCCCCAAACTTGCAAAGCTCTAATGAAGTCTTGAATAGCCTCCTTGTTCTCTATATTCTAGTCAGAACTTCAGCAGCATAAGGCCGGATAAGAATGTGTTAGAGAGTCTAGGGTCAGGGGCTGTATATATATAGGTTTTAGGGAGCTGAACCTGGACAGGCAACAAGACCAGAAACATCTGACCCAAAAACAGTCTCGGGGACCAGGTCGACACCCAAGTCGACTGCGCAGTCGACCTGGTCTGGGGGGTGTTGACTGCCCAGTCGACTCCCCAGTCGACCTGGTCTGGGCGGGATTTTTCCCGCCCAGTCTGCCTGGGTTTGAAATTCGAATTTGAACTTGAAATCCGAACTGTTTTGAATTCTGAAAATTTCTGAAACTTTGGGGAGCCATAACTTGGTCATACGGACTCCGATTTTCGAAAACTCGGACTCGATTTCATGCAAAAATCCGAGACGAACGCAATGGCGCAACCCGTTTTCCTTGATTCTTAATTTATAATTTAATTCTGCCTTGTTTTCTTGTTTTAACATGTTATAAAAATCCGGGTTGTTACATTCTCCCCTCCTTAAAGGATTTCGTCCCCGAAATCTTCAAGTTAAGAAGAATGTGTCCTACCATCCAATCATCTATCTACTCAATCATCAATCACAGGCATTCATCGTCCTTAAGAGATTTCTAATGATGTATGAACATATGCAGAAAGTGTGTGTATATGTTCCTTGTCTAATGTCAATGATCAGGCCTGATTGATCTTTCTATTGCAAAATATGTTTAGTGTCATGACTCCAACATGTATACAAATAATCCTAGTCACGTAAGCACTATATGTGTGCACAAACATTCATCCATATGCAACATTCATATGATAACACATTCAATTTCATCCATAAATAAGTATAAACACACATGCATATGCAATATGAAAATGTGTCTGGGCCGATCTAGTGCCTAATGTGTGTTATGCAACCACGAGCAATCACTTGCAACCACTTGCAACCATTCGCAAACATCAACCATAACATATTTCAAATACATGTTTACATTCATAGGATTCTACTTAAGGTTCTCAAGACAGGATCGAGAAGATAACAAGTCAAACATGGATAGCAAAAGAAAGGTATGTAAAATTGTAGGAAAATAGATCGAGAATGTACCCTAAAAAAGAAATGGGTATAGCGCGCGTATCTTTTCTTCGATTCCCCAAGTTGCGTCTTCTTGGGCTTCACTCCACTGTGCTTTAACTAGCTTGACTTCTCGATTCCTTAGCTCCTAGATCTCCGTTCCTAAGACACGAATCGGAACTCGCCTCTATGTTTCCACTTTTACGCCTTCAAGGATGCTTGGCTCAACCACCTCGGCAGACTCATCCGCCTTATCTTCATTATTATCACTCATACCTTTCCTATATAACATGTTAACAAGACTCACGAAAACTATCTCCATCAAACGGAAAACCCTCTACGATGCTAGAAAGAAGATTAGACGCAGGTAAAGCTACTGCGACTACAGATGGAGAAAAGAAATGGAAAGAGATTCAAACAAGGAAACAAAGGATAGTGGTAATGGCTTTTAGGGAATAGCCTTTTCAAAATAAACTTTTCTTGAAAAATGCTTCTTTATAAACGGTTTTGAAAATAGTTTCAGAAGGTTTTTAAAGCTTTTGCCCAGTCTGGTAACCTTCTGCTCTGATACCAAATGTAACACCCCACCTCCGCTAGGGTCACTCACAAAGGAATGCCCTAGTTTTGGAGGGGTATTATCTAGTAAACAGGCGCAGAGATAAAACGAGACAGAACATAGATAAAATAGAGTATATAAAGCAGCGGATATAAATTTAAAAACCAAATCTCATTACTGAAAAATAGAGTCAAAACCTCTTACATCAAATGTGCTTAAGACATTCCAATACATAAAAATTCTAAAGAAGCAAATACTTAAAATAACATAAGTAAATCATTATTCCCCAAAATAGCAAGAGTGCCGCCATAGCATAGCTCAAGACCAAACCGTACATGACCTGTCAGAAAGAAAGCAAAGTCCAAGCTAAGAGCTAGAGTTTCCTCCCTGAGAACCTTGGGGGGGGAACGAAAGACAAAGAGGCGAAAAGAAAACGGGTCAGTCAAAAAGACTGGTAAGCTCTAGTGACTATCAGCATAGAAACTGGTAAAGTTAACAAAACATGAATAAGCCGGAATTAAACATAGGAATGATGATAAGTCTGGCATGATAACTAAGCTAACAAGATCTCAAGTCTAACATTGCGTATTCAAGATTTGTCATACCAACTATACTGGTATACTAATCCCGTGTCAACTATGAATCAAGAAATAATCCCTTGGCCCAATATCGTGAAGTGACCCAATTCGGGGTCCAACGGTATAATCTAATCGATCGGCTCCCTACAAGTCTAGTTCGTCGTGTGTCTGTGTCATACAACCCTATCACGAATGTAGTCACCTGTGCTAGGTCCACCATAGGGTGTATCAAGCCCTAGGGTGCCAACCACCGACACGAATCAAGAATGCACAGATAATCCTACTGATGCCCAATGCCTGCTTTTTCAACTTCGGACTAAGTGCACGACCCTAGTCCGCCTGAACCTACAATGGCGCACCAACTCAGCCGTCGTTCTGGTCGCTTACAATCAGCCCAGCAATCGTGCCCCACCCTGCCTAGTCCCAGGGTACCGTGATACATCTAGTGGGTTACTGCTGAAAAGGACCGCGTAACTAGGGTTTCGTCCAGCAGGTTAAGTTGTCATTTAAAATCGAGACTTAACCCCATCTACGTGTCATGTCAAATTGACTAAGTGTGTCGTTCTAGTTCAAGACTTAGTCCTACGAATCAGGCGTCAAGTTGGTTAAGTGTGTTCAAGCGGTTCATGACTTAACCTTATCAAATCAACGTATCAAATTGGTTAAGTATATTCAAGTGGTCCATGACTTAACCCTATCCAGTGGCATTAATCTACTTAATGCACTCGTAACCTCTCACATTAAACTGGGTTATGGTTACTGGATGTGTCGGGCCGGTCCGGGCAGCTTTACACCATAACCTAGTATAACCTCGGGTTTCGAGTGCGATATGACCAACTACTCACATTGGGTCCTATTATTTGCAGTTACTGGATTCACTGGGCGGTTCCGGGCAGATTTACACAGCAAACTCAACCCAACCTCGAGTTCGCCACGTTCCAGTTATCTAAGTGTCATGGCCATGCTTAATCTTTCATGTCAAGTTCAAGTTCAAGTTAACCATGTTCATGATTCAAGTCTTCAAGTATAATTTCATGTCACGTTTCAATGTCATGTTTAATGTCAATATCATAGCCAATTTAAGTTTGCCTAATCTACCTAAAACGTATCCCTAACGTACGTGAATTCGCATAAATACAACATGTCAAAATAGGGAATAACACAAGAAGGATAGTTATACGATGGCAAAGGTGTTTACAAGTTAAGCATGATGATTATAACATTTCAGGCATATGAAATAGGGTCTCACATAACAAACATGGCAAAATAAGGTGATAGACATGACAATGGGTGACATAAGATAATAAACCCAATATCTGAATAATAATGGTTTCAACATCACAGGCATGTGAAGATAAAGGTCATGAGGGATCTTAGGTTTAAACATGAATATGCCCCAAATCAAGTTCGTACAATATTCCTACAAGTCAAAGTTTTACAAGAATAGATCTAGGTTGTACAGAACTAGGTCCAAAGAAATAGATCTAAAAGGGATAGTATTAGATCAAAGATATACAAGAATAGATCAAGGGTAGTTATCATGTTTAGGTTCAATTTCAGTTTATACATGTCCATTATTAAATTTACAGTTTAGATCTAAGAGTAACTAGGCTTACAGATCGTGGTCTAGATAATTAGAAAGCAAACGAAGCATAGAAGAATCTCTAGAAATCCCCAAACTTGCAAAGCACTAACGAAGTCTTGAATAGCCTCCTTGTTCTCTATCTTCTAGTCAGAACTTCAGCAGCATAAGGCCGGATAAGAATGTATTAGAGAGTCTAGGGTCAGGGGCTGTATATATATAGGGTTTAGGGAGCTGAACCTGGACAGGCAACAGGACCAGAAACATCTGACCCAAAAACAGTCTCGGTGACCAGGTCGACACCCAAGTCGACTGCGCAGTCGACCTGGCCTGGGGGGTGTCGACTGCCCAGTCGACTCCCCAGTCGACCTGGTCTAGGCGGGATTTTTCCCGCCCAGTCTGCCTGGATTTGAAATTCGAATTTGAACTTGAAATCCAAACTGTTTTTAATTCTGAAAATTTCTGAAACATTGGGGAGCCATAACATGGTCATACAGACTCCGATTTTCGAAAACTCGGACTCGATTTGTAAGACCCCGTAATTTGAACATAAAAATTCACAAATTAAAGTATACTTAATTAAGTGAAATGGGTTGCGCAGAGAAATATATATATATTGATATAAATATATCTATAATTGAAAATTAAATAAATAAATATGCAAAAATGTCAAAACAGCGAATTGGGAGAGGGGAATAACCGAACCGACCGATTTTTGAGGTCGACCCAAGCTCGTTGGGTCGACTAGGGGTTAATCCACGGTGTTTGGCTGTCAACCCGTGAGCCGATTCGCTCAAATGCAGATTTTGCATTTGAATGGTTCTCCTGGTTCAGCTTTAATCTAAAGGCGCTAGATGGTTCCTACACTTGACTTCTTCCCCAAGACATGCTTTGATGGCTTGGATTGATTCTAGGGTTAATCCTATGGCTAATACTATCCTAATCCTCTATAAAAAGACCCCTAAACCTATCCTAAATCACCATTATTCAATCCTACAACTAAACTATGTCAAATTTGTTCCTCTCGTGGCCTCCACTCTCATGCTAAAATTCCTAAGCCTATTTCTATGAGAGATTGTGAGTTCATACAAGTGCTTTCAAACTTGTATGAGTGTTCTTAGTTTGCATTAAAGTCAAGTTGCAACATTTCTATTTCAAAGCAAGGATTTTTATTGGTTTGGCGCAAGGGTTTTTCAATTGGAGATTTCATATTTTGGTGCTTGCATAAGGGCTTCGTCTCAATCTTTATAATAAATATTCATTTGTGTCTTCATAGCATTGTAAGCCCTTCTCTACTTTCTTTCATTGAACTCTAAAGTTAAATGAATGATGCAAGTTTGGGGTTGATCATTATATGCAAGTTTGGATGATCATTATATGCAAGTTTGGATGATCATTATGCAAGTTGGTTTAATCATTATGTATGACACATGTTGCTATGTTATGCAAGTTTGGGTTGATCATGTTATCATGTTATGCAAGTTAAACTTGATGTTGTGAGCATAAAGCTCCAAACTTTATATTAAAGGTTGCATTTGGCAACATGAAAGTTATCATATCCCTTATGATAACTTGCATGTGAGGCTAAATGCGAACTTCTAGCAACTTCTACATGTCATTTATCACCAGTTATCACTCATATGCTAAGTTTGGTTTTATGCATGCTTTTGAAGCCTAATGATGCAATATGCAAGTATATGAACATATGTACATTTCATATGCCACCATGTTAAACTTGTGGCTTCAACACCTTTTTGTCATGATTATGCCAAGTTCCCTATTTTATCCTTTATGCGTTGATGCGATTATGTAAATGATGGGGTTACGTTGGGGTTGGGTAACATTATGTCATAAACATGGTTTTTATAACATAGCGTGATATGTTAACTTGTAATTATGTTTTGGAAACGTAGTGGACATGACACTTCGAAAATATGAGTGTGGCCAACTCGAGGTTAGGTTGAGTTTGTAGCATAAATCTACCCGGATCCGCCCGGCTTAACTAGTGGCTACAAACAATAGGACCCAATGTGAGAAGTTGGTCATGTTGTGCTCGAACCCGAGGTTAGACCAAGTTGTGGTGTAAAGCTACCCGGACCTGCCCGGCTTAACTAGTAACCACAACAAAGTCTAATGTGAGAGGTTAAAGCACATTAAGTTAATTAATTAATGCCTCCTGATTAGGGTTTAGTCATGGTCCACTTAATGCTTAATCAATTTGGGCTTGATCGGTTAATCGGGGTTAAGTCATGGATCTTGGGTACACTTAACCAATTTAATCCACGTTTGGATCGGGTTAACCACATTTAACCCGTTAAGGAAACCCTAGTTGCGTGGTCCTTTTCAGCAGTAACCCTCTTGATAGTATCATAAGACCCTAGGACTAGGCTAGGGTGGGGCACGATTACTGGGCTGACATGCAAGCGACCAAAACGACGGCTGTGTAGGTACGCCGGTGTAGGTCCCGGCGGACTATGATCGTGCACATAGTCTGGCGTTGGAGAATCAGGCACGGGTACCAGTAGATCTAGGCTCTGCATACTTGATTGGTGTCCAAGGTCTACAACCTAGGACTTGATACACCCTGGGGTGGACCTAGCACAGTTAGCTACATTTCATGTTTGGGCCGTATGACACCGACACTTGACGAGTTAGGCTTATATGGAGCCGATCGACTAGACCGTGTAGTTGGACCTTAATTTAGGTCACCTCATGATGGTGGGCCAAGCTTGGGCCAAGGGATCAATTCTTGTTTTTACTTGACATGTTAGAATGCTAGTACACCCGTGGTGCAAAACTTAACCTTGATTATGCGATGTCACCTTTATCTATCTTGTTATTTAATCATAGTGCCAGTATGTTGTTATCCTTATGTTCGTCTCAGCTTCTCATGCCAGTTAACTTTACTAGTTCATGGACAGATAGTAGTAGGGCTTACCAGTCTTTTTGACTAACCTGTTTTCTTTCGCCTCTTTTCTTCCATTCCCCCCCCCTCAGGTTCTCAGGGTGGGAACATTGGAGCTTAGCTTGGATCTTTACAGCTTGCTTACTGGATTTGCTCATGTACGGTTTTGGACATTGAGCTACCTATGGTTTATCACTTCATTTTGGGGATAGTACTTTATGTATTTCAGTTTTTCAGTTTATGCTTTTATCTAGACTTTGTTGTTGGAAAATAATGACCAAGTACTTTGTTGTAACATGACTATGGTTTTGAAATGCTAAGTTTTATCCGCTGCTTTACTACTCTGTTTTACTTATATGTTCTGTCTTGTGATATCTGCATGCATGTTTACCTTGTTTAACGCGCCTCCAAAGCTAATGTCATTGCAAGAGTGGCATTGGCGGAGGTAGGGTGTTACGCGATTTCATGAAGAATTCCGAGATGAACGGAATGGCGCAACCCGTTTCCCATGATTCTTATTTTACAATTTAATTCTGCCTTGTTTTCTTGTTTTAACATGTTATAAAAATTCGGGTTGTTACAGGTAGAGTTTACGTTATAATGATCAAACATACTTGATACATAGAAAATAATATTTTAGTATTATTAGTAATGTCTAATCAGTTTTAAAATACTTTAAAGTAAATGTATCAATCCAAGACAGCATAGCTACCATATACTATGTCGCCATATATAGGTTTACAATCAAAACCGTAATGTCGTATTGGAAATTGGGTTCCCATCAGGAGTCAAGGTAGGGACGATCTCCTTACCGGTTCGAGACACTCTAGCAAATGTCTCAGGATCACACCTACGGGAAACCCTTGGATCCAGCATGGCCGGTCCACAAATACATTAGTCGATTAGTTATGCCTGAACACACGCTTCCCAGTCCTATTGAAACTATAAATTGGTCACTATCAACCAATATAACCGAGGTACCTCATAATCCATCATCCACATAAGTAAAATGCCTGGGCTGTCGTACCATGACACCACTTCTAGCTAGAAAGAAACGTTTGCACTCCCTGCGTTCCCTTGTCCCGTTTCTGACTCTTATCGGGGTGTGAGGCTCGCGAAGTAACGCTATACACAAAGCTACGCCTAAACAGGCCGTGCTTTGATCATCAACCACAAGGCTCTATTTTCAACAAAAGCCTCGATCATTTGCATCTTGGCATGCCACATTGACAATTCACGCCATGCGATCAATAGCTATCAATATATAACCTCTGAGCACATAAGTCTCAGAGAAGGGTGTTAAGCAAGAGAATAAATACTCCGCCACCAACAGATATATATTAAATAGAAATCAATTCACATAGAACGAAATCCAATGTCAGAAACACATCCATATACAAGTCCGTTCTGGGTCTGAACGAAACCAGAGACACATTATTCATCGTCCCGTATGTCCAATACGGAAGAGAGGTGCTCGCTTATCCGGACAATCAACAAGTACGTCCGGGCAACTAACACTGTAACCTTTTACTGGGAGCTAACCAATGAAGGGCATCTGTAGTCGTCCGTTCGATGTGAAGATCGCCGGTCTTCAATCACCGTCTTCAATATCTTTGATTTAAATCGTCATATAATTATTTGAAATGAGATTGAACTCGGTCTTTTCAAATAATTCTTGCATATATACAATTTAAATCATTTCATATCGTAAATATTATTTTATAATGATTTATCGCTATTTTTATTTATGTTAAAATATCTCAATATAATTTAACGACGCTTCGGGTCAATAGGCGGCCCAGGCGCTGTTTTTATCAAAATTTGATTTACACATATCTCGTGATCTAACAGTTGGATTTTAACAAGATTTATATCATTGGAAAAATCTTCCCAAAGCGGTCCTAACGGTTCCAGTTGGGGGAAAATCCGACGATTGGATCTTTCGGTATAATTGTTTAAAAGTTACGATTCCGAAACACGAACTACCGCGCACGATTCATTTAATTTTAACATATATATACATACAAACACACACACACACACACACAGATATATATATATATATATATATATATATATCAATCGACGATTTCACAAACATGTTCAACATGTCAAATAAAAAAATGTTTTAATTTGCATAACCATTTCTATATGTTTATAATGTCAAATAAAATTTATTTTATTTACATGACATTTTTATAATGACAAATAAAAAAAGATAATTTTTATTTGTATTTCTATTTTTAACCTTAACAAATAAAAAGAAGTATTTTACTCGTATATAGTTTCAATGTATGTTTTAACAATAAAAATGGTTCTTAAATTTGCATACAAATTCTATTGCATGTTTTGACAATAAACATGATTCTTTATCTTACATACAAATTCAAATGTATGTTGTGACAATAAAAATGATTCTTATGTTTACATACAAATTCTAATGTATGTTTTGACAATAAAAATGATTCTTATGTTTACATACAAATTCTAATGTATGTTTTGACCGTAAACATTATTCTTTATCTTACATACAATTCTAATGTATGTTTTGACAATAAAAATAATTCTTTATCTTACATACAAATTCTAATGTATGTTTTTACAATAAAAATGATTCTTATATTTTTCATACAAATCCTATTTCAACAAAATGCCTAAAAATTTATACATTCATTTTTGTTGACTATTCTAGTTCAACAAAATGATTAAAAAGTGATTCATTCATTCTGTTGATAATTCTATTTAAACAAAATGATTAAAATGATATTTTCATTTTTGTTGACAATTCTATTTCAACAAAATGATTAAAATGATATTTTCATTTTTGTTGATAATTCTATTTCAACAAAATGATTAAAATGATATTTTCATTTTTGTTGACAATTCTATTTCAATAAAATGATTAAAAAGTGATTCATTAATTTTGTAGACAATTCTAGTTTAACAAAAAGAATAAAAGGTGATAATTTAATTTTGTTAACAATTCTACATTAACAAAAATGAAGTCTTGTTTAACTCAAGTCTTATTTAACAAAAATGTAATTTTTGTTTTCAACCATCACATATCACAAAATGTACATTTTTGTTTCAACTAATATGTTTTGACAAAAATATATATTTTGTTTAACTCAATTCTAATTAACAAAAGTGTTAATTAATGTTTCAGCTATTATAATTAACAAAAATGATATTTTTTGTTAAACTCAATTCTAATTCACAAAAATGTTAATTATTGTTCAACTATTCTAATTAACAAAAATGATAATTTTTGTTTAACTCAATTCTAATTAACAAAAATGTTTATTATTGTTTCAACTATTCTAATTAACAAAAATGATAATTTTTGTTTAACTCAATTCTAATTAACAAAAATGTTAATTATTGTTTCAACTATTATAATTAACAAAAATGATAATTTTTGTTTATTAACATCATTTCTAATTAACAAAAATGATAATTTTTGTTTTGACAATTCTAATTCAATAAAAATGACAATTTCTATTTTGACAATTCTAATTAAACAAAAATGGCATTTATATTTTGTCAAAAACATATTCTAATTAAACGATATTTTTATTGAACAAAAAAAAAACAAATTCTATCTAAATGACATATTTAATTAGAAAATATGTTATCTAGCTAAATGACATATTTATTTACATACATTTTTCTATGTATTCTAATGACAAATAAAAGAATAATTTAGTTGCATACGTTCTTCTACGTATTCTAATGACAAATCAAAAAATAATTTACTTGCATACATTCTTCTATTCAACATAACAAATAAAAATGAGAATTTTATTTGTTTACAATTTCTAATTTAACTTGGCAAATAAAAATGATAATTTTATTTGTTTACAATTTGTATTCAACATAACAAATAAAAAATGATACTTTTATTTGTTACAATTTCAAATTTAACTTAACAAATAGAATGTAATTTTATTTGTTTACAATTTCTATTTAACAAAAATGATATTTTTGTTTTAACTCAAATCTATTTAACTAAAAAATTATTTTTGTTTTGACTATTTCATTTAAATAAAACATGATATTTTGGTTTCAATTATTTTATTTCAACAAAAATGTAAAATTTGTTTCATCTATTTCATTTCAACAAAAATGTAAATTTTGTTTCATCTATAACAAAAATGTAAATTTTGTTTCATCTATTTTATTTCAACAAAAATAATCCATTCAATCAACAGATCGGCATAATAGAGTTCATCAACCCAAATCAAATCATGAATACTAACAAATTAAATTTTGTGAAAATTAGGCTCACATCCCTAAAAATGTTCAAAATTAACACCACATCCAGTCAAAGTTTCTATGCATTTCTAGTCCCTATTTTTAGCTGCCGCCTAAAATTTTTAGTCCATCCCGCTTCCTGCCACATCTACTTCCGCCTTTTTCAAATATGCAAAAAAAAAAAAATGCGCTCATGCATAAAAAAAAAATATATTCTAAAATCTGGAAATAATCCCAGGAGTCCACGCAAATTAAAAAAAAAGTTGCACACTTCTGTGCAATTATTGCTTATAGTAGCATACATGTATGCATATATTTACATAGTGTATTTATGTTGAAAATCTGGACCAATATACGCAAACATGTATGCAACTATTAGCAAATAACTACATACATTTATGCATACAAAGTTGAACTGCGATTCGCGTGTAACGAAAAGTTGCATACATGAATGAAACAATTCTGTATATGTGCATGCATGTGTGCAACAAATTTAAAAGGGATGACGACTTGTGAATATACGCATGAATGCACGCATTTATTCTGTACATGAGCATAAATGTGTGCAACAATGTCTGAAACCGGCGAATGCTTGAAAAAACAAACCAAATTTGAATATATGCATAAAAGGATGCATACAATGCAGTTTAGCTACATACATGTATGCATTTATACTGCAGTCTGGGCGCAACACTGAAATATAAGCATGAATGTATGCAACTATTTACGAATAAGTGCATCTTTTGATGCAAAAAACTGTTGTTTCGCTGATTTTGTGTTATTTTGGGTTTTGACGTGGTTTTTGATTGATTTTCCACCTGATTTTTTTGGCGTGAACGTGTTTTATTTAATAATGAATTTATGTGATTTTTTTATATTTTTTTATATATTTTTCTATACGTTTTTGAAAAATAGGGACCTAATTTACAATAAGTTTAGGACTGGATGTGAGCCTAATTTTGAAACTTAATAGGGACCTGTGACAAACGGACCCTTAAATTTAACAGCGGATTGGCAAAAGCACAATCATAATTAATTAATTTTAATAATTTAAGAAAAAAATAGAATTCTCACCTTGACCGGTTTTAGAAATCGTTTATATAACAATTGTTTTTCACTAAATTAAACTGTTCATCTAATTTAGTCAAAAATCACCACCAGCTCCATTTGTCTTCCAGTTAGTTGCATTACGTAGATCCTGTCAAGACGAATCCAATGCCTCCTATTTCGTTGAATTCTGGGTTTGTATGACAAAGATATGTATTTTATTACATTGAACCATTAAATAATAAATTAATTATTAATTATATTAACCTTAATCATTTTACTAATTCCATCGTTTAAATTGTCTTCTTCCCGTCGCTTACTGGAAAACCCGTACCCAAGCTTCCACTCAATCTCTCCTCCACGCTGCACCCACAAAGCCATCAGACGGCAATCCAAAAGCACCCCTTCCCGGGCCTCCAGATGCTCCTCCGTCCCCACTCGCCACGTCACGCTCCATCAACCACGGCCTCCCCAAAACGACCTCAAACACTACCACTTTGTCCACCAATTTCAGCCGCTACAATCATTAGAGGCCGATCATACTCGTACAAGATTATAGCTCTCTGAATGCTCTTTAAATTTCGCTTTGAATTTATAGTGTAATTCGGTGTATTTCCGATGGGATTAACGATGTAAGGTGGAAGCTTTCTGGCCTTTGAATAAACATGGCTGCGGCCGCTTATGTTTTTTAGGGTTAGGTTTTCTAATTAACCTAGTGTATTTATAATATTTTAAACATTCAAAAAACCCGTTTATTCCTAATAGCTCCAAATACAGCCCAACAAGAGCTAAACCCAGCCAAATATCCCCCTTCCGGACAAAATGGGCTAGGTGTCATCAGCCCATTCGATAGTTTTCAGCTTCGTTTCTGCAAATTAAAATATAAATCATTTAATTATTTAATTTGGTCATACGTTTTAATTTACCGGGGCCACATACGGACTCCAAAAATTTCAGAAAAAATATTTCTAGCTATTTTTTGACGATACGGTCCTAACAAAATTAATTTCATCAAATTTGGAGTCCGTTTGAAAAATGGTCAATTTCGGGTCGATACAAATTGACTGAATTTGACAAAACACGTTTTCTTTTGCTACGCTTACATATTGATTCCAAAAATTATGAAAATTGTAATCTAGCAATAATTTGACATTCTGGATCCAACAAAAGTGGTTTCATACAAAACGGAGGTCGTTTGCAAAATGACTATTTTTAAGGGCTATATATTATATTAATATATATATATATATAAATTCTACAACTACTTTCTAAATTTTAAACTGGACCTAACTACCTATTTTTATTATGAAATCTCCGTTTCTTATACTCGTTAGAAAGATATTGTTAAACAGATTTAAATATTTCTTGTTTCGTCCAATTCTGATTTAAAATGAATTCTGTATATTAAATTGAAATTAGAAATCAAATTTTCAAACTACCGCGCCATTTCAGGCTCGTTTTATAATTAAAGTAAATTTATTTGTTCTAACTTCGATTAAAATAAATTTTTAGTTGTCATTATTTAATATAAATCATTTTAAATATTTAAAATCCATTAAAATTCCTAAAATAAAATTTTTAAATTGGTTCAAAAATTCCGGGTTGTTACGATCTCCCCCACTTAAAATCTTTTCGTCCTTGAAAAGGAACGGAGCTGAAAGTTGTTTAAACAACCAACTCAACTTTCATTCTCTTATTAGTTTCAATAATTTTATTAGTTGAACTAATAATCACACAACACAATCACCAATAACTTAGTTGATTAGCTTTTCAAAAATATATAACTTTTGTATATTTAAAAATCATATCTTCTAAAATCGGATTATTTATATTATTGCAAATACGTTAATTATGAGCTTGTTACTCTCAACTCATTCTAGGGCATTACTAACCCCATCTCTAACGAGTTTTCTCGTTCCAGGATACTACTGATCCTATCTCTAATGAGTATTCTTTTATAGGATATTTCTAATCCTACCTATGATGAGTCTTTTGTTTAGTTATAACGAGTTGTACCCTAAAGATTTGAATTAACCAAAGCTCTAATACCACATGTAATAACACGAAAATCCCCGACCTTTGAATCGACAATAAACCACACAGGTCTGATCCAAAAGTTGGAAATCATCGAATGCACTAACTCTAGGCATACAACATATCAGAACAAATAATAGAAGAATTTTATAAAACATTACAATAATGTTACATCGGAGTACAGATTATCATAGTACATTGCATATAATACAGTGGAAGATTAATTTACAATAAATGTAATACACTGCACAGCGGAAATATAAACTAACACAGCGGAAAACTATCAATACTCTAGACACAGATTTAAGCTTCGATTTAGAATCCTGCTCAATATATCTGTAAAATAAGCTACTCGACTGCTCGTGTGGAAAAAGGGCACCCGAGTTTGCAAAGTGAAACAAACTACGAGTCAGTCATGGGACTGGTATGAGAAATCTTTCCTAACTTATCTAACAATATGGCTAATCACTGGACCACGCCGCTAACGCGGAATGGGTATACTCCATTGGATTGCCAGTGCATAAATTTAAAAAAAATTATTTAAAACAACGCAATGCCTTTTAGAAAAATGAAATTATTATAAGACTCATGTCCCATCACACAATGCAACGCAAACCGGAGGATAGTGTTACACCCCACCTCCGCTAGGGCCACTCACAAAGGGAATGCCCTAGTTTTGGAGGGGTATTATCTAGTAAACAGGCACAGAGATAACACAAGACAGAACATAGATAAAATAGAGTATATAAAGCAGCGGATATAAATTTAAAAAAAAAATCCCATTACTGAAAAATAGAGTCAAAACCTCTTACATCAAATGTGCTTAAGACATTATTCCAATACATCAAAATTCTAAAGAAGCAAATACTTAAAATAACATAAGTAAATCTTTATTCCCCAAAATAGAAAGAGTGCCGCCATAGCATAACTCAAGGCCAAACCATACATGAGCTGTCAGAAAGCAAGCAAAGTCCAAGCTAAGAGCTAGAGTTTCCTCCCTGATAACCTGTGGGGGAACGAAAGACAAAGAGGCGAAAAGAAAGCGGGTCAGTCAAAAAGACTGGTAAGCCCGAGTGACTATCAGCATAGAAATAGTAAAGTTAGAAAGACATGAATAAACTGGAATTAAACATAGGAATGATGATAAGTCTGGCATGATAACTAATCTAACAAGAAAACTCAAGTCTAACATTGCATATTCAAGATTTGTCGTACTAACTATACTGGTATACTAATCCCGTGTCAACTATGAATCAAAAAATAATCCATTGGCCCAATATCGTGAAGTGACCCAATTCGAGGTCCAACGGTACGATCTAATCGATCGGCTCCCTACAAGTCTAGCTTGTCATGTGTCTGTGTCATATGGCCCTATCACGAATGTAGTCACCTGTGCTAGGTCCACCATAGGGTGTATCAAGCCCTTGGGTGCCAACCACCGACACGAATCAAGAATGCACAGATAATCCTACTGATGCCCAATGCCTTCTTTTTCAACTCCGGACTAAGTGCATGACCCTAGTCCGCCTGAACCTACAATGGCGCACCAACTCAGACGTCGTTCTGATCTCTTACAATCAGCCAAGCAATCGTGCCCCAACCTTCCTAGTCCCAGGGTACCGTGATACATCTAGTGGGTTACTGCTGAAAAGGACCGCGTAACTAGGGTTTCGTCCACCAGGTTAAGTCGTCATTAAAAATCGAGACTTAACCCCATCTACGTGTCATGTCAAATTGACTAAGTGTGTCATTCTAGTTCAAGACTTAGTCCTACGAATCATGCGTCAAGTTGGTTAAGTGTGTTCAAGCGGTTCATGACTTAACCCTATCAAATCAACGTGTCAAATTCGTGAAGTATATTCAAGTGGTCCATGACCTAACCCTATCCAGTGGCATTAATTTACTTAATGCACCCCTAAACTCTCACATTAGACTTGGTTATGGTTACTGGATGTGCCGGCCGGGCCCGGGCAACTTTACACCATAACCTTGTCTAACCTCGGGTTTTGAGTGCGATATGACCAACTACTCACATTGGGTCCTATTGTTTGCAGTTACTGGATTCGCCGGGCGGTTCCTAGCAGATTTATACTGCAAACTCAACCCAACCTCGAGTTCGCCACGTTCCAGTTATCTAAGTGTCATGGCCATGCTTAATCTTTCATGTCAAGTCCAAGTTCAAGTTAACCATGTTCATAATTCAAGTCTTCAAGTATAATTGCATGTCACGTTTCAATGTCATGTTTCATGTCAATATCATAGACAATTTAAGTTTGCCTAATCTACCCAAAACGTATCCCCAACGTACGTGAATTCGCATAAATACAACATGTCAAAATAGGGACTAACACAAGAAGGATAGTTATAGGATGACAAAGGTGTTTACAAGTTAAGCATGATGATTATAACATTTCAGGCATATGAAATAGGGTCTCACATAACAAACTTGGCAAAATAAGGTGATAGACATGACAATGGGTGACATAAGATAATAAACCCAATATGTGAATAATAATGGTTTCAACATCACAGGCATGTCAAGATAAAGGTCATGAGGGGTCTTAGGTTTAAACATGAATATGCCCCCAAATCAAGTTCATACAATATTCCTACGAGTCAAAGTTTTATATGAATAGATCTAGGGTGTACAGAACTAGGTCCAAAGAAATAGATCTAAAAGGGATAGTCATAGATCAAAGATATACAAGAATAGATCAAGGGTAGTTATCATGTTTAGGTTCAATTTCATTTCATACATGTCCATTATTAAATTTACAGTTTAGATCTAAGAGTAACTGGGCTTATAGATCGTGGTCTAGAGAATTAGAAAGCAAAAGAAGCGTAGAAGAATCTCTATAAATCCCCAAACTTGCAAAGCTCTAATGAAGTCTTGAATAGTCTCCTTGTTCTCTATATTCTAGTCAGAACTTCAGCAGCATAAGGCCGGATAAGAATGTGTTAGAGAGTCTAGGGTCAAGGGCTGTATATATATAGGTTTTAGGGAGCTGAACCTGGACAGGCAACAAGACCAGAAACATCTGACCCAAAAACAGTCTCGGGGACCAGGTCGACACCCAAGTCGACTGCGCAGTCGACCTGGTCTGGGGGGTGTTGACTGCCCAGTCGACTCCCCAGTCGACCTGGTCTGGGCGGGATTTTTCCCGCCCAGTCTGCCTGGGTTTGAAATTCGAATTTGAACTTGAAATCCGAACTGTTTTGAATTCTGAAAATTTCTGAAACTTTGGGGAGCCATAACTTGGTCATACGGACTCCGATTTTCGAAAACTCGGACTCGATTTCATGCAAAAATCCGAGACGAACGCAATGGCGCAACCCGTTTTCCTTGATTCTTAATTTATAATTTAATTCTGCCTTGTTTTCTTGTTTTAACATGTTATAAAAATCCGGGTTGTTACATTCTCCCCTCCTTAAAGGATTTCGTCCCCGAAATCTTCAAGTTAAGAAGAATGTGTCCTACCATCCAATCATCTATCTACTCAATCATCAATCACAGGCATTCATCGTCCTTAAGAGATTTCTAATGATGTATGAACATATGCAGAAAGTGTGTGTATATGTTCCTTGTCTAATGTCAATGATCAGGCCTGATTGATCTTTCTATTGCAAAATATGTTTAGTGTCATGACTCCAACATGTATACAAATAATCCTAGTCACGTAAGCACTATATGTGTGCACAAACATTCATCCATATGCAACATTCATATGATAACACATTCAATTTCATCCATAAATAAGTATAAACACACATGCATATGCAATATGAAAATGTGTCTGGGCCGATCTAGTGCCTAATGTGTGCTATGCAACCACGAGCAATCACTTGCAACCACTTGCAACCATTCGCAAACATCAACCATAACATATTTCAAATACATGTTTACATTCATAGGATTCTACTTAAGGTTCTCAAGACAGGATCGAGAAGATAACAAGTCAAACATGGATAGCAAAAGAAAGGTATGTAAAATTGTAGGAAAATAGATCGAGAATGTACCCTAAAAAAGAAATGGGTATAGCGCGCGTATCTTTTCTTCGATTCCCCAAGTTGCGTCTTCTTGGGCTTCACTCCACTGTGCTTTAACTAGCTTGACTTCTCGATTCCTTAGCTCCTAGATCTCCGTTCCTAAGACACGAATCGGAACTCGCCTCTATGTTTCCACTTTTACGCCTTCAAGGATGCTTGGCTCAACCACCTCGGCAGACTCATCCGCCTTATCTTCATTATTATCACTCATACCTTTCCTATATAACATGTTAACAAGACTCACGAAAACTATCTCCATCAAACGGAAAACCCTCTACGATGCTAGAAAGAAGATTAGACGCAGGTAAAGCTACTGCGACTACAGATGGAGAAAAGAAATGGAAAGAGATTCAAACAAGGAAACAAAGGATAGTGGTAATGGCTTTTAGGGAATAGCCTTTTCAAAATAAACTTTTCTTGAAAAATGCTTCTTTATAAACGGTTTTGAAAATAGTTTCAGAAGGTTTTTAAAGCTTTTGCCCAGTCTGGTAACCTTCTGCTCTGATACCAAATGTAACACCCCACCTCCGCTAGGGTCACTCACAAAGGAATGCCCTAGTTTTGGAGGGGTATTATCTAGTAAACAGGCGCAGAGATAAAACGAGACAGAACATAGATAAAATAGAGTATATAAAGCAGCGGATATAAATTTAAAAACCAAATCTCATTACTGAAAAATAGAGTCAAAACCTGTTACATCAAATGTGCTTAAGACATTCCAATACATCAAAATTCTAAAGAAGCAAATACTTAAAATAACATAAGTAAATCATTATTCCCCAAAATAGCAAGAGTGCCGCCATAGCATAGCTCAAGACCAAACCGTACATGACCTGTCAGAAAGAAAGCAAAGTCCAAGCTAAGAGCTAGAGTTTCCTCCCTGAGAACCTTGGGGGGGGGGGAACGAAAGACAAAGAGGCGAAAAGAAAAAGGGTCAGTCAAAAAGACTGGTAAGCTCTAGTGACTATCAGCATAGAAACTGGTAAAGTTAACAAAACATGAATAAGCCGGAATTAAACATAGGAATGATGATAAGTCTGGCATGATAACTAAGCTAACAAGATCTCAAGTCTAACATTGCGTATTCAAGATTTGTCATACCAACTATACTGGTATACTAATCCCGTGTCAACTATGAATCAAGAAATAATCCCTTGGCCCAATATCGTGAAGTGACCCAATTCGGGGTCCAACGGTATAATCTAATCGATCGGCTCCCTACAAGTCTAGTTCGTCGTGTGTCTGTGTCATACAACCCTATCACGAATGTAGTCACCTGTGCTAGGTCCACCATAGGGTGTATCAAGCCCTAGGGTGCCAACCACCGACACGAATCAAGAATGCACAGATAATCCTACTGATGCCCAATGCCTGCTTTTTCAACTTTGGACTAAGTGCACGACCCTAGTCCGCCTGAACCTACAATGGCGCACCAACTCAGCCGTCGTTCTGGTCGCTTACAATCAGCCCAGCAATCGTGCCCCACCCTGCCTAGTCCCAGGGTACCGTGATACATCTAGTGGGTTACTGCTGAAAAGGACCGCGTAACTAGGGTTTCGTCCAGCAGGTTAAGTTGTCATTTAAAATCGAGACTTAACCCCATCTACGTGTCATGTCAAATTGACTAAGTGCGTCGTTCTAGTTCAAGACTTAGTCCTACGAATCAGGCGTCAAGTTGGTTAAGTGTGTTCAAGCGGTTCATGACTTAACCTTATCAAATCAACGTATCAAATTGGTTAAGTATATTCAAGTGGTCCATGATTTAACCCTATCCAGTGGCATTAATCTACTTAATGCACTCGTAACCTCTCACATTAAACTGGGTTATGGTTACTGGATGTGTCGGGCCGGTCCGGGCAGCTTTACACCATAACCTAGTATAACCTCGGGTTTCGAGTGCGATATGACCAACTACTCACATTGGGTCCTATTATTTGCAGTTACTGGATTCACTGGGCGGTTCCGGGCAGATTTACACAGCAAACTCAACCCAACCTCGAGTTCGCCACGTTCCAGTTATCTAAGTGTCATGGCCATGCTTAATCTTTCATGTCAAGTTCAATTTCAAGTTAACCATGTTCATGATTCAAGTCTTCAAGTATAATTTCATGTCACGTTTCAATGTCATGTTTAATGTCAATATCATAGCCAATTTAAGTTTGCCTAATCTACCCAAAACGTATCCCTAACGTACGTGAATTCGCATAAATACAACATGTCAAAATAGGGAATAACACAAGAAGGATAGTTATACGATGGCAAAGGTGTTTACAAGTTAAGCATGATGATTATAACATTTCAAGCATATGAAATAGGGTCTCACATAACAAACATGGCAAAATAAGGTGATAGACATGACAATGGGTGACATAAGATAATAAACCCAATATCTGAATAATAATGGTTTCAACATCACAGGCATGTGAAGATAAAGGTCATGAGGGATCTTAGGTTTAAACATGAATATGCCCCAAATCAAGTTCGTACAATATTCCTACAAGTCAAAGTTTTACAAGAATAGATCTAGGTTGTACAGAACTAGGTCCAAAGAAATAGATCTAAAAGGGATAGTATTAGATCAAAGATATACAAGAATAGATCAAGGGTAGTTATCATGTTTAGGTTCAATTTCAGTTTATACATGTCCATTATTAAATTTACAGTTTAGATCTAAGAGTAACTGGGGCTTACAGATCGTGGTCTAGATAATTAGAAAGCAAACGAAGCATAGAAGAATCTCTAGAAATCCCCAAACTTGCAAAGCACTAACGAAGTCTTGAATAGCCTCCTTGTTCTCTATCTTCTAGTCAGAACTTCAGCAGCATAAGGCCGGATAAGAATGTATTAGAGAGTCTATGGTCAGGGGCTGTATATATATAGGGTTTAGGGAGCTGAACCTGGACAGGCAACAGGACCAGAAACATCTGACCCAAAAACAGTCTCGGTGACCAGGTCGACACCCAAGTCGACTGCGCAGTCGACCTGGCCTGGGGGGTGTCGACTGCCCAGTCGACTCCCCAGTCGACCTGGTCTAGGCGGGATTTTTCCCGCCCAGTCTGCCTGGATTTGAAATTCGAATTTGAACTTGAAATCCAAACTGTTTTTAATTCTGAAAATTTCTGAAACTTTGGGGAGCCATAACATGGTCATACAGACTCCGATTTTCGAAAACTCGGACTCGATTTGTAAGACCCCGTAATTTGAACATAAAAATTCACAAATTAAAGTATACTTAATTAAGTGAAATGGGTTGCGCAGAGAAATATATATATATTGATATATATATATCTATAATTGAAAATTAAATAAATAAATATGCAAAAATGTCAAAACAGCGAATTGGGAGAGGGGAATAACCGAACCGGCCGATTTTTGAGGTCGACCCAAGCTCGCTGGGTCGACTAGGGGTTAATCCACGGTGTTTGGCCGTCAACCCGTGAGCCGATTCGCTCAAATGCAGATTTTGCATTTGAATGGTTCTCCTGGTTCAGCTTTAATCTAAAGGCGCTAGATGGTTCCTACACTTGACTTCTTCCCCAAGACATGCTTTGATGGCTTGGATTGATTCTAGGGTTAATCCTATGGCTAATACTATCCTAATCCTCTATAAAAAGACCCCTAAACCTATCCTAAATCACCATTATTCAATCCTACAACTAAACTATGTCAAATTTGTTCCTCTCATGGCCTCCACTCTCATGCTAAAATTCCTAAGCCTATTTCTATGAGAGATTGTGAGTTCATACAAGTGCTTTCAAACTTGTATGAGTGTTCTTAGTTTGCATTAAAGTCAAGTTGCAACATTTCTATTTCAAAGCAAGGATTTTTATTGGTTTGGCGCAAGGGTTTTTCAATTGGAGATTTCATATTTTGGTGCTTGCATAAGGGCTTTGTCTCAATCTTTATAATAAATATTCATTTGTGTCTTCATAGCATTGTAAGCCCTTCTCTACTTTCTTTCATTGAACTCTAAAGTTAAATGAATGATGCAAGTTTGGGGTTGATCATTATATGCAAGTTTGGTTGATCATTATATGCAAGTTTGGATGATCATTATGCAAGTTGGTTTAATCATTATGTATGACACATGTTGCTATGTTATGCAAGTTTGGGTTGATCATGTTATCATGTTATGCAAGTTAAACTTGATGTTGTGAGCATAAAGCTTCAAACTTTATATTAAAGGTTGCATTTGGCAACATGAAAGTTATCATATCCCTTATGATAACTTGCATGTGAGGCTAAATGCGAACTTCTAGCAACTTCTACATGTCATTTATCACCATGTATCACTCATATGCTAAGTTTGGTTTTATGCATGCTTTTGAAGCCTAATGATGCAATATGCAAGTATATGAACATATGTACATTTCATATGCCACCATGTTAAACTTGTGGCTTCAACACCTTTTTGTCATGATTATGCCAAGTTCCCTATTTTATCCTTTATGCGTTGATGCGATTATGTAAATGATGGGGTTACGTTGGGGTTGGGTAACATTATGACATAAACATGGTTTTTATAACATAGCGTGATATGTTAACTTGTAATTATGTTTTGGAAACATAATGGACATGACACTTCGAAAATATGAGTGTGGCCAACTCGAGGTTGGGTTGAGTTTGTAGCATAAATCTACCCGGATCCGCCCGGCTTAACTAGTGGCTACAAACAATAGGACCCAATGTGAGAAGTTGGTCATGTTGTGCTCGAACCCGAGGTTAGACCAAGTTATGGTGTAAAGCTACCCGGACCCGCCCGGCTTAACTAGTAACCACAACAAAGTCTAATATGAGAGGTTAAAGCACATTAAGTTAATTAATTAATGCCTCCTGATTAGGGTTTAGTCATGGTCCACTTAATGCTTAATCAATTTGGGCTTGATCGGTTAATCGGGGTTAAGTCATGGATCTTGG
Source organism: Allium sativum (assembly GCA_030737875.1). Lineage (NCBI taxonomy): Eukaryota > Viridiplantae > Streptophyta > Magnoliopsida > Asparagales > Amaryllidaceae > Allium > Allium sativum. Next base: position 152,323,863 of record CM060924.1, on the reverse strand, counting down.
GTACACTTAACCAATTTAATCCACGTTTGGATCGGGTTAACCACATTTAACCCGTTAAGGAAACCCTAGTTGCGTGGTCCTTTTCAGCAGTAACCCTCTTGATAGTATCATAAGACCCTAGGACTAGGCTAGGGTGGGGCACGATTACTGGGCTGACATGCAAGCGACCAAAACGACGGCTGTGTAGGTACGCCGGTGTAGGTCCCGGCGGACTATGATCGTGCACATAGTCTGGCGTTGGAGAATCAGGCACGGGTACCAGTAGATCTAGGCTCTGCATACTTGATTGGTGTCCGAGGTCTACACCCTAGGACTTGATACACCCTGGGGTGGACCTAGCACAGTTAGCTACATTTCATGTTTGGGCCGTATGACACCGACACTTGACGAGTTAGGCTTATAGGGAGCCGATCGACTAGACCGTGTAGTTGGACCTTAATTTAGGTCACCTCATGATGGTGGGCCAAGCTTGGGCCAAGGGATCAATTCTTGTTTTTACTTGACATGTTAGAATGCTAGTACACCCGTGGTGCAAAACTTAACCTTGATTATGCGATGTCACCTTTATCTATCTTGTTAGTTAATCATAATGCCAGTATGTTGTTATCCTTATGTTCGTCTCAGCTTCTCATGCCAGTTAACTTTACTAGTTCATGGACAGATAGTAGTAGGGCTTACCAGTCTTTTTGACTAACCTGTTTTCTTTCGCCTCTTTTCTTCCATTCCCCCCCCCCTCAGGTTCTCAGGGTGGGAACATTGGAGCTTAGCTTGGATCTTTACAGCTTGCTTACTGGATTTGCTCATGTACGGTTTTGGACATTGAGCTACCTATGGTTTATCACTTCATTTTGGGGATAGTACTTTATGTATTTCAGTTTTTCAGTTTATGCTTTTATCTAGACTTTGTTGTTGGAAAATAATGACCAAGTACTTTGTTGTAACATGACTATGGTTTTGAAATGCTAAGTTTTATCCGCTGCTTTACTACTCTGTTTTACTTATATGTTCTGTCTTGTGATATCTGCATGCATGTTTACCTTGTTTAACGCGCCTCCAAAGCTAATGTCATTGCAAGAGTGGCATTGGCGGAGGTAGGGTGTTACGCGATTTCATGAAGAATTCCGAGACGAACGCAATGGCGCAACCCGTTTCCCATGATTCTTATTTTACAATTTAATTCTGCCTTGTTTTCTTGTTTTAACATGTTATAAAAATTCGGGTTGTTACAGGTAGAGTTTACGTTATAATGATCAAACATACTTGATACATAGAAAATAATATTTTAGTATTATTAGTAATGTCTAATCAGTTTTAAAATACTTTAAAGTAAATGTATCAATCCAAGACAGCATAGCTACCATATACTATGTCGCCATATATAGGTTTACAATCAAAACCGTAATGTCGTATTGGAAATTGGGTTCCCATCAGGAGTCAAGGTAGGGACAATCTCCTTACCGGTTCGAGACACTCTAGCAAATGTCTCAGGATCACACCTACGGGAAACCCTTGGATCCAGCAGGGCCGGTCCACAAATACATTAGTCGATTAGTTATGCCTGAACACACGCTTCCCAGTCCTATTGAAACTATAAATTGGTCACTATCAACCAATATAACCGAGATACCTCATAATCCATCATCCACATAAGTAAAATGCCTGGGCTGTCGTACCATGACACCACTTCTATCTAGAAAGAAACGTTTGCACTCCCTGCGTTCCCTTGTCCCGTTTCTGACTCTTATCGGGGTGTGAGGCTCGCGAAGTAACGCTATACACAAAGCTACGCCTAAACAGGTCGTGCTTTGATCATCAACCACAAGGCTCTATTTTCAACAAAAGCCTCGATCATTTGCATCTTGGCATGCCACATTGACAATTCACGCCATGCGATCAATAGCTATCAATATATAACCTCTGAGCACATAAGTCTCAGAGAAGGGTGTTAAGCAAGAGAATAAATACTCCGCCACCAACAGATATATATTAAATAGAAATCAATTCACATAGAACGAAATCCAATGTCAGAAACACATCCATATACAAGTCCGTTCTGGGTCTGAACGAAACCAGAGACACATTATTCATCGTCCCGTATGTCCAATACGGAAGAGAGGTGCTCGCTTATCCGGACAATCAACAAGTACGTCCGGGCAACTAACACTGTAACCTTTTACTGGGAGCTAACCAATGAAGGGCATCTGTAGTCGTCCGTTCGATGTGAAGATCGCCGGTCTTCAATCACCGTCTTCAATATCTTTGATTTAAATCGTCATATAATTATTTGAAATGAGATTGAACTCGGTCTTTTCAAATAATTCTTGCATATATACAATTTAAATCATTTCATATCGTAAATATTATTTTATAATGATTTATCGCTATTTTTATTTATGTTAAAATATCTCAATATAATTTAACGACGCTTCGGGTCAATAGGCGGCCCAGGTGCTGTTTTTATCAAAATTTGATTTACACATATCTCGTGATCTAACAGTTGGATTGTAACAAGATTTATATCATTGGAAAAATCTTCCCAAAGCAGTCCTAACGGTTCCAGTTTTGGGAAAATCTTAAGGTCAGATCTTTCGGTATAATCGTTTAAAAGTTACGATTCCGAAAAGCGAACAACCGCGCCTGATTCATTTAATTTTAATTTATATTTATATATAAAAAATTATATATACAAATCAATCAACGATTTCACAAACGTGTTTAACATGTCAAATAAAAACATATTTTAATTTGCATAACCATTTCTACATGTTTATAATGTCAAATAAAATGTATTTTACTTACTTGACATTTTGCTAATGACAAATAAAAAAAGATAATTTTTATTTGTATTTCTATTTTTACCCTTAACAAATAAAAAGAAGTATATTATTCGTATATAGTTTCAATGTATGTTTTGACTATAAAAACGATTCTTAAATTTGCATACAAATTCTATTGTATGTTTTGAAAATAAACATGATACTTTATCTTACATACAAAATTCTAATGTATGTTGTGACAATAAATATGATTCTTATGTTTACATACAAATTCTAATGTATGTTTTGACAATAAACATGATTCTTTAACTTACATACAAATTCTAATGTATGTTTTTACAATAAAAATGATTCTTTATCTTACATACAAATTCTAATGTATGTTTTGACAATAAAAATGATTCATATGTTTGCATACAAATCCTATTGTATGTTTTGAAAATAAACATGATTCTTTATCTTACATACAAAATTCTAATGTATGTTGTGACAATAAAAATGATTCATATGTTTGCATACAAATCCTATTTCAACAAAATGCCTAAAATGTGAAACATTCAGTTTTGTTGATAATTCTGGTTCAACAAAATGATTAAAAATTGATTCATTCATTTTGTTGACAAATCTATTTCAACATAATGATTAAAAAGATATTTTCATTTTTGTTGACAATTCTATTTCAACAAAATGATTAAAATGATATTTTCATTTTTGTCGATAATTCTATTTCAACAAAATGATTAAAATGATATTTTCATTTTTGTTGACAATTCTATTTCAACAAAATGATTAAAAAGTGATTCATTCATTATGTTGACAATTCTAGTCTAAAAAAAAGAATAAAATGTGATAATTTCATTTTGTTAACAATTCTAGTTTTACAAAAATGAAATTTTCATTTAACTCAAATCTTATTTAACAAAAATGTAAATTTTTTTCAACCATCATATTTGACAAAATGTACATTTTTGTTTCAACTAATATGTTTTGAAAAAATGTATATTTTGTTTAACTCAATTCTAATTAACAAAAGTGTTAATTATTGTTTCAGCTATTCTAATTGACAAAAATGATAATTTTTGTTTAACTCAATTCTAGTTAACAAAAATGTTAATTATTGTTTCAACTATTCTAATTAACAAAAATGATAATTTTTTTTAACTCAATTCTAATCAACAAAAATGATAATTATTGTGATAATTTTTGTTTAACTCAATTCTAATTAACAAATATGATAATTTTTGTTTAATTCAATTTTAATTAACAAAAATGATAATTTTTGTTTTGACAATTCTAATTCAATAAAAATGACAATTTCTATATTGACAATTCTAATTAAACAAAAATGACGTTTATATTTTGTCAAAAACATATTATAACTAAATGATATTTTTATTAAACAAAAAAAAATCTATCTAAATGACATATTTATTTACAAAATATGTTTTCTAGCTAACACTACAAGAAAACACCTTAATTTTCTACACAGAATTTCCTACGCCGTTTCTACGCCAAAATGCGGGACGTAGGGAAGGCGCAGGAAATAAGTAGAAAGAGGTAATGACATAGGAAAGTTGTCGGAAATTTTCTACGCCGTTCCTATGCCAAATGTAATATACAAAAAATTAATTATGGCATATAAAAGTCGTAGGAAATTTCCTATGTTAAAATTATCGTCGTAGCGAAGACATAGATAATCTTCCACGTCATTCCTACGCTTAAGTTAATTTCCTACGTCTTTCTTACGCCATTATTGGAAATACGGAGGCATAGGAATGGCGTAGGCATTTACTATGCCTTTGCCATGCCAAAATTTGGTTTGTACAACAAGCCAATCCAACTCATCCCCCACTAGTAACATCCAACTCATCCTCCTGACTTTAATTAACGGTTCAAAAAACTAATACATGCACTCTTTTTCCGTTGGCTGTCACTACAAGAGAACACTTTGATTTTTTATATAAAATTTTCTACGTCGTTCCTACGTCAAAACACTAAGCATAAAATTAATGAAGGCGTATGAAAGGCGTAGAAAATAATTACATTAAAATTACTGGCTTAGCGAAGACATAGATAATTTTCTATGTCATTCCTACGACTATGTTAATTTTCTAAAAATTCAGGTTGACGTGGTAATGGCATAGGAAAATTCCTTCGCCAACTCTACGGAGCTAGAAATAAAATTACTTATTATGCTAATTTATTTACCGCAGGGTTACGTATAATTACTTTACCATAAGAAAAACCAATTACTCGGACTCTTAACCGCATCGCATATGAAATCCAAGATGAAACCTTAATCTCCCGTCCCCATCTCAAATCGAATGTCGCCTCCACATATTTACTCCTCAAATCGAATGTCTCCTACTTCCTTCTCAGATCGAACACCGCCTCCTCTGATCAAGTGCCGCCTGTCACCTCCCTGAGGTCGAAAGCCTCTCAAATTGAACGAAGCCTACCACCTCGCATCGGTCGAGAGGACCCGATTCCTCCCTTCGGCGCTCAATTTCCCCTCGCTGGTTCTCGATAGTCCGGTGTATAGAATCCTGAGGGGATCAGGCCAGGCGCCTAAGCAGCTGCCTCTGTTTCCGTTGACTTCACCCATGATGGAGTACGCAACTGCGAGAGAGATAAGTATGTGATTTTGATTATTGAATTCGATTTTCTTGTATCTATCTGCGATGATTGGAGGGGTTGGTTAATTAATTATAATCAATTGTCTTTTTTTATTATGCCTGTTTTATTCGGTAGATGTGGAATCAAAATGAACCTTTGTTATTGTACTTGGTCTTCAACTGGATGTATTCTGTGTAGGAAAGAAACCTTTGTTATTATATAGTATATGTTTGGTATTAAAATACTACATATGCCAAGTGCTGTATTAGAATCGCAATATAGCTTGAGTTTTAGATTTTTTGCAATCTGTTTATGAAGGGAAAAAGAAAGAAAGTTATGAGCTATAATTTTATGTTGATCTTGAATCATGAAGCAGACATAAACTTCTGTACATGAATCATGAATCAAATGCCCACTGATTTGATTAAAGAAGTGGATGGATATGGGTAAGCATGTAAGCAAATTTTATATGGTTGTCATTAGTTATGTAAGTTGTAACACCCCGTAATTCTGTAACAATAAGATTTACAAATCAAGGCAGAATTAAAAGTTAAAATCAAAATCAATGGAAATGGGTTGCGCCATTGCGTTCGTCTTGGAATTCTGCATGAAAACGAGTCCGAGTTTGTGTAAATCGGAGTCCGTATGAGGAAGATATGGCCTCCGGAAGATTCAGCGAAGTTCGAAATTCAAAACAGACCCAGATTGGGTAGGGCGGGAATTTTCCCGCCCAAGGCACCCAGGTCGACTGGGTAGTCGACCTGGGGCACCCAAGTCGACTGGGCAGTCGACCTGGGTGTCGACCCACCCCCCTCGTTTTTCCAGTTTTCTGCACTTGGTCCGTTCTTCTGTATCTGGACGCCATTCTGACCAGATTCGTCCACCTAACACTATATAAACAGCCCTAGTCTTCTTCTCTATTCACAATTCTCCTCTACCCTTATGCTGCAAAGATTCTTAGCGAACATGGCCTCTTCTCCTCCTCTTAATCAAAATATAAATAGAATAAATAATATATAAAATAAATCAACATGAGGAAATGCTGCTAAAGATTTTCAAGAAGAGGTTCAAGTAAAGCTAGGATTCAAGAGGAGTTTCAAACGAATACAAAGACTGTTTTTCTACGAATCATAGCAACGCCATTTTTCTATTCCAATCTCTGTAAGTCAGTTATTTCTTGATTTGAATGTTTTTTTTGTTCGTGACATGAAATTAAAGGAATAAAAGAATATGCCAAATCTCTTTTTGTACGTATTTTTAATAACATGTTATAATGTAAATCAAGGCAGAATTAAATCCTAAATCAAGGGAAATGGGCTTGTTCCATTGCGTTCGTCTCGGAAAAATACGCGAAATAGAGTCTGAGTTTTCGAAAAACGGAGTCCGTATGACCAAGTTATGGCCCAATGAAGTTTTCAGAAAATTCTAAGCCCGAAAACAGTTCAAATTCGAATTCAGAATCGAATTTCAGCCAAAACAGACTGGGCGGGAATTTTTCCGCCCAGGCAGGGTCGACATAGGTGTCGACACCAGTGTCGACCCCCCCTCCAATGGGTCGACACCCATGTCGACCCAGGGGTCGACACCCATGTCGACCCAGGGGTCGACACCCATGTCGACCCAGGGGTCGACACCCCCGGTCGGACCAATTTTTCTGGTGCACCATTTCGGCATGTTGGGTCCTCTTTTGTTGGTTTCTGACGGGAGTTAATGGTCCAGATTCATTTTAGGGTTAATCCTATTGTCTAAACTACCCCTAATCTCTATAAAAAGACCACTAGACCTAGCCTAAACCTTCATTAATCATTCCTACAACTAAATGTTGCCCAAATGTTCACTAATCATGGCCTCCACCTTCTTCATGAGAGCATGAGTGTCTCAAATCAATCTATGTCATAAAGGAGGCATCTTTCTTAAGTAAAAGAGCCATCTTCCTTTGTCTTTGGGGTTATTCCTTCTTGTTCTCAAGTCTTAAAGTGGAGTTTATCGTCTTTGGTTGCGGATTTGCTAGTGTGGCTTCGTCTCAATCTTATTTTATATTTATACTAGTCTTCATAGCATTGTAATCCCTATACTACTATTAGATTCTAACTATGAAGTTAAAATGACATATTGCAAGTTTGAGTTTGGGCCTAAGTATGATATGTGCTTTGATTCTATCATGTTATGCATTTATTTATTCTATGCATGTTTGTAAAGCTATCACCTTGACCTTGTGGGCTAAAAGCTATAAGCTTTATGTTGAAATGTTGCATTATGCAACATGAGAACTCTCATAACCTTTATGATAACTTGCATATAATGTTATATGCGAACTTCTAGTCATCATTCTATGTCATCTAGGACCATGTATCACCTATTCGCTAAGTTTGAATGTTATGCATGTTTTGAGGCTTATAATGTAATATGCAAGTTTATGATCTCTCATAAACCTTATGTTATCTTGCATATGATGTTATATGTGAATCACTAGCTATCATCCTATGTCATTTATGATCATGTTTCACCTATTTGCTAAAGTTTGATATCATGCATGTTTTGAGGCTTATAATGTAATATGCAAGTTTACGAACACATTAGCCTCATATGCCACCATGTTTAACTTGTGGCCAAAGCACCCTTATGCTATTATGCATGCTTGTGGCCTAATCACCCTTATGCTATTTGATATTTATGAGGCCAAGTCACCTTTTGTGCCATCATACATGTTGAGGCCATATGCTAGTATGTTGAACAACTTTGCCTCAAATATCACCATGTTTAATTTGTGATAGACTTTACCACCTTACGCCCACCTTGTCATAAAGTTATGTTCCCTCTTTAATCTATTTGCGTTGATGCGAATTTACATACGATGGGAATACGTTATGGGTAGTTGGGCAAACTTAAAAAACATGAAAGCATGACTTGAAAATATGACATGAAAGTTTGACATGTGTTTATGCTTGAAACATGAACGTGGACATGACACGTAGAAAACATGAAAGTGGCCAACTCGAGGTTGAGTTGAGTTTGTAGCATAAATCTACCCGGAACCGACCGGCTTAACTAGTGGCTACAAATAATAGGACTCAATGTGAGTAGTTGGTCATATCGCACTTAAAACCCGAGGTTAGACTAGGTTGTGGTGTAAAGCTACCCGGACCCGCCCGGCTTGACTAGTAACCACAACAAAGTCTAATGTGAGAGGTTGGGGTGCATTAAGTTAATTAATGCCACATAGTAGGGTTAAGTCATGGACTACTTGAATACTTAACCAATTAAACACGATGAATTGGTAGGGTTAAGTCATGGACTACTTGAATATACTTAACCAGTTGAACACGATGTATTGATAGGGTTAAGTCATGAACTGCTTGGACACACTTGACCGACTCAATACATGGTTAGGATATGGTTAACCACAATTAACCCGTTTAAAACCCTAGTTACGTGGTCCTTTTCAGCAGTAACCAACTCGGGAGTATCTAGATACCCTGGACTAGGCTAGGGTGGGGCACGATTACTGACTGATTGTAAGAGACCAAAAGAGACGGCTGAATGGTGCACCGGTTGTTCAGGCGGACCATGGTCGTGCACATTAAGTCCGAAGTTGAACATGGGCACCAGTAGGTTTAGACTGTGCATACTTGAATTGTGTCTGTGGTTTACACCTTAGGGCTGGATACACCCTAGGGTGGACCTTGCACAGTTAACTACATTCCATGATTAAGCCGTATGACACCGATACACGATGAGTTAGGCTTATAGGGAGCCGATCGACTAGACCGAGTAGTTGGACCTTGATTTAGGTCATCTCATGGGTTTGGGCCAACATTGGGCTAAGGGATCATTTCTTGTTTATACTTGACATGGATTGGAATACTAGTACACACCTAGTGCAACTTAACCTTGAATATCCGATGCCACACTTGATCTATCTTGTTAACTCTTCACCATACCAGTTATCACCCTATGTTTCATCACTGCTTTACATGTCCAGTTAACTTTATTAGTTTTATACTGATAGTGGATAGGACTTACCAGTCTTTTGACTGACCCGTTTTCTTTCGCCTCTTTTCTTCCGTTCCCCCCCAGGTTTACAAGGTGGGAACACTAGTACCTAGCTTGGATCTTTTGCTGCTTTTCTGGATAGCTCATGTACGGTTTGGACTTGAGCTCGCTATGGCTTTATTCAACCTTGGGGATAGTTACTTTATGTTATTTCCAGTTTTCAGTTTATGTTTCCAGACTATGTTTTGTGGAAAATAATGACCAAGTACTTTGATGTAACATGACTATGGTTTTGAAATGTTAGTTTTATCCGCTGCTTTATTTACTCTGTTTTACTTATATGTTCTGTCTTGTGATATCTGCATGCATGTTTACCTTGTTTAACGCCCCTCCAAAGCTAGTGTGCTTGCAAGAGTGGCATTGGCGGAGGTGGGGTGTTACATTTGGTATCAGAGCATAAGGTTTACAAGATTTGAGCAAAAAGTGTTTTTAAAACTTACCTTTTTTGGAAAACTATTTTCAAAGCCAATTAAGTATTTTCCAAGAAAAGTCTTGTTATTTTAAAAGGCTATTCCCCAAAAGCCATTACCGCTATCCTTCGTTCCCTCGTTCTAAATCTATCTTTTCCTTTTTCAGCATGGCCGATCTTAACCTTCCCGAGGGAGTAACCATTCCCGGATGGTTCCGGAGGTACTTGGAAGCTAGGGCCAACGATGTGGGCCCAGCAAATACCCCCACTGTAATTGAGGTTCCTCCTCCTCCTCCCCCTCCTCAGCATCCACAAGCAGATTTCGCAAAGGTTTGCACGGACTTTAAGGCGATGGGTGGCAAGAATTTCATAGGGACGGAGACTTTTGTTGAGGCAAGAAAATGGTTAAAGGAAACTGAAGACCTCTTTGTTATCTTTGATATAGAAGACCGTAGGAAAGTTCTGTTAGCGGTATGGCTGTTGAAAGAGGAAGCTGCATATTGGTGGGTAGTCACCACCACTACTAGGCCAATCCAGACTTGGGATGACTTTAGGAGAAGGTTTGGACTGAGGTTTCTATCATTGACAGAAGAGAACCTTCAGATGGAGAGGTTCCTATCTCTAAAGCAAGGGGACATGACAGTTAGGGAGTACGTGGATACGTTTAATCAACTTGCTCGGTTCGGTCTAGACTTGGTTAATACAGCTCAGAAGAAGGCCCTACACTTTGCTCTAGGATTGAATGAGCCATTGCACGGTTTGGCCACGTCTCACATACCCATGGGGGCGACCTTCGAAAGTTTGGTAAATATGGCCCTACTTCAAGAGGAAGATAAGAGTGGTAAGAAGGAAGTCAGGTTGAATGAGTCTCAAGGTAAGATGGTAGATTCTGAGAAAGGAGGCAAGGACAACAACAACTGCAATGACAACAAGACCAGGGAGACAAGGAAGTGCAAGTTCTGTGGGATCATTAGACACGCAGCCAAAGATTGTAGGAAGAAGAAGAGGAAGTTGGGAGAATGCTTTCATTGTGGGGAGTCTGGAAACTATAGCAAGATTTGCCCGAAAAAGCGACGACAAGGGAAAAGGCAAACTCAGCGAGCAGGACCCTCTGGAGGGCAGTTGCAGGCTCTCCTCACTCTTCCAGCTTTTGATCGTGGTAGTGTTTCTGTAGAAAGTCATGTTTACTTTTCTGATTTCCCTGTTCGTACCTTATTTGATTCTGGCGCATCGCATAGTTTTATTTCTTCTGATCTTGTTGAAAGTTTGCACCTTAGTACTAGTCTAGTTGAGGATCCCGTTTGTGTTTCAAATCCAATTGGGGGTTTCGCCCATTTATCTATGATTTGTGTGGATTTGAGGATTTCTATCTTTAGCGTAGAGTTCATGGGTAATGCTTATGTTCTCGGGTTCATGGGATACGGGTTGATTTTAGGCATTGATTGGTTATCCAGTTATGGAGCCATTCTCGATTGTGGGCATAGGGTAGTGAGGCTTATGACTCGCCTTGATAATACCCTAGAGATTTCTTGTAACCATAATGGGTCCCGTCATGTTATGTTTTCTTGAATCCCTCGACTCGTCTTTTGACAATCTTGAATCTGTGAGGGTGGTCCGAGAATATCCTGATGTCTTCAATGAGGTGAAGGGGTTACCCCCTAAACGCGAGATAGACTTTCGTATTTATCTTGTTGATCATGCCAAGTCAGTTTCATTTCCAGTTAGGCACATGGCCCCTCGTGAAAGAAGAGAGCTTAGTAAGCAAGTCAAGGAGTTGCTTGAGAAAATTTTATTAGGCGAAGCATTTCTAAGTGGGGTGCTCTAGTGGTATTCTCTTCGTCTGTGTGTTGATTATCGTGAGTTAAACAAGCTGACAAATAAGAATAGGCACCCATTACCAAGGATTGATGATCTCTTTGACCAGCTTGTAGGTGCTTCTGTTTTCTCTCTACTCGATCAAGCCACCGGATTCCAGCAGCTTAGAGTGGCTGAGGATAGTATTGATAAGACTGTGTGTAGGACTCCAGATGGATTCTTTGAAGGGCTTGTTATGCCATTCAGTTTGACTAATGCACCCGCATACTTCGTGGACTTGATGAGTAGGGTGTTTCGGGAGTTCCTTAACAAGTTTGTGGTCGTTTTCGTGGATGATATTATGATCTTCTCAAAAGACGAGGAAGAGCATGCTGCACATCTCAAGGAAGTTAGGGATATGCTTAGAGCTTACCAGTTGAAAGCCAAGTTCTCAAAATTTCATTTTTGGAGAAAGGAAGCTCGGTTACTTGGGCACATAGTTCCTAAGCAAAGTATAGCTATGGATCCCGCGAAAGTGGCTGTAGTTCAAGACTGGAAAGCTCCTAGGAACGCAACCGAAGTAAGAAGCTTTCTCGGTCTTGCAGGGTTTTATAGGAAGTCCATCAAGGACTTCGCTAAGATTACAGCTCCTCTTACTAAGTTGACGAAAAAGGGCTTAGCCTTTGAATGGGAATTGAAGTGTGAGCCTGCTTTTCAAAGGCTTAAGGGGACTCTTACCACAGCACTAGTTTTAGCTTTACCCGATGGAGGGAAGATGTTTTCCGTGAACACCAATGCACGTGACATGGGATTAGGCGCGGTCCTGATGTAAGAAGAAAGAGTAATATGTTATGGGGTTAGGCAACTCAAAGTTTATGGGACGAACTACCCCACACATGATTTGGAGTCGGCGACGATTGTCTTTGCGCTTAAATCATGGCACCATTATCTTTTGGGCAAGAGATTCGAGTTATATACGGATCACAAGTCGCTCAAGTATCTCTTCTCGCAAAAGGATGTCTATGCTAAGTGTTTAGTTTGGAAGTAGGGATTATGTTGGGCTTTGGGTTGATTCTAGGGATGAAGTGGTTATCCAGTAAGGGTACCATGCTCGGTTTTGAAAGAAGGGTAGTTAGACTCTTGACTTGCCTTGGTAATACCCTCGTAGTCTCGCGTAACCTTTAGAGTTCTGTCAGGATTAGTTACCTAGAATCTTTTGACCCATTTATTGGAAATTAATGATCTATTCGATTAGTGTTCGCGGATGGTTCATAGAAATCATGTTAATAAGTGCATTTGGCCACATGGATTGGTATTTATTTTCAAAGGAAAGTTCTTCTACGTGGAATACCTTACAGTGAATTTTGGGAAAGCTTGCATGAAGTCATGAGTATACAGTTAAGTTAAGAACCGAGTATGCTAGAAAAAATAATAATAAGTGAAAATGAAATGAGAAGCGACAGTGAAATGAGTTCCAACTCACATTTCTGAAGTAGGAATTAAGAAGCTACGGAATTGAAAGGTTAAAAACGGTCAAAGCATAATGGAATTAAGTTCAAGGAAATGCGGCTTAGAAGGTTGAAGACTGGATACGCGCATCATATATCTTTTTAGGAGTACATCCTTGTTCCCTGTTTTTCCATGGAGCTTACTTGTATACTATCTTCTCGATCTCTTTTCCTAATTAGCATATCTTTCTTTTGCTATCCATGTTTACCTTGTTTATCTTGTTATCACGTAATCGTGTCATGAGAACCTTAGGTAGAAACCCTTTGGATGAAACATGTATTTGAAACATGTTATGCTTGATGGTTGCAAGTGGTTGCAAGTGTTTGCAAGTGGATACTCGTGGATGCATGACACACATTAGGCACTAAGATCGGCTCACACACTTTCATATTGCATACGCATGAGTGCTGATACTTATTCATGGATGAAACTTGTTGTGCTATCACGTGGATGTTGCATATGAATGAATGTTATATGCACTCATGTAGAGATTATAAATTATGGTAGGAATTTGCATACATACGGACTCATTTCACTAACATACTTTGCATTAAGGAGGTTTACTGAATCAGTAACCGCCTGATTTTTGCATTAGATAAGTACATATACACACACCTTTTGCATATGTTCATACAACATTTAGAATCTTTTTAAGAACAATGGTTACTTGTGGATGATGTTTTGAGTAGATGGATGGTAGGATACGTTCTTCCTAACTTGGAGATTTCGGGGACGAAATCCTTTAAGGAGGGGAGAATGTAACAACCCGTATTTTTAATAACATGTTATAATGTAAATCAAGGCAGAATTAAATTATAAAATCTGGATCAAGGGAAACCGGCTGTGCCATTGCGTTCTTCTCGGAAAAATACGCGAAATAGAGTCCGAGTTTTCGAAAAACGGAGTCCGTATGACCAAGTTATGGCCCAATGAAGTTTTCAGAAAATTCTAAGCCCGAAAACAGTTCAAATTCGAATTCAGAATCGAATTTTAGCCAAAACAGACTGGGCGGGAATTTTCCCGTCCAGGCAGGGTCGACATAGGTGTCGACACCAGTGTCGACCCCCCCGCCCAATGGGTCGACACCCATGTCGTCCCAGGGGTCGACCCCCCCGGTCGGACCAATTTTTCTGGTGCACCATTTCGGCATGTTGGGTCCTCTTTTGTTGGTTTCTGACGGGAGTTAATGGTCCAGATTCGTTTTAGGGTTAATCCTATGGTCTAAACTACCCCTAATCTCTATAAAAAGACCCCTGGACCTAGCCTAAACCTTCATTAATCATTCCTACAACTAAATGCTGCCCAAATGTTCACTAATCATGGCCTCCACCTTCTTCATGAGAGCATGAGTGTCTCAAATCAATCTATGTCATAAAGGAGCCATCTTTCTTAAGTAAAAGAGCCATCTTTCTTTGTCTTTGGGGTTACTCCTTCTTGTTCTCAAGTCTTGAAGTGGAGTTTATCATCTTTGGTTGCGGATTTGCTAGTGTGGCTTCGTCTCAATCTTATTTTATATTTATTCTAGTCTTCATAGCATTGTAAGCCCTATACTACTCTTAGATTCTAACTATGAAGTTAAATATGACATGTTGCAAGTTTGAGTTTGGGCCTAAGTATGACATGTTCTTTGATTCTATCATGTTATGCATAGATTTATTCTATGCATGTTTGTAAAGCTATCACCTTGACCTTGTGGGCTAAAAGCTATAAGCTTTATGTTGAAATGTTGCATTTTGCAACATGAGAACTCTCATAACCTTTATGATAACTTGCATATAATATTATATGTGAACTTCTAGTCATCATTCTATGTCATCTAGGACCATGTATCACCTATTCGCTAAGTTTGAATGTTATGCATGTTTTGAGGCTTATAATATAATATGCAAGTTTATGATCTCTCATAAACCTTATGTTATCTTGCATATGATGTTATATGCGAATCACTAGCTATCATCCTATGTCATTTATGATCATGTTTCACCTATTTGCTAAAGTTTGATATCATGCATGTTTTGAGGCTTGTAATGTAATATGCAAGTTTATGAACACATTTGCCTCATATGCCACCATGTTTAACTTGTGGCCAAAGCACCCTTATGCTATTATGCATGCTTGTGGCCAAATCACCCTTATGCTATTTGATATGTATGAGGCCAAGTCACCTTTTATGCCATCATACATGTTGAGGCCATATGCTAGTATGTTGAACAACTTTGCCTCAAATATCACCATGTTTAATTTGTGATAGACTTTACCACCTTACGCCCACCTTGTCATACCGTTATGTTCCCTCTTTAATCTATTTGCATTGATGCGAATTTACGTACGATGGGAATACGTTTTGGGTAGTTGGGCAAACTTAAATAACATGAAAGCATGACTTGAAAATATGACATGAAAGTTTGACATGTGTTTATGCTTGAAACATGAACGTGGACATGACACGTAGAAAACATGAAAGTGGCCAACTCGAGGTTGAGTTGAGTTTGTAGCATAAATCTACCCGGTACCGACCGACTTAACTAGTGGCTACAAATAATAGGACTCAATGTGAGTAGTTGGTCATATCGCACTTAAAACCCGAGGTTAGACTAGGTTGTGGTGTAAAGCTACCCGGACCCGCCCGGCTTGACTAGTAACCACAACAAAGTCTAATGTGAGAGGTTGGGGTGCATTAAGTTAATTAATGCCACATGGTAGGGTTAAGTCATGGACTACTCGAATACTTAACCAATTAAACACGATGGATTGGTAGGGTTAAGTCATGGACTACTTGAATACACTTAACCAGTTGAACACGATGTATTGATAGGGTTAAGTCATGAACTGCTTGGACACACTTGACCGACTCAATACATGGTTAGGATAGGGTTAACCACACTTAACCCGTTTAAAACCCTAGTTACATGGTCCTTTTCAGCAGTAACCAACTCGGGAGTATCTGGATACCCTGGACTAGGCTAGGGTGGGGCACGATTACTGACTGATTGTAAGAGACCAAAAGAGACGGCTGAATGGTGCACTGGTTGTTCAGGCGGACCATGGTCGTGAACATTAAGTCCGGAGTTGAACATGGGCACTGGTAGGTTTAGACTGTGCATACTTGAATTGTGTCTGTGGTTTACACCTTAGGGCTGGATACACCCTAGGGTGGACATTGCACAGTTAACTTCATTCCATGATTAAGCCGTATGACACCGATACATGACGAGTTAGGCTTATAGGGAGCCGATCGTCTAGACCGAGTAGTTGGACCTTGATTTAGGTCATCTCATGGGTTTGGGCCAACATTGGGCTAAGGGATCATTTCTTTTTTATACTTGACATGGATTGGAATACTAGTACACACCTGGTGCAACTTAACCTTGAATATGCGATACCACACTTGATCTATCTTGTTAACTCTTTACCATGCCAGTTATCACCCTATGTTTCATCTCTGCTTTACATGTCCAGTTAACTTTATTACTTTTTATACTGATAGTAGATAGGACTTACCAGTCTTTTGACTGACCCGTTTTCTTTCGCCTCTTTTCTTCCGTCCCCCCCCCCCCAGGTTTACAGGGTGGGAACACTGGTACCTAGCATGGATCTTTAGCTGCTTTTCTGGATAGCTCATGTACGGTTTGGACTTGAGCTCGCTATGGCTTTATTCTACCTTGGGGATAGTTACTTTATGTTATTTCCAGTTTTCAGTTTATGTTTCTAGACTATGATTTTGTGGAAAATAATGACCAAGTACTTTGATGTAACTTGACTATGGTTTTGAAATGTTAGTTTTGTTCGCCGCTTTATTTACTCTGTTTTACTTATATGTTCTGTCTTGTGATATCTGCATGCATGTTTACCTTGTTTAACTCCACTCCAAAGCTAGTGTGCTTGCAAGAGTGGCATTGGCGGAGGTGGGGTGTTACACTTTCTCTCTATTCGAATCAGTGCCTATACTCTTGAACCTAATTAAGAACTGTTATGATTCGAGGACAAATAAGACCCTGACTATGAAACTACGGACCTTAAAACCATTTGCCTATGACTATGAACATTGCCTATGACTATGGACATTGCCTATGATTATGAACATTGACTATGATTATGAACATTGCCTATGACTATGACTGTGACTATGAGGATTATTTCCTTGACTAAGCCTATGCCTTTGATTAGGAAATATAAACTATTGCCTATGACATAACAAGGACACTGTGATTAAACACCTGTGATTCATGACTAGGAAAGTGTTGCTTAAGTTTTGTGACTATGAAATTGGGTATAAACCCGATCATCTATTCTGTCTATTCTTGGTTATCTTTGGTTTTAGACCTTGGGAATTTACCTATTAAGTTAGGTCTACCCATGTTCTTGAACCTACGTCCTTATTCTGTCTATTCTTGGTTTTAGACCTTGGGAATTTACCTATTAAGTTAGGTCTACCCATGTTCTTGAACCGACGTCGTTATTCAACCCTTTTTATGCCAGTTAGTATGTATATCTTTTGCATAGCATCTTTGGTTCATTCCCTATTTTCTACGAACCTAGCTTTGTTTATGTACTATACTGAATCACGATTATACGAACGGTGGAAATACGGTTTGGGAAAAATATGAAATTTACTAAAAACGTAGTTTAACTTGGGAATTGGCATAAATTGGGAACATGTATTATGGCATGTTCATAGAAATGCAAATTGGATAAATTTGACATGAATTATAATGTGTGTAATTTGAATCTAGTATTGACGTGTAAATCTAGCATTTACATGAATAGTGAACTAGAGTAATAAGTCTAGAATTAGAATGTTGAATCGAAATTGGATTAGCTAATTTGGCACAGTAAGTATATTAGCATAAATGTGAAATTGGCCATAATTGGGAGTAATCGGCAGTTTAGCAAAATCATGGTTAGGCACACTTAATTTGGTATAGTCCACATACCAAAAAGCACAAATATGATTTAAAAAGGGAAATGGGCCATAAGAATGAATGTAGACAATTTAACATTAAAAGAGTAATTAGGAAATAAGTAAATTAGAAATAATTTACTTATAGAATTTGGCCTGAATGAGGAAATGTGAATTTAGACAGATTAAAGGTTTATTAAAAACATCTCTTTTAATAATAAGCCAGAAAGTTCTAGGGTGACAGAGAGGATAGTGTCTAGGCTTGAGTTTGGAAAATACAAGTTTCCTGCTCTCCATGGCTATCCCTAACTGATCCGACGGACGGGATGGTTACTTTCAAAACCTGATTTGAAAATTAATCAAAACCCTTTGAACTAGAAAACACGAATAGGCCTAACCCGAGGTTAGACTGAGTTGCAATGTAAATCTGCCCGGAACAAACCGGCACATCCAGTAATCGCAACAATATCTGTTTAATGTGAGTGGTCGTGGCTTTAATCTATTTAATTAAAGCTAGAACAAGAATGGAAGGGTTAAGTTCACTAAGACACTTAACCAATTCAACATGATAACCAGACGGGTGGGTGGGGTTAGGGCCATACAGTTAAGCTAGAATGGGAGGGTTAAGTCCATAGGAACACTTAACCAATTTAACACAGTTATGCTAGAATGGGAGGGCTAAGTCCATAGAGACACTTAACCAAACTCAAGGTAGCAAAACGAGACTTGTAGGGGTTAAGTAAAGTTAATACACTTAGCCAAATTTTGATATGTTAGATGGGCTAGACGGTAGGGTTAAGTAAACCTGAACACTTAACCATCAGGTTGTGATAAAGGAATGAGGTTAAGTCTAAAACATGAAGGGATAATACTTAATCATTAATAACATGTTAGTTAAGATAGACGTGCAAGGTTAAGTTAAAAAGGAACACTTAACCAATACAGGGTGAATGGGTAGGGTTAAGGAATAAGAAATACTTAACCAATATAACTTGGTTTGTGGTGGGGTTAAGTCAACATGAATTACTAATAACACTTAACCGGTATAACAGAATGAATGAAGAGGGTTAAGTTGGCTTGAATTGACTAATGACACTTAACCAATTCGAATTGACGGGAAAGGGAACTAAGTAGTAAACCTTAGTTAAGAAAACGATGATTCTGGAAACTAAGTGGTCAATCTTAGTTAGTAAAACTAAGTAGTAATTTTTAGTATAACACAGGAAGGAGCGAATGTCCGTCTGAGTAGAAAGAAGGCTCCAATGAATTGGGTTACGAAGCCCGAGGCTTCGAGGGGACGTGAGGGTACTCCTGGTATCCCTTTGTGAGGCTGCAGATGATCCGCCTGGGCCCACAGAGGTTAAGGTCTGTGTAGAAGAACCAGGGGTATGCCTTGGTTGCAATACATGTCAACCTAAAGACTAGGATGGACCGGCGTGATTCGCCGAGCAAACGGCAGCCCTGTGATAGCGACTCGTCATCTACCATCCATCTTCAGTCAATCGAGATACGTGAAGCGGAAAGGCGGAGAACTCCAAAAGACCATATACTTGCTATCTAGTTATGGGTGAGGATGGCCATAGGATAGTGGGGCACCGGGGGCTGGCGTATAGTTCTCATTTTACAGGGTGTGCCTTTCATTAGTTGAGGGAGGGGTCAAGTGGGACCATAGCCACTAGAACAAAAACAGACCTTAGCATCTGCATCGGCAGATATCTGAAAGCTCCCGACCGAGTTCTGTATTTCTTGATTTGCCCTGTAACAGGACTCGGGTCGCACATTGTAGGACATGTGCATCTAGACAAGCGACAACGATTCACGATACATGCTTGGTAAGTATAGGAACATATAACACTCCAGGTAGTGTGTCCTAGACTTGGGGGCATCGTTCGACAGGTAGCATAATCCCTAGTTGGACTAGGTAGCATAAATCCTGAATCCGAGAAGCATTCAGCAGATAGCGTAAACTCTAGTTAAATCTAGAAAGCACCTGATAGAAAACCCTAGATTTGATCTAGGAAGTAAATAATGAATGTATGCCGGAAGGCAATGGAAAATACAGGGATTGGGATCACGTTATCGTTACTAGTTGGGACACCAGATAGGCGGTGTAGAGATATAGAAACCAGTATAACAAGGAAATAACGAAGCGGCGAAAGTATTAGAGCGTATCTAGTTTATCCTATCTTAGCATACTTGTGACTACCTTGTCTAATCTTGTTGACCCTATCGTCATGGTGTAATCTCGTATTCAGTTAATTCATGTCGTTTTGTTTTTCCATGTTCACATGCTAGAAGTTACTGAACTTACTCAGGCTTTATTTCTGACTCTGTTTTTCTTTCGTCTTCTTTTCTTCCGTTCCCCCCCCCCCCCCCAGGTAGTAAAGAAGGGAATAGAATAACTCAGGTTAAGTTGGACTGCCACTCCTTCTCAGCTTGAAGATTTGTCGAAGTTTTGCTTGGATTCTCTTTTCAGATGCTATGGCTGGCTCTTGCTAAAATTGGGGAATATAAATGTATTTTTGTGCTTCTTTATTTTAAAAGACAGATGATACTCTGATATTGTAAAGAAATCATTGTATAAACTATTTTATCAATAAAGCAAAGTTTATTTTCCGCTGCTTAATTTCTGTCTGTCTTGTAATTTATCTGCATCTTTTACCCTAAATGCTCCACAAAACTTAGTGCATTCCCTTTGTAAGTGACACTAACGGACGTGGGCTGTTACACGTGGTATCAGAGCTGAAGGTTACCGGATCAGATAAAGATTTGAAAAATTATTTTTCAAAATAGTTTGTAAAGAAGTATTTTCAAGAGAAAAGATTTGTTTTAAAGACATATTCCCCAAAGCCATAAGCACTATCTTTTGATTCTCTGTTTGATACCTCGTTTCCTTCTTTCTTGAGTCTCTTGGGCTCCTGGCTTTCTGGGAGGTAACCTCATCAAAGGGCAAAGTAGTGCCCGACTTCCATCTGTAGCCATAGTAGTTTCACCTACGGCCAGTTTTCTTTCAAGCTTTGTAGGTGATTCTGTACGATGAAGGCAACTTTCGAGAGATTTGTCAACATGATTACACACAGAAGAGGATGAGGAGTTTGGCTAAGGAGCATAACCCAAGGATAAGGAATTATAAAACCTAAGACAAGAGGAAGTATCTTTACTAGGGTATAATAGGGCATATAATTAAAGACAAAGGCAAGAATGAGGAACAAGATTTTTAGAAGGGCAAGTACATACTTTCACCTCTAAGCGTACCTAGGAGAAAGGTAGTAAAGTTCTGTTGGAAGAGTCTAGTTTTCTGTTCGTACTATTTCCTTAGGTTCTAGCTCTTCTCATTTGTTCATATCCACTTCCATAGTTGGGTCTCTGCACCATAGTACTTGTATAGTAGAAAGATCCCACTAGAGTCTCAAATCCAATTGGTGGTCCGACCAGTTTATTTTTGGTTAGTAGGGATTTGAGAATAGCTATCGAGTTTTCCTATATCATCTCACGTAGATCGTCTAAATTTGGGGGAGATATTCCTTGGGTGCTTGTATGATATAGGTTTAGGCCTTTGGGGCTTGTACTTGAGGAATGTCGAGTTCGGTTTGGATGGTTTGTGGGAGAGATGAATAGTTGTGGCAGGCACTCCAAAGAGCACGTAGTGACCTTTCGACTCTTATAGTTATGGCATGGTGGATAAGAGGGAAACCTCTAATCATCTTAGTACGTATACCTGGTACCGTGATTGACATCTGTTTATTTTGGAAATGGAACTTCACAGTCGTGAAGTTAAATTAGTTAAGATACAGTGGAGTAAAGCTCAAGAAGGCTAGACACTAGCAACATACCCTTTTCTGTAAGGGTGCATCTTTGATTTCTTTGTTTAGGAGCTTTACGCATAGTTGTTTCTCTCTTTCCAAAGTATATCACCTAGATCGTATCTTCGATCCTTAGGTAGAAGCCAATGGATGTAAACATGTATTTGAAACATGTTATGGTTGATGGTTTCAAGTGGTTGCTAATGGTTTCTTGTGAACGCATATGCATACGTGTTAAGCACTAGATCAAAATTCGGATGCTTTCATATTGCATTTACAGATATGTATTTGTTTGTAAGTTGAACTTGATATGCTATCATATGGATGTTGCATATGTATGAATGGCTATGCACACATGTAGTATTTACATAACTAGGGATGCTTGCATAAATTATTGGACGCATGGCACTAACATGATTTGCATTAAGGAGGTCAACTGAATCAGTAGACCGCCTGATCTTGCATTAGATAAAGACATGTACACACACTATGCATATGAACATGAAAGCATTAGAAATCTTTTAAGGACAATGAATGCCTGTGGTTGAATGGTTGAGTAGATGGGTGATTGGATGGTAGGACACATTCTTCCTAATTTGAAGATTTCGGGGACGAAATCCTTTTAAGTGGGGGAGAATGTAACACCCCGTAATTCTGTAACACTAAGATTTACAAATCAAGGCAGAATTAAAAGTTAAAATCAAAATCAAGGGAAATAGGCTGCACCATTGCGTTCGTCTCAGAATTCTGCATGAAAATGAGTCCAAGTTTCCGTAAATCGGAGTTCGTATGAGGAAGATATAGCCTCCGGAAGATTCAGCGAAGTTCGAAATTCAAAACAGACCCAGATTGGGCAGGGCGGGAATTTTCCCGCCCAAGGCACCCAGGTCGACTGGGTAGTCGACCTGGGGCACCCAGGTCAACTGGGTAGTCGACCTGGGGTCAACCCCCCCCCCCCCCCGTTTTTCCAGTTTTCTGCACTTGGTCCGTTCTTCTGTATCTGGACGCCATTCTGACCAGATTCTTCCAAATAACACTATATAAACTGCCCTAGTCTTCTTCTCTATTCACAATTCTCCTCTACCCTTATGCTGCAAAGATTCTTAGCGAACATGGCCTCTTCTCCTCCTCTTAATTAAAATATAAATAGAATAAATAATATATAAAATAAATCAACATGAGGAAATGCTGGTAAAGATTTTCAAGAAGAGGTTCAAGTCCAGCTAGGATTCAGGAGGAGGTTCAAACGACTTCAACGACTGTTTTTCTACGAATCATAGCAACGCCATTATTCTATTCTAATCTCTGTAAGTCAGTTATTGCTAGATTTGAATGTTTTTTTTTGTTCGTGACGTGAAATTAAAGGAATAATAGAATATGCCAAATCTCTTTCTCTTTATTCGAATCAGTGCCTATACTCATGAACCTAATTAAGAACTGTTATGATTCGAGGACAAATAAGACCGTGCCTATGAAACTATGGACCTTAAAACCATTTGCTTATGACTATGAACATTTCCTATGACTATGGACATTGCCTATGATTATGAACATTGCCTATGTCTGTGACTGTGACTATGAGGATTATTTCCTTGACTAAGCCTATGCCTTTGATTAGGAAATATAAACTATTGCCTATGACATAACAAGGACATCTGTGATTAAACACCCGTGATTCATGACTAGGAATGTGTTGCTTAAGTTTTGTGACTATGAAATTGGGTTTAAACCCGATCATCTATTCTGTCTATTCTTGGTTATCTTCGGTTTTAGACCTTGGGAATTTACCTATTAAGTTAGGTCTACCCATGTTCTTGAACCAATGTCCTTATTCTGTCTATTCTTTGTTTTAGACCTTGGGAATTTACCTATTAAGTTAGGTCTACCCATGTTCTTGAACCGACGTCATTATTCAACCCTTTTTATGCCAGTTAGTATGTATATATTTTGCATAGCATCTTTGGTTCATTCCTTATTTTCTACGAACCTAGCTTTGTTTATGATCTAGACTGAATCACAATTGTACGAACGGTGGGAATGCGGTTTGGGCAAAATATGAAATTTACTAAAAACGTAGTTTAACTTGGAAATTGGCATAAATTGGGAACATGTATTATGGCATGTTCATAGAAATGTAAACTGGATAAATTTGACATGAATTATAATGTGTGTAATTTGAATCTAATATTGACGTGTAAATCTATCATTTACATGAATAGTGAACTAGAGTAATAAGTCTAGAATTAGAATGTTGAATCGGAACTGGATTAGCTAATTTGGCACGGTAAGCATATTAGCATAAATGTGAAATTGGCCATAATTGGGAGTAATCGGCAGTTTAGCAAAATCATGGTTAGGGACACTTAATTTGGTATAGTCCACATACCAAAAAGCATAAATATGATTTATAAAGGGAAATGGACCATAAGAATGAATGTCGGCAATTTAACATTAAAAGAGTAATTAGGAAATAAGTAAATTAGAAATAATTTACTTATAGAATTTGGCCTGAATAAGGAAATGTTAATTTAGACAGATTAAAGGTTTATTAACGACATCCCTTTTAATAATAAGCCAGAAAGTTCTAGGGTGACAGAGAGGATAGTGTCTAGGCTTGAGTTTGGAAAATACAAGTTTCCTGCTCTCCCTGGCTATCCCTAACTGATCCGACGGACGGGATGGTTACTTTCAAAACCTGATTTGAAAATTAATCAAAACCCTTTGAACTAGAAAACACAAATAGGCCTAACCCGAGGTTAGACCAAGGTGCAATGTAAATCTGCCCGGAACCAACCGGCACATCCAGTAATCGCAACAATATCTGTTTAATGTGAGTGGTCGTGGCTTTAATCTATTTAATTAAAGCTAGAACAAGAATGGTAGGGTTAAGTTCACTAAGACACTTAACCAATTCAACATGATAACCAGACTGGTGGGTGGGGTTAGGGCCATACAGTTAAGCTAGAATTGGAGGGTTAAGTCCATAGGAACAGTTAACCAATTTAACAGAGTTAAGCTAGAATGGGAGGGCTAAGTCCATAGAGACACTTAACCAAACTCAAGGTAGCAAAACGAGAGTTGTAGGGGTTAAGTAAATTTAAAACACTTAGCCAAATTTCGATATGTTAGTTGGACTAGACTGTAGGGTTAAGTAAACCTGAACACTTAACCATCAGGTTGTGATAAAGGAATGAGGTTAAGTCTAAAACATGAAGGGATAATACTTAACCATTAATAACATGTTAGTTAAGATAGACGGGCAAGGTTAAGTTAAAAAGGAACACTTAACCAATACAGGGTGAATGGGTAGGGTTAAGGAATAAGAAATACTTAACCAATATAACTTGGTTTGTGGTGGGGTTAAGTCAACATGAATTACTGATAACACTTAACCAGTATAACATGATGAATGAAGAGGGTTAAGTTGGCTTGAATTGACTAATGACACTTAACCAATTCGAATTGATGGGAAAGGGAACTAAGTAGTAAACTTTAGTTAAGAAAATAATGATTCTGGAAACTAAGTGGTAAATCTTAGTTAGTAAAACTAAGTAGTAATTCTTAGTATAACACGGAAAGGACCGAATGTCCGTCTGAGTAGAAAGAAGGCTCCAACGAATTGGGTTACGAAGCCCGAGGCTTCGAGGGGACGTGAGGGTACTCCTGGTATCCCTTTGTGAGGCTGCAGATGATCCGCCTGGGCCCACAGAGGTTAAGCTCTGCGTAGTAGAACCAGGGGTATGCCTTGGTTGCAATACATGGCAACCTAAAGACTAGGATGGACCGGCGTGATTCGGCGAGCAAACGGTAGCCCTGTGATAGCGACTCGTCGTCTACCATCCATCTTCAGTCAATCGAGATACGTGAAGAGGAAAGGCGGAGAACTCCAAAAGACCATATACTTGCTATCTAGTTATGGGTGAGGATGGTCATAGCATAGTGGGGCACCGGGGGACGGCGTATAGTTCTCATTTTACAAGGTGTGCCTTTCATTAGTTGAGGGAGGGGTCAAGTGGGACCATAGCCACTGGAACAAAAACAGACCTTAGCATCTGCATCGGCAGATATCTGAAAGCTCCCGACCGAGTTCTGTGTTCCTTGATTTGCCCTGTAACAAGACTCGGGCCGCACATTGCAGGAAATGTGCATCTAGACAAGCGATAACGATTCGCGATACATGCGTGGGAAGTATAGGAACATATACCACTCTAGGTAGTGTATCCTAGACTTGGGGGCATTGTTCGACAGGTAGCATAATCCCTAGTTGGACTAGGTGGCATAAATCCTGAATCCGAGAAGCTTTCAGCAGATAGCGTAAACTCTAGTTAAATCTAGAAAGCACCTGATAGAAAACCCTAGATTTGATCTAGGAAATAAATAATGAATGTATGCCGGAAGGCAATGGAAAATACAGGGATTGAGATCACGTTATCATTACTAGTTGGGATACTAGATAGGCGGTGCAGAGAAATAGATACCAGTATAACAAGGAAATAATGAAGTAGCGAAAGTATTAGAGTGTATCTAAATTATCCTATCTTAGCATATCTTGTGACTACCTTGTCTAATCTTGTTTACCCTATCGTCATGGTGTAATCTTGTATTCAGTTAATTCATGTCGTTTTGTTTTTCCATGTTCACATGCTATAAGTTACTGAACTTACTCAGGCTTTATGTCTGACTCTGTTTTTCTTTCGTCTTCTTTTCTTCCGTCCCCCCGCCCCCAGGTAGTAAAGAAGGGAATAGAATAACTCAGGTTAAGTTGGACTGCCACTCCTTCTCAGCTTGAAGATTTATCGAAGTTTTGCTTGGATTCTCTTTTCAGATGCTATGGCTGGCTCTTGCTAAAATTTGGGAATATAAATGTATTCTTGTGCTTCTTTATTTTGTAAGACAGATGATACTCTAATATTTTAAAGAAATCATTGTATAAACTATTTTATCAATAAAGCAAAGTTTATTTTCCGCTGCTTAATTTCTGTCTGTCTTGTAATTTATCTGCATCTTTTACCCTAAATGCTCCACATAACTTAGTGCATTCCTTTGTGAGTGACACTAACGGACGTGGGGTGTTACATAAGCATAAGTATTTTCTAGGTGTCAATAATAAATTAATAATACATTTATTTGTCAACCTAATTATTTTTATAAATTTCACTCTTATTTATCTACCTAATCACTTTCACTAATAAATTCCCCTCTGCTTAATTAACAGTTTTGTATTGTACCACATTAAGCGGTTTTGTAATGAACCATTGAATCAAGGTCCAACCAATGAGGTGGAAAAGAACAAAATATGTCAGCATGTTTATACTCTTGCATCAGTCTTCTTAGTCTTTCTCAAAACCTAAGAAACTATACTGCCTCCATAGTAAAATACAATGAATGCTGATGTTTTATCATGTAAATATCAGGTGGAAGACGTACACTTAGTTATAACCCCTTCTATCAAATTATTTTCTTTATACTCAGATAAATCATACTTTTGTGTGTGTATGTGTGTACACACACATAGATACATATCATATACTATGTATTATGTATTTTAAATAAAATTTATAATACATTTCTTTTAACAAAATTATTGTAAAGGCTTCATGACCAAGTTCAACAAGCACTTGGAAATACTCTTGTTAACTAGGTGCTATTTTAGTTTTTTAATAATACACCAAAATATTAAAACAAAAAAGGGAAATAAACCATGGCTCAGTCAACCTCTTTTCCACCTCTAAACCTATATAAATTCCTACCTACTTACACTTCTCCTCTCACCAATTTATTATACTAGTATTAATATTCTCAGTTCAGTCATACTCAATGGCCTCTTTTGTTGATCCATACTAATGTGATGTTGTGCAGTATTTGTAGAATGCGAATTATTGCCTTCTTGTGCATACTAATTAAAAACATGATTCAACATGATTCAATGATTGTTAAATTTTATTTAATGAACTCTAGATTTGTTCATTTTATTTGTCGCTACAATTGCTTTGAAAAATAAGACCTAAATGCATTTGCTTGCTAAAATATGTAATGCCAAACATGAATTTCGATAGCAAAAAGGGATAAAATTACTTTCAAGTCTACAATCATAACTTTTGAGGGATTTATTAAAAAGATTTTTGAATCATAAGAATATAGAAACTACTCTGTGAATGTTAATTAGATAATAGATACACCAGAGAAACTACTTTGATTTTCAAATTTTAGAGATTATTGTTGTGTGAAATGACAGGGAGAGCAGGTTTAGTTGGTGATGACATAGCCGTAGTGGAAGAGACCGTAGTTGCGTTTGCATTTCTGTGTGTATGGAAGCAACAATCACAGGTAGAGGTTATGCACTAGGCTTTGTGATCAGAGTTGGAGCATATCTTCTTTATTTAATTTTGTTTGGCACGTTTTTGCCATTTTCCCTGAAACTGTAACAACCCGAATTTTAATAACATATTAAAATCATAAATCAAGGCAGAATTAAATCTTAAAACAAGAATCATGGGAAACGGGCTGTACCGTTGCGTTCGTCATGAAATTCTGCGTGGAATAGTGTCTGATTTTTCGAAAATCGGAGTCCGGATGAAAGACTTATGGCCTTCGGAAGTTCCAGGAAAATTCAAACAGCCCAGAACCAGGTCGACCATAGGGTCGACCATATTGTCGATCTCCCAAGACTAGGTCGACCCTAGTGTCGACCCCCCCCCCTCATTTCTGAGTCCAAACCTGGATCTGTCTGGTTGGCTGGCTGAGTCTGTTCTCGGGCCTGTGATGAATTTGGATGGTTCAGTTCGGTTCTAGGGTTTATCCTAGGGCCTAAACTAGGTCCTACACTTATATAAACATCCTAAGGCCTAACCTAATTCATACAATAATTCATATGACACAAAAATGCTGCTGGAATCTCTCTTGAGCCATGGCCGCCGCCTCCAAATCAAAGTACAAGCATTCAAACTCAAATCAATTCAAAGAACAAAGCTTTATCAATGATTCAAACAATAAATCAGCAACGCCGCAACATTTCTACAACAAATTCAGTTCTTAATTCATTATCCATGCTATGTAAGTTCTAGTTATTTTCAAATCTAAATATTTAATTATGATGTGTTCATGGAATAAAGTGGAATTGGATGTAAGTATGTTTATCGACTCTGATCTATTTCTGTTGCTCCTTGAATCTTGAGTTTTGAGACTTGTCTATCTTTATGCCCATGACAAGTTTATGATATATTCAGCAGTTTTCTTGATTCGTAATGACGTTATCATCAAGTTGTTATATTTATGCCTCTGAAGATGTTTTCCCCTGATCTCATTTTTATTCAATTTCTTTCTCCCTCAATTTATTTTCTTTTCATGAACCTTGGGCTAAAATCACGATTTGCGTACGATATGTATACGGAGGAAATTATGGGATTATTGCCTATATGAACATGATGTAATAATTGGTAACATGAAATTGGATATTATCATTGTATTTGCAAGTTTGGGCTTGATCTGTAAATTTTGGTAGAATCTTATTATGATAAAATTTGCATAAATATTATATACATGGAATTTGGCACAAATTGGATCTATGTAATGTAACAAGAGATTTGGTATATATAACATGTATGTAATTTGGCATGTAAATTAAACCACGAGTTCAGCCTATGTAAATTAAATCAAAAGATTAGGCGTATGTTAATTAAGCATATGTAGAAAAAGGGAATTTGGACATGAAAGCGATTGTAAACTTGATAATTGGCACAAGCATGTGTTAGGAACTTGGGCAACTGGCATGTATTGTAATTAAAAGGGTATAGTTTGGGATAACTACATCATGAATCATGATTTGGGTTTATTGGGTATGAAACTTGATACATGTAATTTTGGTTAGAACATGATATGGGTAAAATGGCATAAACTTGGCATACATGTAAATAGGCAAGAATTCGACATATGTAAACTGACTAGAATTGGGTACATATATAAACTGGCATGTAATCTAGAACTTGGGCATATGTTAATTAGGTAAGATTTGGAGTTGAAACATATATGATAATTTATGACTTGGTAGAGGTTTAATATGAACACGCCTAAGTGGGTTTTGGGTATTGGGCATGTAATAGCCTTAAAAGAGGCATAAATATAAATTGAGACATTAATTGGTAAGTTGATATATGGACATAATTGATGTAAATTATGGACATAAAGATAATTGAAATGTATTGACATATTTGATTAGGGATAATTAATCAAAATATGGGGTGAAAGTATTATATATAATAATAAATGTCTATGACACGAGGTTGGACTCATTTATGGTATAAGACTGCCCGAACCCGCCCGACAAATCCAGCAACCATAAATGGTAGCCCAATGTGTAACGACCCAAGGTTTTCCGGCCCTGAAAATCGACATAAATAACTTTACTGTAACTTATGCCGACCTTCCAAACACCGAAAACACTGGACGTAATTAGAAAGAATTTAGAGGGTGAGGTAAGAGAGAAAGAAATATTAGAATAGAAGAAGAAGAAGAACCAGCACAACACAGAGTCTCACATCGCAGCAGAACAAAATATAATATAGAAATAAATCTTTATTGAGAGCTTTAAAATACTTACAATATCAGGGTACATCACATGATGGGACAGTTCTATATAACATGTTCCCATATACAACACACAGCAGAATAGTAGCTATATAATATCTTACGTCTGGACTCTTCCAGCTTGTCTCTTCACAACATTCGATAACCTGAACCTGTACACCCTGGGCTAACCCGAGCATTTACAAAACACCGGGTCAGTCTGGTGAACCGGAGTGGGAAAACTCGCATAGTATTAAGGGTATCACAAAACTTGATTTTAAAGTTAAAATCTTTTCAGAGAAAAGGATAATCGTAAGACCAAATCCACACATAAACACGGACAGTTTTTACCTTACGATAACCCAAAACATTTTCGAAATCAATATCTTTTCTGATATTATAATTATGTCTAAATACAAGTAAATATCAATCTAGTGGAACGCTTGCATCTCACGCTCCACGTATATAGTATACAATTAAAACCGCGGGCGCTTAATGGAGATTGGATTCCGACCTTGACGAGTTATGGGACCACCTGCCGATAGTGTATCGCTAGAGACGGATACACTGGGTTCAACAAGAACGTCTTGCAACCCGGCCATCACATGACCGACCACTCATTTCGCTTGAGTGTATCGAATGTACATCACCAACGGTTGGACTCAATCTACCGTTTCCCGAAAAGGGACAGCATCGAATATAGATTAAAGAAGCAATAGGAATTTCTCTAGATAGGTGATTATACACCCTAATTGGAGCGACCCATATAGCCATGCTGCCTGCCCGATATATTTCATCTCCTGGCTGATGAGGCTTGAGGTTTGAATTCCTTTTACAACACCTGGCCACCATTCACTTTGAATGCCACATTGTCAGATCTGCCAGATATCACCAATTGACGTCCACAAAAATACTCTAGTTGGGAGCTAACCAACCGTAGGACGATTGAAGAAATCAACATACGTGATCCTTTGGAAATACTCTGTCAGACACTCCTCTATACAAGTCATCCAGGAACAGGATGAACCGAAGGTACTTTCCTACTGCACCTCACACAGGAATCACCCCATGGATCAGTAGCGAGAAGTCCTTACCACCCGTAGATTCCGACCACGACAGAACCACAGTACATCTCTGGCTGTAGACCAGAGATTATTAGTAGTCTTTCCATTTACGAAAATCTACGGTCTTCAATGCTCCATTTCGATCATCTTCTAATATCTTCACGTATTTACTGGTCGGAATGGTTTTTGAATATAAATTCGATCCCGGTCTTTCCGTACCAACAATCGTATTAGACAGGTTTGATAGTCGGTGATTTAACAATCAAAATAGATAGTGTTTCAATCATGACAAACAAATGAGTTCACTGGTTAAGTATTCAGCATCACTTGGCCTTTTAATTAAACATCATTATGAAATATCCTTTGTTTATTACCCGACAGAACCCAGCGCCTATTGCTGTTGGGTAAAAACCCACCTTTCCATTATTTCACTAATGGAAATAAACTATCACTAATCCTTTTTACCATCACAACTAATATCACCTATAGATAGTCCTGATGTCGTTCAAGTTGGGGTATTTTAATTACCTCTCAGACCTTGATCAACAACATTCGTACCCAAATATAAATATGAGTTGTAATATAAAACCAAAATCTCATCTAATCTCAACGCAAATTCCATTTAAAAGTATGGTTTCATAAACCTTCTTTCCTTTTGAAATTTTTTTCCTCGAATATACCACTAGTTCTTAATTCACTAATTAAGAAATCTTCTTCCTAAAACATCACTTTTAACTCTGCTTCTTTATTCAAACTCATTTTATAATTCAAATTTGATTACAAAATCTCACGACCACCTTCTTTTACCAAATCCACTTTTACTACCCCTTTTTAACCCATTCGACAATTCCTTCTTTGAAATCTTATTTTTATCCCCTCCCTTTTTACTTAACCCATTATTAAATAACTTTAATGTACACTTAACACCTTTACACATTTAAAGCTTATTTACATAACCCTGATCTATTATAAATCTTTTGGATCAAAGTTTCTTTTCACGTAACTTAAATAATTAAGTAACTTCATTTTTAAGCTATCATCTTCGCTTAAAATTCCTTTGTATAACTTGTTATACAAATTCAGGTTTTAAATATAAACCTGTTCGTAATTCTCTTTCACCATTCAATTGGACTCCTCTTCAATTTCGAGTAGTTTTTAAATGAATCTCAATTAAAAAGTATTTCTCTAAATTATTAACATAATAATCTACTTTGGTAGTTAACTACTTTCATAGTTAATTCCTTTATTAAATTTTCCCTTTTAAAATCTTATTAAAATTAAAACAATACCATTCAATTTATTTCTCCTTCTCATACTTATAAATCTGATTCTCATTAATTAATAATAAATCAAATTTTAAATAAAACATTTATTTATTTTCCCTTTTATAAACCTTTATTTCAAATCATATGTTTCAAAATCTATTACCAGTCATAAAATAAATTTTATAAACTCATCCCTATCGATTTGCCTAACAGTAAATTAACATCTTTAAAATGATTGATTTTCTAAGCTATATGTTGCCAAATACCCAACCAGTACCGTCTATTGGTTTAAACTACACAGATGTTGAAATTTCAGTCAATAACCAATATTCAAATCAGTCAATAAAAAAAACAATCCAACCAATTCGAACCATTAAACATATTTACTTTATAAAAGTGACCAACAAGGTAAGTTACCTTTATTGGAACCAATCGTTAAAAACGATTTGGTTTTTCACTGAAATTAAATGATGGTTTAATTTCATCAGTTAATTCAATAATAATTATATAACTAGCAAACAGTCAACCATCAGCAAGCAGCGCACACGAAATAAAAACCCAATTTATATAAAAATATAAATGGGAAAATTGAGTGAGTTTAACTCACCTTGATATTGTTTGGTCGTTAAACGTTGGGTTTTAATTAAATTGAACAGCCGTTTAATTTAATTAAAAAATTCCTTGCTTCCAATCCCGACCAATCATGCTCCGTCTCGAAGATCTTGTTTCTACGGTCCCAACGAGACAAACAATGTTTAATTCTGTTGATGTATGTGCAATATATCGTTAAAACAATTAATAGAGTAATTTAATTACTTAAACTTAAATTTTAATAATTAAAAACATGGGCATTATACCTTTTGCTTCCAGCCCAAATACGTCCCAACCCGAATTCCTTACAAAACCTACTGTGTCCTCATAAAAATCACCGCCTCTAAAAATGAAAACCCTAATCGGATCCCTCAATCCAACAAACATCCGCCGCCTCTAAAAAAAATCTATGGCCGACTTCCTATTCTTACTCCTCCCTTCTTCTTCTTCGCAGATCGGAGTTGACTGCGCCGCCCCCTCCTACACGACCCTTTCTTTGATCATCCTCTCTGTTCCCTTCCTTCGAATGGTCTACCAAACCCCATTCAACCTACTCAACACAGATCCGCCGATGAACCCCTTCGACGCCTCCCAGAAACGAGCGATCCACCTTCGACGAAGACGAGGGCTTCCAACTTGCAAAACCCTGAACAAAGCTAAGTGTTTTTAATTGATTTTCGTTTTATGTATTTTGATTTTTCAAAGTGTTCGACTTGTTTCCTCTCTACTGTAATTGTTCTCATAGTTCTGGGAATTATTGAAACACTCTACGAGTGTTTATATAGTAGTTGATTTGAGATGAATATCCATCAGTGGATCAATCGTAGGTAGTCCAGTTATAGATCCTTAGGCCATTGGGTTTTTTTTCCATTTCAGATTTTCGTACTCTTGATGGAATTGTTGATGGATGCTTGAGGGTTTTAACAAATATTTGTTGAATTTAGTATGGCAATTTGTTACAACTGGTCTGCTTGATGGACATATGGATCGAACTGTCATTGAATTCTCTATGGAGGTTTTAAACTGTGAGGTGTAGATGTAAGATATATAGTACATTTTTTTATAGGAATTGAATATGCAATTCTCTACGTATCCTAGCTGTTCCAGTCTGTCTGTATAGAATTTGATGCATAAATATATCCATATATTTTGGTTTTTCTTAGTTGTCCCTTTCACTTTCAATAGCTATTCTAGTATAGCTTCTAGCTATACATAGCTGTTCAATTCGGCCTTATAGGTTGATGTACATTACCTAGCTATTCATTTCAATTTCTGCATATGGGTTTGATGTGTGGATCTATATTCAACTTTTTTTTCTGTTCTATTATAGATTTGATAGTATAAACATATAAATATACGTTGTTTCCTCAGCTGTTCATATCTTCTGTTAGATTATATCTTCTTTTCTTTTATTGTTTATTAGATTTTTCTTTCCATAGTTGTTCTTAGATTGGGCAGCTACTATTAGCTTTGGCGATTTGTTTTCTTTTCTTTTGCATATTTGGTTTGTGGATGGTTGATGACAACTTGATTTTGCAATATGCTCAACAGATGATTTTGAAAGGATTTTGACAATACCAGCAGAAAGAATATCAGAAAAGATTTCCCCATGTGCACTCTTTACTAGTCTTTTCCAGATCATGAAAAAATATTTTGCATAGTTTTCAACAAAAGATGGTGGTACGAATTGGCAAATCTCACCCAAAAAAAAATCTGTGGTGCCATGAGGGTTCTATGGCCAATCATTTCGGCTATCTTTGTTTTATTCGAAGAAAATATGGTGAAACTTAGTGGACGTCATGTTCTTTGTAAAGATTTTGACACGTAAATAAAGATATTTGATTCTTGTTAAGTGTTCATTTTCTATTTTTACTTCATGTTCATACTCTGTGGAACTTTATGTATAAATACATTCTTGTTTAAATGTAATCTTTCTTTGTAATGAACATTTACAGTTTTATTTTGTGTGTCTCAATATATATATTATTGTAAAGGTTCCCGTCCTTATACACACCCAATTGTCCTTATTTCTTTTTATATGCTTTACTTAGTCTTTGTTTGTTTGGTGAACAAATATGCTATGTATTCAAGTTCCATACGTTTGCCGAACCAAGTGAATCGTTGATAGTAATATCTATATATATACAAACATACCTCTATGCAGAGAAAATTTGTATTGAAAAATATGCTCCATGTTTTTGTTGTACCCAAGCTTTGGTTTGGTCTATCAATTAAAACTTATAAAATCTTAACAAAACATAAATTAAATTCAAATAGCTAAATTAATGAAAATAGATTAACATCATTTCCAAATTTCAATTAGTTTAGAGTTCAAAACTCAACAGTTAAATCTCTGCTTTTAAATGGTATTCCAATTATATAAAATCCTTTAATATTTAAAATAAATCGTTATAATTTAAAAACGATTTCACAGCGACTATTTTAAAATTTGATTTAGCCATAACTAACAAATTGTAATACGAAATATGAAATTTTCGCTTTCATATGAAAATTATCATCAATACGGTTCCAACATTCCTCGTTTCATAGAAATCCGACTTATATTGAATCCTGTATACTTAGTTAAAGTTCAAATCGAAAATTTCGAACTACCGCGACGTTTCGAGCTCGTTTTATAATTATATAAATATATAACATTTAAACGTCATTTTAATTAACGAATTAAATATTAAAATTCTTTAATATGCCAAATAAAATATTTAAAATAATAAATTAAATTAAATACTTGACGGCCAAAAACACGGGTCATTACATTCTTCCCCCCTTAAAATAATTTCGTCCTCGAAATTGCTAAGGTAAGAAAGAACGTTACAAACTCATTAATTTCCAAATCCAATATATTTTAAATCGAAAACCCATTTAATATCGTAAATAAATATTTTCAAAAATCAAGCATTAAATATTCATTTTCAACACAGGACGGAATTATTCAACTTCAATCCATGTGATTACACTCTAGTTGACTATACTGGAATTTGATTATAATTCAACTTTTTATTGAACCGTCGATGAATTTATATTCAAGCAATCTAACACCAAATTAATACTAATCAACCACCCATGCACAACCAATCTTAATCAAAATAATTGAATTTATGCTCAATTTAATACTTTACTTTGGTTTCACATATTATAACATCAATCGGTCAATACACGATTTATTTCAATTTGATTAATCTAAATTCCAAACTTAATTAATTTAATAAAATTTGACCAAGTGTCAATTCAAATTTCGATCAAATTTGAATTTTAATCACATCGATCAAACACATAAACCAAAGTCTCGATAATCTGATAAATTATTTCTTTTCTATACAAAATATAATTTGTGTAACACCCCGTATTTCAGTTAATGCTAAAATTCACTAATTGCAGAATAAATAATCTCAAATGTGAGAATTGGGGGAAACGGGCTACGTCATTGCGTTCGTCTCGGAAAAATACGCAAAATAGAGTCCGAAATTTTGTAAATCGGAGTCCGTATGGCCCTGTTATGGCCCAATGAAGTTTGCAGAAAATTTAAAGTTAAAAACAGATTTAAAATTCAAATTCAGATTTACAAAATAGAACCAGCGGGGCAGGCGGGAAAGTTCCCGCCCTAGCCATGTCAACAGGGCTGTCGACAGGCCTGTCGACTGGGAGGTCGACTGCCCTGTCGACTTGCCTGTCGACACGGGGTGTCGAGCCACTTGGCCTGGGTGCACCAGGTCTGGTTTTCTGGCTAGGGCTGGGCTGTGTTCTAGAGACTTCCTAAATCTGACGGACCTAATCTAACCTAGGGTTAATCCTATGGTCTAAAACACACCCTAATCCTATAAATACACCCTAATGCAAGCCTAATCCATACTAAAAATAGAAATGATGCCATCATGCCGCCAAAATCAAACCTAAGAGGAGCCTCCACTAGTTTATGAAGGAAGTTGCAAGCTAATCAACCTCTAATCATCATCTTCTTCATATTTAGCAACTAGTTCTACTTCATAAGTTTGCTAATCTTGGTTTTGGTGAGTTCCTATGCCTTTAGCAAGTAATTGCTAAACTAATTAGGATAGGATATTAGGAGGCTATGGATGTAAATGTGGATTATGCAAGTTGTGGTTGTCATATGTTATAAGTTCATATGTAAACTTGCCTCTTTTTATGATATGATGTGTCATGTAAGTTCATATGCAAGTTTTATGCAAGTTTATATGCAAGATCATATGCAAGTTAGTCTCTTTTTATGATATGCATAACATGTGCAAGTTTGCCTTTGTGATATGACATGATATGCAAGTTTATATGCAAGATTCATGTGCAAGTTAGCCTCTTTCTATGATGTGCATAACATATGCAAGTTTGCCTTTGTAATATGACATGGTATGCAAGTTCATATGCAAGTTTTATGCAAGTTTATATGCAAGTTCATATGCAAGTTTTATGCAAGTCATATGCAAGTTCATATGCAAGTTTTATGCAAGTTCATATGCAAGTTCATATGCAAGTTTTATGCAAGTTATATGCAAGTTTGTCTCTTTTTATGATGTGCATAACATATGCAAAGTTGTCCCTATGTATGACGTGTTATGTAAACGAATTACGTGGGAAACGATGGGGTTAATATGCATGATTATAAAAAGGTGTAAAGTTGTTATGATTAAGCATAACATAAAATGAATGGACATAATTGGGAATTTACCTATTAAGTTAGGTCTACCCATACTATGGAATTGGGAATTTACCTATTGAGTTAGGTCTACCCATATTCTTAAAAATGTGTAATTAATTAGGGATAATTAATTATGGGGGTGATTAATTAGGTGTAATTAATCAACTAAGACACGAGGTTGGACCCTTTGGTAGCGGAAGTCTGCCCGGAACCGACCGGCTATCCAGCGGCTACAAATGATTGGCCCAATGTGAGAGGTCTTAGTCATAAATCAAATACGTGATTAAAGTAAAGACACGAGGTTAGACCCTTTTTATGACAGAAGTCTGCCCGGAACCAACCGGCATATCCAGCAGTCATAAAAGATGGTCTAATATGAGAGGTCTTTATGAGGTCATGATCTTAATTAATTAATTAAGAAACACTTAACCATATTAGCATGTAGAGGGACATGAGGGGTTAAGTGGGTGCCCTGGGTGGCATGAGGGAATCTAGTGGTTGCCTTGGGTGGCAATAGAAAATACGGTTAGAATACTTAACCAAAGTGGAACATGTAATTAAAACATGATTAAAGGGTTAAGTGGTACACACTAGAAATGACAAGCTTAGGTGGGTAGCTTGTGGGGGCCCATTTCAACCAATATCCCAAACGTATCTTAGTGGACTCGACTCTAGTCGAGTGACGGGACACACATATTGGGCTTGACTATAAGAGGCAAAACGGGGTAGCGGTGGCAACGCGAGTCCAACGGGTTTCATATGCGTGTGTGGACCCGGGCTAGTAGGTAAGACGTTGTTGCATCGTGTAGATATAACCCGTGCACCATTTGTTGTATCGGGCTAGCCACTTTGGGGGAGTGATACACCCTATTGTGGGGCCAGCACGGATATCTACAGTAGGGAGCCGATCGCTTGGGAGTAGTGGGTACACCTAGTGGAGATAGGGGCAGACGACACCTATGTAGTGAGCTAGGGGTACACGAAACTACTGGGTAAATTTTCTAAGTCCTTGGGAGGGATCAACCTTTAAGTAGGAATGACTGGTGTGGTACAGTGTAGTAATTATCCTTGGGTGGGTAAATGCGTCTTTTTCGTTGTCTTAGTTCACTCTAAGTCTGATTGGCTACTGAGTGTAGTCATTTATCCCCAGTCACACCGTACCAAGTTATATCATATCCTTATTACTTTAATGATTACATTGTTAAAGTTATAGGACTCGCTCAGACTTATGTCTGACCCTGTTGTTTTTATCTTTTTCCCAACCCTCAGGTTCTCAGAGTGGGCCCAGTACGAGTGGGCTTTGATCAGGCAGCTTTATTCTCTTTTGGAGCTTGGACCGTAGGAGTAAAGCTCAGCTTATCCTTTTCTTTTATGGCTATCAGTTCATGTATTGGGATTATGTATTTTTATTTATCAGGATGGATATTTTGTACTTGACTCTTATTATGGTTTTGTGATGTAACCAAACATGTTTTGCTCTCCGCTGAAATGAAATGATGTTTTAAATTCTCAAGTATTACTTATATCTGTCTTGTTGTAATTTTTCTGTTCTATATTCACTTAAAATACTCCACCGATGTTATGGCATTCCCTTAGCGAGTGATCATAGCGGGAGTGGGGTGTTACACGTGGTATCAGAGCGAGGTTACCGTAACAAATAAATTTTTTAGAAAACTAATTTTCTAAAAACATTTTTTGAAGAGATATTTACAAAAACATGTCTTTAAGGAGAAAAGTTTTTGAAAGAAAAGCATAATCCCCAATAGCCATATCTTTATCCTTCGAATTCTCCGTTTTGAATCTTTCCTTTTTCGTTTCAGCATGGCTGAGGATCTTAACTTTCTGGAGGGTGTGACGATACCAGTATGGTATAGGAGATTGATGGAGGCTAGGGCCACTACTGCGGGTCCAGCAAATGTTCCTCCACCAACCGTAGCACCCGATCTTCCTCCTCCCCCTCCTCCTCGCACAGATACTTTTGCTAAGACTTGTAAGGAATTCAAAGCTATGGGAGGAAAACCTTTTCAAGGATCTGAAACTTTTGTGGAGGCTAGAGATTGGCTTAAGGAGGCGGAAGAGTTGATAGATATCTTTGAGATGGAAGAAGGAAAGAAAGTCAAGTTAGCTGCTTGGTTAATGAAGGGAGAGGCCTCATTCTGGTGGGAGGTCACTAATGGAGAACGCCCCGTTGACTCTTGGGCGGATTTTAGGGAAAGATTTGTGGCAAAGTTTCTCTCAAGGGCGGAGGAAAACTTGTATATGGAAAGATTCTTGACTCTAAAGCAAGGAAATCTCTCAGTGAAGGAATACGTCAACAAGTTTAATCAATTGGCAAGGTTTGGCCTAGACATGGTGAATACACCGGAGAAGAAGGCTTTGAGGTTCGTGAAAGGCTTGAATGAACCGATGCATGGGTTGGCAATGACTCATATCCCTATGGGGGCCACCTTTGAGAAGCTAGTTGACATGGCACTCATGCATGAAGAAGAGAAGGGTCCCAATGCTAATAAGGCACCCGAGAAGAAGGGAGATCAAAAGAGACCTCAGCAATAACAGCAAAACAAAGGTGGGAAAGGCAACGGTGGCAAGGGGAAGAAGAAGTGCTTCAATTGGGGATACCAGGCCACATAAGCAAAGATTGTAGAAAGAAGAAGAAGACTGGTTGCTTTCACTGTGGCGAAGCAGGGCATTTAGTGAAGGATTGTCCTAAGAAGGGGCAAAGGACGGGATCTACCTCAGGAGGACAGGTGCAAGCTCTTATGGCACCGGGTCAGGCTAGGGGGCAAGTACAGGCTCTCGCGGTTCCACCAATTCAGGAAAGAGGTAGAACTATTTCCGTTGAAAGTCTGGTTTTTCTATTTGATCATCCTGTCCGTACATTGTTTGATTCAGGCGCATCGCATTCGTTTATCTCATCATCATTAGTTGAGTCACTGCACTTAGACACCAGTCTTGTAGATGATCCCTTGGTTGTTTCAAACCCAATTGGGGGCTCCACTTATTGTCCATGATATGTTTGGGTTTGAAGATTTCTATACTTAGCATTGAGTTTAGATGTGATGCTTTTGTTTTGGGCTTCACGGGCTATGGGTTGATTTTGGGCATGGACTGGTTATCCAGTAATGGTGTTGTTCTTGATTGCGAAAGGAGAGTTGTTAGGCTCATGACCCGCTTGGGTAACACTCTCGAGATCTCTTGTAATCCCATGGATTCTGTTATGCTAAGTTATCTTGAATCGCTTGACGCTTCGGTCGAGAGTTTGCAATCTGTTAGAGTGGTCCGGGAATACTCGGATGTGTTTGAGGAGGTGAAGGGCTTACCTCCGAAGCGGGAGATTGACTTCCGAATATATTTGGTGGATAATGCTAAACCTGTATCTTTACCAGTGCGCCACATGGCTCCTCGTGAGAGGAGGGAACTCCGTAAGCAAGTAGGGGAGTTGCTTGAGAAGGGGTTCATAAGACGAAGTATATCGGAGTGGGGTGCTCCAGTAGTTTTTGCTACGAAGGCGGATGGGTCCCTCAAACTTTGTGTAGACTATAGAGAACTCAACAAGCTCACAAAGAAGAATAGACACCCATTGCCGAGGATTGATGATCTTTTCGATCAGTTGGTTGGCGCTTCAGTATTTTCTCAGTTGGACTTAGCCACGGGGTTTCATCAGTTGAGGGTGGTTGAGGATAGCATAGACAAGACTGCCTTTAGGACTCCGGATGGTTTCTATGAGTGGCTGGTGATGCCATTTGGGTTGAAGAACGCCCCTACATACTTTGTTGATTTGATGAGTAGGGTGTTCAGGAAGTTCCTTAATAAATTCGTGGTGGTCCTTGTGGATGATATCTTAGTATTTTCTAAGAGTGAAGAAGAGCATGCCCTACATCTTAGGGAGGTATTGAAGACTCTTCGAGCACATAGCCTTAAGGCTAAATTCTCTAAATGTCACTTCTGGAGGAAGGAGGTGCGGTTCTTGGGGCACGTGGTCTCCAAGGAAGGGATAGCTGTGCATCCCGCGAAGGTAGTATCAATTCAGGATTGGAAGGTTCCGAAGAATGCTACCGAAGTAAGAAGTTTCTTGGGGTTGGCGGGTTATTATAGGAAGTTTATCAAAGACTTCGCGAAGATATCAGCCCCATTAACCCGCTTAACGAAGAAGAATCTTGTCTTCGCATGGGACGTAGATTGTGATGATGCGTTCCGACGGTTAAAGAGAGCTTTAACCACTGCTCCAATTTTAGTGTTGCCAGATGGGAGCAAGCCATTTGTTGTCTATACCGATGCTTATGGGACATGACTAGGCGCAGTCTTAATGCAAGAGGGAAGGGTAATAGCCTATGGTGGAAGGCAGTTGAGAGTGCATGAGAAAAATTACCCTACCCATGATTTAGAGTTGGCCGCTATTGTGTTTGCGCTTAAGATTTGGCACCATTATCTTCTTGGTGAGAGATTCGAATTGTTCACTGACCACAAATCATTGAAGTACTTGTTTTCTCAGAAGGATTTGAATTTGAGACAGCAAAGTTGGATGGAGTTCTTAGCATCCTATGATTTCGAGATAGCGTATACCCCTGGCAAGGGTAACGTGGTGGCGGACGCCTTGAGCAGAAAAAGGTTGTCCTTGAGTCCATTGTTCGTGGAACAACGAAGCTTGGAATTTATCTCGATGTTTGATTTCAGTCCTTCCATTGATTATGTACCCGGTTTGCTAGCTTCCTTGGAGGTTAGACCTACTCTTTTGGGGTGGATTGGAGAAGCACAGAGGGACGACCCACAGTTGGTTGAGTTGGTGGAGAAGCTCATAAGGGGGGAGTCGTCCAGCCATTTGAGTAGGTACACCCTAGACGATAGGGGGTGCTTGCGTAGAGACGGTAGACTTTGTGTACCGCAAGACGAGGGTTTGAGGAAGGTTATTCTTGATGATGCACACCGTTCTAGGATGACCATTCATCCCGGTGGGGACAAGATGTACCAAGACATGAAGAGGGTTTTCTTCTGGGCCGGTATGAAGAAAGATGTGGCCGAGCATGTCGCTCGATGCTTGGTGTGCCAACTAGTGAAGGCGGAGCAAAAGAAACCTGGTGGGTTGCTTCACCCATTGGAAGTTCCGCAATGGAAGTGGGATAGCGCCTCGATGGATTTTATTGACGGGTTACCCAGATCAAAAAAGGGTAATACGGGAATTTGGGTTGTGGTAGACAGACTTACTAAAAGCGCCCATTTCATACCTGTGAAGAGCAAGAGGACTGCTCCATGGCTAGCTTCAGTATATCTTCGAGAGATAGTTCGATTGCATGGGGTACCCTCTAGCATAGTGAGTGATCGAGATCCTATCTTCACTAGTGAGTTCTGGAGAAGTTTGCAAGAAGCAGTGGGGACTCAATTGTGTCTGAGCACCGCATATCATCCTCAGACGGACGGCCAGACTGAGAGGGTGAATCGTGTCCAAGAAGACCTTTTGAGGCTTTGTATCTTAGATTTTGGAGGTACATGGAAAGAGCATCTTCCATTGGTGGAGTTCGCATATAATAATAGCTTTCAGTCCAGTATTGGTATGGCTCCTTTCGAAGCTCTTTATGGAAGGCCTTGTCGATCACCTGCATGTTGGTGGGAATCTACGGATAAGATTTTGCTTGGGCCTGATATGGTTAGGGAGACTTCTGAGAAGATTGACTTGATTCAAAGAAGGATGAAAGCAGCGCAGGATAGGCAAAAATCTTATGCGGACAAGAGAAGGACGGATCTTGAGTTTGAAGTTGGGGACATGGTCTTTGTCAAAGTGTCTCCGTTACGAAATGTGGTTCGCTTTGGATCTGTTGGGAAGTTAGCACCAAGGTTCGTAGGGCCATTTCCCATTAAGGAAAGAATTGGATGGATGGCATATAGAGTGGAGTTGCCCGACAGACTTAGTGGTGTACATGATGTATTCCATGTGTCACATTTGAGGAAGTGCTTACATGAGACCGCAGAGGTGGTAGAGCCGAGCTTGCTTAAAGAAGTGGAAGTAGAGCGTGATGCGACTATTCGACGAGCTCCTACTCGTATCCTTGGGTCAGAGACTAGGAAATTGAGGAATCGAGAGGTTCAACTAGTCAAAGTACAATGGGGAGAAGACGAGGGCAACGCTACTTGGGAGACGGAAGCGAAGATGCGTTCATTATACCCATTCCTTTTTGAGGGTATGTCTTTTAACTTCTCCTTTATCGTTTGACTAGTACTTATCTTATCTTTAGTATGTCCTCTCATTAAGTACCTTTGACCTTTAGATAGGGTAAACCTATGGTTGAAACATGTGTTTGAGACATGTTATGTTTGATGGATGCATGTGGATGCAAGTGGTTGCTAGTGGTTGCTCGTGGATGCATATATACACACTCTAGGCACTAGATCGGCTCAATCACTTCATATTGCATATTGCATAAAATTGTGTGTAGGAAGCTATATTTATGGATGTGT
This sequence comes from Allium sativum, assembly GCA_030737875.1. Lineage (NCBI taxonomy): Eukaryota > Viridiplantae > Streptophyta > Magnoliopsida > Asparagales > Amaryllidaceae > Allium > Allium sativum. The sequence continues at coordinate 152,279,401 of CM060924.1, read as the reverse complement.
AATGATTGTGTTATCATATGGATGATGCATTTTAGTGAATGATTGTGCACTCATGTAGATATTGTATGTGTCGATAGGGTTCTCTCGCATACATAATGGATGCTTGGCACTATCATGGTTTGCATATGTTCATACATTAGATAGGGAACATATACACACACTCTTTGCATATGCTCATACATCATTAGAAATTGTTTTAAGGACAATGGATGCCCGTGTTTGATGGATTGAGTAGATGGTTGTTTGGATGGTAGGATATGCATTCTCCTTAGCTTAGAGATTTCGGGGACGAAATCCTTTAAGGAGGGGAGAATGTAACACCCCGTATTTCAGTTAATGCTAAAATTCACTAATTGCAGAATAAATAATCTCAAATGTGAGAATTGGGGGAAACGGGCTACGTCATTGCGTTTGTCTCGGAAAAATACGCAAAATAGAGTCCGAAATTTTGTAAATCGGAGTCCGTATGGCCCAGTTATGGCCCAATGAAGTTTGCAGAAAATTTAAAGTTAAAAACAGATTTAAAATTCAAATTCAGATTTAGAAAATAGAACCAGCGGGGCAGGCGGGAAAGTTCCCGCCCTAGCCATGTCGACAGGGCTGTCGACAGGCCTGTCGACTGGGAGGTCGACTGCCCTGTCGACTTTCCTGTCGACACGGGGTATCGAGCCACTTGGCCTGGATGCACCAGGTCTGGTTTTCTGGCTAGGGCTGGGCTGTGTTCTAGAGACTTCCTAAATCTGACGGACCTAATCTAACCTAGGGTTAATCCTATGGTCTAAAACACACCCTAATCCTATAAATACACCCTAATGCAAGCCTAATCCATACTAAAAATAGAAATGATGCCATCATGCCGCCAAAATCAAACCTAAGAGGAGCCTCCACTAGTTTATGAAGGAAGTTGCAAGCTAATCAACCTCTAATCATCATCTTCTTCATATTTAGCAACTAGTTCTACTTCATAAGTTTGCTAATCTTGGTTTTGGTGAGTTCCTATGCCTTTAGCAAGTAATTGCTAAACTAATTAGGATAGGATATTAGGAGGCTATGGATGTAAATGTGGATTATGCAAGTTGTGGTTGTCATATGTTATAAGTTCATATGTAAACTTGCCTCTTTTTATGATATGATGTGTCATGTAAGTTCATATGCAAGTTTTATGCAAGTTTATATGCAAGATCATATGCAAGTTAGTCTCTTTTTATGATATGCATAACATGTGCAAGTTTGCCTTTGTGATATGACATGATATGCAAGTTTATATGCAAGATTCATGTGCAAGTTAGCCTCTTTCTATGATGTGCATAACATATGCAAGTTTGCCTTTGTGATATGACATGGTATGCAAGTTCATATGCAAGTTTTATGCAAGTTTATATGCAAGTTCATATGCAAGTTTTATGCAAGTCATATGCAAGTTCATATGCAAGTTTTATGCAAGTTCATATGCAAGTTTTATGCAAGTTAAATGCAAGTTTGTCTCTTTTTATGATGTGCATAACATATGCAAAGTTGTCCCTATGTATGACGTGTTATGTAAACGAATTACGTGGGAAACGATGGGGTTAATATGCATGATTATAAAAAGGTGTAAAGTTGTTATGATTAAGCATAACATAAAATGAATGGACATGATTGGGAATTTACCTATTAAGTTAGGTCTACCCATGCTATGGAATTGGGAATTTACCTATTGAGTTAGGTCTACCCATATTCTTAAAAATGTGTAATTAATTAGGGATAATTAATTATGGGGGTGATTAATTAGGTGTAATTAATCAACTAAGACACGAGGTTGGACCCTTTTGTAGCGGAAGTCTGCCCGGAACCGACCGGCCATCCAGCGGCTACAAATGATTGGCCCAATGTGAGAGGTCTTAGTCATAAATCAAATACGTGATTAAAGTAAAGACACGAGGTTAGACCCTTTTTATGACAGAAGTCTGCCCGGAACCAACCGGCATATCCAGCAGTCATAAAAGATGGTCTAATGTGAGAGGTCTTTATGAGGTCATGATCTTAATTAATTAATTAAGAAACACTTAACCATATTAGCATGTAGAGGCACATGAGGGGTTAAGTGGGTGCCCTGGGTGGCATGAGGGAATCTAGTGGTTGCATTGGGTGGCAATAGAAAATACGGTTAGAATACTTAACCAAAGTGGAACATGTAATTAAAACATGATTAAAGGGTTAAGTGGTACACACTAGAAATGACAAGCTTAGGTGGGTAGCTTGTGGGGGCCCATTTCAACCAATATCCCAAACGTATCTTAGTGGACTCGACTCTAGTCGAGTGACGGGACACGCATATTGGGCTTGACTATAAGAGGCAAAACGGGGTAGCGGTGGCAACGCGAGTCCAATGGGTTTCATATGCGTGTGTGGACCCGGGCTGGTAGGTAAGACGTTGTTGCATCGTGTAGATATAACCCGTGCACCATTTGTTGTATCGGGCTAGCCACTTTGGGGGAGTGATACACCCCATTGTGGGGCCAGCACGGATATCTACGGTAGGGAGCCGATCGCTTGGGAGTAGTGGGTACACCTAGTGGAGATAGGGGCAGACGGCACCTATGTAGTGAGCTAGGGGTACACGAAACTACTGGGTAAATTTTCTAAGTCCTTGGGAGGGATCAACCTTTAAGTAGGAATGACTGGTGTGGTACAGTGTAGTAATTATCCTTGGGTGGGTAAATGCGTCTTTTTCGTTGTCTTAGTTCACTCTAAGTCTGATTGGCTACTGAGTGTAGTCATTTATCCCCAGTCACACCGTACCAAGTTATATCATATCCTTATTACTTTAATGATTACATTGTTAAAGTTGACTCGCTCAGACTTATGTCTGACCCCGTTGTTTTTATCTTTTTCCCAACCCTCAGGTTCTCAGAGTGGGCCCAGTACGAGTGGGCTTTGATCAGGCTGCTTTATTCTCTTTTGGAGCTTGGACCGTAGGAGTAAAGCTCAGCTTATCCTTTTCTTTTATGGCTATCAGTTCATGTATTGGGATTATGTATTTTTATTTATCAGGATGGATATTTTGTACTTGACTCTTATTATGGTTTTGTGATGTAACCAAACATGTTTTTCTTTCCGCTGAAATGAAATGATGTTTTAAATTCTCAAGTATTACTTATATCTGTCTTGTTGTAATTTTTCTGTTCTATATTCACTTAAAATACTCCACCGATGTTATGGCATTCCCTTAGCGAGTGATCATAGCGGGAGTGGGGTGTTACAATTTGGGTAAAATTATTTCATTTACCCTCTTTTCAAAACCATATCTTATCCGTCGATAGTCCAATGCTTCTCAACACTTGAACCGACCAACAAACACAATACAAATCATTTGTATATAAAATTTACAAATACGCTCTCATATGTATATACACACAACCTTGATCTAGGGTATTACTAACCCCATCTTTATCGAGTTACACCACAAAGCCAAGGTTATCACTAAACCAAAAGATCTGATACCACTGTAATGACCCAAGGTTTTCCGGTCCTAAAAATCGACATAAATACCTTTACAGTAAATTACGCCGACCTTGCAAACACCGAAAACACTGGACGTTATTAGAAAGAATTTAGAGGGTGAGGTAAGAGAGAAAGAAATATTATAATAGAAGAAGAAGAAGAACCAACACAACACAGAGTCTCACATCGCAGCAGAACAAAATATAATATAGAAATAAATCTTTATTGAGAGCTTTAAAATACTTACAATATCAGGGTACATCACATGATGGGACAGTTCTATATAACCTGTTCCCATATACAATACACAGCGGAATAGTAGCTATATAATATCTTACGTCTGGACTCTTCCTGCTTGTCTCTTCACAGCATTCGATAACCTGAACCTGTACACCCCGGGCTAATCCGAGCATTTTCAAAACACCGGGTCAGTCTAGTGAACCAGAGTGAGAAAACTCGCACAGTATTAAGGGTATCACACAACTGGTTTTAAAGATAAAATTTTTTCAAAGAAAAGGATAATCGTAAGACCAAATCCACACATAAACACGGACGGTTTTTACCTTATGATAACCCAAAACATTTTCTAAATCAATATCTTTTCTGATATAATAATAATGTTTAAATACAAGTAAATATCAATCTAGTGGAACGCTTGCATCTCACGCTCCATATATATAGTATACAATTAAAACCGCGGGCGCTAATTTGAGATTGGATTCCGACCTTAACAAGGTATGGGACCACCTGCCGATAGTGTATCTCTAGAGACGAATACACTAGGTTCAACAAGAACGTCTTGCAACCCGGCCCTCACATGAGCGTATCGAATGTGCATCACCAACGGTTGGACTCAAACCACTGTTTCTCGAAAAGGTACAGCATCGAATGTAGATTAAAGAAGCAATAGGAATTTCTCTAGATAGGTGATTATACACCCTAATGGGAGCGATCCACATAGCCGTGCTGCCTGCCCGATTTTTGTCATCTCCCGGCTGAAGAGGCTTGAGGTTTGAATTCCTTTTACAACACCTGACCACCATTTACTTTGAATGCCACATTGTCAGATCCGCCAGATATCACCAATTGGCATCTACAAAAATACTCTAGTTGGGAGCTAACCAACCATATCACGTTTGAAGAAATCAAAGTACGTGATCCTTTGGAAATACTCTGTCAGACACTCGTCCATACAAGTCATCCAAGAACAGGATGAACCGAAGGTACTCTCCTACTGCATCACATATAGTAATCACCCCATGGATCAGTAGCGAGAAGTCCTTGCAACCCGTAGATTCCGACCACGACAGAACCACAGTACATCTCTGGCTGTAGACCAGAGATTATTAGCCGTCTTTCCGTTTACGAATATCTACGGCCTTCAATGCTCCATTTCGGTCATCTTCTAATATCTTCACGTATTTGTTGGTCGGAATGGTTTTCGAATATAAATTCGATACCGGTCTTTCCGTACCAACAATCGTATTGGACAGGTTTGATAGTCGGTGGTTTAACTATCAAAATAGATAGTGTTTCAATCATGACAAACAAATGAGTTCACTGGTTTAGTATTCAGCATCTCTTGGCCTTTTAATTAAACATCAGTATGAAATATCCTTTATTTATTACCTGACAGAACCCAGCACTTATTGCTATTGGATAAAAACCCACCTTTCCATTATTTCAGTAATCGAAATAAACTATCACTAATCCTTTTTACCATCACAACTAATATCACCCTTAGATAGTCCTGATGTCGTTCAAGTTGGGGTATTTTAATTACCTCTCAGATCTTGATCAACAAAGTTCTTACCGAAAGATAAATAGGAGTTGTAATATAAAACCAAAATCTCATCTAATCTCAACGCAAATTCCATTTAAAAAGTATGGTTTCATAAACCTTCTTTCCTTTTGAAATTTTTTTCCTCGAATATACCACTAGTTCTTAATTCACTAATTAAGAAATCTTCTTCCTAAAACATCACTTTTAACTCTTCTTCTTTAATCAAACTCATTTTATAATTCAAATTTGATTACAAAATCTCACGACCCCTTTCTTTTACCAAATCCACTTTTACTACCCCTTTTTAACCCATTCGACAATTCCTTCTTTGAAATCTTATTTTTATCCCCTCCCTTTTTACTTAATCCATTATTAAGTAACTTTAATGTACACTTAACACCTTTACAAATTTAAAGCTTATTTACATAACCCTGGTCTATTATAAATTTTTTTGATCAAAGTTTCTTTTCACGTAACTTAAATAATTAAGTAACTTCATTTTTAAGCAATCATCTTCGCTTAAAATTCCTTTGTATAACTTGTTATACAAATTCAGGTTTTAAATATAAACCTGTTCGTAATTCTCTTTCACCATTCAATTGGATTACTCTTCAATTTCGAGTACTTTTTAAATGAATCTAAATTAAAAAGTATTTCTCTAAATTATTAAAATAATAATCTACTTTGGTAGTTAACTACTTTCATAGTTAATTCCTTTATTAAATTTTCCCTTTTAAAATCTTATTAAATTTAAAACAATACCATTTGATTTATTTCTCCTTCTCATACTTATAAATTTGATTCTCATTAATTAATAATAAATCAAATTTAAAATAAAACATTTATTTATTTTCCCTTTTATAAACCTTTATTTCAAATCATATGTTTCAAAATCTATTACCAGTTATAAAATAAATTTTATAAACTCATCCCTGTCGATTTGCCTGACGGTAAATTAACATCTATAAAACGATTGATTTTCTAAGCCATATGTTGCCAAAGACCCAACTAATACCGTCTATTGGTTTAAACTACACAGATGTTGAAATTTTAGTCAACAACCAATATTCAAATCAATCAATAAACAAAACCATCCAACAAATTCAAACCATTAAACACGTTTATTTTATAAACGTGACCAACAAGGTAAGTTACCTTTATTGGAACCAATCGTTAAAAACGATTTTGTATTTCACTGAAATTAAACGACGGTTTTATTTCATCAGTTAATTCAATAATAATTATATAACTAGCAAACAGTCAACCATCGACAAGCAGCGCACACAAAATAAAAACCCAATTTATATAAAAATATAAATGGGAAAACTGAGTGAGTTTAACTCATCTTGATTTTGTTTGGTCGTTAAACGTTGGGTTTTAATTAAATTAAACAACCGTTTTATTTAATTAAAAAAAATTCCTTACTTCCAATCATGACCGATGATGCTCCATCTCGAAGATCTTGTTTCCACGGTCCCAACGAGACAGACCGTGTTTAATTCTATTGATGTATGTGCAATATATCATTAAAACAATTAACAGAGTAATTTAATTGCCTAAACTTAAATTTTAATAATTAAAAAAAATGGGCCTTATACCTTTTGCTTCCGGCCCAAATACCTCCCAACCCGAATTTCTTACAAAACCAGCCATGTCCTCATAAAGATCGCCGCCTCTAAAAATGAAAACCTTAATCGGATCCCTCAATCCACCAAACATCTGCCGCCTCTAAAAAAATCTATGGCCGACTTCCTGTTCTTACTCCTCCCTTATTCTTCGTCGCAGAGCTGAGTTGACTGCACCGCCCCCTCCTACACGACCCTTTCTTCGATCATCCTCTCCGTTCCCTTCCTTCAAATGGTCTGCCAAACCCCATTCAACCTACTCAACACAGATCCGCCGATGAACCCCTCCGACGCCTCCCAGAAATGAGCGATCCACCTTCGACAAAGACGAGGGCTTCCAACTCGCAAAACCCTGAACCAAGCTAAGTGTTGTTAATTGATTATCATTTTATGTATTTTGATTTTTCAAAGTGTTCGACTTGTTTCCTCTCTATTGTAATTGTTCTCATAGTTCTGGGAATTATTGAAACACTCTACGAGTGTATATATAGTAGTTGATTTGAGATGAATGTACATCAGTGGATCAATCGTAGGTAGTCCAGTTATAGATCCTTAGGCCATTGGGTTTTATTTCCATTTCAGATTTTCGTACTGTTGATGGAATTGTTGATGGATGCTTGAGGGTTTTAACAAATATTTGTTGAATTTAGTATGGCAATTCGGTACAATTGGTCTGCTTGATGGACATATGGATTGAACTGTCAATGAATTCTCTATGGAGATTTTAAACTGTGAGGTGTAGATGTAAGATATATAGTACATTTTTTTTATACGAATTGTAATTCACTGTGTATCCTAGCTGTTCCAGTCTATCTGTATAGAATTTGATGCATAAATATATCCATATATTTGGGTTTTTCTTAGTAGTCCCTTTCACTTTCAATAGCTGTTCTAGTATAGCTTTTAGCTATACCTAGCTGTTCAATTCGGCCTTATAGGTTGATGTACATTTCCTAGCTATTCATTTCAATTTCTGTATATGGGTTTGATGTGTGGATCTATATTCAACTGTTTTTTTTTCTGATTCTATTATAGATTTGATGGTATAAACATATAAATATATGTTGTTTCCTTAGCTGTTCATATCTTCTATTAGATAATATCTTCTTTTCTTTAATTGTTTATTTGATTTTTCTTTCCGTAGTTGTTCTTAGATAGGCTAGCTACTGTTAGCTTAGGCGATTTGTTTTCTTTTCTTTTGCAGATTTGGTTTGTGGATGGTTGATGACAGCTTGATTTTGCAATATGCTCAACAGATGATTTTGAAAGGATTTTGACAATACCAGCGGAAAGAATATCAGAAAAGATTTCTCCATGTGCACTCTTTACTAGTGTTTTCCAGATCATCCAAAAATATTTTGCATAGTTTTCAACAAAAGATGGTGGTACGAGTAGGCAAATCTCACTGATTGACATAGAAATGTGTTTATTTTATGCTCTTATATCTTATCTTTTGTATATAAATAAATATTACTTGGGTATTGTTTTGTTACTTTTACAGATATTCCAACCCAGCCCGCATGCAACCAGAAATGTAGAGAAATAGAGTTTAATTTGATGTGTATTTGCATTTTGAAGAATTGTAGATGAAGATATCACATCTAGTTGCTGTTGGACAAGAAAAAGATTGATGACAAGGCTTTGCACATCACAAATCAATGAAGAAGTGTCAAGGAAACAAGAGGAAAAGAGAAAAGGCCCAAATTTGCTTTAATTATCAAAGGCCCGTTTATGTTCCTCATTGTAAACTAATTAGTGATGTAATGACCAGGCCCATTTACCATTAGGGTTAGGGTTAGGGTTTGGCTATCTACTCTATATATACCCTTGTAATGGCATTGTAGCCACCATCCTATCTCATCTCTTATTCCATTGTTCTAATAAAAGTTCTTCTTTCTCTTTTATTTTCTGCATTTTTTTGTTTTCTTAGCAACTAGTGTTGTCTATACGATTAGATTCGGTAGAACACTATTTGTATTTTGCACTCATTTGCATTAGTGATTTACCGTCTGATTAGATTCAGCGGAAATCCTAATTTTAATTCTTGTTGTTATTTCAATTTCTGCAATTTCAATTTCTGCTTTTATTATTTTCTTAGGTCAAATTGGATTTGATTAGATTCAAATCTAATTCATAGTTTTATTTCTTTTCCATTGAAATTGTGATCTGATCGTCGGTTCAGTTAGTCTGTTCTGAATCAAATCACAGTTTTAATTTTGTTTTGTTTTATTTTCAAAATCAACCTCCAAAGTTCGTCTAACACGCCCACGAAACATATAAATAATAAAATTTAACTTTCCTCCCGGTGTTCGACCTGTATGCTACACACCTGTATGCTTGCAGAATTTATTACTAATGTCGCGCTTTTCTAATTCATAGATTAGCGTCGATCAAGTTTTTGGCGCCGTTGCCGGGGAGGTAACGATTAAATTTTATTATTTATTTAATTTCTGATTCGTGTTAGTTTTTTTTCTTTTATGTTTATATTTTCATTTCGTTTCGCTGTATGTAGAAAAAAAAGATCTTGACTGCTTGATTTGGTATCATTGATTGCTTAGCTTAATCTTCTAAGCAAGAGAAAAAAAATACATGCCAAATTTCACTGATTTCATTGCCTTTCCTTTCTTTTATTTCTTCTCCTTTGTACAGATCTCTTTCTTCTTTTACAAGTCTCTCTAAAAAAAAAAAACATTTTCTTATCCTTATTTTCTTCTCTGCCACTACGAAAATCTCTCCTCCAAAACAAGCCTTCATCACCACTACAACACCGAAATCTCCTTACATCTCGCACTTTTTTGTCCACTACAATTCCTCACTCAAAAACGTTTATCCCCGATCATCACCAGTCCCCCACGTTTTCTCTGCCTTAAACCACCTCTCTTCTTCGTCAAAAAAAAAAGGGTTTCCTATTTTTCCCTTATTTCCTTACATATTCTTTTTTTCTCTCCTTACAAAATCACCTTCCTTTTCATCATCTACAAATACCCCTACACAGATCATCCCTCATCAAGTTTACAAACATCATCGTTGTTCATCTAGCACCAACGTGAATCAAACCGACCATCCACATCGTCTTGCTTTTCAAACACTCCACCACTCCTCAAACAATATCAACCAACACTGCTGCCATCCCTTCTGCCTCAACAGTTCACAACCTACCATACCACAATATCCATACTAACACCAATCAAACTCCACGTTCATCTACATCACGCAACCATCCTCCGCAGCCACCATATTCCCATCATTTCCCAGTGAACTCATCACGTAATTAAAAAAAAAAAAGAGAAAGAAAGAAAAAAATATCTGCCTTCCTCAAATCTGACAAACAGCCTTCATCATCGTACAAACCTTCATCAAAGGAATCCCCCAAGCCGAGATCTGAAACCTCCTCACCATTTGAAAACCGAAACCAATTCATTGATCGGAACCCCCCGAGTACTGCTCCAGTTTTTTCACAGTCCCTCATCTTCACGCTGCAAACCAGCATCGTTGTTTCCAAAACCACAAAACTGTTCTGCCATAATTCCATCGAACATAACAACAATCACCATCTACTCCAAAATCCGATACCACAGTTTGGAAGCCACCGTCCACTACAAAAGACTTGGACCATTCACCAACTTCTATCAAATACCCGAACTTTCCGTTGAGACTTCCCCAGTACTTCAAATCTCCAACCTTTGAAACCCATTCCTCTACAATCCGACCTCATAATCACCGTCCTCAACACCAGTCTCCATAAACAAACCACGTTCTCGCTCCATCTTACCACGCCCCCCGTCCAAATTACCACATCGCACCTCAGTTCGAACAAATCAAATACCCCACTGCGAGTTTAGAAAATAAAGAGTTGAGAGTTTTGAGCTTTTGGTCCAGTTCTTTTTCTTTGAAGTTGTTTCCGTGATTGGAGTAATTTATGGACCCAAATCGATTTGTTTTAGAAAATAAAGGGGCGATTTTGCTTTTGGACTGATTGACTTCTGATTTCTTTTATTTTTGGGTTCGAGTGTTTTTATTATTCTATGGTATTTTGATTCCAAGGAAACCAATCAAATCTGCGATCTGAGAGGGGCGTGGCGTCAGTTTTATAATTGAAGGGGTGAATATTGGGTAATTAAGCTCGGGTTTGCTTTGAAAGTTTGTTTAGCGGTCGGTTTAGTGCGTATGTTTTACTTTTGCTTTTTGTTAGGTTAGTTTTTCTTATTTTGAGTCAGTTTAGCCTAGTTTTTATTTTATTTTAGTTTTGTCTGGTCTTTGATTTTCTTGAGTCTCAGTTGTTTTGTGTTTTCATCGTTCTTTAGTTTTGTTTTTTCATTTTTATTCAGTGGTTTTAATTCTGAATCAGTTTTCCTCTAATCTTTTGTTTTAATTTTGTTTCTTTTTTTTTAAAAAAAAAGGAGAATATTTTTTAAAAACAGGTACAGCTCAAATTTAAAAAAAAAAGGTCTTAAAAAATTTTTTTTTCGGGCTCCTAGCCCGAACCCGTGCCGCAGCGCAGTCAAGCAATTAATAGAAGGGGACAACAATAGAAAACAGCGGACGATTCAGATGGGTTGGAGCGGTTGCACACAAAGTGGGGTGTGAACCCGCTAGCGCTTCTCAAATTCACTGGAGGACTGCCAATCAAGGTGAAAACTTTTAAAACTCTACAGGTGCTCTGCTGCAAAAGGGAAAAGAAAAAAAAATATAGACATTTGTTGTAAAAATTTTCTGCAGGGGCAGCGGCTTGAATGTAAATTTTAATTCTGCAATTTATATTTCTGTATCTGTTCTGTGACTGATATTTCTGAATTTGTGGTGTGGAACGGTCTTCCATAACTAATCACTCTCATCGATTTTCAATTTTAACACGTGATTTTGATTTTCAAAATAATATAACTGAAAAGTGGTGCTTTGTGAAGTTGACTGTCTCGTACAATTGGATCGTGGATATATATTAGTTCAATTTATTGAACTTTTAGCAAAAGAGGTTGCATACTACCCGTAAAAAATTGGTCGTATCCCTTAGTATTCATACTATACGTGAACGGCCATAAGACCCTCTTCCCCCTTCTAATTGAGTCAGTTAATTAATAAGAGCACAACTCGTTCTTTTACACTATTTTGAAGTAAGAATAATTTCTGTTTTGTCGTGGTTTCTTTAAAATGTCTGATTCAAAAAAATCATTGAGAGAAATGTGGGATAATAATCGGAGTAGACGTTCGCTTGAAGAGTATGAGTATGAAATACAACTCATGAAGCAAGATTTTCCAAAATTTGGTGAAGCCAATGTCAACAATTTTCAATATTTTCAAAATGACCAACATTTTCAAAACCATGATTATAATCGAAATGGCGATTTCAATTCAAATTTCAACAATTTCGATTATGGGCCACATCCACACGAAAATAGTTTTGAATCCCAATATACCTTTGATCAACATCAATACGGGGTTGGAAACCGATTCGAAAATAATTTTGAAAATGAAAATGATTTTCAAATCGATCAAAATTTCCAAATTTACAACCCACATCCAAATTTTGAATATGACCAAAATTGCAATTTTCCCTCGAATTTTCACAGTTTTGGTTATGAACCTAATTTTCAAAATCAAAATGATTTCCAATATCATTTTTCTGAAAATTCAAACAACTACCACATTGGAAATAATATTGATTGTGAAATTGATGTGGACTATAATTTTGATCATCAAGAAATCCAAAACGATAGCCCTCAAATCGACGATTATGAGGAATGTCATTTTAATGAGAGGGCAGAAATGCTAAATAAAAAGATGGATGAACTTCTTTGTTTAATGGCGTCTTATAAAGAACAACAAGAGCAACAAAATCAAATTCAAACATGCGATGGATCAGAAAATAATCCAAGTTCTACTGACATTGAAAATTTTCAAATAACGACTTTGGAAATTGAGAATAACGATTTAAATGAAGTTGTTCAAAATTCAGCAAGTGATTTGGATTTCAACTCTTTTTGGGAAAAAGATTTAAGCTTGGATTTTGATCTTTCTTGTTCAGACTGCGAGAAACTTGAAATCTTTGAAATTGGACCAAATGAAAATGGTGAATTTTTCAAAAACACAGAAGTGGAAATGGATTTTAATGAACATGAATTTTTTGGGTTGTACGAGAATGAGTTGCCAAATGAGGATGAAACAGAATCAGGCCACGAATCCAAGTTTGAAACTTTTGATTTTGAGATTTCAAACAAACTTGAAATTGTCAGTGTCGAAAATACGTTGTCAATTAATGATGAGAAAAGTGATCACATAGTATTGAACAACACTCAGATTTTAAATTTCACTGAATTTATGTACGATCACAAATTTTTGAAAAATTACACTGACAAATTTGTTGAATACATGAATTACTTTTGGAATGCTGGCCTGATTGAAAAACTTCAGGTTAGGACGACCCTGGATATTTATCTCCTGGACTACAAATCGAGGTATAAAGATGAGATGGTTTTCAAAAACTCTTACTTTTTAGAAAACATGTCTAGACACAGTGGGACTGGAACTCATAGGGCAAGAACCAAGTGTGGGGGAAAAAGTTGGTGGCACTCTTTGCATCGCATGCATCGCAAACACATATATCATTGTACATATGATTTTCATTCGCATATAGTGGCTAAACTCCATTTCATTCTTCAAATAATTTTGCATCACATTCACCTTTGGGTGCGATCTTTCAAATTTAGGAAACGTTCACAGTGTGGACACTGTTTAGTTCAAGTGTGGGGGGGAGTCTGCATTTCATCCATTTTCATTTTTCTTTGTTTTTTTGTTTCTTTTTACTTTCAGCCATTTTAGATTGTAGTGACATACCATAAATTTTTTTTTCTTTGAAATACGACTCATTTTCAATTGATATAGCAAAATAAGTTTACAATTTTTAGCCAGTTGATAGTATTTTTCTCTCTCAACTTAGATCGAATAGGAAATATAATGAAAAGTTTAATTTTGAGGGATAATAGTGTAACCGGTACATAGGGAGATTCTTAGGTGATGGCCATGAAATCTATTCTATATTGTAGACTTTGTTAAAATAAGTGGAGGACTTAAAATACTTATATTGGCTTTTCAAATATTTAAAACTAAGTTGTGTTAAGTTGAATTCGCGTAACTCTCTTTTGTGCTTATATTTTCGATAATAATAATAGTATTCCAAGGGTATCCAACATTGCTTGTATATCGAGCGTTGGTGTGCAAACCCGCCAAGCTCTATCCGACACGTTGTTGACAAAGTCAAAGTCGGAATATCTTGGTCTCATTCTATGAGATTGGACACCTAAGGATTACCGACACGTTGTTGACAAAGTCAAAGTCGGCCTGCACAATCCGCCAAGCTCTTTACCTACTCTCCGTTAGTCCGCGAGGCAGTGCATGGGTGGTAAACCTTGGTCTTTTTAGGTGTATGTACTTAATCATAAATCTTAAAATTTTATAGAATAAAGAATAAGCGATGATGCCCAAACACTTCTTGATCTTATTGATTTGACTAGCCATACATGAGAAAATTAGAATACCACTTTGCAAATTGTGCCAAGCAAACGAAGAATCTATTTCATGGTTGCACTATGTTATCGACCGAACCAACTGGCCAAACTGGAATTTAACATTTGAAAACTTGATTTATGTTGAAAATTTGTGACAAGTTGAGGTATCTAAAATAAAATCAACTGAGTAGAAATTATTAACTTAATTTGTTGTACCACTTTCCTGAAATAAGTCGTGTTGTCATTTTTCGTTTTTATTTTTGCATATGTCCATTGCATTCATGTAGTTTCATTATAATCATAGCATACTGCATTTGGATTTTGTGGGTAGTATCCGCCGAAAACCCTCACGAGACACCACTCGTCCTACTAGGGACACCTAGAGGTTTAACGGCTTGTTGCATACGCTCAATGCAATCGTGTTTCCTACGAAAGTGTGACCTATCTAGTTAGTTTTTCATTTCTTGTTTTACTCGAGGACGAGTAAAAGATAAGTGTGGGGGTATTTGATTGACATAGAAATGTGTTTATTTTATGCTCTTATATCTTATCTTTTGTATATAAATAAATATTACTTGGGTATTGTTTTGTTACTTTTACAGATATTCCAACCCAGCCCGCATGCAACCAGAAATGTAGAGAAATAGAGTTCAGTTTGCTGTGTATTTGCATTTTGAAGAATTGTAGATGAAGATATCACATCTAGTTGTTGTTGGACAAGAAAAAGATTGATGACAAGGCTTTGCACATCACAAATCAATGAAGAAGTGTCAAGGAAACAAGAGGAAAAGAGAAAAGGCCCAAATTTGCTTTAATTATCAAAGGCCCGTTTATGTTCCTCATTGTAAACTAATTAGTGATGTAATGACCAGGCCCATTTACCATTAGGGTTAGGGTTAGGGTTTGGCTATCTACTCTATATATACCCTTGTAATGGCATTGTAGCCACCATCCTATCTCATCTCTTATTCCATTGTTCTAATAAAAGTTCTTCTTTCTCTTTTATTTTCTGCATTTTTTTGTTTTCTTAGCAACTAGTGTTGTCTATACGATTAGATTCGGTAGAACACTATTTGTATTTTGCACTCATTTGCATTAGTGATTTACCGTCTGATTAGATTCAGCGGAAATCCTAATTTTAATTCTTGTTGTTATTTCAATTTCTGCAATTTCAATTTCTGCTTTTATTATTTTCTTAGGTCAAATTGGATTTGATTAGATTCAAATCTAATTCATAGTTTTATTTCTTTTCCATTGAAATTGTGATCTGATCGTCGGTTCATTTAGATCTGTTCTGAATCAAATCACAGTTTTAATTTTGTTTTGTTTTATTTTCAAAATCAACCTCCAAAGTTCGTCTAACACGCCCACGAAACATATAAATAATAAAATTTAACTTTCCTCCCTGTGTTCGACCTGTATGCTACACACCTGTATGCTTGCAGAATTTATTACAAATGTCGCGCTTTTCTAATTCATAGATTAGCGTCGATCACTCACCAAAAAAAAATATGTGGTGCCATGAGGGTTCTACAGCCAATCATTTTGGCTATCTTCGTTTTATTCGAAGAAAATATGGTGAAACTTTGTGGACGTCATGTTCTTTGTAAAGATTTTGACATGTAAATAAAGATATTTGATTCTTGTTAGGTGTTCATTTTCTATTTTTACTTCCTGTTCATACTCTGTGGAACTTGATGTACAAATACATTCTTGTTTAAATGTAATCTTCCTTTGTAATGAACATTTACATTTTTATTTTGTATGTCTTGATATATATATATATATTATTGTAAAGGTTCCCATCCTTATTCAAACCCAGTTGTCCTTATTTCTTTTTATATGTTTTACTTAGACTTTGTTTGTTTGGTCAACAAATATGCTGTGTATTCAAGTTCCATACGTTTGCCGAACCAAGTGAATCGTTGATAGTAATATCTATATATATATATATATATATATACAAACATACCTCTATGTAGAGAAAAATTGTATTGAAAAATATGCTCCATGTTTTTGTTGTACCCAAGCTTTGTTTTGGTCTATCAGTTAAAACTTATAAAATCTTAACACAACAAAAATTAAATTCAAATAGCTAAATTAATGAAAATAGATTAACATCATTTCCAAATTTCAGTTAGTATAGAGTTCAAAACTCAACAGTTAAATCTCTGCTTTTAAATGGTATTCCATTTATATAAAATCCTTTTGTATTTAAAATAAATCGTTATAATTTAAAAATGATTTCACAACGACTATTTTAAAATTTGATTTAGCATAACTAACAAATTATAATACGAAATATGAAATTTTCACTTTCATATGAAAACTATCATCAATACGGTTCCAACGTCCCTCTTTTCACAGAAATCCGACTTATATCGAATCCTGTATACTTAGTTAAAGTTCAAATCGAAAATTTCGAACTACCGCGACATTTCGAGCTCGTTTTATAATTATATAAATATATAACGCTTAAACATCGTTTTAATTAACGAATTAAATATTAAAATTCTTTAATATTCCAAATAAAATATTTAAAATAATAAATTAAATACTTGACGGCCAAAAACACGGGTCGTTACACAATGTGAGAGGTCATAGGCCCAAATTAAATGCGTGACAACTGTATGGACACGTGGTTAGGCCCGTTTGTGGGGTAAGACTGCCCGGACCTGCCCGGCAAATCCAGCAACCACAAAAGGGTGGCCTAATGTGAGAGGTCCTACATGGGTGCGATAGTAATAAATTAAGTAACACTTAACCAAAGAAAAACATGTGGTGGGACATGGGGTTTAAGTGGGTGACACGTGGGTGACATGTGGGAATACAAATAGTAATACTTAACCAACATAACATGGTAATTAGACCAGGGGGTAGGGTTAAGTAAACTAAGAAAGTTTAACCAAGAAAACGTGTTAATCAGACAGGCAGGTGGGGTTAAGTAAATAGAGAACACTTAACCAATATAACACGTTAATTTGATACGTGGGTTGGGTTAAGTAAAGTGAGAACACTTAACTAATACAACGGGTTAATTAGACAAGTGGTTGCGGTTAAGTAAAAACACTTAACCATTATAATATGACTAGTAGTTAGGGTTAAGTTAACATGCACTTAACTAATGTAATGTGATGTGTGGTAAGGTTAAGTAACAACTGAGGGTAACATTTAACTGTCACAACATGATAAGTAGGTGGGCTAAGTCAACATACACTTAACCAATATGACATGACATGCGGTGGGGTTAAGTTAACACAAGGGAAGAACACTTAGCCGGTATAACCAGACTTGCGGTAGGGTTAAGTAAACACGTGAAGGTAACACCTAACCGGTATAACAGGACACGCGGTGGGGTTAAGTAAAACAACAGATCACACTTAACCAATCCAACATGAATACTGAGAAAGGTCAAGTTAATAAGAAACACTTAACCATTAAATACACGTGCTTGAATCAGTAGAAGGGTTAAGTACATATCGGGTTGGTGGGTAATATTAGTAAGTATAGGCCCACACACACTTAACCATTAAATACATGTCAGGGTTGGTAGGTAATATCAGTAAATGTAGGCCCACACACTTAACCATCAGGAAACCCTAGTAACGGGGACCCTTTTCAGCAGTAACCCAATAAGGTGTATCAGGATACCCTGAAACTAGGCAGGGTGGGGCACGATTATTGGGCTGATTGTAAGCGGTCAAATCAACGGTGGTGGTGTAGCAGTGTAGGTTCTAACGGGGTGCGGGCGTGCACACACTCCGGCGCTGAAAAATTAGGCACTGGGCGCCAGAAGTATACCTGTGCATTCTAGATTGTGTCGGGCCGCCACCATGGGACTTGATACACCCCATGGTGGGACCAGCATAGGTAGCTAAAATCTTTCGGGCCGTAAGACACATGTGGTTATACGAGTAAGGAGCCGATCGATAGGGTAGTAAGAGTACATCTAACATCTTCATGGTAATTGGGCTGATTGAGGTGGAATGCTCATACTAGATGTATACCTGAAGGCTACCACAACTGCGGTGATTGGGATCGCATTGCAATATTAGCATTTGATATAAATGACTAGTTAGGACACTAGTTAGGTGGTGAAGAGCAAATATATATCATTTTAATTTTGAAGCTTGAAAACCTTGCGATGTTATTCTTGATAGAAACCATGCGATGTGATACTTGATAGGAATTATGGGATGTTATACTTGATTTATCGTGCCTGTAGCTTATCTTGTCATCATGCTTATGTTTACTTTCAGTTTATTCATGCCATATTATCTTTACCTGTTTTTATGCTGAAAGTCACTAGGACTTACTCAGTCTTTATGACTGACCCGTTTTGTTTTGCCTCTTTTTCTTCCGTTCCCCCCTCCTCAGGTTCACATGGTGGGATTACAGCTTAGTTCGGATCTTACCAAGATCCAAGGCTATTTCATGAAGGCTTGGATTGCTCTTGGCTATGGCTTACTTTTCTTTATTGGGGAATACTATAATTTATTTTTATGCTTCTTTGTTTTTGAGCAAGACAGGTATTTTAGCTATGTATTTGGGTATCGGAAGTTGATGTGCTTTTATTGTAAACAATTCTATTTAATAAATGATTTGAAGTACTTCTACTTTACGTTCCACTATTTTATATATGTCTGTCTTGTAATATTTCTGTTCCTGTATCCATAATGCTCCATTGAAGTTAAGGCATTCCCTTTGTGAGTGACCATAACGGAAGTGGCGTGTTACATTTGGTATCAGAGCAGAAGATTACCAGACTGTGCAAAAGTTTTCAAAACCCTTCTGAACTAGTTTTCAAAACATTTACAAAGAAGAAAATTTTCATGAAAATTTTGTTTTGATAAAAAGGCATATTCCCCAAAGCCATATGCACTATCTTTTGATTCTCTCTTGAAATCTCTCCTCTCTCTTTTCACCATAGTTTCGAAGGCATCCGACATATGTCGGAGGGCAAAGAAGTGCCCAACCTCCATCTGTAGCCGCAGTAGTCCCATCTGCGTCTAATCTTACTTCAAGCTTTGTAGAGTTGCCGTGCGATGGAGGTAGCTTCCGAGAAAACTTATCAATAAGCTATACAAGGATAGTAAGAACATAAGGAACACAAGCCTAAGGATGAGAAACTTGGTGAAATGCTTAATCCATGCAAGAGGAAAAAGTTGAAAGGAAAGAGGCCAAAGTGAAAGAATAGTAAAACCCATGACAAGAGAGAGTATCTTTAGTATGGTAAGAAGGGACGTGTAGTTAAGTATTATAGGACAAGGACAAGGGCAAAGGACAAGATCGTCGAGAGGGCAATTGTATGCTCTCACTACTAGCGTACCTAAGAGAGGTGGTAACGTTTCTGTTAAAGGTTTAGCTTTTCTTTTCTATCATCCCCCTAGAACTTCGTTTTTGTACATCGCATCGTTTTAATTCTGCTTCGATAGTTGAGTCTCTGCACCTTAATACTAGCGTATTAGAAGATCCCATTTTCGTCCCAAAATCCTGTTGGGGAATCGGCTCATTTATTCATGACTTGTTTGGATTTGAGAATGTCTATGCTAAGTGTTGAGTTTAGAAGTATTGTTTATGTTTTGGGCTATGGGTTGATTCTAGCAATGGAGTGGTTATCCAGTAAGGGTGACATTCTCGGTTTTGAAAAGAGGGTAGTTAGACTTTTGACTTGCCTTGGTAATACCCTCGAAGTCGCGTGTAACCTTTAGGGTTCTATCATGATTAGTTACCTAGAATCTCTTGACACATTTATTGGTAATTTGTAATCCACTCGAGTAGTGTTTGCCACTAAGGCGGATGGGTCATTTCGCTTATGCATGAGTTGTAGAGAATCACCTTAGTAAGTACATTTGGCAACATGGTTGACATCTATTTATTTCCAAGAGATAGTTCTTCTGCGTGGAATACTTGATAGTAAGTGTACGAGATCCAAGATTCACTAGTGAATTTTGGAGAGCTTGCATGAAACCATGAGTACGCAGTTATGTTTGAGCCGAGTATACTAGAAGGAGAATAAGTGAAAGTGGAACGAGAGGCAACAGTGAAATGAGTTCCAACTCATATTTTGGGAACAAGAATTGAGAAGCTACGAAATTGTAAAGTTAAAGACGGTCAAAGCACAATGGAGTTAAGCTCAAGAGAATGCAACTCAGAAGATTGAAGACTAGATTCGCGCATCATATCTCTTTTTAAGAATATATCCTTGATCCATCTTTTCCTGTAGAGCTTACTGACATGCTATCTTTTGTGTATATCCTCTTGGTCCTATTCTCAATCCAATTTCTGTTGCAAACCCCATAGGGAGTATGACTCATCTGTTAGTAACACATGTTGGGGCTTGAGGATGTTCGTTGGGTTGACTAAACTTTTTTGGTTTTATAGGATATGGGTTAGTTTTAGGAAGGGATTTCTTGTGACCTAAAAGGAGTCCATCATGCTTAGTTTCCTAGAAACATATATATATTGGTTGGGTTGAGTAATTCTTTGGATGTCAGCCTGATGTTGATTTCGGTCTTCGGGGCTGATGCTTAGGGAGTTCTTCTCCTAATCAGGATATATGTGGCGTAGATTTCCATTTTTGACATTGCCTAATGGGCACAAAGTTTTTACTTGCTTCTATCATTCGACTATATCTTTGGATAGGAACAATTGGGTGTAAACATGTGTTTGAGACATGTTATGATTGATGGTTGCAAGTGGTTGCTCGTGGATGCAATTAAACACATTAGGCACTAGATCGGCTCCGTCACCTTTCATATTGCATATGCATGAGTGTTTATACTTGTTTGTGGATGAAATTGAATGTGTTATCATGTGAATGTTGCATATGGATGGATGTTTGTGCACACATATAGTGTTTATGTGACTAGGACTATTTGCATACATGTTGGACTCATGGCACTAAACATATTTTGCTTCTAGAAGATCAATCAGGCCTGATCATTTGCATTAGATAAGGAACATATTCACACACTTTCTGCATATGTTCATATAGCATTAGAGATCTTTTAAAGGACAATATTTGCTTGTGGATGATGTTTTGAGTAGATGGATGATGGATGGTAGGACACATTATTCTTAACTTGAAGATTTCGGGGATGAAATCCTTTAAGGAGGAGAGAATGTAACAACCCGAATTTTAATAACATATTAAAATCATAAATCAAGGCAGAATTAAATCTTAAAATAAGAATCATGGGAAACGGGCTGCGCCGTTGCGTTCATCTTGAAATTCTGCGTGGAATAGAGTTCGAGTTTTCGAAAATCGGAGTTCGGATGAAAGAGTTATGGCCTTCGGAAGTTCCATGAAATTTCAAACAGCCCAGACCCAGGTCGACCCTAGGGTCGACCATAGTGTCAACCTCCCTAAGACCAGGTCGACCCTAGTGTCGACCATAGTGTCGACCCTCCCCCCTCATTTCTGAGTCCAAACCTAGTTCGTTCTGGTTGGCTGGCTGAGTCTGTTCTTGGGCCTGTGACGAATTTGGATGGTTCGGATCAGTTCTAGGGTTTATCCTAGGGCCTAAACTAGTTCCTACACCTATATAAAACATACTAAGGCCTAAACTAATTCATACAATAATTCATATGACACCGAAATGCTGCTGGAATCTCTCTTGAGCCATGGCCGCCGCCTCCAAATCAAAGTACAAGCATTCAAACTCAAATCAATTCAAAGAACAAAGCTTCAACAAT
This sequence comes from Allium sativum, assembly GCA_030737875.1. NCBI lineage: Eukaryota > Viridiplantae > Streptophyta > Magnoliopsida > Asparagales > Amaryllidaceae > Allium > Allium sativum. Next base: position 152,257,310 of record CM060924.1, on the reverse strand, counting down.
GATTCAAACAATAAATCAGCAACACCGCAACATTTCTACAACAAATTCAGTTCTTAATTCATTAGCCATGCTATGTAAGTTCTAATTATTTTCAGATCCAAATATTAATTATGATGTGGCCATGGAATAAATTGGAATTCGATTTAAGTATGTTTATCGATTCTGATCTATTTCTGTTGCTCCTTGAATCTTGAGTTTTGAGACTTGTCTATCTTTATGCCCATGACAAGTTTATGATCTATTCAGAAGTTTTCTTGATTCGTAATGACATTATCATCAAGTTGTAATATTCATGCCTATGATGATGTTTTCCCCTGATCTCATTTTTATTCAATTTCTATCTCCCCCAATTTATTTTCTTTTCATGAACCTTGGTCAATTTCGTACCTTGGCCTAAAATCGCGATTTGTGTAACACCCCACCTCCGCTAGGGTCCCTCACAAAGGGAATGCCCTAGTTTTGGAGGGGTATTATCTAGTAAACAGGCACAGAGATAACACAAGACAGAACATAGATAAAATAGTGTATATAAACCAGCGGATATAAATTTAAAAACCGAATCTCATTACTGAAAAATAGAGTCAAAACCTCTTACATCAAATGTGCTTAAGATATTATTCCAATACATTAAAATTCTAAAGAAGAAAATACTTAAAATAACATAAGTAAATCATTATTCCCCAAAATAGCAAGAGTGCCGCCATAGCATAGCTCAAGACCAAACCGTACATGAGCTGTCAGAATGCAAGCAAAGTCCAAGCTAAGAGCTAGAGTTTCCTCCCTGAGAACCTGTGGGGGGGAGGGAACGAAAGACAAAGAGGTGAAAAGAAAACGGGTCAGTCAAAAAGACTGGTAAGCCTTAGTGACTATCAGAATTGAAACTAGTAAAGTTAACAAGACATGAATAAACTGGAATTAAACATAGGAATGATGATAAGTCTGGCATGATAACTCAGCTAACAAGATAACTTAAGTCCAACATTGCGTATTCAAGATTCGTCGTACCAACTATACTGGTATACTAATCCCGTGTCAACTATAAATCAAGAAATAATCCTTTGGCCCAATATCGTGAAGTGACCCAATTCGGGGTCCAACGGTACGATCTAATCGATCGGCTCCCTACAAGTCTAGCTCATCGTGTGTCTGTGTCATATGGCCCTATCACGAATGTAGTCACCTGTGCTATGTCCACCATAGGGTGTATCAAGCCCTAGGGTGCCAACCACCGACACGAATCAAGAATGCACAGATGATCCTACTGATGCCCAATCCCTACTTTTTCAACTCCGGACTAAGTGCACGACCCTAGTCCGCCTGAACCTACAATGGCGCACCAACTCAGCCGTCGTTCTGGTCGCTTACAATTAGCCCAGCAGTCGTGCCCCACCCTGTCTAGTCCCAGGGTACCATGACACATCTAGTGGGTTACTGCTGAAAAGGACCTCGTAACTAGGGTTTCGTCCAGCAGGTTAAGTTGTCATTTAAAATCGAGACTTAACCCCATCTACGTGTCATGTCAAATTGACTAAGTGTGTCGTTCTAGTTCAAGACTTAGTCCTACGAATCATGTGTCAAGTTGGTTAAGTGTGTTCAAGCGATTCATGACTTAACCCTATCAAATCAACGTGTCAAATTGATTAAGTATATTCAAGTGGTCCATGACTTAACCCTATCCTGTGGCATTCATTTACTTAGTGCACCCCTAACCTCTCACATTAGACTTGGTTATGGTTACTGGATGTGCCGGGCGGGTCCGGGCAGCTTTACACCATAACCTAGTCTAACCTCGGGTTTTGAGTGTGATATGACCAACTACAAAAATTGGGTCCTATTGTTTGCAATTATTGGATTCGTCGGGCGGTTCCAGGCAGATTTATACTGCAAACTCAACCCAACCTCGAGTTGGCCACGTTCAAGTTATCTAAGTGTCATGTCCCAAATTTATATTTCTAGCATAATTTCATGTCACGTTTCAATGTCATGTTTCGTGTCAATATCATAGCCAATTTAAGTTTTCCTAATCTACCCAAAACGTATCCCAACGTACGTGAATTCGCATAAATACAACATGTCAAAATAGGGAATAACACAAGAAGGATAGTTATAGGATGGCAAAGGTGTTCGCAAGTTAAGCATGATGATTATAACATTTCAGGCATATGAAATAGGGTCTCACATAACAAACTTGGCAAAATAAGGTGATAGACATGACAATGGGTGACATAAGATAATAAACCCAATATGTGAATAATAATGGTTTCAACATCACAGGCATGTCAAGATAAAGGTCATGAGGGGTCTTAGGTTTAAACATGAATATGCCCCAAATCAAGTTCAAACAATATTCCTACAAGTCAAAGATTTACATGAATAGATCTAGGGTGTACAGAACTAGGTCCAAAGAAATAGATCTAAAAGGGATAGTCATAGATCAAAGATATACAAGAATAGATCAACGGTAGTTATCATGTTTAGGTTCAATTTAATTTTATACATGTCCATTATTAAATTTACAGTTTAGATCTAAGAGTAACTGGGCTTACAGATCGTGGTCTAGAGAATTAGAAAGCAAAAGAAGCATAGAAGAATCTCTAGAAATCCCCAAACTTGCAAAGCTCTAACGAAGTCTTGAATAGCCTCCTTGTTCTCTATCTTCTAGTCAAAACTTTAGCAGCATAAGATCAGATAAGAATGTGTTAGAGAGTCTAGTGTCAGGGGCTGTATATATATAGGGTTTAGGGAGCTGAACCTGGACAGGCAACAAGACCAGAAACATCTGACCCAAAAACAGTCTCGGGGACCAGGTCGACACCAAAGTCGACTGCGCAGTCGACCTGGTCTGGGGGTGTCGACGGCCCAGTCGGCTCCCCAATCGACCTGGTCTGGGCGGGATTTTTTCTGCCCAGTCTGCCTGGGTTTGAAATTCGAATTTGAACTTGAAATCCGAACTGTTTTGAATTCTGAAAATTTCTGAAACTTTGGGGAGCCATAACTTGGTCATACGGACTCCGATTTTCGAAAACTCGGACTCGATTTCATGCAGAATTACGAGAAGAACGCAATGGCACAACCCCTTTCCCATGATACTTATTTTACAATTTAATTCTTCCTTGTTTTCTTGTTTTAACATGTTATAAAAATTCGGGTTGTTACATTCTCCCCTCCTTAAAGGATTTCATCCCTGAAATCTTCAAGTTAAGAAGAATGTGTCCTACCATCCAATCATCCATCTACTCAATCATCAATCACAGGCATTCATCATCCTTAAGAGATTTCTAATGATGTATGAACATATGCAAAAAGTGTGTGTATATGTTCCTTGTCTAATGCAAATGATCAGGCCTGATTGATCTTTCTAATGCAAAATATGTTTAGTGTCATGAATCCAACATGTATGCAAATAATCCTAGTCACGTAAGCACAATATGTGTGCACAAACATTCATCCATATGCAACATTCATACGACAACACATTCAATTTCATCCATAAATAAGTATAAACACTCATGCATATGCAATATGAAAATGTGTCTGAGCCGATCTAGTGCCTAATGTGTGTTATGCAACCACGAGCAATCACTTGCAACCATTCGCAAACATCAACCATAACATGTTTAAAATACATGTTTACATTCATAGGATTCTACCTAAGGTTCTCAAGACAGGATCGAAAGGATATACAAGATAAAACAGAGTATCTAGGAAAAAGAAGTTAAAGATGTTCCCCTAGAAGGTCCTTCTTGCGGTCCTTGCCCTTGCTTCTTAGGGCAGTTCTTGCTGATGTGTCCAGTTTCACCACATTGAAAACATGCTCCTATCTTCATCTTCTTCTTCCTACTGTCCTGGACTATATGCCCATCAATTTCACAGAAGTTGCATTTCCTTTTCTTATGAGACTTGTTGTCATTGTTGTTGCTGTTCTTCTCTCCATTCTCGGAGTCTACCTTCTTGTCTTGAGACTCATTCGCCTTGACCTTCTTCTTGCCATTCTCGTCTTCTTCATGAAGTAGGGCCATATTCACCATGCTTTCAAAGGTCGCCCCCATGGGTACATGAGTCATGGCCATAGTGTGGAGTGGCTCGCTCAATCGTCGAGCAAAGCGTAGAGCCTTCTTCTCAGCCGTGTTGACTAAGTCCAAAGCAAACCGAGCAAGCTGATTAAACTTATTCACGTATTCCCTAACTGACAAGTCTCCTTGCTTGAGTGCCAGGAACCTCTCCATCTGAAGTCTCTCTTCTGCGGATGATAAAAACTTAAGCCCAAACCTCTCTCTAAGTCTGCCCAAGTCTCAATTAGCCTAGTAGCGTTGGTGACTTCCCACCAAAATGCAGCTTCCTCTTTCAACAACCATGCTGCCAACTGAACTTTCCCATGATCCTCCATATCTAAAATAACAAACAAGTCTTCAGTCTCTTTTAGCCAGTTTCGCGCCTCAATGAAGGTTTCAGTTCCAATGAAGTTCTTGTCGCCCATTGCTTTAAAGACTTTGCATATTTTGGCGAAGGAGGTACCAGGAGGAGGAGGAGGAGGAACCTCAACCACTGGAGGAGGAGGAGGAGGGATGTCTGTCGGGCCCGCGCCGTTGGCCCTAGCTTCCAAGTATCTTCGGAACCAGCTAGGTATGGGTACTCACTCAGGAAGGTTAAGATCAGACATGCTTAAAAGCGAAAAAGGAAAAAGATTCAAAGGAGGAAACAAAGAAAAGTGCTAATGGCTTTTGGGGAATAGCCTTTTTAAAATAAACTTTTCTTGAAAAATGCTTCTTTGTAAACGGTTTTAAAAATAGTTTCAGAAGGTTTTTAAAGCTTTTGCCCAGTCTAGTAACCTTCTTCTCTGATACCAAATGTAACACCCCACCTCCGCAAGGGTCACTCACAAAGGGAATGCCCTAGTTTTGGAGGGGTATTATCTAGTAAACAGGCACAGAGATAACACAAGACATAACATAGATAAAATAGAGTATATAAAGCAGCGGATATAAATTTAAAAACCAAATCTCATTACTGAAAAATAGAGTCAAAACCTCTTACATCAAATGTGCTTAAGACATTATTCCAATACATCAAAATTCTAAAGAAGCAAATACTTAAAATAACATAAGTAAATCATTATTCCCCAAAATAGCAAGAGTGCCGCCATAGCATAGATCAAGACCAAACCGTACATGAGCTGTCAGAAAGCAAGCAAAGTCCAAGCTAAGAGCTAGAGTTTCCTCCCTGAGAACCTGGGGGGAAATGAAAGACAATGAGGCGAAAAGAAAACGGGTCAGTCAAAAAGACTGGTAAGCCCTAGTGACTTTCAGCATAGAAACTAGTAAAGTTAATAAGACATGAATAAATTGGAATTAAACATAGGAATGATGATAAGTTTGGCATGATAACTAAGCTAACAAGATAACTCAAGTCTAACATTGCGTATTCAAGATTCGCCGTACCAACTATACCGGTATACTAATCCCGTGTCAACTATAAATCAAGAAATAATCCCTTGGCCCAATATCGTGAAGTGACCCAATTCGGGGTCCAACGGTACGATCTAATCGATCGACTCCCTACAAGTCTAGCTCATCGTGTGTCTGTGTCATACGGCCCTATCACGAATGTAGTCACCTGTGCTAGGTCCACCATAGGGTGTATCAAGCCCTAGGGTGCCAACCACCGACACGAATCAAGAATGCACAGATAATCCTACTGAGGCCCAATGCCTGCTTTTTCAACTCCGGACTAAGTGCACGACCCTAGTCCGCATGAACCTACAATGGCGCACCAACTCAGCCGTCGTTCTGGTCGCTTACAATAAGCCCAGAAATCGTGCCCAACCCTGCCTAGTCCCAGGGTACCGTGATACATCTAGTGGGTTACTACTGAAAAGGACCTCGTAACTAGGGTTTCATCCAGGCGGTTAAGTTGTCATTTAAAATCGAGACTTAACCCCATCTATGTGTCATGTCAAATTGACTAAGTGTGACGTTCTAGTTCAAGACTTAGTCCTACGAATCATGTGTCAAGTTGGTTAAGTGTGTTCAAGTGGTTCATGTCTTAACCCTTTAAAATCAACGTGTCAAATTGGTTAAGTATATTCAAGTGGTCCATGACTTAACCCTATCCGGTGGCATTCATTTACTTTATGCACCCCTAACCTCTCATATTAGACTTGGTTATGGTTACTGGATGTGCCGGGCGGGTCCGGGCAGCTTTACACCATAACCTAGTCTAACCTCGGGTTTCGAGTGCGGTATGACCGACTACTCACATTGGGTCCTATTGTTTGCAGTTACTGGATTCGCCGGGCGGCTCCGGGCAGATTTATACTACAAACTCAACCTAACCTCGAGTTGGCCACGTTCAAGTTATCTAAGTGTCATGTCCCAAATTCATATTTTCAAGTATAATTTCATGTCACATTTCAATGTCATGTTTTATGTCAATATCATAGCCAATTAAAGTTTGCCTAATCTACCCAAAACGTATCCCCAACGTACGTGAATTCGCATAAATACAACATGTCAAAATAGGGAATAACTCAAGAAGGATAGTTATAGGATAGCAAAGGTGTTCACAAGTTAAGCATGATGATTATAACATTTCAGGCATATGAAATAGGGTCTCACATAACAAACTTGGCAAAATAAGGTGATAGACATGACAATGGGTGACATAAGATAATAAACCCAATACGTGAATAATAATGGTTTCAACATCACAGGCATGTCAAGATAAAGGTCATGAGGGGTCTTAGGTTTAAACACGAATATGCCCCAAATCAAGTTCATACAATATTCCTACAAGTCAAAGTTTTACATGAATAGATCTAGGGTGTACAGAACTAGGTCCAAAGAAATAGATCTAAAAGGGATAGTCATAGATCAAAGATATACAAGAATAGATCAAGGGTAGTTATCATGTTTAGGTTCAATTTCATTTTATACATGTCCATTATTAAATTTACAGTTTAGATCTAAGAGTCACTGGGGCTTACAGATCGTGGTCTAGAGAATTAGAAAGCAAAAGAAGCGTAGAAGAATCTCTAGAAATCCCCAAACTTGCAAAGCTCTAACGAAGTCTTGAATAGCCTCCTTGTTCTCTATCTTCTAGTCAGAACTTCAGCAGCATAAGGCCGGATAAGAATGTGTTAGAGAGTCTAGGGTCAGGGGATGTATATATATAGGGTTTAGGGAGCTGAACCTGGACAGGCAACAAGACCGGAAACATCTGACACAAAAACAGTCTCGGGGACCAGGTCGACACCCAACTCGACTGCGCAGTGGACCGGGTCTGGGGGGTGTCGACTACCCAGTCGACTCCCCAGTCGACCTGGTCTGGGTGGGATTTTTCCCGCCCAGTCTTCCTAGGTTTGAAATTCGAATTTGAACTTGAAATCCGAACTGTTTTGAATTCGGAAAATTTCTGAAACTTTGGGGAGCCATAACTTGGTCATACGGACTTCGATTTTCGAAAACTCGGACTCGATTTCATGCAGAATTCCGAGACGAACGCAATGGAACAACCCGTTTCCCTTTATTCTTATTTTACAATTTAATTTTGTCTTGTTTTCTTGTTTTAACAAGTTATAAAAATTCGGGTTGTTACAATTTGCGTACGATATGTATACGGGGGAAGTATGGGATTATTGCCTATATGAATATGATGTAATAATTGGTAACATGAAATTGGATATTATAATTGTATTTGCAAGTTTGGGCTTGATCTGTAAATTTTGGTATAATCATGTTATAATAAAATTTGCATAAATATTATATACATGGAATTTGGTACAAATTGGATCTATGTAATGTAACATGAGATTTGGTATGTATAACATGTACGTAATTTGGCATGTAAATTAAACCACAAGATCGGGCCTATGTAAATTAAATCAAAAGATTAGGCTTATGTTAATTAAGCACATGTAGAAATGGGGAATTTGGACATGAAAGCGATTGTAAACTTGATAATTGGCATAAGCATGTGTTAGAAGCTTGGGCAACTGGCATGTATTGTAATTAAAAGGGTATAGTTTGGGATAACTACATCATGAATCATGATTTGGGATTATTGGGGATGAAACTTGATACATGTAATTTTGGCATGAACTTGATATGGGTAAAATGGCATAAACTTGGCATACATGTAAATAGGCAAGAATTGGACATATGTAAACTGACTAGAATTGGGTACATATATAAATTGGCATGTAATCTAGAACTTGGGCATATGTTAATTAGGTAAGATTTGGAGTTGAAACATATATGATAATTTATGACTTGGTAGAGGTTTAATATGAACACGCCTAAGTGGGTTTTGGGTAGTTGGCATGTAATAGCCTTAAAAGAGGCATAAATATAAATTGAGACATTAATTGGTAATTTGATATATGGACATAATTGATGTAAATTATGGATATAAAGATAATTGAAATGTATTGACATATTTGATTAGGGATAATTAATCAAAATATGGGGTGAAAGTATTATATATAATAATAAATATCTATGACATGAGGTTGGACTCATTTATGGTATAAGACTGCCCGGACCCGCCCGGCAAATCCGGCTACCATAAATGGTAGCCCAATGTGAGAAGTCATAGGCCCAAATTAAATGTGTGACAACTGTATGGACACGAGGTTAGGCCCGTTTGTGGTGTAAGACTGCCCGGACCCGCCCGGCAAATCCAGCAACCACAAAAGTGTGGCCTAATGTGAGAGGTCCTACAGGGGTGCGGTAGTAATAAATTAAGTAACACTTAACCAAAGAAAAACATGTGGTGGGACCTGGGGGTTAAGTGGGTGACATGTGGGTGACATGTGGGAATACGAATAGTAATACTTAACAAATATAACATGGTAATTAGACCAGTGGGTAGGGTTAAGTACACTAAGAACGTTTAACCAAGATAACGTGTTAATCAGATAGGTAGGTGGGGTTAAGTAAATAGAGAACACTTAGCCAATATAACACGTTAATTAGATAAGTGGGTTGGGTTAAGTAAAGTGAGAACACTTAACTAGTACAACGGGTTAATTAGACAAGTGGTTGCAGTTAAGTAAAATCACTTAACCATTATAATATGACTAGTGGATGGGGTTAAGTTAACATGCACTTAACTAATCTAATGTGATGCGTGGTAAGGTTAAGTAACAACTAAGGGTAACATTTAACCATCACAACATGATAAGTAGGTGGGCTAAGTCAACATACACTTAACCAATATGACATGACATGCGGTGGGGTTAAGTTAACACAAGGGAAGAACACTTAGCCGGTATAACCAGACTTGCGGTAGGGTTAAGTAAACACGTGAAGGTAACACCTAACCGGTATAACAAGACACGCGGTGGGGTTAAGTAAAACAACAGATCACACTTAACCAATCCAACATGAATACTGGGAAAGGTCAAGTTAATAAGAAACACTTAACCGTTAAATACACGTGCTTGAATCAGTAGAAGGGTTAAGTACATATCGGGTTGGTGGGTAATATTAGTAAGTATAGGCCCACACACACTTAACCATTAAATACACGTGCTTGAATCGATAGAAGAGTTAAGTACACGTCAGGGTTGGTGGGTAATATCAGTCAATATAGGCCCACACACTTAACCATCAAGAAACCCTAGTAACGGGGACCCTTTTCAGCAGTAACCCAATAAGGTGTATTAGGATACCCTGAAACTAGGCAGGGTGGGGCACGATTACTGGGCTGATTGTAAGCGGTCAAATCAACAGCGGTGGTGCAACAATGTAGGTTCTAGTGGGGTGCGGGCATGCATACACTCCAGCGTTGAAAATTTAGGCACTGGGCACCAGTAGTATACCTGTGCATTTTAGTATTGTGTCGGGCCGCCACCATGGGACTTGATACACCCCATGGTGGGACCAGCGTAGGTAGCTACAATCATGGGGCCGTAAGACACATGTGATTATACGAGTAAGGAGCCAATGGATAGGGTACTAAGGGTACATCTAACATCTTCATAGTAATTGGGCTGATTGAGGTGGGATCCTCATACTAGATGTATACCTGAAGGCTACCACAACTGCGGGGATTGGGATCGCGTTGCAATATTAGCATTTGATATAAATGACTAGTTAGGACACTAGTTAGGTGGTGCAGAGCAAATAGATATCATTTTAATGGTGAAGCTTAGAAACCTTGCGATGTTATTCTTGATAGAAACCATGCGATGTGATACTTGATAGGAATTATGGGATGTTACACTTGATTTATCATGCCTATAGCTTATCTTTGTCATCATGCTTATGTTTACTTTCAGTTTATTCATGCCGTATTATCTTTACCTGTTTTTATGCTGAAAGTCACTAGGACTTACTCAGTCTTTATGACTGACCCGTTTTGTTCCGCCTCTTTTTCTTCCGTTCCCCCCCTCAGGTTCACATGGTGGGAATACAGCTTAGTTCGGATCTTACCAAGCTCCAAGGCTCTTTCATGAATGTTTGGATTGCTCTTGGCTATGGCTTGCTTTTTTTTATTGGGGAATACTATAATTTATTTTTATGCTTCTTTGTTTTTGAGCAAGACAGATATTTTAGCTATGTATTTGGGTATTGGAAGTTAATGTGCTTTTATTGTAAACAATTCTATTTAATAAATGATTTGAAGTACTTCTACTTTACTTTCCGCTGTTTTATATATATCTGTCTTGTAATATTTCTGTTCCAGTACCCATAATGCTCCATTGAAGTTAAGGCATTCCCTTTGTGAGTGACCTTAATGGATGTGGGGTAGTACAGAAACCAAAAAAGGAAACATTGACATTTGGAGCATCACTCAAATTAACTTTGAAGGTCATAACTACGACATCGGTTTCATGCACACTATTGTTCTTGAATTGTTTCAGTTTGAACTCTGTTCACTTCTCAGTCCGATGTCCTTTGAAAATATTTCTTGATATTAATCATGAGGTATGCATTGTTAATACCTATGTCAATCCTTTTATTTCTAACAGGTTTTTTCCTCCAGTTGAAAGATAAGAAGAAAAAAGCAGGTAGAGGAAACATACTTAGAATTTAGTCCGAAAACGAACACAATTGTGAAATACATTCTTTATAGTTTTTTCACAACTCCCTATTTCTTGAATTTTAGATGCTATATCTGTTGCGCATTTTTAATGAACTTCTATGGTGGAATCATCCTTAGGTAGATCAGAGTCATCACTTTTCTTGTCTTTAAAAATTACATTATCAAGCAAATCATGTGTCTGATTTGCAAGGTAAATAGGGAATCGGGTCCAATAGTAGTACAATTTGGAAAAAAGCAGCAGAGTGATTATCTGAATTAGCAGTCTGCAACATAGTTGAAATATCATTGTTGGAAGCAAAATGATCACTGTGAGATGTTCCGACAGCGGTTTGATGAAGAGCCAAATGATCATGAGAGTTAATTTTCTTATTCGTAGCAACATTTTATACAATGTCATGTATCATGAGCATATTATTTTATATTTTAGATGTATGAGAACTTGATTATTTTTAATTTGACTTTGTAATAATATGACTATATATTTGAAATTAATTGAAGAGGAATGTCTGATTTTAATCTTTTTATTGGAATGTATATAGATAAAAAAATAAACCTATTTAGTTTTTGTTTAATATGGTGAAATAGTATATGGTAATAATATGTTATAATTTAATTTTAAAAAATGACGTGGGAAAGGTGTAGGTAAATGGATGGCGTAGGAAAGTCGTAGGAAATGTTAGATGTAAATATGTCGTAGGAAAATGGTAGGAATATTATGGCGTAGGAAAGACGTAGACAAATAGTGGCGTAGGTATGGCGTAGGAAATGACCCCATGGATGGCGTAGGTAAGACGTGAGTATATTTTTACCTACGCGGGTTTTACCCACGGCAATATTGTCGTAGGGGTTACGTAGCTACTGTATTTACCAATGCCCCGCCTATGCCATTTTGGCATAGGTAAAACCACAGATTTTTTGTAGTGTAAATGACATACTTATTTACATATATTTTTCTATGTATTCTAATGACAAATAAAAGAATAATTTAGTTGCATGCGTTCTCCTACGTATTCTAATGACAAATAAAAGAATAATTTGTTTGCATACATTCTTCTATTCAACATAACAAGTAAAAATGAGAATTTTATTTGTTTACAATTTATAATTTAACTTAGCAAATAAAAATGATAATTTTATTTGTTTACAATTTGTATTCAACATAACAAGTAAAAAATGATAATTTTATTTGTTTACAATTTCTATTTTACAAAAATGATATTTTTGTTTTAACTCAAATCTATTTTAAAAAAAAATTTGTTTTGACTATTTCATTTCAACAAAACATGTTATTTTGGTTTCAACTATTTTATTTCAACAAAAATGTAAAATTTGTTTCATCTATTTCATTTCAACAAAAATGTAAATTTTTTTTCATCTATTTCATTTCAACAGAAATGTAAATTTTGTTTCAGCTATTTTATTTCAACAAAAAATAATCCATTCAATCAACTAATCAACATAACAGAGTTCATCAACCCAAATCAAATCACGAATAACAACAAATTAAATTTAACAGCTTGGCAAAAGAACAATCATAATTAATTAATTTTAATTATTTAAGAAAAAATAGAATTCTCACCTTGACTGGTTTCAGAAATCATTTATATAACGATTGCTTTTCACTAAATTAAAATGTTCGTTTAATTTAGTCAAAAATCACCACCAGCTCCATTTGTCTTCTAGTTAGTTCCATTACGTAGATCTTGTCAAGACAAATCCGACGCCTCCAGTTCCGTTGAATTCTGAGTTTGTATAACAAAGATATGTATTTTATTACATTGAACATTTAAATAATTAATTAATTATTAATTATATTAACCTTAATCACTTAACTAATTCCATTGTTTACATTGTCTTCTTCCCATCGCTTACTGGAAAACCCGTACCGAAGCTTCCACTCCATCTCTCCTCCATGCTGCACCCACCAAGCCCTAGGACGGCAATCCAAAAGCACCCCCACGCACGCCTCCAGATGCTCCTCCGTCCCCACTCGCCACGTAACGCTCGATCAACCATGGCCTCCCCAGAACGACCTCAAACACTGCCAGTTTGTCCATCGATTTCAGCCGCTACCATCATCAGAGGGCGATCATACTCGTACAAGATTATAGCTCTCTGAATGCTATTTAAATTTCTCTTTGAATTTGTAGTGCAATTCGGTGTATTTTGGATGGGATTAACGATGTAAGATGGAAGCTTTCTGGACTTTGAATAAACATGGCGGCGGCCGCTTATGTTTTTTAGGGTTAGGTTTCTAATTAACCTAGTGTATTTATAATATTTTGAACATTAAATTATCTAATTTTTCAAAAATCCCGTTTATTCCTAATAGCTCCAAATTCATCCCAACAAGAGTTGACCCCAGCCAAATATCCCCCTTCCGGACATAAAGGGATAGCTCTCGTCAGCCCACTCGATCGTTTTCCGCTTATTTTCTTCAAATTAAAATATAAATCATTTAATTGATTAATTTGGTCGTACATTTTAATTTACTAGGGCCACATGTGGACTCCAAAAATTCAAGAAAAATTATTTCTAGCTATGTTTTGATGATACGGTCCTAACAAAATTAATTTCATCAAATTTGGAGACCATTTGAGAAAATGTTATTTTCTAGTCGATCCAAACTGATTAAAATTGACAAAACACGTTTTCTTTTGCCACGCTTACATATTGAATCCAAAAATTATGAAAATTGGAATCTAGCAATAATTTGACACTCCGGATCAAAAAAAATGGTTTTGTCAAAAACGAAGGTCGTTTGTAAAATGGCTATTTTTAAGGGATATATTTTATATTAAAAAATGTATATAAATCCAGCAACGACTTTTCTGAATTTTCAACTGGACATAACTTCCTATTTTTGTTATGAAATCTCATGTTCTTATATTCGATAGAAAGATATTGTTAAACAGATTTAAATATTTCTTATTCCATCCAATTCTGATTTGAAACGAATTTTGTATATTAAATTGAAATTAGAAACAAATTTTCAAACTACCGCGCCATTTCCGGCTTGTTTTATAATTAAAATAAATTTATTCGTTCTAACTTCGATTAAAATAAATTTTTAGTTGTCATTATTTAAAGTAAATCATTTTAAATATCTAAAATCCATTAAAATTCCTAAAATAAAATTTTTAATTGATTCCAAAATTTCGGGTTGATACAGTAACGGTGCTGGGCGATCTAAGCCCTTCATTTATGCTTCCATATCATATTCAATTGTACGGACCAATCTCCTTCAGCAGTTGTTACACTCCATGCTTGTGTTGCACGTGTGATTTGTATTGTTCCTTCGCCATACAGGTGCCACGCGTTCTGAGTATAAGGTTGGACCTCGTTCTCTCATTTCTTGTGGGTCCCCCTTCATGATTTATAGCTTAACATATATATACTGAAGAGTTCTTAAGGGTTCCATGATCTGAAGAAATCAAACGGGGCTTCATGGCATGAATGACCCAAATCCACTTCGCGCTTGTTTTAGCTCGTAGGTCGTTCTTCTAGCTAGCATACATGAAATGAAGTTTTAACGCATGGTTAAATTAGACGGCTTGACTTGCTGTCGAGGTTGTGAACAAGCTGAAAGCAGCGATCTAAGCCGATGTCGATGTAACCATCGACCTGCGTGAGGATGAACGACCTAGGTGGTCTTTGAAGGCCTGAACGAGCTAAAGAGCGCTTGCGGATCAAAAACACTTGCGGGCTAAGAAGGCAATCGAACCAAATGAGCTGTGAGCTAATCAAAGCACGAGCTAAATGAAGGCATATCAGAAACAAACTTAAAGCTCTAGAGTGCAAGCTAGCGGGCTAATGGAGCGAATGAACTGAAGTATTGTCTGGCAGGCTAAACTTGCTGAGCGATCTATAAAAGATTATGCATGACATGTCCAACGAGCTAAGTGCCAGGTCACCCAAACACTGCTGACGTGGTAGTGAGCTAAACGTGGATAGCAACCTAGCTGTTGTGCGAGCAGAAAGAAGCCGGTTGTCAGTGTTCGTGCATACTTTATAACTTCGATCTGCGTTTTCATAACGGGGTTAACATTTGCCCCTCGAAGCTTGTATTTTTCGCTTGCGGAAAATGCGTACTTCGAAAATGAACATTGCTGTTAACATATTTTAGCTTTCTTGATTCGCATGTGGGCCTTACATTCTGATCCAAGTTTTATCGAGTTTATTTGTGGAGTCCGAATTAAAATAAAGTGTTAAAGTGAGGACTTTATTGTTCCTACGGTTGCTTCAGTTTTGAATTCCGACATTTTGGGTTAATCTTGTCAATAAGAGACTTAATTCGATTCGATGATCGTATCTGAAATTACATTTTAGATTGATAGTGATCTGCGAATTCATGCTAATGCACGATCTGACTTTTGAACCATTGCGTCATCTGGAGCTTTATGTCGGCTCGATGAGCATGTTGGACTTTTGGGTCGTTTGAACGACTTGGGAATTTGGGTCGTTAGATGATCTGTACTTTTGGGTTGCTCTAATAACATACCTGGAACTTTGGGTCGTTAGATGCTTTATACTTTTGGGTTGCTTTAATGACCTACCTGGAACTTTGGGTCATCAAACGAACTGAGTCCTTGGTTCTTTAAAGCGATCGAGGCTCTTGATTCATTTGAATGTCCTGGATTCTTGAGTCGTATAGATGACCAGTGATGTTGGGCATGCTTACTAGACCCGCTGATTCTGGATGACCCAAGCGCAGAATTTGCTAGTTAAATTATATGCTTCACATCACCTGTTCTATAATCGAAACAAGCACTAACATGATTTTGGACTTATACTTCACCATCGACCGTCCTTATCAATAGTGGATTAGTTTAATCATTAGAAAAGCGAATCATAGCGAATTTTACTTTGAACCGAATGAAGTATTTGCATAGGATTATTTTACTCGACTGTTTAAAAATGGTCGAATATCATTTGTACAAACACGTTATCTGAATTCAAATTCACGCTAATGCTTAAAATCTGCTAATCGACTAAAGCCTACTGTGGATTTCAAGCATCACTATTTTAATGGATTACATGACATTTCTCATTTGGGAAATACGTATCTATGATTTGTTTTCCACTTTTACTTCAAGAAGTCTTTGGTATTCGTGCCCCCGCCTAAGAGGTCGTCACAATTCTTCATTGTGGAAAAAATTTCGTTAGTTGGAGATTACTTGATTGATTCAGTGCTTTTAACTTGAAACTCCATGAGCCCATTTCATCGTTAAGCGACTTACGCCGTTACATTCTGAAGCGCCTCAAGCTTTTAGGTTGTAGGACCTGTAATAGGCCTTAGATCGTGAATGTAAACTTGGACCTTTAGTCATTGAATAACCAAAGACCTTGGGTTGCTACCGCGATCTTAATCCTTTAATCGTTACCAAGTTTGGGACTCTTAAGTCGTTAAATCATTCAAGAATCTTAGGTCGTTATTGCGGTTTACGCTTTAGGTCGTTAGTGGCCAATAGTTTTAGCTTGACAATATAATCTTTTGAATCGCGGGACGACCCAAACTCCTCAATTATGGGGCGAACCAAGACTTTGAGCGATTTACACAATCTGCTCGGCCCACGATATGGGGCCTTGAGATGACCGAACGACCTATGAGCTTGAAATTTTGCAATGCCCTTAGCCTTTAGATCGTTGAGTGATCTATCCTATTAGCGGCCTAAGCTTTTAAGCCTTTGAATGACTTAAAACTTTTTAGGTTGTTGAGAACTTTGGGCTTTAAGCCGTAGAGCGACCTAATTGTTAGGTCGTTGGGAGACTTATTTGATACTCGAAGCCTGTTTTGAAGTATGGAACTTGAACGATCCACATCTATGTCTTAAGAATTGATAACCTTAGGTCTTGTTTCCTGTCTGTACTTCGTTAAAAAAATTGAAGTTCCATGTGCAGAGTGGGTACCAGACATAAGATTTTGGTTATCGTTCTGGAAAGTATGTAACGACCCAGAAAATCTGAACCAATTTAAAATTTTTAAATTGGCTAAAATAATGGATTTTAAATATTTAAAATAAATATTTTAAATAATGGCGATGAAAACTGAGTTGAAATCGACATTTGAAAACCAATATAATTAATTATAATTATATATAGAATTGAAAATGGCGCGGTAGTTCGATAAATTTGATTTCAAACTTCAATTGAATATACCGGGTGCAAAACAATCCGGATTTTAGTGAAACCAAAAATAATGGAATCTAATTGATAATATCTTTCTAACGAATCCGACCAATCGAAATTTGATAGAGGGAATCAAAGGATATGTCCAGTTGAAAATTCTGAATAGTCGCTATGAAATTCAGGCCCTTAAAAATGGACATTTTGCAAATGACCTCGGATTTCGACGAAACCACTTTTGTTGGATTCGCAAGGTCAAGTTATTGATAGGTTTCAAATTTCATAATTTTTCGAATCAATATGTGAGCGTGGAAAAAGAAAACGCGTTTGACCAGTTTCAGTTGATTTTAATCGACTGGAAATTGGCCATTTTTCAAACGGTCTCAGAATTCGACGAAACTAGTTTTGTTAGGACCGTATCGGCAATACGAAGCTAGAAAATATTTTTCAGGAATTTTTCTAGTTAGTATGTGACCCCGGTAATTTGAAATGTGCGTTTAAAATTCAATATAGTGATTTAAATGAAAATTCAAAAGGAAACTGATTGTAACGATCAAATCAGCTTGCGATACATATCCCATTGTGTTCGGAATGGGGGTGAAACGCTATGGACGACAGGCGGTGGGCCTCGTTTCGAGGTCGTATGTAAAAGTCAACCTTTTTGCGAAATTAAATAATTAAATAATAAAATAATTTTAATTCCCTCCCTCCCCTTTATCTTTCTTCCTGCCCCCCCCCCCCCCCCCCGTTCACTTTTATTTCAATAAACAGAAAAGAAAAAAAAAGAGAAAAATCCCTAACTAATCGCACCCTCCCTCCTCCGTCGATCTGTCGCAATCGGACCCTCCCCAGTCCATCGGAGGACCAGCGCCGGCCACCCCACCAAGGATCGATCATCCCCTAGCCCTCGAACGCTCCCTCGTTCCCATCCTCCACTGAATCGAGCATCCCCAGTCCATCGGAGGACCAGCGCCGAACTCACCCCACCTCCAGGCAGCGAGCTCCCCTACGCAGCGCCTCCGACCGCCCCGTCGACACTGTAGCGAGCCCCTCCACTGCTAACGAACGTGAGTTTTTATTTCTAGGTTTTAATTTATGTTTTGTTATAAATACGTAGTTATTTAAAAACCTGATTATGTTTAATAATAAAAACTGATTTTGTTTTAGATTTAAAAACTGATTTTATAAAGTATTTTAAAACTGATTTTATAAAGTATTTTAAAACTGATTTTTATAAAGTATTTTAAAACTGATTTTATAAAGTATTTTAAACTGATTTTTATAAAGTATTTTAAACTGATTTTTAAAAAGCATTTTAAACTGATTTTTAAAAAGTATTTTAAACTGATTTTCTTTAAAAGATTAAAACTGTTTTGAAAGAAAGGTTAAAACTGATTTTTCGAAAAAGGATTTGAACTTTAAAAAGGAAAAATCATATTTTTATATATCGAAAGTCAAAGGAAAAATCATATTTTTATATATCGAAAGTCGAAGGAAAAATCATATTTTTATATATCGAAAGTCGAAGTAGAAATCAGATTTTTATATATTGAATAACATCGTAAAAATTCGATTTTTCATATGTAGAGAATACGGGCGAAAGCGACAAAAGGCGAAGATTTCTCTAAAGGAAGTGTCGTGCAGTTGGATAGCTATTGGTGAGATTTCTGTTTTAAAAATATTATATATGTGTGAAATGAAAGTGAATTGCTATCTATAAATATATATATCTATATCTATATATATATATATATATATATATATATATATATATATATATATACGCCCCTCGTCCACAAACCATGGACGATATTTATTGATTGAAATTGTTATGAAAATTGAATGATTGTTTGGGATTGTTTGTGATTGATATTGGTTGATTGAGGTTGAAAAATACCCATTTGTGGTTGTGAAATATTTGGTTGAAACCACATAGGATTAGTTTGTGGAAATGAAATAAATATATACATGCCGCCTGCGTGCGAACTAGATGCATGATCCCCATTGTCAAAAACCGCGAGGTTTTAAGGTAGAGCGAGGAGCCGTACTAGGGACGGTCCCGGTGTAACTACCCTGCCGTTATGCTGCCGAAATTTTGAATAATATTTGTGTGTTTGAATTATTTTCATATGCCTAAACTATATTTATTCATTGTATAGAAAACATTCATGTGTTGAATTGATATTCATTCGTTGTTTAGAAATTCATGTGTTGAATGGTATTCATATTTTGAAATAAATGGTTCGATAATAAAAATCACATTTTTATCTATATATAGAAACTATAGAAAACATTCATGTGTTGAATTGATATTCATTCGTTGTTTAGAAATTCATGTGTTGAATGGTATTCATATTTTGAAATAAATTGTTGGATAATAAAAATCACATTTTTATCTATATATAGAAACTATAGAAAACATTCATGTGTTGAATTGATATTCATTCGTTGTTTAGAAATTCATGTGTTGAATGGTATTCATATTTTGAAATAAATTGTTCGATAATAAAAATCACATTTTTATCTATATATAAAAACTATAGAAAACATTCATGTGTTGAATTGATATTCATTCGTTGTTTAGAAATTCATGTGTTGAATGGTATTCATATTTTGAAATAAATTGTTTGATAATAAAAATCACCTTTTATCGACTATATGAACTATATAGAAAAATAGTGTTTTGAAATAAATCGTTTTACAATAAAAATCGTATTTTTATTGTATGCATAAATCGTTGAAATGTGAAGTGTTAAAAATAGCCGCTTGTTCAAAATAAACATATATGAGTTGAAATATTCATTAACTAGCTAATGAAATGATTTGCACCTATTTATGTAACATTAGAATGAATGGAGTTTTTGAACCAAATAGTAATCAAATATGAAGTCGAATAGAAATTGATAAATGATAAGAACTATATATATATATGTACATGCAATATTCATTGAACAGGTTATAGCAAAGGGGCTAGAGAAGAGGAATAAAATTTTGTGCCCGACAAATAGGTACACATTTACTGATTTGTTTGGGTGATGATTTTGAGCCTGTTGGCTAGCCGCTTGGCTTTTTCTTTTTCTTTTTGAGATTAGAAGGACCGGGAACGCTATTTGCAATTTCCCGATGCTCCCGGTGCAGGGGAGGTTATGGCGAAATTTTTCCAAAATTTAAGGTGTTAGAAAAATATTTGAAGTGAAAACGATATTGAAATTGTTGAATGAACTATATTTATATAAATATATAAATATAAATAAAATTAAAACGAAACGAAGCCGTGCAGTTCGTATTTTGAAACCGAAATTTCAAACGACTAGTGCGGGAAATCCGACCATTGGATTTTCCCGAAACCTCAACCGTCGGGTTCGCCTTGGAATAATCTTTCCAACGGCACCAACCTTGTAAAAATCCAACGGTTGGATTGTCTGGAATGTTTAATTCAAATTTGAAGAAAAGCAGTGCCAGAATCGATTTTATTTATATATAAATATAAATAGAATTATATTTAATCGAATAACGACGCTGCAGTTCGTATTTTGAAATCGAAATTTCAAACGATTGTACCGGGAGATCCGACCGTCGGAATTTCCCGAAACTGGAACCGTTGGATTCGTTTTGAAAAGACCTTTCTAATGATGTAGATTTTGTGAAGATCCAACGGTTAGATTTTCAGATATGTGTAAATCAAATCTGAAGAAAAACAGCGCCACGGCCGCTGTATGGCCCGAAGCGTCGTTTTGAATAAAATGGCTATTTTAAAATAAATAAAAATAGCGATAAATAGTTATAAAATATCATAAGCGATATGGAATGGAAATAAACTGAATTTGTTTGATTTATGTGATATTTGATGGTTGAATGTGTTTGGTGTGAAAATTACATTAAAGAACAAAATTGGTGTTGTCGAATAATTTAACCATTGAAATAAATTGAATTGAAATTCTAAATATACGTGAATTATTTGGAAAGGCCGAGTTAATTCTCATTTCAAATAATCGACCGACGATTGAAATTCGAAGATGAAGACGATGGTCGAAGACCGGAGATCTTCACCTCGTTTGGATGGTAACCGAGGTCCTGATTGGGAGGCATCCCGAAATATGGATAATGAGTGGTGATCGTCTAGACGTACGTGGTGATCGATGGGTTTGCGAGGTATTTAGTGCCTCCGGTATCGTTCAGACCCAGAACGGACTTGTAAATGGACTGTGTGTCTGACATTGGAGTTTATTCTGTGTTGATTGATTTCTGTTAAATATACATCTGTTTGGCGGCGGAGAATTTATTCTTTTGCTTAACGCCCTTCTCTGAGACGTACGAGCTCAGAGGTTGTATATCGATGGACATCAATCGCATGGCGTGAATTGCCTGTGTGGCATGCTAAGATGCAGTGATCAGGGCTTCTGTTGAAAAGCAAAGTCTTGTGGTGATGATCAAAGCACCGCCTGTGTGGCGTAGCTTTGTGTATAGCGTGAATTCGCGAGCCTCACACCCCGGTATGAACCTAAAACGGGAGAAGGACCTCAGGGAGGGCATGCGTTTCTTTCTAGCTAGGGTGGTGTCAGTGACCTACCAGCCCTGACATTTATATACTTTTCACCTATGTGGTTGTTGCTGTTGCGAGGCGCCTCGGTTTGATCGGACGATCCGGGTCCGATGGAGTCATTCGTTGGCTCGTTTACGCCCCAAAGGGCGGGGAAACGTATTGTTCAGGCATAATAATCCACATCGGTGAACCGGCCCTGACGATCTAAAGGGTTGATGCGTTCTGATCCTGTGGCTCGGGCTAGAGAGTCACGAATTCGGTAAGGACTATCTTTTGCCTTGGTTCATGACGGAAATCCAATTTCCAAATACGACATCGTGCGGTTTTGATTGTATATATATATATGGCGACATGATATATGGTACCCATGCCGTCTATGATTGATAGTTATGATTTGAAATCGTTTTCAAAACATATAAACACTAGCAATAATATCAAATGCCTTTGTTTTATTCGTATCAAGCATAT
The DNA here is from genome assembly GCA_030737875.1 of Allium sativum. Classification (NCBI taxonomy): domain Eukaryota; kingdom Viridiplantae; phylum Streptophyta; class Magnoliopsida; order Asparagales; family Amaryllidaceae; genus Allium; species Allium sativum. Next base: position 152,235,127 of record CM060924.1, on the reverse strand, counting down.
CTTGGCCGTTATAAGGTAAAAACTCTATCCTCCGGTTTGCGTTGCATTGTGTGATGGGAACTGAGTCTTATAACGGCTTCATTTTTATAAAAAGCACAGCGATGTTTAAAAGAAAGATTTGTTTTAAAGCACCGGCAATCCAATGGAGTAAACCCGTTCCACGAATGTGGCGTGGTCCTGTGATTAGCCAAATTATATATGTGTTGAGTAGATTTCTCATACCAGTCCCAAGACTGACTCGTAGTTTGTTTCACTCTCAAACTCGGGTGCCCCTTTTTCTACACGGGCAGCCTTGTATTTAGGTTTAGCTGGTTCTGTCTGGATAGCTGGAGCTGAAGATGGATTCTATCATTTATTTCTTTTTATGCTGTTCAGCTCCTATTGTACATATTTTGTTTATTTCTGCTGTAGACATTTATGTATAGCTGAACTGTATTTGTACTAAGTAAGATCCTGTATACTGTGTAACTCTGATGATTACTTTTATCCAGTATATTTTGTTGTTCATTCTGGTGTATTTATTTAATTATGTTCTGCTATTTTATGTTTCTGTGTTATATTCCAAAAGATAACCTTGTTTCCGTGAGAACGGGAAATCGGGTCGTCTCATCGTGGTATCAGAGCTTTGGTTAAGCTTAGTTCTGGAATATAACATTTGAACGAACTCGTCAGAAATAGAACCAGTAGTGTTCTAGGACGGGTAACTCTATACAGATAGGATCAGCAATATCCAATATGAGTAAAGCAGAATGATTACACCTCGATAGACACATTTACATTGAAGTATGTGTTTCTATATTTTAAACTATCTTTTCTGTGACCTGACACTTGATCTGCTAATTGCAGAAGTACTAGAAAAATGAGTGCCAGAAACAGAAGGAATACAGAACCCGATCTAGAGGCTCTATTAAAGAAATATCGAAATCTGAACGGAGCGCAATTCTCGGGCAATGAATCTATTATTCAAACTCAAGCTTGGTTGAGTTCTGTAGAGAGAATCTTTGAGCATATCCAGCTGAGGGATGACCAGAAACGGTTAGTAGCATCTTGGGCGCTCAAAGAAGAAGCTTTAATCTGGTGGGAATCAATCATCAAAGATAATCCAGAAGGTGATATCACCTGGGACAGATTCAAAGTGATTTTCCTAAGAAGATTTACTCCTCCCGAAGCAACCGAGAGATTGTGTGAAGAATTTTCTTATCTAATACAAGGTGACATGACCATTCCGGAATATCATAAGAAATTCAACGAACTTGCTCACTTTGCTCCTCATCTAATTCAAAATCCGAAGAGGAAAAATCTGAGATTTATTCACGGGCTTCAAAGGAAATATCAGAATAAGGTATTGGGGCATGTGAAGCTTCCTTTTCCAGAAATGATTTATATGGCTTATCAGTATGAAGATCTTCATAAGAAAGGAATGTTACGCGACGAAGAAGAAGTCAGTTCTAGTGACAAAACAGAGTCAGAAACTGATATTCCTGAAACCAGTACAAGGTCGGAGATCGGTAAGAAGCCCAGTGCCAAGAGGAAAAGGGCCAAAGCTGAGAAGAAACCAGTAACGGCAACTGTATGCTCTAACTGCAATAAGCAAGGACATCTCTCGATAAGTTGCCGATCTCTAAAGAAACGAATCAAGAGTGGATCTAAATCAGAGAAGAATTTCCAAGAGAAAAGAGGTTGCAGTAAATGCAGGCAGACTGGTCATCTCGCAAAAGATTGCTGGCTCTTAAAAAAGACCAAAACAGTTCAGGTAAATGAAATAGCAGAAACTTCTGGGCCCTCAGCTAGTCAAGAAAGGCCCGATGTTTTAGAAGGCACGCTTACTGTCAAAAACATTCCAGTCAAAGTACTGTTTGACACAGGCGCGTCACAAAGCTTCATTTCGAAAGATGCAGCTAAGAAACTGGATTTGAATTTGAAGAAGCTCAAAGAACTAATGACTGTCCAGAATCCGGTTGGGGGTTCCATTGATCTAAGTTGGATTTGTGGAGTGCCGGTTTCCTTTTCTCGTTATCGGTTTCCTACCATCGCAGCCGTCATGAATTTTAAAGAGTTTGATCTTATCTTGGGGTTAGACTGGTTGACCAAATATGAAGCTGAAGTTAAATGCGCCGACAGAGTCGTAAAGGCGAAGATTAAATCAGGTGATTATATAACCATTCCCTGTGAAGGTCAGAATGCAAATAGAAAAGACTTCTGGGCAGCTTTGAATGTTTCTCCAGCCCCAATTGAAAATGTTCCTGAAGTTACAGAGAATATTCCTGACCTCATCAAAGACATTCCTGTCGTCAAAAACTATGCGGATGTGTTCGAGGAAGTTGTTCGCTTACCTCCGCAGAGAGAAATAGATTTCAAGATTGCTTTAATTCCCAATGCAAGGCCGGTAGTTCACGCTATTCGAAGAATGTCCTTGAAAGAGAAGGAAGAATTAGACAATCAAACACGACAGCTAGTATGGAAAGGTTTGATAAGGCCTAGTTTCTCTGATTGGGGTGCAGCAGTGGTATTTGTCCCAAAATCTGACGGTACTCTACGTCTATGTGTGGATTATCGTGATTTGAACAAACAGACAATAAAGAACAAATATCCATTGTCGCGGATTGATGATCTATTGGACCGATTAAATGGAGCACAAGTATTCTCAAGAATGGACCTAGCTACAGGCTTCCATCAACTTCGAATTACCGAAGAGTGTGTTCCAATGACAGCGTTCAGAGGTCCCGACCTATTCTACGAGTGGTTAGTAATGCCGTTCGGCTTATGTAACGCTCCTGCCTACTTCGTCGATCTAATGAACAGAGTATTTAGGGGAGTATTGAATAAATTTGTTCTGGTTTTTATTGATGATATTCTAATCTTCTCTAAATCAAAGGCCGAGCATGAAAAACATTTGGAACAAGTGTTAGAAATCCTGAGAAGGAATGTATTAAAAGCCAAGTTTTCCAAATGTATATTCTGGCAAGATGAAGTGAAATTTCTGGGCCATGTCGTATCGAAAAATGGAATCGCTGTGGATCCAAGCAAAATCACAACTATTCAGAATTGGAAACAGCCCAGTACTCCCACTGAAGTCCGCAGTTTTCTTGGATTGGCTAGCTATTACCGGAAGTTCGTTAAAGACTTTTCGAAGATATCTAGCCACTTAACGAAGCTTACAAAGAAGCATTCTAAGTTCAAATGGACTCAAGAGAGTGAGGAGGCTTTCGAAGAGCTAAAGTTGAGATTAACCACAGCTCCAGTGTTAACCATCATCGATGGCAACCAGGATTTGAAAGTCTGCACTGATGCGTCTAGAGAAGGCCTTGGAGCAGTATTAATGCAAAGAGGCCAAGTGATTGCTTATGCTAGCCGTCAACTGAAACCGCACGAGAAAAACTATGTAACTCATGATCTTGAGTTATTGGCTATCATATTCTCTTTGAAAATCTGGAGACACTATCTTCTGGGCGAGAGATTTGAACTGTTTACAGATCACCAGTCGTTAAAGTATCTGTTCACTCAGAAGGACTTAAATCTGAGACAGCAACGTTGGCTGGAGTTTCTTGCAGCATATGACTTCGAAATTATATATACTCCAGGAAAAGCCAATGTCGTGGCCGATGCGTTAAGCAGAAAGAATGTAATGATCGCCAGTTTTATTATCACGACTTCATTGCTAGATAAGATATCCGCTCTTTAGGAGGATGATCACTTCATTCAGAAGATCAGAGGGATAATTCAACAAGGCGAACCCTCGAGTTTTCAAGTTGATAATGAGGGGATTCTAAGGCTCAAAGGTCGAATATGCGTTCCTAACATTCCTGAACTTCGAAAGGAAGTATTGGATGAATGCCACAAGTCAAAACTCAGTATCCATCCGGGAGTAAGCAAAATGTATAATGACATTAAACGCACTTTCTGGTGGAAGTCGATGAAAAGGGACATTTCTTTATATGTCAGCCGATGCCCTACTTGCCAGCTAGTTAAAAGCGACCAACAGAAATTGGCTGGATTATTACAACCACTAGAAGTTCCTGGTTGGAAGTGGGAACATATTTCTATGGATTTCATCGATGGTTTGCCCAGAACCAGAAAAGGAAATGACAGTATTTGGGTGATCGTAGATCGTTTCACGAAGACCGCCCATTTCATACCTGTCAGATCAAACAGAACTGCTCAGAGTCTGGCGCAGTTATACTTCAGGGAAATAGTTAGACTACATGGAGTGCCGCTCAGCATAGTCAGTGATAGAGATACAATCTTCACTAGCAAATTCTGGGAAGCATTTCAAGTCGAGCTGGGAACGAAGTTAAACTTGAGCACCGCTTATCATCCTCAGACAGACGGTCAGACTGAGAGGGTGAATCGCATTTTAGAAGATCTATTGCGGGCTTGTGTTATAGATTTCGGTGGATCATGGGAAGACAATCTGCATTTGGCTGAATTCTCTTATAACAACAGCTACCAGGCGAGTCTGACAATGTCGCCATTCGAAGCATTATATGGTAGACCGTGTCGATCTCCTGCTTGTTGGGTCGAGCCTAGAAATAGACTTGTGTTGGGTCCTGATATGATTCGAGAAGCGGCCGACAAAGTCGATTTTATTAAGAAGCGATTACTCGCCGCTCAAAGCCGACAAAAGAGCTATGCCGATAAAAGAAGAAGAGATATATCCTTCGAAGTTGGCAACTATGTATATTTGAAAGTATCGCCGATGAGAGGTGTTATCCGGTTCGGTAAAACTGGAAAGTTAGCGCCCAAATTTATTGGTCCGTTTCCTATTCTGGAACGGATTGGAACTCTCGCTTATAGGGTCAAACTGCCTGACTGGTTGCCTGGAGTGCATGATGTATTTCATATATCACAACTTCGAAAGCACGTTCATGATCCAGACTTGATCGTGGAAGAAGCAGCTCAACAGGATATCGAGATTACTCCAGAATTAGCTGTGAGGCGAGAGCCGCTGAAGATCATCGGCAAAGAAACCAAAGAGCTGAGGAACAAGAAGGTTCACTTAGTCAAAGTGCAATGGAGTGGAGATCCGCGAGATTGTACTTGGGAAACTGAGGAGAGCATTCAGAAAGCTTATCCTAGGTGCCGAGTAGATATCTCTGATTGACTCCGGTGCAAGGTACATTTACCCTACTTTGCATTACCATTCAATTCTCTACTCTATTGTTATTTTCTTTTCGTAGATATACACTTTTAATTATATACTCTGAATAATTTTTGAAGGAATATAGGATTTGATTAGTATATTTTGAAGGTTAAAAACAATTGGATTGGTTGTTGTGTTGTGTGATTGTAGATTTATCAAACCACTTTCGACTTTATTCCTTTTCGGGGACGAAAAGTTTTAAGTGGGGGAGATTGTAACGACCCAGAAAATCTGAACCAATTTAAAATTTTTAAATTGGCTAAAATAATGGATTTTAAATATTTAAAATAAATATTTTAAATAATGGCGATGAAAACTGAGTTGAAATCGACATTTGAAAACCAATATAATTAATTATAATTATATATAGAATTGAAAATGGCGCGGTAGTTCGATAAATTCGATTTCAAACTTCAATTGAATATACCGGGTGCAAAACAATCCGGATTTTAGTGAAACCAAAAATAATGGAATCTAATTGATAATATATTTCTAACGAATCCGACCAATCGAAATTTGATAGCGGGAATCAAAGGATATGTCCAGTTGAAAATTCTGAATAGTCGCTATGAAATTCAGGCCCTTAAAAATGGACATTTTGCAAATAACCTCGGATTTCGACGAAACCACTTTTGTTGGATCCGCAGGGTCAAGTTATTGATAGGTTTCAAATTTCATAATTTTTCGAATCAATATGTGAGCGTGGCAAAAGAAAACGCGTTTGACCAGTTTTAGTTGATTTTAATCGACTGGAAATTGGCCATTTTTCAAACGGTCTCAGAATTCAACGAAACTAGTTTTGTTAGGACCGTATCGGCAATACGAAGCTAGAAAATATTTTTCTGGAATTTTTCTAGTTAGTATGTGACCCCGGTAATTTGAAATGTGCGTTTAAAATTCAATATAGTGATTTAAATGAAAATTCAAAAGGAAACTGATTGTAACGATCAAATCAGCTTGCGATACATATCCCATTGTGTTCGGAATGGGGGTGAAACGCTATGTACGACAGGCGGTGGGCCTCGTTTCGAGGTCGTATGTAAAAGTCAACCTTTTTGCGAAATTAAATAATTAAATAATTAAATAATTTTAATTCCCTCCCTCCCCTTTATCTTTCTTCCTGCCCCCCCCCCCCCCCCGTTCACTTTTATTTCAATAAACAGAAGAAAAAAAAAGAGAAAAATCCCTAACTAATCGCACCCTCCCTCCTCCGTCGATCTGAGGCAATCGGACCCTCCCCAGTCCATCGGAGGACCCGCGCCGGCCACCCCACCAAGGATCGATCATCCCCTAGCCCTCGAACGCTCCCTCGTTCCCATCCTCCACTGAATCGAGCATCCCCAGTCCATCGGAGGACCAGCGCCGACCTCACCCCACCTCCAGGCAGCGAGCTCCCCTACGCAGCGCCTCCGACCGCCCCGTCGACACTGTAGCGAGCCCCTCCACTGCTAACGAACGTGAGTTTTTATTTCTAGGTTTTAATTTCTATTTTGTTATAAATACGTAGTTATTTAAAAACCTGATTATGTTTAATAATAAAAACTGATTTTGTTTTAGATTTAAAAACTGAATTTATAAAGTATTTTAAAACTGATTTTATAAAGTATTTTAAAACTGATTTTTATAAAGTATTTTAAAACTGATTTTATAAAGTATTTTAAACTGATTTTTATAAAGTATTTTAAACTGATTTTTAAAAAGCATTTTAAACTGATTTTTAAAAAGTATTTTAAACTGATTTTCTTTAAAAGATTAAAACTGTTTTGAAAGAAAGGTTAAAACTGATTTTTCGAAAAAGGATTTGAACTTTAAAAAGGAAAAATCATATTTTTATATATCGAAAGTCAAAGGAAAAATCATATTTTTATATATCGAAAGTCGAAGGAAAAATCATATTTTTATATATCGAAAGTCGAAGTAGAAATCAGATTTTTATATATTGAATAACATCGTAAAAATTCGATTTTTACATATGTAGAGAATACGGGCGAAAGCGACAAAAGGCGAAGATTTCTCTAAAGGAAGTGTCGTGCAGTTGGATAGCTATTGGTGAGATTTCTGTTTTAAAAATATTATATATGTGTGAAATGAAAGTGAATTGCTATCTATAAATATATATATCTATATATATATATATATATACGCCCACAAACCATGGACGATATTTATTGATTGAAATTGTTGTGAAAATTGAATGATTGTTTGGGATTGTTTGTGATTGATATTGGTTGATTGAGGTTGAAAAATACCCATTTGTGGTTGTGAAATATTTGGTTGAAACCACATAGGATTAGTTTGTGGAAATGAAATAAATATATACATGCCGCCTGCGTGCAAACTAGATGCATGATCCCCATTGTCAAAAACCGCGAGGTTTTAAGGTAGAGCGAGGAGCCGTACTAGGGACGGTCCCGGTGTAACTACCCTGCCGTTATGCTGCCGAAATTTTGAATAATATTTGTGTGTTTGAATTATTTTCATATGCCTAAACTATATTTATTCATTGTATAGAAAACATTCATGTGTTGAATTGATATTCATTCGTTGTTTAGAAATTCATGTGTTGAATGGTATTCATATTTTGAAATAAATGGTTCGATAATAAAAATCACATTTTTATCTATATATAGAAACTATAGAAAACATTCATGTGTTGAATTGATATTCATTCGTTGTTTAGAAATTCATGTGTTGAATGGTATTCATATTTTGAAATAAATTGCTGGATAATAAAAATCACATTTTTATCTATATATAGAAACTATTGAAAACATTCATGTGTTGAATTGATATTCATTCGTTGTTTAGAAATTCATGTGTTGAATGGTATTCATATTTTGAAATAAATTGTTCGATAATAAAAATCACATTTTTATCTATATATAATAACTATAGAAAACATTCATGTGTTGAATTGATATTCATTCGTTGTTTAGAAATTCATGTGTTGAATGGTATTCATATTTTGAAATAAATTGTTTGATAATAAAAATCACCTTTTATCGACTATATGAACTATATAGAAAAATAGTGTTTTGAAATAAATCGTTTTACAATAAAAATCGTATTTTTATTGTATGCATAAATCGTTGAAATGTGAAGTGTTAAAAATAGCCGCTTGTTCAAAATAAACATATATGAGTTGAAATATTCATTAACTAGCTAATGAAATGATTTGCACCTATTTATGTAACATTAGAATGAATGGAGTTTTTGAACCAAATAGAAATCAAATATGAAGTCGAATAGAAATTGATAAATGATAAGAACTGTATATATATGTACATGCAATATTCATTGAACAGGTTATAGCAAAGGGGCTAGAGAAGAGAAATAAAATTTTGTGCCCGACAAATAGGTACACATTTACTGATTTGTTTGGGTGATGATTTTGAGCCTGTTGGCTAGCCGCTTGGCTTTTTCTTTTTCTTTTTGAGATTAGAAGGACCGGGAAAGCTATTTGCAAATTCCCGATGCTCCCGGTGCAGGGGAGGTTATGGCGAAATTTTTCCAAAATTTAAGGTGTTAGAAAAATATTTGAAGTGAAAACGATATTGAAATTGTTGAATGAACTATATTTATATAAATATATAAATATAAATAAAATTAAAACGAAACGAAGCCGTGCAGTTCGTATTTTGAAACCGAAATTTCAAACGACTAGTGCAGGAAATCCGACCATTGGATTTTCCCGAAACCTCAACCATCGGGTTCGCCTTGGAATAATCTTTCCAACGGCACCAACCTTGTAAAAATCCAACGGTTGGATTGTCTGGAATGTTTAATTCAAATTTGAAGAAAAACAGCGCCAGAATCGATTTTATTTATATATAAATATAAATAGAATTATATTTAATCGAATAACGACGCTGCAGTTCATATTTTGAAATCGAAATTTCAAACGATTGTACCGGGAGATCCGACCGTCGGAATTTCCCGAAACTGGAACCGTTGGATTCGTTTTGAAAAGACCTTTCTAATGATGTAAATTTTTTGAAGATCCAACGGTTAGATTTTCAGATATGTGTAAATCAAATCTGAAGAAAAACAGCGCCACGGCCGCTGTATGGCCCGAAGCGTCGTTTTGAATAAAATGGCTATTTTAAAATAAATAAAAATAGCGATAAATAGTTATAAAATATCATAAGCGATATGGAATGGAAATAAACTGAATTTGTTTGATTTATGTGATATTTGATGGTTGAATGTGTTTGGTGTGAAAATTACATTAAAGAACAAAATTGGTGTTGTCGAATAATTTAACCATTGAAATAAATTGAATTGAAATTCTAAATATACGTGAATTATTTGGAAAGGCCGAGTTAATTCTCATTTCAAATAATCGACCGACGATTGAAATTCGAAGATGAAGACGATGGTCGAAGACCGGAGATCTTCACCTCGTTTGGATGGTAACCGAGGTCCTGATTGGGAGGCATCCCGAAATATGGATAATGAGTGGTGATCGTCCAGACGTACGTGGTGATCGATGGGTTTGCGAGGTATTTAGTGCCTCCGGTTTCGTTCAGATCCAGAACGGACTTGTAAATGGACTGTGTGTCTGACATTGGAGTTTATTCTGTGTTGATTGATTTCTGTTAAATATACATCTGTTTGGCGGCGGAGAATTTATTCTTTTGCTTAACGCCCTTCTCTGAGACGTACGAGCTCAGAGGTTGTATATCGATGGACATCAATCGCATGGCGTGAATTGCCTGTGTGGCATGCTAAGATGCAGTGATCAGGGCTTCTGTTGAAAAGCAAAGTCTTGTGGTGATGATCAAAGCACCGCCTGTGTGGCGTAGCTTTGTGTATAGCGTGAATTCACGAGCCTCACACCCCGGTATGAACCTAAAACGGGAGAAGGACCTCAGGGAGGGCATGCGTTTCTTTCTAGCTAGGGTGGTGTCAGTGACCTACCAGCCCTGACATTTATATACTTTTCACCTATGTGGTTGTTGCTGTTGCGAGGCGCCTCGGTTTGATCGGACGATCCGGGTCCGATGGAGTCATTCGTTGGCTCGTTTACGCCCCAAAGGGCGGGGAAACGTATTGTTCAGGCATAATAATCCACATCGGTGGACCGGCCCTGACGATCTAAAGGGTTGATGCGTTCTGATCCTGTGGCTCGGGCTAGAGAGTCACGAATTCGGTAAGGACTATCTTTTGCCTTGGTTCATGACGGAAATCCAATTTCCAAATACGACATCGTGCAGTTTTGATTGTATATATATATGGCGACATGATATATGGTACCCATGCCGTCTATGATTGATAGTTATGATTTGAAATCGTTTTCAAAACATATAAACACTAGCAATAATATCAAATGCCTTTCTTTTATTCGTATCAAGCATATCTTGGCCGTTATAAGGTAAAAACTCTATCCTCCGGTTTGCGTTGCATTGTGTGATGGGAACTGAGTCTTATAACGACTTCATTTTTATAAAAAGCATAGCGATGTTTAAAAGAAAGATTTGTTTTAAAGCACCGGCAATCCAATGGAGTAAACCCGTTCCACGAAAGTGGCATGGTCCTGTGATTAGCCAAATTATATATGTGTTGAGTAGATTTCTCATACCAGTCCCAAGACTGACTCGTAGTTTGTTTCACTCTCAAACTCGGGTGCCCCTTTTTCTACACGGGCAGCCTTGTATTCAGGTTTAGCTGGTTCTGTCTGGATAGCTGGAGCTGAAGATGGATTTTATCATTTATTTCTTTTTATGATGTTCAGCTCCTATTGTACATATTTTGTTTATTTCCGCTGTAGACATTTATGTATAGCTGAACTGTATTTGTACTAAGTAAGATCCTGTATACTGTGTAACTCTGATGATTACTTTTATCCAGTATATTTTGTTGTTCATTCTGGTGTATTTATTTAATTATGTTCTGCTATTTTATGTTTCTGTGTTATATTCCAAAAGATAACCTTGTTTCCGTGAGAACGGGAAATCGGGTCGTCTCAAAGTAGATCACTTTTGCTTAGACTGAAACTTTAATTTTTTTTCCAAGGTTAAAACAGGTGTAGCTTATAGATTTTTAATGAATTGATTTTTGGTTATCCATCGTTCTTTTGGCAATTTGCCAGAGGGGTGTCATTTGATTGTTCGTCCTTTGGCCTAGTTGCAGTAGCTTGGTTGGACTCAGAAATCTCGGTTTGAATTTGCACATATCTTCTGAACAAGACAATGATACACGTTGTCTATATTTGTGTCTTTTGCCTTATTTTGATGGACGGTGGTGTAACACTGGCTCAGCTTCATTGGAGGGTCTCATAAGCGACCCTTCAGAGAACCTGTAATGAATAGCTTTTTGCGCACATTCGGCGGCAAATTCATTGTCGATCAATTGATTGCTCAAGATGACAACGGGTTAGTCTAGTAAAAGGAGATAACTCATGATAAATATTCATAGAATTGAATGTGTTATCAATGTGAAGCTGCTTTTAATTTAAGAGTTTATGACTTGGTAGATACAGTTCACACTGATAATACACTCAATTGGTTTATCGATAACACTTGAGATTCATCAGTCTTGATTTTGGACTGCCAATTCTAAGTATTAACTTTCAAATTGTATTAGATTCAATGCGTGCACCTAAAAATTTGTTTGATGGAATCCCAAATCTGGCTTGCCCTATTCACTTATTAGCGATTCCCCAACCGACATGACTTATGTTTTCTGCCAATCCTTTTGGGTGACCAAAACTGTAAGATTTTTGGTAAATTGAGTAGCCTTGTTCATCACTTAATAAGTTGTGCAAGAGCAGAATTTTATACGATGCCTTTGTAGAATTCGTTCTGAGAACCTCGATCCTTGGAACCAGTCTTTTTGGAATTTGAATGTTGCACATTAGTGAATCGCTTCTTGCATTATTTCTGCAATTTTCCATATAATATTTCTCTGCAGTTTGAGATGCTTTGTTGTATGTCGCAACTTCATGGTATTGTTGTTTCTTCTAACCATGTTTGATATTACAGATCATTCCGAGCCAGAAAAAACTTTGAATTTTCGCTTCACAACTATTTGCCCTAGCGCAAGATTATTATTCAACCGTTCTTATAACTCATGTTGATACCGTTGATGGATACTAGCTTCAATTCCTAGAGAAATGCTATCGCTTTATGGGATTATACCATATTAGCGTAGTTGCCTTTCAACATCATTTATTTTTGGGTTTGAAGTAGAGTACCATCAGGTACTTTGAGTTATATACGACTAGAGCTTTGCGGTCAAGGAAGCATACGTGTTGGGGCACTCTAGATTTTCTTAGCCAAGGAATTCATTCTTTCAAGAGATCGTTTTTGATCTTCCTTGACTGATCTATCTACCCTTTCTTTTCCTCGGGACCGGTCGATGCTTAACTAATCGACTCTTCAAGGTTGATCTTTACCGCGGTTTATTGACATATCAGGTCATATTGATTTTGTCAAAATTTTCAAATGTCCTTCTATGAAGGTAAAGTCCCTTTGACGAGCTTCTGAGGATGGATTCCCTGTTGTTTGCGCACTTTGGCTTATGTATTTCTGAGTATACTTGCCTTTTTGTTATTACAAATTGAGTTTTTGTTTACTGCGATGTCGTGGTGAACTCGTGACATGTTTTTCGGGCATTGTCCAATTCTTATTATGGTCATATTACTCTTTTATCATAGGTTGTCACGAATTGCGTGAGATGAATGCAATCAATTTTGCTGAATTTCCATGATTTAGATTGTCGCACTAGAAGCTTCTAACTTGTTGGCAACAATATTTTCTTTTATCAGCTCACTTAGAGCTTCTGGGCAAGCCAATGTATCTAGGAAACCTAGACTTAATAGCTATCTATATGCTTAAGTTTTTAAATACTATCGATGAGCAAGGTAGAAGTAAGAAATTTCAAATCACAGAACGGTTCCTCCGTGAATTCAGACTATTTGCACCAACTCGATCCTATCTCTCTCGAGGAATTCTCCCTGCTTTCCATTGTGTACCTAAAGCATTGGATGCCCCGGCCTCTGACGGAGATGCAACATTGGAAAATTCCACCGGAGATTTTGTATTGACAAAGTGTTTGGATCTTGTTATGCCTGCAAACTTTGCTAAGACTTGCTTTTGGTGTAATGAGCCTTCTCCTGCTCATTGTGCTTTAGCTCTCACCTTTAGCTTTGACATATTTTTTCTGTCTATGCACTTATCTTCATCATGTTTTACAAGTCATTTGTTATTGCAACATTCGGTATTGAAATAATTTCATGGTATTCTTTCATAAACTGGGTTTTCATTGTAGCTATGAATCATTATTTGCTGGGTTTACTTAATCAATTTCATAGCTGAACTTCCCTGATTCTGGCTGAAGCAATTTTTGAGACTTCTTCTCCGTGAACAATCACCTTTGCGCTTATCATGGTGTTAAAGTTTTCAAGTTTTCTATAGCCATTTCAAGGCTCAAATAAGTTGGTTTGGGCCACCCTTGCAGATGCTAAATCTTTAATTTAAGATTGTGACGAATTTATGGTATGTTTAAGAAGCGAGCATTATTAAATTTCTTTAATGCGGTGGTAATGCCCCCATACAAAAATTTGTCTCAAATTTTAAAGGCTAGGCACGATATATTGTGACCGACTTCATTTGGAATCTTTTGGTCATGTGTTTTTGCCGTTGTTGAATTTCTTGGCATGATCATGACTAAAGGTTTCCAGTCCAGTTAATCCAATTCATGCCTTTTTGTGGGGTTGAATTTCTTTTTCTGTGCCCCTGCTTGAGAGGTCTTATATTTTATATATTCAATTATTTTTCTCGCTAACCTGGCAATTCGGGCCCTTCAAAGATTAGATTTGAACATATGCCCCTGGCGAGGTCTTATTTTTCTTTACTCTAAGGAGGTATTTGTAAACCCGTTATTCATTATGACTGAATGACTCAGTCACTTGTAGAATTTGTAGGGCGCCTCCGAGGAGGTCTTTGGGTCCGTCACTAACCGAATTTGGAAGACCCGGCTTATGATCGGATGCCCCAGGAGGGGTCTTTTAGGGCCCAGTATTTATATTGCTATCTAGCCATGTATTAATGGCATTAACGATGAACCGAGTGCCCCTCGGGGAGGTCTTAGGTTTAAAAGCTCAGTATTTGTCACAACCGGATTATGTATGAAGGGTTTGGACGATTGACTGAGTGCCCCTCGGGGAGGTCTTTGGTTTAGAAGCCCAGTGTATGTCGCAGCTGGACTATGTATTAATGGTACTGGCGATGAACTGGATGCCTCTCGAGGAGGTCTTTGGCTTAAAAGCCCAGTGTATGTCGCAACTGGGACATGTGTCAATGGTACTGGCGATGAACTGGGTGCCCCTCGGGGAGGTCTTTGGCTTAAAGGCCCAGTGTATGTCGTAATCCAGCCAGGTATCAATGGCGTCGGCGATTGACTTGGTGCCCCTCGGGGAGGTCTTTGGTTTAAGGTTGCATTGTTTCACGTGGAAGACGCTAGCTCATTTGTCGGGCTTTGCCACGATTTGTTAGAACTATTGTAATAACCCTGAATTTTGGGGTAAATTTATTTTAAGTAATTTTAAGGAGTTTTTGATATTTAAAATAATTTATTTTAAATAATAACGACTTAAAAATTATTTCCTTAATCCTACGGTTAAGGCGAATGATATAATTACTGCAATCCTACAACCCCTTAGCTAGATGCCCAAGGCGATACCTTGATTTATCTAATTGTGTTATTAATAAAATTTATTTATCTCTAATGAATGGATTATTTGAAATTTATGTTTAGCTTGTGAAAGGGAGAACTAAAAATTTACATAAATTTCACCATCAAATATCTAACCTTATATGTATGTCAACATGTTAGAATATATATTCCTTAGTTTCAATGTTTCTCAACATTGTAGTATAATGTATAATAAATTCAGTTGTTTTAATTTCATTAATTACTATGCATATCATTCATATTGTAGCTAAATTATAGCTAAAATTTGCATTCCATATTTATATGAAAAAAAATATGGAAAAAAGTAGTATTATTTCTTTCAAATGTTCATTCAAACCTTTCCACTTTTATTTTGCTAGAAATCTTTAACCGCCCTATTATCTCTATTAATACTTCTCCGTTGCAACGTTAATTTGTAAATTGTTTCATTCTTCTTCCTTGATGCTTCCATTATAAATTTACTATTTACACATGTTTGAATATATACCATTATTTAGACATTATATTATTATAAATATATTAAATTTCTTTCTTATGTTTGTAACATACATTAATTACAAATTAACGTACATTAATTTTTGCTGTAAACATATGTGTAGATATTTTGAGAAATTGCATCAGAAAATTTAATTTGGCTTGGGAATGGCATAAGCATGATAGGTTGGAATTTACAATAATGTGAAAACTAAAATTTGGAATGAAAATGATTACTTGATTAGTAAACATATTAAATATATTCCTTGTCATTAAATTAAGCAAATTGGATTTTTATGGCAGACAATAATAAATGACAATAAACTAGTTGATTTCGTAAATGGAAACCTAGTAAAATGTAAGATTGTACATTTGGTATTTATTTACACTAATGGTTAAATAATTGTGATTTAAATAGGAATTCACATAAATCAGCTAAGACAAAAATTAGCAATTTACATAGGAATGAAGTTATTAATATAAATCATAATGGGCAGATTACAAATATAAATTGTAATGGACCCACGTGTATATTTCTATTCTTTTCATTCATATCTATCCAATTGAATACCTTCCCATTTTTCTCTTTTCTTATTCTATTTTGAAATTTGAATAGGAGAAACGGGCCTTAAAGGTTCAATTATTAATATTATACTATTATAAATGTTAGAAAATAAACAAACACTAATCTATACTCAATCAGCCGCCGCCATGTTCTTCAAACCAAGGGCCGATGTGCTCTAGCCTTCTCCTCCTGTTTTCTTCAAATATACACCTCAAATTAAAACACTTTCAACGACAAAATCAAAAAGCTCCATGAGCTCTACAATTCCAACGGTGATGATCAATTCTTGATCATCGTGGCGGCCTCTGACAGGTGGCGATGGTGGTTGTTATGGGCGAAGAACGATGGGTTTCGGTGATGTAGCGTAACAGGAAGAAGGATTAGTTCAGGGTGAGATTAAAGTCAAATAAAAACTTAATTAATTTAATTAATTAAGCTTTTATATATTACAATGTTTAAACAGCCATAAATTGTTCGAACGAACACGGAATCGAGCAAACTCAGAGCGGTGAAATCATAATTTCCTAATCTACAAAATGGAACTAACATAACTGTGATTTGGAGCGGACCAAGATGGAGTAAAAATCGATCTGAGAATTCTTTTTTTTTATGATTTAAATTTATTAATTTCTGATTATGTAAGATTTCTGTTTTTAAAATAATTAATTAATCATTTAATTATTGATCGCTAATTAAAAATTCTTGAATGAATGATTATAAATCAAGTTGTTATGTTCAAGATGGAAATTTGCTATTTGTGAATTTTGGTAATTGTGATGTTTATATTTGTAGATCTAAGTCTACAATTAAAATTTCTGAAACATGGATGCATTGATTTGTTTAGATTTGGTTGTAGAATAAAATTTAGATTGTATTATTGTTTCATGTAATATGAAATTGATATGTTAGTTAACACAAAATATTGGATTAGAATGTCCAAACCAATAAAATAATCGCTTGCAGTGTTTTTTTTTTTTGGATTAGAAATTAGTTAAAACAAAAATCCCTATTTTTGTTCATTAATTATGTGACACCAAATTGGATATTTTTGTGATATTAGACAATGGTTAAACAAAAACCATTATATTTGTTCATTGAGAATGTGACACCAAATTTGACATTTGTGTAAAATGAAAATTGGTTTAGTAAAATAAAAAGAGTAGTATTTTGTTTGCATTCCTTGATGCGAACAAAATATTGAAATAAAAGAATAACATTTAAATAAAAAAGTTACATTGGAATAAAAGAGTTACATTTAAAATAAAATGTTATTTTATTTGCATTCTTTTATGCAAATATATTCAGAGAATAAAATGTTATTTATTCGCATTTCTTTTATGCAAATATATTTATAAAAAAAAGAGTACTTTTATTTGCGATCTTTTGTGCAAATATATTTAGAAATATAAATTGTTCTTTTATTTGCATTCCTCGATGCAAATATACATTGAAAATAGAATGTACTTTCATTTACATTCTTTTATGAAAATTCATTGACGGTAAGATTATAAATAAAAATATATTTTTGTTTGCATTTTTAGATGCAAACAAAACATTTTTAATGTGAATGAGAACAAAGAAAAGATTCACCGTCATGTTTGGTACATAAATACTAAAGTAACAATTCTAGTTTATGAAAAGTTAACATAATAAAATCCCATTTTTATGTTAGTATATAAAGGAACATTTTATTACATTAGATGTTAACATAAAAACAAAGTAACATTTCTAGTTTATGAAAAGTTAACGTAATAAAATCCCATTTTTATGTCAGTATATAAAGGAAGATTTTATTACATAAGATGTTAACATAAAAAAAAGTAACATTTCTAGTGTATGAAAAGTTAACATAATAAAATCTCATTTTTATGTATAAAAATATTAACATAGGAAAAAGTAACATTTTTATTTTATAAAATGTTAAGATTAGGAAAATATCATTTTATGTATGAGATATTAACATTATAAAAAAATCATTTTTATTATTTAAGATGTTAGCATTAGAAAAGATCATTTTTATTATTTAAGATGTTAGCATTAGAAAAGATCATTTTTATTATAAAAAAAAATGTTAGCAGAGAAAAATAACATTTTTAGTAATGTTGCATAAGGAGTAAAGATTCACTTTTGTTAAGAATGTTGCATTTAAAAGAATTAACATTTTTAGTCTAAAATGTTGCATTAGAAAAATAATAACCTTTTTAGTCAAAAATGTTACATTAGGAATAAAGTTACATTTTTGTTAAAAATGTCACATTAGTAAAAAAATATCATTTTTGGTTAAGATGTCACACTAGTATGACAATAACATTTTTGTGTTAGAATATAAATGGATATTATTTACACTGCCATGTGTTAAATAGAAAATGGATACTATTTACACCGTAATGTGTTAAAAAGAAAATGAATATTATTTATACCGTCATTGGTTAGAAATGAAATTGACATTATTTACTTTGTAAATTAGTTAGAAATGAAAAAAAATAGGACATTAATTATATTGTCAATTAGATTAAAAGTGAAAAATTACATTTTCATGTAATTAACATTTAAGTAAAAAAATTACATTTTTATATAATTAGGATGTAAGGATTAATTGACATTATCATGTAAAAAGGATCGTAGAGAAAATTTACATTTTCTTATAAATAGTATTTAAAGAAGAAAATTACCTTTCCATGTAATTAGATTTAAAGTAAGTGAAATTTACTTTTTAATGTAAATAGATTTTCGTTAAAAGAATTTAGAAGTGAAATTTACATTTTTATGTAAACAGGTTTTCAATGAAAGTTATAACGATGGAAATTTACATTTTAGTGAATTTGATTTCATTAAAAGACTAAAGATGTGAAATTTAAATTTTCATGTGAAAAGATTTAAAATACAAGATTATCATTTTACTTGTAAAGGAAAGATTGACGCAAAATTATAATTTTAGTTTTGCATTGAAAGATATAAACAATTTTTTTTTTTTTTGCATTGAAAGGATAATAAAGTTATCAATTTTGTTACACTGAGATTAAACAGACAAAAATATATTCATTTTTGTAGAATTGAAGTGGACACCAAAATATATTGCATTTTTGTTAGAAATTGAAATGACACAAAAATGCTCATTTTTGTTAAATTATGAATGACGTACAAAAAATATATTTATTTTTGTTGTAATGGAAATGAAGCACAAAAATACCTATTTTGTTGTAATTTGAATGATACACGAAATATACAATTTTTGTGTAAATGGAAAGCTGAAAGAAAAATATACATTGAGTGTATAGGATATGTATGGAAGTTGAAAAATAAAAGAAAACATTGTTGTGTGTGATGGTATATATCAATATTGGATATAAATAAGAAAATTTGGTGTTAGCAAGATATAGTGCAATAAAATACATTTCATTACACATTATAAACATATCGATAGGTTGTGAAACAAAACATTCATTACTTGTTGTGTTAATTACGTTAATGAAATGGAATTTAGTTATTTTTATTTAAATAAAACTAACGGTTGATCGTTATTAAATACTAATAACGATATGAAATGATTTTTAAATTATATATTATATATATATGCAAGGATCATTTGAAAAGTCCGAGTTCAATCTCATTTCAAATAATTATACGTCGATCTAAGTCGAAGAGTTGAAGACGGTGATTGAAGACCGACGATCTTCACATCGAATGGACGACGACTACTGATGCCCGTGATTGGAGTAGCTACCTTGAAGGGGCTACAGTGGTGGCCGTCCGGACGTATATGTTGATTGCAAGGATTTGGTTTTCGCTTAGACCCGGAGCATAAGCTTATAAATGGATTGTGTGTCTGACATTGTACTCCGTTAAATATCATGTTATTGATTTCCAGTTTAATACAAAATGTGGTGGCGGAGAATTTAATCTTTGCTTAATTCCCTGTAACACCCCACGCCCGCTAGGGTCACTCACAAAGGGAATGCCATAGCATCGGTGGAGTATTTTAGTGAATATAGAACAGAAAAATTACAACAAGACAGATATAAATAGTACTTGAAATTTTAAAACATCATCTCATAACAGCGGAAATAAACATGTCTGGTTACATCATAAAACCATGATAAAAGTCAAGTACAATATCCATCAAAATAAAGAAGTACATAATCCCACTCTCTCATACAATAGCCATAACAAAAGAAAAGATAACTGGATAACTGGAGCTTTACATCTACCCAAGCTCCTAAAGACTGGAACAGCAATCCGATCAAGCTCTACTACCGCTAGGATCCACCGTAGGACCTGAGGGTTGGGAAAAAAGATAAAAACAACGGGGTCAGACATAAGTCTGAGTGAGTCCTATAACTTTAACAATATAATCATTAAAGTAACCAGAGAAGATATAAACTTGCCCTACGGTAATATCTGGGGATGAATGGCTACACTAAGCAGCTTGGTAGACTTAGGATAAACTAAGATAACCGTCAGGACGCATCTACCCTCCCAAGGATAATTACTAACTGCACCACACCAGTCATTCCTACTTAAGGGTTGATCCCTTCCAAGGACTTAGAAAATTTCCCCAGTAGTTTCATGTACCCCTAGCCCACTACATAGGTGTCGTCTGCCCCTATCTCCACTAGGTGTACCCAGTATTCTTACCCAGTAGTTTCGTGTACCCCTACATAGGTGTCGTCTGCCCCTATTTTTATTAGGTGTACCCACTACTCCCCAAGCGATCGGCTCCCTACCGTAGATACCCGTGCTGGTCCCACAGTGGGGTGTATCACTCCCCTAAAGTGGCTACCCAATACTAACGGTGCACGGCTTTATATCTACACGATGCAACAACGGCTTATCTACCAGCCCGGGCCCACACACGCATATGAAACCCGTTGGACTTGCGTTGCCACCGCTAACCCGTTTTGGCCTCTTATAATCAAGCCCAATATGCGTGTCCCGTCACTCGACATGGGTCAAGCCCACAAAGATACGTTTGGGATATTGGTTGAAATGGGCCCCCACAAGCTACCCACTTAAGCTTGTCAAATATATAGTGTATCCCACTTAACCCTTTAATCATGTTTAATTACATGTTTCTCTTGGTTAAGTATTCTAATCGTATTTTCTATTGCCACCCAAGGCAACCCACTAGATTCCACATGCCACCCAAGGCAACCACCAAATTTCCTCATGCCACCCAAGGCACCCACTTAACCCCTCATGTCCCACTACATGCTATTATGGTTAAGTGTTTCTTAATTAATTAAGACCGTGATCTCCCGTAAAGACCTCCCACATTAGACTGGCTGTTATGACCGCCTGGTTAAGCCGGTAGAATCCGGGCAGTCTTACATCATAACAGAGTCTAACCTCGTGTCTTTACCTTAATCACGTATTTAATTTATGGCTAAGACCTCTCACATTGGGCTGACATTTGTAGCAACTGGTTAAGCCGGTCGGGTCCGGGCAGTTTTACACTACAAATGAGTCCAACCTCGTGTCTTAGTCGATTAATTACGCCTAATTAATCACCCCCATATTAATCATCCCTAATTAATATCAAGTTTTCCATAACATGGGTAGACCTAACTCAATAGGTAAATTCCCATGGGGTAGACCTAACTCAATAGGTAAATTCCCACTTATGGTAATTTATTTTTATGGTATGCTTAATCATACCCAAACATTCATTTATTAACATATTTACCAACCCCATCGTTCCCCACGTAAATCGTTCTCGTTACATGACATACTAAGGGGAAGATCATCACAAATATCATGGGTTTAACATACAACTTTGTCATGAGTTAAGAGGATGTCAACTTGCATATATGAGCATATATTAACCCAACTACATATAACCCAAACTTGCATATTTTCATACACATGATTTGCATAACATGTTGCATATGAGCTTGCATATTATCATACACATATCTTGCATAACATGTTGAACTTGCATATAGGCATTCTCATAACTTGCATAACATGTTAAACATGCATTTAAGCATACACATAACTTGCATAAGCATTCACATACTTGCATAAGCATCCACATACTTGCATAAGCATTCACATACTTGCATAACTTGCATATCATGTCATTTAAGCATATACATATCTTGCAAAGGCATTCATATACTCGCATAAGCATGCATAACTTGCATATCACATAAATCTTGCATTTAAACATATACATGACTTGCATAAGCATCCATACACTTGCATAAGCATGCATAACTTGCATATCACGTTAAACTTGCATTTAAACATATACTTAACTTGCATATCACTTTCAACTTGCATAACTCACTTTGCTAAACATGCATAATTCCACTTATTAAATATGCATAAATCCACTTATTAAACATGCATATATCAACTTGTTAAACATGCATAAATCAACTTATTAAGCATGCATAAACCAACTTATCAAATATGCATAAACATAGAACAACATAGAGTAACATATCATTATACATGATTCAAACTCACTAATCCGCATTTAAGACCATAGGTCTCATTATACCCAATCTACTTACTTTAACAATTGATGTTAAAGTGATAGAAACTCACCAAACTCAAGATTAGCAACCTTATGAAGTAGAATTAGTTGCTAACTATGAAGATAATGATGATTAAAGATTGATTAGAGAGGAATTAGCTTGCCACTTTCTTCTTTGATTAGTGGAGGCTTCTCTTAGGATTTAATT
This sequence comes from Allium sativum, assembly GCA_030737875.1. Lineage (NCBI taxonomy): Eukaryota > Viridiplantae > Streptophyta > Magnoliopsida > Asparagales > Amaryllidaceae > Allium > Allium sativum. The sequence continues at coordinate 152,212,563 of CM060924.1, read as the reverse complement.
TGGCGGCATGAGGCCATTATTTCTAATTTTGGTAAGGATTAAGGTAGGTTTAGGGTGTATTTATAGATTAAGAGAGTGTTTTAGGCCCTTTAGATTAACCCTAGATTAATTTAGGACCCTTAGATTTAGGAAATCTCTAGAACCAGCCCTCCTAGCCAGCCTGAAACCCAACCTGGTGCAACCTGGTGCACCCAGGTTCACAGAACGGTGCCACCCTGTCGACAGGCAAGTCGACAGGCATGTCGACACCCCTGTCGACAGGCCTGTCGACAGCCCTGTCGACATGGGTTGGGCGGGAAGCTTCCCGCCTGACCCCGCCTGGCCCATTCCAAATCTGAATTTAAATTTAAATTTAAATTCCTAAATCTGTTTTTAGCTCTAATTTTTCTGCAAACTTCCTTGGGCCATAACCGGGCCATACGGACTCCGATTTTCGAAAACTCGGACTCTATTTCGCGTATTTTTCCGAGACGAACGCAATAACGCAGCCCGTTACCCCCAATTCCCACGTCTGAGATTATTTATCCTATAATTAGCGAATTTTAGTATTAACTAAAATTCGGGGTGTTACATTCTCCCCTCCTTAAAGGATTTCGTCCCCGAAATCTCTAGGCTAAGGAGAATGCATATCCTACCATCCAAACAACCATCTACTCAAACCATCAACCACGGGCATCCATTGTCCTTAAACAGTTTCTAATGATGTATGAGCATATGCAAAAAGTGTGTGTATATGTTCCCTATCTAATGTATGAACATATGCAAACCATGATAGTGCCATGCATCCATTATGTATGCGAGAGAACCCTATCGACACATACAATATCTACATGAGTGCACAATCATTCACCAAAATGCATCATCCATGTGATAATACATCCATAAATATATTTTCCTACACACAATTTTTTTATACAATATGCAATATGAAGTGACTGAGTCGATCTAGTGCCTAGAGTGTGTGTATATGCATCCACGAGCAACCACTAGCAAACACTTGCATCCACTTGCATCCATCAACCATAACATGTCTCAAACACATGTTTCAACCATAGGTTTACCCTATCTAAAGGTCAAAGGTACTAACGAGAGGACATACCAAAGATAAGATAAGTACTAGACAAGCGATAAAGGAGAAAGTAAAGACATACCCTCAAAAAGAAATGGGTACAATGAACGCATCTTCGCTTCCGTCCCCCAAGTCGCGTTGCTCTCATCTTCTCCCCATTGCACTTTGACTAGCTGAACCTCTCGATTCCTCAATTTCCTAGTCTCTGACCCAAGGATGCGAGTAGGAGCTCGTCGAATTGTCGCATCACGCTCAACCTCTACATCTCTAAGCAAGCTTGGCTCTACCACCTCTGCGGTCTCATGTAAGCACTTCCTCAGATGTGATACATGGAATACATCATGAACACCACTAAGTCTGTCGGGCAACTCCACCCTATATGCCATCCGTCCAATCCTTTCCTTGATAGGAAACGGCCCAACAAACCTCGGTGCTAACTTCCCAACGGATCCGAAGCGAACAACATTTCTCAACGGAGATACCTTGACAAAAACCATATCCCCAACCTCAAACTCAAGATCCGTCCTTCTCTTGTCCGCATAAGATTTTTGCCTATCCTGTGCTGCTTTCATCCTTCTTCGAATCAAGTCAATCTTCTCAGAAGTCTCCCTAATCATATCGGGCCCAAGCAAGATCTTATCCGTAGATTCCCACCAACATGTAGGTGATCGACAAGGCCTTCCATAGAGAGCTTCGAAAGGAGCCATACCAATACTGGACTGAAAGCTGTTATTATATGCGAACTCCACCAATGGAAGATGCTCTTCCCATGTACCTCCAATATCTAAGATACAAAGCCTCAAAAGGTCCTCTAGAACACGATTCACCCTCTCAGTCTGGCCGTCTGTCTGAGGATGATATGCGGTGCTCAGACACAATTGAGTCCCCACTGCTTCTTGCAAACTTCTCCAGAACTCGCTAGTGAAGATAGGATCTTGATCACTAACTATGCTAGAGGGTACCCCATGCAATCGAACTATCTCTCGAAGATATACAGAAGCTAGCCATGGAGCGGTCCTCTTGCTCTTCACAGGTATGAAATGGGCGCTCTTAGTAAGTCTATCTGCCACCACCCAAATTCCTGTATTACCCTTCCTCGACCTGGGTAACCCGTCAATAAAATTCATCGAGACGCTATCCCACTTCCATTGCGGAACCTCCAATGGGTGAAGCAACCCACCTGGTTTCCTTTGCTCCTCCTTCACTTGCTGGCACACCAAACATCGAGCGACATATTCGGCCACATCTTTCTTCATACCGGCCCAGAAGAAAACCCTTTTCATGTCTTGGTACATCTTATCCCCACCGGGATGAATGGTCATCCTAGAACGGTGTGCATCATCAAGAATAACCTTCCTCAACCCTTCATCTAGCGGTACACAAAGTCTACCATCCCTACGCAAGCACCCCCTATCGTCTAGGGTGTACCTACTCAAATGGCTGGACGACTCCCCCCTTATGAGCTTCTCTATCAACTCAACCAACTGTGGGTCGTCCCTCTGTGCTTCTCCAATCCGCCCCAAAAGAGTAGGTCTAACTTCCAAAGAAGCTAGCAAACCGGGTACATAATCAATGGAAGGTCTGAAATCGAACATCGAGATAAACTCCAAGCTTTGTAGTTCCACGAACAATGGACTCAAGGACAACCTCTTCCTGCTCAAGGCGTCCGCCACCACGTTACCCTTGCCAGGGGTGTACGCTATCTCGAAATCATAGGATGCCAAAAACTCCATCCACCTTTGCTGTCTTAAGTTTAAATCCTTCTGAGAGAACAAGTACTTCAATGATTTATGGTCAGTGAACAACTCGAATCTCTCACCAAGAAGATAATGGCGCCAAATCTTAAGCGCAAAAACAATAGCGGCCAGCTCTAGATCATGGGTAGGGTAATTTTTCTCATGTGCCCTCAACTGCCTTCCACCATAGGCTATTACCCTTCCCTCTTGCACTAAGACTGCGCCAAGTCCTGTCCCACAGGCATCGGTATAGACAACAAATGGCTTGCTCCCATATGGCAACACTAAAACTGGAGCGGTGGTTAAAGCTCTCTTTAACCGTCGGAACGCATCATCACAATCTACGTCCCATGTGAAAACAAGATTCTTCTTTGTTAAGCGGGTTAATGGGGCTGATATCTTCGCGAAGTCTTTAATAAACTTCCTATAATAACCCGCCAAGCCCAAGAAACTTCTTACTTCGGTAGCATTCTTCGGAACCTTCCAATCCTGAATTGATACTACCTTCGCGGGATCCACAGCTATCCCTTCCTTGGAGACCACGTGCCCCAAGAACCGCACTTCCCTCCTCCAGAAGTGACATTTAGAGAATTTAACCTTAAGGCTATGTGCTCGAAGAGTCTTCAACACTTCCCCAAGATGTAAGGCATGCTCTTCTTCACTCTTAGAAAATACTAAGATATCATCCACAAAGACCACCACGAATTTATTAAGGAACTCCCTGAACACCCTACTCATCAAATCAACAAAGTATGCAGGGGCGTTCGTCAACCCAAATGGCATCACCAGCCACTCATAAAAACCATCCGGAGTCCTAAAGGCAGTCTTGTTTATGCTATCCTCAGCCACCCTTAACTGATGAAACCCCGTGGCTAAGTCCAACTGAGAAAATACTGAAGCGCCAACCAACTGATCGAAAAGATCATCAATCCTCGGCAATGGGTGTCTATTCTTCTTTGCGAGCTTGTTGAGTTCTCTATAGTCTACACAAAGTCTGAGGGACCCATCAGCCTTCGTAGCAAATATTACTGGAGCACCCCCACTCCGATATGCTTCGTCTTATGAACCCCTTCTCAAGCAACTCCCCTACTTGCTTATGGAGTTCCCTCCTCTCACGAGGAGCCATGTGGCGCACTGGTAAAGATACCGGTTTAGCATTATCCACCAAATATATTCGGAAGTCAATCTCCCGCTTCGGAGGTAAGCCCTTCACCTCCTCAAACACATCCGGATATTCCCGGACCACTCTAACAGATTGTAAACTCTCGACCGAAGCGTCAAGCGATTCAAGATAACTTAGCATAACAGAGTCCCTGGGATTACAAGAAATCTCGAGAGTGTTACCCAAGCGGGTCATCAGCCTAACAACTCTCCTTTCGCAATCAAGAACGGCACCATTACTGGATAACCAGTCCATGCCCAAAATCAACCCATAGCCCGTGAAGCCCAATACAAAGGCATCACATCTAAACTCAATGCTAAGTATAGAAATCTTCAAACCCAAACATATCATGGACAAATAAGTGGAGCCCCCAATTGGGTTTGAAACAACCAAGGGATCATCTACCAGACTGGTGTCTAAGTGCAGTGACTCAACTAATGATGATGAGATAAACGAATGCGATGCGCCTGAATCAAACAATGTACGGACAGGATGGTCAAATAGAAAAACCAGACTTTCAACGGAAATAGTTCTACCTCTCTCCTGAATCGGTGGAACCGCGAGAGCCTGTACTTGCCCCCTAGCCTGACTCGGTGCCATAAGAGCTTGCACCTGTCCTCCTGAGGTAGATCCCGTCCTTTGCCCCTTCTTAGGGCAATCCTTCACTAAGTGCCCTGCTTCTCCACAGTGGAAGCAGCCAGTCTTCTTCTTCTTGCGACAATCCTTGCTTAGGTGGCCAGGTGTCCTACAATTGAAACACTTCTTCTTCTTGCCCTTGCCACCGTTGCCTTTCCCACCTTTGCTTTGCTATTGTTGAGGTCTCTTTTGATCTCCCTTCTTCTCGGGTGCCTTATTAGCATTAGGACCCTTCTCTTCCTCATACATGAGTGCCATGTTAACTAGCTTCTCAAAGGTGGCCCCCATAGGGATATGAGTCATAGCCAACCCATGCATCGGTTCATTTAAGCCTTTCACGAACCGCAAAGCCTTCTTCTCCGGTGTATTCACCATGTCTAGGCCAAACCTTGCCAATTGATTAAACTTGTTAACATATTCCTTCACCGAAAGATTTCCTTGCTTTAGAGTCAAGAATCTTTCCATATACAAGTTTTCCTCCGCCCTTGAGAGAAACTTTGCCACAAATCTTTGCCTAAAATCCGCCCAAGAGTCAACGGGGCGTTCTCCATTAGTAACCTCCCACCAGAATGAGGCCTCTCCCTTCATTAACCAAGCAGCCAACTTGACTTTCTTCCCTTCTTCCATCTCAAAGATATCTATCAACTCTTCCACCTCTTTACGCCAATCTCTAGCCTCCACAAAGGTTTCAGATCCTTGAAAAGGTTTTCCTCCCATAGCTTTAAATTCCTTGCAAGTCTTAGCAAAATTATCCGTGCAAGGAGGAGGGGGAGGAGGAAGATCGGGTGCTACGGTTGGTGGAGTAACACTTGCTGGACCCGCAGTGGTGGCCCTAGCCTCCATCAATCTCCTATACCATACTGGTACCGTCACACCCTCCGGAAAGATAAGATTCTCGGCCATGCTGAAACGAAAAATTAGGAAAGATTCAAAACGAAGGATTCGAAGGATATAGATATGGCTATTGGGGATTATGCTTTTCTTTCAAAAACTTTTCTCTTAAAAGACATGTTTTTGAAAATATCTTTTCCAAAAATGTTTTAGAAAAATAGTTTTCTAAAAATTTTATCTGTTCCGGTAACCTTTGCTCTGATACCACGTGTAACACCCCACGCCCGCTAGGGTCACTCACAAAGGGAATGCCATAGCATCGGTGGAGTATTTTAGTGAATATAGAACAGAAAAATTACAACAAGACAGATATAAATAGTACTTGAAATTTTAAAACATCATCTCATAACAGCGGAAATAAACATGTCTGGTTACATCATAAAACCATGATAAAAGTCAAGTACAATATCCATCAAAATAAAGAAGTACATAATCCCACTCTCTCATACAATAGCCATAACAAAAGAAAAGATAACTGGATAACTGGAGCTTTACATCTACCCAAGCTCCTAAAGACTGGAACAGCAATCCGATCAAGCTCTACTACCGCTAGGATCCACCGTAGGACCTGAGGGTTGGGAAAAAAGATAAAAACAACGGGGTCAGACATAAGTCTGAGTGAGTCCTATAACTTTAACAATATAATCATTAAAGTAACCAGAGAAGATATAAACTTGCCCTACGGTAATATCTGGGGATGAATGGCTACACTAAGCAGCTTGGTAGACTTAGGATAAACTAAGATAACCGTCAGGACGCATCTACCCTCCCAAGGATAATTACTAACTGCACCACACCAGTCATTCCTACTTAAGGGTTGATCCCTTCCAAGGACTTAGAAAATTTCCCCAGTAGTTTCATGTACCCCTAGCCCACTACATAGGTGCCGTCTGCCCCTATCTCCACTAGGTGTACCCAGTATTCTTACCCAGTAGTTTCGTGTACCCCTACATAGGTGCCGTCTGCCCCTATTTTTATTAGGTGTACCCACTACTCCCCAAGCGATCGGCTCCCTACCGTAGATACCCGTGTTGGTCCCACAGTGGGGTGTATCACTCCCCTAAAGTGGCTACCCAATACAAACGGTGCACGGCTTTATATCTACACGATGCAACAACGGCTTATCAACCAGCCCGGGCCCACACACGCATATGAAACCCGTTGGACTTGCGTTGCCACCGCTAACCCGTTTTGGCCTCTTATAATCAAGCCCAATATGTGTGTCCCGTCACTCGACATGGGTCGAGCCCACAAAGATACGTTTGGGATATTGGTTGAAATGGGCCCCCACAAGCTACCCACTTAAGCTTGTCAAATATCTAGTGTATCCCACTTAACCCTTTAATCATGTTTAATTACATGTTTCTCTTGGTTAAGTATTCTAATCGTATTTTCTATTGCCACCCAAGGCAACCCACTAGATTCCACATGCCACCCAAGGCAACCACCAAATTTCCTCATGCCACCCAAGGCACCCACTTAACCCCTCATGTCCCACTACATGCTATTATGGTTAAGTGTTTCTTAATTAATTAAGACCGTGATCTCCCGTAAAGACCTCCCACATTAGACTGGCTGTTATGACCGCCTGGTTAAGCCGGTAGAATCCGGGCAGTCTTACATCATAATAGAGTCTAACCTCGTGTCTTTACCTTAATCACGTATTTAATTTATGGCTAAGACCTCTCACATTGGGCTGACATTTGTAGCAACTGGTTAAGCCGGTCGGGTCCGGGCAGTTTTACACTACAAATGAGTCCAACCTCGTGTCTTAGTCGATTAATTACGCCTAATTAATCACCCCCATATTAATCATCCCTAATTAATATCAAGTTTTCCATAACATGGGTAGACCTAACTCAATAGGTAAATTCCCATGGGGTAGACCTAACTCAATAGGTAAATTCCCACTTATGGTAATTTATTTTTATGGTATGCTTAATCATACCCAAACATTCATTTATTAACATATTTACCAACCCCATCGTTCCCCACGTAAATCGTTCTCGTTACATGACATACTAAGGGGAAGATCATCACAAATATCATGGGTTTAACATACAACTTTGTCATGGGTTAAGAGGATGTCAACTTGCATATATGAGCATATATTAACCCAACTACATATAACCCAAACTTGCATATTTTCATACACATGATTTGCATAACATGTTGCATATGAGCTTGCATATTATCATACACATATCTTGCATAACATGTTGAACTTGCATATAGGCATTCTCATAACTTGCATAACATGTTAAACATGCATTTAAGCATACACATAACTTGCATAAGCATTCACATACTTGCATAAGCATCCACATACTTGCATAAGCATTCACATACTTGCATAACTTGCATATCATGTCATTTAAGCATATACATATCTTGCAAAGGCATTCATATACTCGCATAAGCATGCATAACTTGCATATCACATAAATCTTGCATTTAAACATATACATGACTTGCATAAGCATCCATACACTTGCATAAGCATGCATAACTTGCATATCACTTTCAACTTGCATTTAAACATATACTTAACTTGCATATCACTTTCAACTTGCATAACTCACTTTGCTAAACATGCATAATTCCACTTATTAAATATGCATAAATCCACTTATTAAACATGCATATATCAACTTGTTAAACATGCATAAATCAACTTATTAAGCATGCATAAACCAACTTATCAAATATGCATAAACATAGAACAACATAGAGTAACATATCATTATACATGATTCAAACTCACTAATCCGCATTTAAGACCATAGGTCTCATTATACCCAATCTACTTACTTTAACAGTTGATGTTAAAGTGATAGAAACTCACCAAACTCAAGATTAGCAACCTTATGAAGTAGAATTAGTTGCTAACTATGAAGATAATGATGATTAAAGATTGATTAGAGAGGAATTAGCTTGCCACTTTCTTCTTTGATTAGTGGAGGCTTCTCTTAGGATTTAATTTGGCGGCATGAGGCCATTATTTCTAATTTTGGTAAGGATTAAGGTAGGTTTAGGGTGTATTTATAGATTAAGAGAGTGTTTTAGGCCCTTTAGATTAACCCTAGATTAATTTAGGACCCTTAGATTTAGGAAATCTCTAGAACCAGCCCTCCTAGCCAGCCTGAAACCCAACCTGGTGCAACCTGGTGCACCCAGGTTCACAGAACGGTGCCACCCTGTCGACAGGCAAGTCGACAGGCATGTCGACACCCCTGTCGACAGGCCTGTCGACAGCCCTGTCGACATGGGTTGGGCGGGAAGCTTCCCGCCTGACCCCGCCTGGCCCATTCCAAATCTGAATTTAAATTTAAATTTAAATTCCTAAATCTGTTTTTAGCTCTAATTTTTCTGCAAACTTCCTTGGGCCATAACCGGGCCATACGGACTCCGATTTTCGAAAACTCGGACTCTATTTCGCGTATTTTTCCGAGACGAACGCAATAACGCAGCCCGTTACCCCCAATTCCCACGTCTGAGATTATTTATCCTATAATTAGCGAATTTTAGTATTAACTAAAATTCGGGGTGCTACATTCCCCGTTTATATATTGATGGATGATCAATGGTGTGGTATGGATTGACAATGTGGCATGTTAAGATATTATGATCAAGGCTTTTGTTAAAAAGCCAGGCCTTGTGGTTGAAGACTATAGCGTGACTTCGCGAGCCTCATAACCCGGTTGAGTTTAAAATGGGAGAAGGGAACGCAGGGAGAGCAACACGTTTCTTTCTAGCTAGAAGTTGTGTCAGTGCTTAAACTGGCTGATATTTACTTATGTGGATGATGGAATGAGGCGCCTCGGATGTTAGGTCCTATAGGACCGGGAAACATGTGTTCAGGCATAACTAATCCAACCTATTGCAGTATTGGGGGACCTCCCCTGCAGCTTTCCAAGGGTTCACTACGGGGGATCCTGATACATTAGCAAGAGTGTCACGAATCGGTAAGGAGCTTCTCCCTAGCCTTGACTCATGATGGAAACCCAATTTCCAATACGCACTTGCGGTTTTGATTGTATAACTAGTATGGCGACATAGTAGGATGGGGTACTATGCCGTCTATGATTGATATTATAATTGAAATGTTTTATTAAAACATATACACACTAATAATAATATCGTTTTTACGTATTTATCATCTTTTGACCATTATAAGGTAAAACCCTATCCTCCGGTTTGCGTTGCATTGTGTGATGGGACTTGGGTCTTATGATGGTTTCATTTTTCTAAAAAGCATTGTGTTGTTTTACGATTTACTTATTTATTTGTTCAGTCACCTTAAATTATGCATGACAATCCATTGGAATAAACCCGTTCCGCGTTAGCGGCGTGGTCTTTGGATTTGCCTTATTGCTATTAGTTAAATTAGTTAAGAATTCTCACACCAGTCCCATGACTGACTCGTAGTTTGTTTCACTTTACAAACTCGAGTGCCCTCTTTTCCATACGGGCAGTCGAGTAGCTTTCTACAGGTTTATCTCTTGAGCAGGATTCTGGATCGAAGCTTAAAACTGTGTCCAGAGCATAGAGAAGACTTCCGCTGTATCTACTTTATTGTTTCCGCTGCAATGTATTAAAATATTGTAAAATTATCTTCCGCTGTAATTTTATCGATGTACTCTGATATTCTGTACTCTGATGTTACACTATTATAATGTAATAAATGTCTGTTGTATGTTGTTCTGATATGTTGTATGCCCAGAGTTAACGTACTCGGGTTTTGAACGGCCTTGGTCGATTTTGCGGTCAATTCGGGCCGGGCGAAATCCGTGGCCGTTACAATTGGTATCAGAGCTCCGGTTAACTCAAATCTTTGGGGTACAACTCGTTAGAACGAAACAAAAAGGCTCATCAAAGATTGGATTAGTAATATCCAATAAGAATACTCATTAGAGATAGGATCAGCAGTATCCTAGAGTGAGAAACTCATTAGAGATAGGGTTAGAAATGCCATAGAATGAGTTGAGAGTGCCAAGCTTACAATTAACGTATTTGTGATTATATGTATAATCTATTTTAGAAAATATGATTTTGGATATATAAAAGTTATAAATATTTAAAAAGATATTCAACTAATTGATTGATGATTGTGTAGTGTAATTATTAGTTCAACAATAAACCAATGTATGAATACTACAGAAAAAAATTGAGTAGGATAATTAAACACTTTTAGCTTCGTTCCTTTTCGAGGACGAAAAGTTTTTAAGTGGGGGAGACTGTAACAACCTTGAATTTTGGGGCAAATTTGTTTTAAGTAATTTTAATGAGTTTTTGATATTTAAAATAATTTATGTTAAATAATAACGACTAAAAAATTATTTCTTAATCCTACGGTTAAGGCGAATGATATAATTCCTGCATTCCTACAATCCCTTAGCTACATGCCTAAGGCGATACCTTGATTTATCTAATTGTGTTATTAATAAAATTTATTTATCTCTAATAAATGAATTATTTGAAATTTATGTTTAGCTTGTGAAAGGAAGAACTAAAAATTTACATAAATTGCACCATCAAATATCTACCTTGTATTTATGCCAACATGTTAGAATATATATTCCTTAGTTTCAATGTTTCTCAACATTGCAGTATAATGCATAATAAATTCAGTTGTTTTAATTTCATTAATTATTGTGTATATCATTCATATTGAAGCTAAATTATAGCTAAAATTGGCATTCCATATTTATAGAATAAAACATATGGAAAAAGTAGTATTATTTCTTTCAAATGTTCATTCAAACCTTTCCACTTTTATATTGCTAGAAATCTTTAACCGCCCTATTATCTCCGTTAATTCTTCTCCGTTGCAACGTTAGTTTGTAAATTGTTTCATTCTCCTTCCTTGATGCTTCCATTATAAATTTACTATTTACACATGTTTGAATATATACCATTAGTTAGACATTATATTGTTATAAATATATTAAATTTCTTTCTTATGTTTGTAACATACATTAATTACTAATTAACGTACATTAATTTTTGCTGTAAACATATGTGTAGATATTTTGAGTAATTGCGTCAAATAATTTATTTTGGCTTGGGAATGGTATAAGCATGACAGGATGGAATTTTCAGTAATGTGAAAACTAAAATTTGGAATGAAAATGATTACTTGATTAGTAAACATACCAAATATATTCCTTGTCATTAAATTAAGCAAATTGGATTTTTATGGCAGACAATAATAAATGAAAATAATCAAGTTGATTTCGTAAATCGAAACCTAGTAAAATGTAAGTTTGTACATTTCGTATTTATTTACACTAATGGTTAAACAATTATGATGTAAATAGGAATTCACATAAATCGGCTAAGACAAAAATTAGCAATTTACATAGGAATGAAGTTATTAATATAAATCATAATGGGCATATTACAAATATAAATTGTAATGGGCCCACGTGTATATTTCTATTCTTTTTATTACTATCTATCCAATTGAATACCTTCCCATTTTTCTCTTTTCTTATTCTATTTTGAAATTTGAATAGGAGAAACGGGCCTTAAAGGTTCAATTATTAATATTATACTATTATAAATGTTAGAAAATAAATAAACCCTAATCTATATTCTATCAGCCGCCGTCATGTTCTTCAAACCAAGGGCCGATGTGCTCTAGCCTTCTTCTCCTCCTTTCTTTAAATCTGCACCACGAATTCAAACACTTCCAATAACAAAATCAAAGAGCTCCATGATCTCTACAATCCCAATGGTGATGATCAGTTCTTGATCATCGTAGCGGCCTCTGACAGGTGGCGATGGTGGATGTTTTGGGCGAAGAACGATGGGTTTCGGTGATGTAGCATAACAGGAAGAAGGATTAGTTCAGGGTGAGATTAAAGTTAAATAAAAACTTAATTAATTTAATTTGTTATCCGAGTATATAATACGATGTTTAAACAGCCATAAATTGTTCGAACGAACACGGAATCGAACAAACTCAGAGCGGTGAAATCGTAATTTCCTGATCTACAACATAGAACTAACAGAACTGTGATTTGGGGCAGACCAGGATGGAGTAAAAGTCGATGTGAAAATTCTTTTTTTAATGATTTAAATTTATTAGTTTCTGATTATGTGAGATTTCTGTTTTTAAAATAATTAATTAATCATTTAATTATTTATCCCTAACTAAAAATTCTTGAATGAATGATTATAAATCAAGTTGTTATGTTCAAGATGGAAATTTGTTGTTTGTGAATTTTGGTAATTGTGATGTTTATATTTGTAGATCTAAGTCTACAATTAAAATTTCTGAAACATGGATGCATTGATTTGTTTAGATTTGGTTGTAGAATAAAATTTAGATTGTATTATTGTTTCATGTAATATGAAATTGATATGTTAGTTAAAACCAAATATTGGATTAGAATGTCGAAACCAATAAAATAATCACTTGCTGTGTTTTTTTTATTTGGATTAGAAATTAGTTAAAACAAAAATCCCTATTTTTTTCATTAATTATGTGACACCAAATTGGATATTTTTGTGATATTAGAGAATGGTTAAACAAAAACCATTATATTTGTTCATTGAGAATGTGACACCAAATTTGACATTTGTGTAAAATGGAAATTGGTTTAGTAAAATAAAAAGAGTGGTATTTTGTTTGCATTCCTTGATGAGAACAAAATGTTGAAATAAAAGAATAACATTTAAATAAAAGAGTTACATTGGAATAAAAGAGTTACATTTAAAATAAAATGTTATTTTATTTGCATTCTTTTATGCAAATATATTCAGAGAATAAAATGTTATTTATTCGCATTTCTTTTATGCAAATATATTTATAAAAAAAAAGAGTTCTTTTATTTGCATTCTTTTGTGCAGATATACTTAGGAATATAAATTGTTCTTTTATTTGCATTCCTCGATGCAATATACATTGAAAATAGAATGTACTTTCATTTACATTCTTTTATGAAAATTCATTGACGGCAAAATTATAAATAAAAATATATTTTTGTTTGCAATTTTAGATGCAAACAGAACATTTTTAATGTGAATGAGATCAATGATAAGATTCACCGTCATGTTTGTTATATAAATAATAAAGTAACATTTCTAGTGTATGAAAAGTTAACATAATAAAATCCCATTTTTGTGTCAGTATATAAAGGAACATTTTATTACATAAGATGTTAAGATAAAATAAAGTAACATTTCTAGTGTATGAAAAGTTAACATAATAAAATCCCATTTTTATATCAGTATATAAAGGAACATTTTATTACATAAGATGTCAACATGAAAAAAGAAGTAACATTTCTAGTGTATGAAAAGTTAACATAATAAAATCTCATTTTTATGTATAAAATATTAACATAGGAAAAAGTAGCAATTTTATTTTATAAAATGTTAAGATTAGAAAAATCTCATTTTATGTATGAGATATTAACATTATAAAAAGATCATTCTTATTATTTAAGATTTTAGCATTAGAAAAGATCATTTTTATTATTTAAGATGTTAGCATTAGAAAAGATCATTTTTATTATAAAAAAAATGTTAGTAGAGAAAAATAACATTTTTAGTCAAAAATTTTGCATAAGGAGTAAAGGTTCACTTTTGTTAAGAATGTTGCATTTAAAAGAATTAACATTTTTAGTGTAAAATGTTGGATTAGAAAAATAATAAGATTTTTAGTCAAAAATGTTGAATTAGGAATAAAGTTACATTTTTGTTAAAAATGTCACATTAATATAAAAATATCATTTTTGGTTAAGATGTCACACTAGTATGACAATAACATTTTTGTGTTAGAATATAAATGGATATTATTTACACCGCCATGTGTTAAATAGAAAATGGATGTTATTTACACCGTCATGTGTTAAATAGAAAATAGATATTATTTACACCGCCATGTGTTAAATAGAAAATGGATATTATTTATACCGTCATTGGTTAGAAATGAAATTGACATTTTTTACTTTGTAAATTAGTTAGAAATGAAAAAAAATAGGACATTGATTACATTGTCAATTAGATTAAAAGTGAAAATTACATTTTCATGTAATTAACATTTAAGTGAAAAATTACATTTTTATTTAATTAGGACGTAAGGATTAATTGACATTTTCATGTAAAAAGGATTGGAGAGAAAATTTACATTTTCGTATAAATAGTATTTAAAGAAGAAAATTACCTTTCCATGTAATTAGATTTAAAGTAAGTGAAATTTACTTTTTAATGTAAATAGATTTTCGTTAAAAGAATTTAGAAGTGAAATTTACATTTTTATGTAAATGGGTTTTCAATGAAAGTTATAATGATGGAAATTTACATTTTAGTGAATTTGATTTCATTAAAAGACTAAAGATTTGAAATTTACATTTTCATGTGAAAAGATTTAAAACACAAGATTATCATTTTACTAATAAAGGAAAGATTGACGCAAGATTATCATTTTAGTTTTGCATTGAAAGATATAAACAAAATTATTATTTTTGTTTTGCATTGAAAGGATAATAAAGTTATCAATTTTGTTACACTGAGATTAAACAGACAAAATATATTCATTTTTGTAGAATTGAAGTGGACACCAAAATATATTGCATTTTTGTTAGAAATTGAAATGAAACAAAAATACTCATTTTTGTTAAATTATGAATGACGTACAAAAAAATATATTTATTTTTTTTGTAATGGAAATGAAACACAAAAATACCTATTTTGTTGTAATTTAAATGATATACGAAATATACAATTTTTGTGTAAATGGAAAGCTGAAAGAAAAATATACATTGAGGGTATAGGATATGTATGGAAGTTGAAAAATAAAAGAAAACATTGTTGTGCGTGATGATATATATCAATATTGGATATAAATAAGAAAATTGGTTGTTAGCAAGATATAGTGTAATAAAATACATTTCATTACACATTATAAACATATCGATAGGTTTTGAAATAAAACATTCATTACTTGTTGTGTTAATTACGTTAATGAAATGGAATTTAATTATTTTTATTTAAACAAAAATAAATATTGATTGTTATTAAATACTAATAACGATATGAAATGATTTTCAAATTATATATATTATATATATGCGAGGATTATTTGAAAATTCCGAGTTTAATCTCATTTCAAATGATTATACGTCGATCTAAGTCGAAGAGTTGAAGAGGGTGATTGAAAACCGGCGATCTTTACATCGAATGGACGACGACTACTGATGCCCGTGATTGGAGTAGCTACCTTGAAGGGGTTACATTGGTGGCCGTCCGGACGTATAGGTTGATTTCACGAATTTGGTTTTGGCTCAGACCCAGAGCATAAGCTTATAAATGGATTGTGTGTCTGACATTGTACTCCATTAAATATCATGTTATTGATTTTCTGTTCAGTATATAAATGTTGGTGGCGGAGAATTTATTCTTTGCTTAACACCCCGTTTATATATTGATGGATGATCAATGGTGCGATATGGATTGCAATGTGGCATGCTAAGATATTATGATCAAGGCTTTTGTTGAAAAGCAGGGCCTTGTGGTTGAAGACTATTGCGTGACTTCGCGAACCTCACAACCCAGTTGAGTCTAAAACGGGAGAAGGGAACGTAGGGAGAGCAGCACGTTTCTTTCTAGCTAGAAGTGGTGTCGGTTATATTTACTTATGTGGATGATGGAATGAGGCGCCTCGGATGTTAGGTCCTATAGGACCGGGAAACGTGTGTTCTGGCATAACTAATCCAAGCCATTGCACTATTGGGGGACCGGCCCTGCAGGTTTCCAAGGGTTCACTGCGGAGGATCCAGAGACATCAGCTGGAGTGTCTCGAATCGGTAAGGAGTTCCTCCCTAGCCTTGACTCATGATGGAAACCCAATTTTCAATACGCCCTTCCAGTTTTGATTGTATAACTAGTATGGCGACATAGTAGGATGGGGTACTATGATGTCTATGATTGATATTATGATTGAAATGTTTTATTAAAACATATACACACTAATAATAATATCGTTTTTACGTATTTATCATCTTTTGACCATTATAAGGTAAAACCCTATCCACCGGTTTGCGTTGCATTGTGTGATGGGACTTGGGTCTTTTAATGGTTTCATTTTTCTAAAAGCATTGCGTTGTTTTACGATTTACTTATTTATTTGTTCAGTCACCTTAAATTATGCACGGAAATCCATTGGAATAAACCCGTTCCGCGTTAACGGCGTGGTCTTTGGATTTGCCTTATTGCTATTAGTTAAATTAGTTAAGAATTCTCACACCAGTCCCATGACTGACTCGTAGTTTGTTTCACTTTGCAAACTCGGGTGCCCTCTTTTCCACACGGGCAGTTGAGTAGCTTTCTACAGGTTTATCTCTTGAGCAGGATTCTGGATCGAAGCTTAAAACTGTGTCCAGAGCATAGAGAAGTCTTCGCTGTATCTACTTTATTGTTTCCGCTGCAATGTATTAAAATAATGTAAAATTATCTTCCGTTGTAATTTTATCGATGTACTCTGATATTCTGTACTCTGATGTTACGTTGTTATGATGTAATGAAAGTCTGTTGTATGTTGTTCTGATATGTTGTGTGCCCAGAGTTAATGTATTCGAAAATTTCCAACTTTTGGATCTGACCTGTGTGGTTTATGGTCGATTCAAAGGGCGGGAATTTTCGGGTCATTATAACTATGGCCTAGGACCTTGCAATTAAAA
The DNA here is from genome assembly GCA_030737875.1 of Allium sativum. Taxonomy (NCBI): domain Eukaryota; kingdom Viridiplantae; phylum Streptophyta; class Magnoliopsida; order Asparagales; family Amaryllidaceae; genus Allium; species Allium sativum. The sequence continues at coordinate 152,195,379 of CM060924.1, read as the reverse complement.
AGGTGCCCCTTCGGTGAAACTTGCAACTTTACTGAACGTTACATCATTTGGTCGTTCAGCTTCCAGTTTCCCTTATTTGCCAAGTTGTGCTCCACACCTTCGCATTTGTTGCGAATGATGTTTTGAGTATTGAGCAATGGGCGTTTGAGCTATCTCGACGGGATGCGCTTTAATGATCACCAGGCTCTGCTAGGTTACAGATGCGTTAACGTTCTTTTAGAAGGCTATTGTTTTAACTGGTTCTTCCTTTCCCCTGAATTGGTGAACTCAGCGATGAAATTAGCTAAAGCCAGCCCATTTATAGCATTTCGAAGATGATAAGTGATTTCGTATTGGCTAAGCTCAATTTTCCACTCTAATAATCTCCTTTATGGGCGGAAGAGAGCCTTTTGTACCAGCTGGTCGGTAAGATCTTTGATAAAGTGGGCTTGGAAGGATGCCCTTAGCTTCTCTGAATCGATGAGCAGACAATATGCTAGCTTAGGATTGTTCAGCTTTGCCTTGGTAAGCTTTTTGCTAATGTAATGTGCTGGCCATGGAACAATTTCTCAGAGAGATTCCCTCCTAGTGAAGCTGACAACCCTTTGGTTCGGTTACTATGGAACTTGTTCATTGTTTGACCCTTCGTGACCCCTTCCTTTCATTTTTCAAGGTAGTGCTTTTTTATTTTTATACTGGAACATATTTGGCACTTGGACTAGTGATGCTGGGGGTCGTGAATTATTTTCGATTTTCAGTGGATCAAGCACTCGTCCGGCGCCATTTGTCGCATTCGGGTTGAATAAATCTGGCTTTAGCGATCTTGTCGAGTGCACTTCTGGCTCCCTTCCTTATCGCGGGACATTAGGTTACGTCGCCTTTTGATTTTCAAGATGGTGCATTACATCGTTGCTTGACATGCTGAATGATGCTTGTTACACTCGACACTTGGAATATCATTGTCGAGGCGTGTTATTAGTATCACTCAGACTCGTTAAACTATAAGATAGCAGACATTCCTTGAATTGCATGGTGTTTGTCTTGGCAAGCGACATGCAGCTAGAGATTTGGTTTTTCTAACGTCCTACTTTAAGCAGTTCCCCTTTTTGATGAGATGTGCGGCTTTATAACACAATGCCCGTTTGCGACGCTTTTCATCGTTTAACTCAGGACAGATTTGTTCTTTTGATTTGCTAGGTGGAGCTTTACATCAATGGGTTTATTCTATATGATGCCTTCGGTACCCAACATCTGAACAGCCCAAATGAGGTATGCTAACAAGGTTTCCTAAAATTTATTAGACCGCGAGCCAAGAAGATCCCTGCAATATTAAATCGATTTTAGTGACTTTTGATCCGACGAAATAATCGAAGTAAAGAAAATTCAGACTTCTTTTAATTATAAATATTGACATAGTAATTGCTCAATTACAATTCCCCATTTTACCATGAGAGGTTAATATTTGTAAAAGAAAGCGTAACAATTTTTCATAAGAACTAAGCAGTGTTTTTATGTAGAATGTCGACACAAGTGGTCGTTATTTCAGATTCCTGGTGTTGAATCTTCATCAAAGGTTGACAATTTGTAGATGTCATTCGGAAGCTTTTGGCCGATAACTTATGACCTTTGCCAATTAGATTCAAATATTTCAACACCGGTCTTTACTGAGCTTTGGTATGGAAGTGTCGGGCAATCATTGAATGAACAGGAGCTTCTAATTTCATTGCGATCATTGCCTCCGTCGGGCTATAATCTTGAGAATTTGCATATCTTTTCATCTTCCCCAAACTTATATTGGTTGAACGAGAACTGCTTGCCACAACATTGAACATTGGCTTCTCACTGTTTCTTGTTGGAACCTCTCCACCAGGGCTTGATTATTTGACAGATATGCTTCGCCCCTGAAGAGTTGAAAGAGTATTTGTTGTATGCGATTTCCTGACATATTGTTGTAGCGTGCTCCTCCTAACTAGCATCCGGATTGAGCTTTTTAGATGTCTTCCATCATTAGTATCATGACCAAGCTGGTTGTGATAATGGCAGAAACTTTTAGACGTCGCTGCTTTGTTCGAGATCTTTAATATTGGTGGTGGCTCTGGAAAGAATCCTGCGCCTTTAGTAGCAAAGAAGATGTTCTCCAAGGTATCAATTAGTAGAGTTAATTCTTTGGACTTGAAAAAGTGAAATCTCTTGTTCTCTTTTTCATCTTTGTCTCTATATGTTCTTTTTCGCCCTCCGACATTCTTCTTGTTGCTTAGTGGAAAGGTACGGGAGAAAGGTTGCTTGGACACGTTTTCCTTATTATCATGATGATCACAATACTCCATGTGAAAATCTGGAACAATGAGGTACGTGCTCCTTTCTATACCAAGTTGTCCTACACGGTCTGTGAGGCTGGCTTGAGTGGCTTCAAGATCCCGTATTTGATTCAACAACATCTCATTTGAAGCATCTATTTTCTGGTGCAAATTGGTCATAGCGGCAACGAACTCTTCTTGAGTTACAAAATCCCTTGGAATTTCATTTGTGGTTTGGTTGTTGGCTTGGAAAGCAACGGAAGTATCCACAATAACATTGTTAAAGGTTTCTGCAAGCTTAATGCTATTTCCTGAGATAGGTTCCTTGTCTTTACTTTGTCCCATGAGGCAGACATCGACCCTTTTCTTCGACATTCGTTCTGGCAGGCAATGAAAGCTAGCAAGATGAGGGCCTGTACTTCTGATCTGAAGAAATGCCCTTTCATTAGGACTTGCAACCTTCTGGGAAACATACTTGTTCTCGTGTCTATTCTTTGACCCGACTTGTTTGAACACTTAGAGATCTGTTTTGAAATCTTCGGCATCGATTACATTTCCAATATTCTACTGAACATCAATATCCTTTACGTCGTGATTGCAACTATGATCTAACACCAACGAGTGTTCATTCCCATTTAGGTCGATTTCAATTTTATAAGGTATCGGATTGGCTCGAGCAACAAGGAGAGTTTTCGTTTTATCCATCAAAATTTCATTTTTCCTATTAAAATCAGTGCAACAGCTTTAAACCTGCCATGGTTTATTCTAGCTTCCATAGTTTCAGGGACAGTCCGGTTATCGGTTTGTGGAATGGAGGAGACATTTTTATAGCTTTATCGCATTTTTGCGAGTCAACTTTTAAAGATATGAGATTCGTTTGAGTGGCAAGTAGCATATCAAGCTTATGCATCAAGGAACTGTTTGAAATTGCCATTTGTTGATTTAAGTCGCCCACAACTGTATCCAATTGATCTTGAGTTATGCTAACTACACTTCCCAAGGATCGATCAATATTTGGAAGATTCGCTCACGGAATGGTGAAAGCTTCTTGATTGACACTTCCCGAACTTTCGGCCGACTTATTGTCGTACTTCATCGGTAGAGGCATAACTCCGTGCAACTCTTCTGATTTTGGTAGAGACCTTCTGAATTTGAAATGGAGTTCGTCGATTGGTTTAGATTGGATACTTGCGAGACCTATGGCAGAAATAGGATTGAAATCTCCAGTGAGAGACTCTTAAGACTGAGAGAAGTGCGAATGTAGCCCCACGGTGGACGCCAAAATGTTGAATCGAAATTTGTTTCAACACCAAAGGTGTATAAAACACTTTACCAATTCGGTAAGGAAGAATAAAGTGAGGCCACAATCACACACATACAAAAAGCATAGAAATAAGAACACAGAGTTTTTATAGTGGTTCGATCCAACGAGGACCTACATCCACTTTCATAAGAGATTCCATTATCAATATGTCAATTACAAGGTTAACTTCACTCTTACAACAAGTTAATCGCTCTCTCACTTTTATATCTCACTTTAATTCATCAAAAATTATGGAGAAATGGAATGACCAACGGAGATTTGATGTGTTTTGAGAGGCATTAGAAGGATATCTTCAAGTGTTTGAGCTTGGATTATGAGCTTCTAACTTTTGGATCACTTAAATGGACTTGATAGAAATCATAATCAATGAATTGTTGGATCTTCACTTGATGTTGGAGAAGGACTATTAGAATTGCTTGAAATAGTTGTTGGAGAGCTTTCTTATGTAATATGAATGAGAATCAAAGAGCTTCAATCCAATTGTAGATAGCTTTAATGATCATAGAAGTGGATTTGATCCGCATGAAGATGGAGATGAGTGGTTAGATCCATGAGAGACATTAGTGAAGTTGTAGACAAGCTTTGAATTTGACGGCACCTCCTTGTAGGAATGAAATTAGCTTCCCCACTCATGTGAATTATGAGGGGTATTCGTAGTTGGAGCTAAGGGGGAGTGGCACATTTGTAAATACGTGTGCATGGTTGGCGCTTGGTTGGCACCTCAAGGTCTTGAGCGACCTAAAAACCGATGTCCCCACGACCTAAAGAAATCTCAGTTGGAATGAACTAAAGAGTACGGTCTAAAAGAACATCACGAATTAAAGCCTACAGGATAGAATCATGCTATCCAAGTATGCGTATTTGGATCCAATCTCTACAACTGTTCACAAGCTTGGCCTTTCATTTAATCCTCATATCATATATGTTGCATGCTAACCACCTAAAACATGCCTGGCGGTCCAAATGTTTAAATGATCTAAAGCTTTGACAGCTAATTGAGCATATACTTCATATTATATATTTCACGCCCATCAACCAGTGATGCCACATTATGCCTATGATTTGCCTTCCACTTGTATGCGATACAAACTATGCTACCGGTCTAAAACTGGTGAATGAGCTGATGATGATTCACGAGATAAAAGCTTCATGAAGGAGCAAGCCACTTATATATGCGACCCAATCAACATGCTGACATGGTAACATCGTTAACGGTGCTGGACGATCTAAGCTCTTCATTTATGCTGCGATATAATATTCAATTGCATGGACCAATCTCCTTCAGCAGATTTTACACTCCATGCTTGTGTTGCACGTGTGATTTGTATTGTGGCTTCACCATACAGGTGCCACACGTTCTGAGTATAAGGTTGGACCTCGTTCTCTCATTTCTTGCGGGTCACCCTACATGATTTATAGCTTAACATATATATACTGAAGAGTTCTGAAGGGTTCCATGATCTAAAGAAATCTAACAACCCAACGGGGCTTCATGGCATCAACGACCCACATCCACTTCGCGCTTGTTTTAGCTCGTAGGTCATTCTTCTAGCTTTCATACATGAAATGAAGTTTTACCGCATGGTTAGAGTAGACGACTTGACTTGCTGCCGAGGTTGTGAACAAGCTGAAAGCAACGACCGAAGATGGTGCAGATGTGACCATCGACCTAAATGAGGATGAACGACCTAGGTGGTCTTTGAAGGACTGAACGAGCTAAAGAGAGCTTGCGGATCAAAAACACTTGCGGGCTAAGAAGGCGATCAACCCAAATGAGCTTTGAGCTAACTGTAGCACGAGCTAAATGAAGGCATATCAAAAACGAACTTAAAGCTCTGGAGCGCGAGCTAGCGGGCTAAAGGAGCGAATGAACTGAAGTATGGTCTAGCAGCCTAAACTTGCAGAGCGATCTAAAGAAGATTATGCATGACATGTCCTACGAGCTAAGTGGCAGGTCACCCAAACACTGCTGACGTGGCAGCGAGCTAAACGGGGCTAACGACCTAGCTGTTGTGTGAGCTAGAACAACCGCTTTCAGTGTTCGTGCATACTTTATAACTTCGAACCGTGTTTTCATAATGGGGTTAACATTTGCCCCTCGAAGATTGTATTTTTTGCTTATGGAAAATGCGGGCTTCGAAATGAACATTGTTGTTAACATATTTTAGCTTGCTTAATTCGCATATGGACCTCGCATTCTAATCCAAGTTTTGCCGAGTTTATTTGTGGATTCCGAATGAAAATAAAATGTTAAAGTGAGGACTTTATTGTGCTAACGGTTGCTTCAGTTTTGAATTCCGACATTTTGGGTTAATCTTGCTGATAAGAGACTTAATTTGATTCGATGAGCGTATCCGAATTTACACTTCGGATCGATAGCGATCTGCGAATTCATGCTAATGCACGATCTGACTTTTGAACCATTGGGCGATCTGGAGCTTTAGGTCGGGTCGATGAGCATATTGCGATTTTGGGTCGTTTCAATGACTTGGGAATTCGGGTCATTAGACACTCTGAACTTTTGGGTTGCTCTAATGATCTACCAGGAACTTTGGGTCGTTAGACGCTCTGAAATTTTGTGTTGCTCTAATGACTTACCTAGAACTTTTGGTCATTAGACGACCTGAGTCCTTGGGTAGTTAAAGAGATCGAGGCTCTTGAGTCATTTGAATGGCCTGGATTCTTGAGTCGCCTAGACGACTTGTGCTGTTGGGCATGCTTACTCGACCCGCTGATTCAGAATGACCCAAGCGCAGAATTTTCTAGTTGAATTATATGCTTCACATTACCTGCTCTGTAATCGAAACAAGCACTAATACGATTTTGGACTTATACTTCACCATCGACCGTCCTTATCAATAGTGGATTAGTATAATCATTAGAAAAGTGAATTGTAGCGAATTTTACTTTGAAATGAATAAAGTATATTCACAGGATTATTTTACTCGACGGTTTAAAACTTGTCGAATATCATTTGTACAAACAGGTTATTTGAATTCAAATACGCGCTAACGCTTAAAATCTGCTAATCGACAAAAGCCGATTGTGGATTTCAAGCGTCACTGTTTTTATGGCTTACGTGACATTTCTCATTTGGGAAATACGTATCTGTGATTTATTTTCCTCTTCTACTTAAAGAAGTCTTTGATATTCGTGCCCCCGCTTAAGAGGTCGTCGCTATACTTCATTATGGAAAAAAATTCGTTGGTCGGAGACTACTTGATAGATTCAGTGCTTTTAACTTGAAACTCTATGAGCCCATTTCATCGTTGAATGACTTGCGCCATTACATTCTGAAGCACCTCAAGCTTTTAGGTTGTCGAAACAACAATAGGCTTTAGATCGTGACTATAAACGTGGACCTAAAGTCATTGAATAACCAAAGAACTTAGGTTGATACCGCGATCTTAAGCCTTAGATCGTTACCAATTTTGGAACTCTTAAGTCGTTAAATCATTTAAGGATCTTAGGTTGTTATTGTGGTCTATGCTTTAGGTCGTTAGTGGCCTAAAGTTTTAGTCTGTCAATATAATCTTTTAAATCACAGGACGACCCAAACTCCTCAATTATGGGGCGACCCAAGCCTTTGAGCGATTTGAACAATTTGCTCAGCCCACGATATGGGGCCTTGAGACGATCAAATGAACTATGAGCTTGAAATGTTGCAACGCCCTTAGCCTTTAGATCCTTTAGTGATCTATCCTTTTAGCGACCTATGCTTTTAAGCCTTTTAGAACTTTGGGCTTTAAGTCGTGGAGTGACCTAATTGTTAGGTCGTTGTGAGACTTATTTGATACTTGAAGCCTGTTTTGAAGTATGGAACTTGAACGATCCACATCTATGTTTTGAGAATTGAACACCTCAAGCACTGTTTCCGGTCTGTACTTTGTCAAAAAATGAAGTTCCATGTGCATAGTGGATACCGAACAAAAGATTTTGGTTATCGTTCTAGAAAGTAGATCACTTTTGCCCAGACTGAAACTTTAACTTGGGTTTCCAATGTTAAAACAGTTATAGCTTCTAGATTTTAATTAATCGATTTTTGTTTATTCATCGTTCTTTTGGCAATTTGCCGGAGGGGTGTCATTTGATTGTTCGTCCTTTGGCCTTGTTGCAGTAGCTTGGTTAGACTCATAAATCTCAGTTTGAATTTACACATATCTTCTGAACAAGACAATGATACACATTGTCTTTGTTTTTGTCTTTTTCCTTATTTCGATGGATGGTGGTGTAACACTGGCTCAGCTTCATTGGAGGGTGTCATAAGCGACCTTTTAGAGAACCTGTAATAAATAGCTTTTGCGCACATTCGGTGGCAAATTCATTATCGATTGATTGATTGCTCAAGACGACAACGGGTTAGTCCAGTAAAAGGAGATAACTCATGAGAAATATTCACAGATTTGAATGTGCTATCAATGTGAAGCTGCTTTTTATTTTAGAGTTTATGACTTGGTACATACAGTTCACACTGATAGTACACTCAATTTGTTTATCGATAACAATTGAGATTCATCACTCTTGATTTTGGCTACCAATTATAAGTATTACATTTCAAATTGTATTAGATCAAATGCGTGTACCTAACAATTTGTTTGATGGAATCCCGAATCTAGCTTTCCCTATTCAATTATTAGCGATGCCCCAACCGACATGACTCATGTTTTCTGCCAATCCTTTTGGGTGACCATCACCGGAAGATTTATGGTAAATTGAGTTGCCTTGTGCATCACTTAATAAGTTGTACTAGAGCACCATTTTATATGATGCTTTGCAGTATTCATTTTGAGGACCTCGAGCCTTGGAACCGGGCTTTTTGGAATTTGAATAGTGCACATTAGTGAATCGCTTATTGCATTATTTTTGCATTTTCCATATCAGCTTTCTCCGCGGTTTGAGATGCTTTGTTGTATGTCGCAACTTCACTGTATTGTTGTTTCTTCCAACCATGTTTGATATCATAGATCATTTCGAGCTGGACAAAACTTGGAATTTTCGCTTCACAACTGTTTGCGCTAGCGCATGATTATTGCTCAACCCTTCTTATAACTCATGTTGACACCGTTGATGGATACTAGCTTCAATTCCTTGAGAAATGCTATCGCTTTATGGGATAATGCCATATTAGCGTAGTTGCCTTTATGCATCATTTATTTTCGGGTTTGAATCAGAGTACCACCAGGTTCTTTGAGTTATATACGAATAGAGCTCTGCAGTCAAGGAATCTTATGTGTTGGGGAACTCTAGATTTTGTTTGCAAGGAATTCGTTCTTTCAAGAGATCATTTTTTATCTTCCTTGACCGATGTGTCTACCCTTTCTTTTCCTCGGGACTAGTCAATGCTTAACTAATCGGACCTTCGAGGTTGATCTTTACAGAGGTTTATTAACGTACCAGGTCATATTGATTTTGTCAAAATTTTCAAATGTCCTTGTTTGAAGGTAAAGTCCCTTTGACGAGCTTCTGAGGATGGACTCCCTGTTGTTTGCGCACTTTGGCTTATGTATTTATGAGTATACTTGCCTTTTTATTGATTACAAATCGAGTTTTTGTTTACTGCGATGTCGCGGTGAACCTGTGACATGTTTTTCGGGCGTTGTCCAATGCTTATTATGGTCATGTTGCTCTTTTATCATATGTTGTCATGAATTGTGTGTGATGAATACGTTCAATTTTGCTGAATTTCCATGATTTAGATTGTCGCACTGGAAGCTTCTAACTTGGTGGCAACAATATTTTCCTTTTATCGGCTCACTTAGAGCTTCTGGGCCTGCCAATGTATCTAGGAAACCAGGAATTAATAGTTGTCTATATGCTTGAGTTTTTGAAGGCTATCGATGAGCAAGATAGAACTAAGAAATTTCTTATCACAGAACGGTTCCTCCGTGAATTCCGACTATTTGCACCAACTCGATCCTTTCTCTCTCGAGGAATCCTCCCTGTTTTCCGTTGTGTGCCCAAAGCATTGGATGCCCCATCTTCTGCCAGAGATGCATAATCTTTCGATATGAAGTATGTTCTACTTGATTATATATCGATTTTGGAGTATTATATGATTATAATATATAGTGATGTAGAAATATATTCCATTTTGGAATATAAATCGGTATTGGAATAAATGCGACATTTTGATGTGAAATTATATTCTATTTTGAATATAAATTGGGTTCTAAACAAACATGATGGTATGATATGAAAGTGAAACTTTGTGAAAAGTAAAAGAATCGATCAATTTGAAAAACGTAAATGTTTAGTTGTTAAAGTGACCGTAGTCAGTATTGTCATACTCTCTGCCAATATTGATACCACTTCAACAATTGTGCACGTGATGGAGAATCCAGAATGAAGTAGTATGGTATGGAGGCGATAACTAGATTTGAAGAAAGAGAACGATAATGGATGACCTTGACCTTTCGGTCTTAATTGAAATGATTAAAACAGGAGCTATACCGTGACTATGTGTGATCGCATCTCCGATCGGGCACGCTTCTTTGTTACCATCTGTATAACATTTTGATCAATTTAGGGCGCCCTTTGAAATGGGAGTCTGTTCTGAGGTGGGCGGTAGTTGTGGCTAAGCGTTACCACCGGTCCGGGAGTGCAAATGGTAGAATCCTACCCTGGGTATTTCGTCGCGTGCCTTGCCATATTTATCCTGATCAAGCCCCTATGATTTTGATTTGATGTTGTCGTATCGTGGCGCATCCCTAGCTACCGACGTACTGGTGTTTTATATGCAATGTGTACGACAATGTCCGTAAACATCATAAGGGTAAAAATGTAATCCAGCTTACATTATTTTTATTATATTTACTTTACTGAGTAGATATTACAATAATAGCGTATTATACTATGTACGTAAATAGTTTAACAGATCCTTAAGAAATGTAAAAATCCGGTAACATTTCTTAAGTTACTGCACCCATGGCACTCATGTTATTTTGTATTTTAATTTGACTAATGTGAGAATGATTTAGTGCTGATCCTTGTGTTTGTTGTGTTTCTTTTTTTATGCAATATGCTCGGGTCAGCAGAAGTTTGCAGTTAGCGAAGATTAATTTTCCTTGGAGAACGAAGACGAAGGTCGGGTATATATTTATTATATATATGTATTTATCGCTGCACTTTGTTTCCTCTGCCTTGTTATATACATCTGTATATGTGTAACTCTGATAATCTTTGAATGCAATAGTCAAATATATATATTTTATCTGTTTTCGAACTATTAATTATGTATTATATGTTGTCCTTCCACTGTGATATTTTGTTATTGTTTCCTCTTCTTCTTCCTTTTCTTGTATCTTCCCAATAACTATCTGTATTGGAGATTCGTTTAGGTCAGCATGTGTGGATTATTGTCGATTTGAACGGTCAAAAATCCAGGTCGTTAAAACGTGGTATCATAGCTTTGGTTAGCGACAACCATGGCTTTGTTTGGGAATTAACTCATTTGAGGTAGAGTTAGTAATTCCCTATAATGAGTTTGAGAGGATATATTTGAGAGAGCATTCTTGTACTTTTGATATAAAATGGTTTTATATTGTATTGATTTGTTCCTTTGAATATTTATATATTCTGGTCGATATACGGGACGCCATGGTATCGGTAGGAATTTCTAAATACTCGAATAGTATGAATCGATATAATATGGTTTTGGATTATATTTTAAATATAAATTTGGTTTTAAATTATAAATTTTGCTTGTATTGGTTGTTGGAAAGTGGCAACCCAAGATGTGCACAAGCATACCTACTGGTGTCACGGTCATCTTGTCCCCCTCTTCCCGGCCCATGCACACGCATGTTCCTGGTCGGTTTGCGCCGTCTACACCCTGTCACATTTTGGATCTCTTATAATCAATCAGTAAGCGTGCCCCTTATCCACCTACTACGGAGTTCTCTACTCTGATACCAAATACGGATTACTGACTGAAATGGGTCCCACACAATATGATACAAGCTCTCCCCTTTGTCTTGTATACCCACTAGGTTTTCCACTGACTATGTATACCCTAAAAGGGTGATGTTTAATTACATAGCCTTATACTAGTTATGTATACGCAAAAGGATGATTAGTTATTTAACTTCCACGCAATATAATACAAGCTCTCCCCTTTGTCTTATATCCCCACAAGGCTTTCCACTGACTATGTGTACCCTAAAGGGTGATCTTTAATTACATAACCCTATACCAGTTATGCTTACCATAAAAGGGTGATCTTTAATTACATAACTCTAACAGGTTAAGTTTGTGGGCCTATATATACAAATATTACCCACTAACTCAAGATATACTTAACCCTCCCACTGATTCAAGCATGTTTATTTAATGGTTAAGTTTGTGGGCCTATGTATACTGATATTACCCACCTACCCAAGATTTACTTAATCCTCCCACTTTGCTTAATCAAATTTACTTAACCTCAACTTAAGTCTAAGTTCACACAATCCCTATGGATTAGAATTGGTTAAGTAGTCCAATTCATTACCATGTCCATTTATGGTTTATAATGGGCTAGACCTCACACATTAGGCCTACAACATGTGGATGCTGGATATGCTGGTCGGTTCCGGGAAGTATTATTCCACAGTTGGGCTTAACCTCGTGTCTTAGCCCGATTCGTATTTATGTACTTAGACCTCCCACATTAGGTTCAACATTAGTGGCTGCTGGATATGCCGATCGGGTCCGGGCAGACATCCACCACTAATGTAATCTAACCTCGTGTCATAAGTACAATTACAATTCCTAATTGTAGTTACTAAACATTCCATTATTGATTTATTTTTTATAAATTAATCCTTTCCTTTTATAGGTGTCAATACCTATTTTAATGATAATTTGAATTTCATATCAATTCAAATAAAGATTACATGCCAATTATAAATCCCTTATCCCCCATTTCCTTAAATAACGTATTCGCAAGTATTTTGGCAGCATTTAGGCCATAAAGTAGCCTACCCATAATAATAAAAAGGGAATATGATAAAGGTTATAATTTCAACACATATTAACATAACATACTGCCATGATAACAAACTGAAAGGGCATGTAATTATCATAACGGTGCGGATATATGAAACCGATAACTTGTAGCAATTCCTAAAATATCAAATAAAGCATAATGAGATCTAAATGTCTCCTAATTGGATCTAGCATAATTAGGGTGACAAAAAGAAGGATTCGTATGTAAAGTACACAACAGATCTAGATTGATCACAATAAGGGGATTCATACAAACAACTAGATCCAACTGTTCGATTAAATAAATGTAACATGTCAAGTTTACAATAGATCTATATTTACCAGAATAACTAGATTCATATAAACAACTAGGTCCAACTGCCCAATTAAATAAATGTAACATGTCAAGTTTACGTAGATTTAGATTTAACATTAGGTGTCCAATTACCTAGATCTAGCTTAGTAAGGGTGACATAGCAACATGTTTAGATCAAAAGGTATATTAACATAAAGGTCTAGATCCAAATAACATCACAGTTATCCAAACTAATAGATGTACTTCCACCATAACAAGGTTACAATTCAAGATCCATATAAACATCATAATCGAATCACCACAATTATATTAGATCTAAGAAATTAAATTTGTCATGACATAAGACATAATTTCATATTAACACAAAATCATATTTTACAACATATCCAATTCGTTGTCTGTCAAAGCATACTTTTATTTATCTAAACCTAAAAGTAATCTAGAAACTCACAGCGTTAGGGTTAAATAATTGAGAAAGAATAGATCTGAATTTTGAAATTGATTAGCTAAACCGTTGTTGTAGAATTTGATCTTCTAATTTGACTTGATGGAGAAGAAAGGCTTGTTTTAATTTAGATTAGAGTAGCATGGTGGCGACATGGATGAAAACAATGAGATTAAGGTTAGGTGTTTGTTTATAGGTGTATTAGGTGTATTAGGACCTTTAGATTAAATCAGGAAGCATAGGAATCGTCCACGTCATCCGACCAATAGAAAATAGCCATGTTGCGAAAAAACAATCATTAACCAATAAAAACGCGCCATGTGTGCAACAGCAGGGGTGTTGACACTCATACGTCATATATATATATATATATATATATATATATATATTCTTTTTAACCCTCTTTCCAATTAATCCTCCAATTAACTCTCTTCACACTAAACCACTTTTTAATTGAACTGTGTTCACACTAAGCCACTTTTTAGCCATTCCCCTAAAACAAAAATATGGCGCTGGCGGGGATCGAACTTTGTACCTCTTGTATGCAAGTTACATGCTCAAACCAACTGGGCTATTTAGTCTTTTGTTAACAAGACTTAGAACAATGGTATCCATTATTCTTTTCTCATTCCTCTTTTTACATGTTTTGTTGCAATATTTAATTAAAAGATATCTTTTTCATCCTAAATTGGTTTTCTGCAAACCATAAGTCTAAATTGACTAGAAAATCGCCACGAACGCAGTGATGCTAATTTCATGATCAAATTTCTGAAGCTCTTCAAATTTTCATTTTTATTTCTATTTAATTGTACGTATGCATTTCTTTGCATTTCATGTATTGCGTTTAATTTCTTTTATTAATCTTTTTCCTTCATTTAACTGCATGAACTTATTTCATCAATTTTATTGTCATTATTTAATTTCACTCTTAAATATATCTTTGTATATAATATATATATATATATATATATATATATATATATATATATATATATATATCCACATTTTTAATTTCATTAAAAATGCTGGGTAATACAAGATTCGCTCTAGAAAAGGATTAAGCGGAGGGATAGCGCCAGCCGCTAACATATGTTTGTTTACAGCGATGTACGCTGTTGGAGGTTCATCAGCAAATACACCCTCTACCGGTAATATCGTATCTGTGAGAGGAATTCCATATTGACCACATAATTTCTCGTATTGATCCTGAGTTAGTGTGGTAGATTGCTTCTCTTGATTTCCATCCTTAACTGGATGAAGTTCCAAGGTTAATGAGGGAGAAACTTGACTAGAAGCTATGTTTGTTACGGTTTCAAAGGTCGTGGTAAGAGAAGTATAGGGTTGATCCAACGAAGTTTCTTCATTTTGAAGGCGAGATCTCTTTCTAGTTGTCATTCTACACAAATTAGTTTAAATACATTTTAGGAGATACAGTAGAAAGATCCTTAGTCTTCGAAGCTAAAACTATGAATCTTCCAAGCTCTAAGTGCTCAAGGTTTACTTTGAAATCGCATGTCCACTTAACCTATAAGCCGATTAAAACTCAGGACATTATGCGACATGGGTCATAACGCAATTTAAGTCGCATGTTACATAATACAATCGAAGAGAGTTTAAGTCGCAACATGGCTCAGGCCATTTGATGACTCATGCTGCAGAAGATTTGGCTTGCAACGATTTAGATTGAAGATATCTTATATCATTGAAACAATCAACTCGTTAAGCTCAAATTATGTGAACTTAAGTCGTCATGAGTCTTAATCTATCTTATATTTAGGGTTGAATAACGACATGAATAACAAATCATAACTGTAGATTTAAGTCATCAGAGAAGCAAGCCGTATTAAGCAACTTGGGGAATCAAGTCGCTCTCACGCCAGGACACCTCTAATGACTTAAATAGAAGATGCGAGTTGGTTGCTCAAGTTGTCTTGATGAAATGGATATTCAAGGGTTATTAGGCGACTTTAGAATGTGGTGATAAAACAAGCATAATTCGGATAGTGCCACATATCAGCATTAAATTCGTAACAAAGAGTTCTAATACGAAATCATGGACTTTCAGTTAAAACGGAGGAGTGCAAACAACTTGTATACGTTACATAAAGTCGGGGTTCAAGGAGATTCAAAGAATTCCAAAGCCCTCATACACAGTTTATCCATCCCAATCCAACTCGTTTTTGACTCACAAACATCCCAATAAAACAAAACAGTCAAAATTAATTTATGAGATCATCACTGTGTCAAAAGCAAATGAAAATCCTTGAATTCTATACAAGTCCTAACGTTCAGAGAAACAAAGCGGAATTTATATCTAAAAAATGGCTTGCAATTATTTCTGAATGATCGTTGAAGGAAGGATTCTTCAAAATCGAGAGTGTAAGTGATGAATTGGATGTAATTAGTGAAGATTGCTGGAGTTTGTCGAAGCCGGCCTGAATTTGTACGGGTGACTTTGGTAAAGGCGTCAGATTGATTAGGTATGTCACTCACGAGGAAGGCGATGTTGTCTCTCCAACCCTATTCGCCATTAACATGTAAAGCTTCAGGATGTAACGAGGAATGAGAAGGGACATATGAGTTGGAGATAATATAAGCGGTGCTGACATGACTGGGCCAAGTTCGTTTCAAATTGAAGCCCAACACGGCTTAGAAAGTCCCACACGACATGGAAAGAATAATGCAGGTTGCGACATGGTGATAATTTGTGACATAAATCCGTGAGCGATTTGTTGCCTTCACGAGAAGCAGTTAATGACTTAACTAAAAATGCATAAGAAAGGTATCAGAAATATCTTGATTCGAAGCCCATGTTATTTTTAATAACAGGTAATTCGAGGGGCAAAATGTTAACCCATAAAATATGAGTCAGATATAATATAAAAGTCATGTTGATATTAGTCAAGTTGTTGGATTGATATGAAATCAACCAAGTCGAACACGGATTCATGGCGTGAAAGCCAAGACGCTTCAAAGCAATGTCGCAACAAAGGGAACAACATCAAGTCGCTTTTTAACTCAGGTCGTACCTCACCATGTCGCTCCGAGGAAACCGGGTCGACCCCAAGGAAACCGTGACAAGATAAAAAGCGACTTGATGTTGTTCCCTTTGTTGCGACATTGCTTTGAACCGTCTTGGCTTTCACGCCGTGAATCCGTGTTCGACTTGGTTGATTTCATATCAATCCAACAACTTGACTAATATCAACATGATTTTTATATTATATCTGACTCATATTTTATGGTTTAACATTTTGCCCCTCGAATTACATGTTATTAAAAATAACATGGGCTTCGAATCAATATATTTCTGATACCTTTCTTATGCATTTTTAGTTAAGTCATTAACTGCTTCTCGTGAAGGAAACAAATCACTCATGGATTTATGTCGCAAATTATCACCATGTCGCAACCTGCTTTATTCTTTCCATGTCGTGTGGGACTTTCTAAGCCGTATTGGGCTTCAATTTGAACCAACCTTGGCCCAGTCATGTCAGCACCCCTTATATTATCTCCAACTCATATGTCCCTTCTCATTCCTCGTTACATCCTGAAGCTTTACATGTTAATGGCGGATAGGGTTGGAGAGACAACATCGCCTTCCTCGTGAGTGACATACCTAATCAATCTGACACCTTTACCAAAGTCACCCGTACAGATTCAGGCCGGCTTCAACAAACTCCAGCAATCTCCACTAATTACATCCAATTCATCACTTACACTCTCGATTTTGAAGAATCCTTCCTTCGACGATCATTCAGAAATAATTAAAAGTCATTTTTTAGATATAAATTCCGCTTTGTTTCTCTGAACGTTAGGACTTGTATAGAATTCAAGGATTTTCATTTGCTTTTGACACAATGATGATCTCATAAATTAATTTTGACTTTTTTGTGTTATTGGGATGTTTGTGAGTCAAAAACGAGTTGGATTATGATGGATAAACTGTGTATGAGGGCTTTGGAATTCTTTGAATCTCCTTGAATCCCGACTTTATGTAACGTATACAAGTTGTTTTCACACCTCCGTTTTAACTGAAAGTCCATGATTTCGTATTAGAAGTCTTTGTTACGAATTTTATGCTGATATGTGGCACTATCCGAATTATGCTTGTTTTAACACCACATTCTCAAGTCGCCTAATAACCCTTGAATCTCCATTTCATCAAGACAACTTGAGCAACCAACTCGCAGCTTCTATTTAAGTCATTAGAGGTGCCCTGGCGTGAGAGCGACTTGATTCCCCAAGTTGCTTAATACGGCTTGCTTCTCTGATGACTTAAATCTACAGTTATGATTTGGTATTCATGTCGTTATTCAACCCTAACCATAAGATAGATTAAGACTCATGACGACTTAAGTTCACATAATTTGAGCTTAATGAGTTGATTGTTTCAATGATATAAGATATCTTCAATCTAAATCGTTGCAAGCCAAATCTTCTGCAGCATTAGTCATCAAATGGCCTGAGCCATGTTGCGACTTAAACCGTCTTCGATTGTATTATGTAACATGCGACTTAAATTGCGTTATGACCCATGTCGCATAATGTCCTAAGTTTTAATCGGCTTATAGGTTAAGTGGACATGCGATTTCAAAGTAAACCTTGAGCACTTAGAGCTTGGAAAATTCATAGTTTTAGCTTCGAAGACTAAGAATCTTTCTACTGTATCTCCTAAAATATTTTTAAACTAATTTGTGTAGAATGACAACTAGAAAGCGATCTCGCCTTCAAAATGAAGAAACTTCGTTGGATCAACCCTATACTTCTCTTACCACGACCTTTGAAACCGTAACAAACATAGCTTCTGGTCAAGTTTCTCCCTCATTACCCTTGGAACTTCATCCAGTTAAGGCTGGAAATCAAGAGAAGCAATCTACCACACTAACTCAGGATCAATACGAGAAATTATGTGGTCAATATGGAATTCCTCTCACAGATACGATATTACCGGTAGAGGGTGTATTTGCTGATGAACCTCCAATAGGGTACATCGCTGTAAACAAACATATGTTAGCGGCTGGCGCTATCCCTCCGCTTAATCCTTTTCTGGAGCGAATCTTGTAACACCCTGCATTTTTAATGAAATTAAAAATGTGGAAATATATATATATATATATATATATATATATATATATATATATTATATACAAAGATATATTTAAGAGTGAAATTAAATAATGACAATAAAATTGATGAAATAAGTTCATGCAGTTAAATGAAGGAAAAAGATTAATAAAAGAAATTAAACGCAATACATGAAATGCGAAGAAATGCATACGTACAATTAAATAGAAATAAAAAGGAAAATTTGAAGAGCTTCTGAAATTTGATCATGAAATTAGCGTCACTGCGTTCGTGGCGATTTTCTAGTCAATTTAGACCTATGGTTTGCAGAAAACCAATTTAGGATGAAAAAGATATCTTTTAATTAAATATTGCAACAAAACATGTAAAAAGAGGAATGAGAAAAGAATAATGGATACCATTGTTCTAAGTCTTGTTAACAAACGACTAAATAGCCCAGTTGGTTTGAGCATGTAACTTGCATACAAGAGGTACAGAGTTCGATCCTCGCCAGCGCCATATTTTTGTTTTAGGGGAACGGCTAAAAAGTGGCTTAGTGTGAACACAGTTCAATTAAAAAGTGGTTTAGTGTAAAGAGAGTTAATTGGAGGATTAATTGGAGAGATGGTTAAAAAGAATGTATATATATATATATATATATATATATATATATATATATATGACGTATGAGTGTCAACACCCCTGCTGTTGCACACATGGCGCGTTTTTATTGGTTAATGATTGTTTTTTCGCAACATGGCTATTTTCTGTTGGTCGGATGACGTGGACGATTCCTATGCCTCCTGATCTAATCTAAAGGTACTAATACACCTAATACACCTATAAATAAACACCTAACCTTAATCTCATTGTTTTCATCCATGGCGCCACCATGCTACTCTAATCTAAATTAAAACAAGCCTTTCTTCTCCATCAAGTCAAATTAGAAGATCAAATTCTACAACAACGGTTTATCTAATCAAATTCAGAATTCAGATCTATTCTTTCTCAATTATCTAACCCTAACGCTGTGAGTTTCTAGATTACTTTTAGTTTTAGATAAATAAAAGTATGCTTTGACAGATAACAAATTGGATATGTTATAAAATATAATTTTGTGTTAATATGAAATTCTGTCTTATGTCATGACAAATTTAATTTCTTAGATCTAATATGATTGTGGTGATTCGATTATGATGTTTATATGGATCTTGAATTGTAACCTTGTTATGGTGGAAGTACATCTATTAGTTTGGAAAATTGTGATGTTATTTGGATCTAGACCTTTATGTTAATATACCTTTTGATCTAAACATGTTGCTATGTCACCCTTACTAAGCTAGATCTAGGTAATTGGACACCTAATGTTAAATCTAAATCTACGTAAACTTGACATGTTACATTTGTTTAATTGGGCAGTTGGACCTAGTTGTTTATATGAATCTAGTTATTGTGGTAAATATAGATCTATTGTAAACTTGACATATTACATTTATTTAATCGAACAGTTGGATCTAGTTGTTTGTATGAATCCCCTTATTGTGATCAATCTAGATCTGTTGTGAACTTTACATACGAATCCATCTTTATGTCACCCTAATTTTGCTAGATCCAATTAGGAGACATTTAGATCTCATTATGCTTTATTTGATATTTTAGGAATTGCCACAAGTTATCAGTTTCATATATCCGCACCGTTATGATAATTACATGCCCTTTCACTTTGTTATCATGGTAGTATGTTATGTCAATATTTGTTGAAATTATAACCTTTATCATATTCCCTTTTTATTATTATGGGTAGGCTACTTTATGGCCTAAATGCTGCCAAAATACTTGCTAATACGTTATTTAAGGAAACGGGGGATAAGGGATTTATAATTGGCATGTAATCTTTATTTGAATTGATATGTAATTCAAATTATCATTAAAATAGGTATTGACACCTATAAAAGGAAAGGATTAATTTATAAAAAAAATAAATCAATAATGGAATGTTTAGTAACTATAATTAGGAATTGTAATTGTACTTATG
Source organism: Allium sativum (assembly GCA_030737875.1). Classification (NCBI taxonomy): domain Eukaryota; kingdom Viridiplantae; phylum Streptophyta; class Magnoliopsida; order Asparagales; family Amaryllidaceae; genus Allium; species Allium sativum. The sequence goes on along the minus strand of CM060924.1, from coordinate 152,174,952 downwards.
ACACGAGGTTAGATTACATTAGTGGTGGAAGTCTGCCCGGACCCGATTGGCATATCCAGCAGCCACTAATGTTGAACCTAATGTGGGAGGTCTAAGTACGTAAATACGAATCGGGCTAAGACACGAGGTTAAGCCCAACTGCGGAATAATACTGCCCGGAACCGACCAGCATATCCAGCATCCACATGTTGTAGGCCTAATGTGTGAGGTCTAGCCCATTATAAACCATAAATGGACATGGTAATGAATTGGACTACTTAACCAAATCTAATCCATAGGGATTGTGTGAACTTAGACTTATGTTGAGGTTAAGTAAACTTGATTAAGCAAAGTGGGAAGATTAAGTAAATCTTGGGTAGGTGGGTAATATCAGTATATATAGGCCCACAAACTTAACCATTAAATAAACATGCTTGAATCAGTGGGATGGTTAAGTACATCTTGGGTTAGTGGGTAATATTTGTATATATAAGCCCACAAACTTTACCTGTTAGAGTTATGTAATTAAAGATCACCCTTTTATGGTAAGCATAACTGGTATAGGGTTATGTAATTAAAGATCACCCTTTAGGGTACACATAGTCAGTGGAAAGCCTTGTGGGGATAAAAGACAAAGGGGAGAGCTTGTATTATATTGCGTGGAAGTTATATAACTAATCACCCTTTTGCGTATACATAACTAGTATAAGGCTATGTAATTAAACGTCACCCTTTTAGGTTATACATAGTCAGTGGAAAACCTAGTGGGTATACAAGACAAAGGGGAGAGCTTGTATCATATTGTGTGGGACCCATTTCAGTCAGTAACCCGTATTTGATATCAGATTAGAGAACTCCGTACTAGGTGGATAAGGGGCACGCTTACTGATTGATTATAAGAGATCCAAAATGTGACAGGGTGTAGACGGCGCAAACCGACCAGGAACATGCGTGTGCATGGGCCGGGAAGAGGGGGACAAGATGACCGTAACACCAGTAGGTATGCTTGTGCACATATATAGAGTAGGGAGCCGATCGATTATGGTAGTGATTAGGGTATACTTGGACGTATGACCTAAGCCAACAATCTTATAGTGGAGGGGATTATTCCATTTCAGTTATGCTAGTAACAGTGTAGAATAATCATTAGAAGAATTTACACCTAAACCTATCTGCCTTGTCACACCTGTTATTGTATGGTTTCCCTTATCCGCTTTATATGCCTATCATGTTACTTTTATTTATTTACTGGCTAAAAGTAACTAGACTCGCCGGACTTTATGTCTGACCCTTTTTGTTTCTCCTTCTTTCTTCTGTTCCCCCCACCCCCCCAAGTTCTCAAGGGAGGGAATTCTCAGGCTAAGTCAGGATTCTGCTATCATCTTGCTTGGAGCTCCTAGATGTAGTGCTCAAGGTTCTATCTTTGCTACTATGGCTTATGATTTGGGGATTATGCTTTCTTTATTATTGTACTCTAATATTTAAAGTACGAGACATAAGTTTTAGTGATGAACAGAGTTTATGTATTTTCAGACATATGGTGTAACCATGCTTTATTATTAATAAAAGTTGTTTTTATTCCACTGCAAAAAAATTATATCTGTCTTGTAATGTTTCTATTCTGTTTACTAAAATGTTTCACAAAACTTATTCCATTCCCTTTGTGAGTGACATTAACGGACGTGGGGTGTCACACTTGGTGTTAGAGCTGTAGGTTACCAGATTAAATTAAAATTTTACAAATTATTTTCAAAAAGGTTTTAAAAGAAAGCATTTTCAAAAGAAAAGCCTGTTTTGAAAAACAGGTTCCCCAAAGCCATATGTAATATCTCTCGATTCTCCGCTTGATTCCTTTTTCCCTTTTTGTCTGGGAAACCGATTCTTCTTGAAAGGTGTCCCTATTCCGGCATGATGCCGTAGGCATGTTTAGCACATGTCGAAGGGCAATGAAGTGCCTAACCTCCATTCGTAGCTGCAGTGGTTTCACCTACGGTTAATTTTCTCGAGCTTCGTAAGGATTTCCATGCGATGGAGGCAACTTTGGAAAGACTTGTTAGCTTGTTACAAAAACGTGGGTAAAAAGGAGTATAAGGAAGTTAGGGCTAAGGATCACAACCTAAGGATGAGTAAAAGGTATGGCCCAAGAAAGGACAACAATAACAACATAAAAATGGCAGAAAAAATGACAAGGCTAAGGATAAGGCGAAGTGCCATAGTTGTGGACGAGAGGGTCACTTGGCCAAGGACTACAGGAAAAGGAAGAATGCTTGCTTCGTTTGTGGAGAGGTTGGAAACTATTCTGGGGGAGTGCCCAAGGAAGCAAGGGCAATGTCAAAGGATAGGAACCTCTGGAGGGAAAGCTAATGCTCTCGTTGCTAGTGCACCAGATAGAGGTAGGAAAGTTTCCATGGAAGGTTTTGATTTCTCTTTCCAATCAACCGGTTAGAACTCTTTTCGATTCTGGTGCATTCGCATTCATTCATATCTAGTTCTGTAGTTGAATCTTTGCACTTAATTACTAGTATGGTAGGGGGTCCCGTTGTTGTCTCAAACCACATTCGTGGTTCCGCTCATTTATCCGTGAATTGTCTGGGTTTGAGAATATATGTGTTAGGCGTCGAGTTTGAGCGCGACGCACATCTTGTTTTATGGGCTAGGGGTTAATTCTAGGGATGGGTTGGCTTACCACGTTTGATGTCATTCTGGGCGGTGAAAGGAGGGTCGTTAAGCTTCTAACTCGTCATGGGAGGACCCACGAAATTTCTTGTGACCCACGAGGGTCGGTTATGCTTAGTTTCCTAGAGTCCCTTGATGCATCTATCAATAATTTGCAATCTGTTCCAGTAGTCTGTGGTTATTCTGATGTTTTTGATGAGGTTCGGTGTTTAAGCCAAGGCACGAGATTGGTTTTCGAATATACTAGATGGATAATGCAAAGCCAGTTGCATTGCCTGTGCGACACGTGACCCCTAAAAGAAAAGAGGGAACTTGATAAGAAAGTACGAGAGCTACTTGGGAAGATGTTTGATAGGTGAATCATATCATAATGGGAAACCTATTAAAGATAGTCCTTGAGGAAGCCCATCATTCTAAGATGACTATTCATTCAAGTGGCGATAAAATGTATAGATTTCGAGGAAGTGGAGCCAGACTTGCGGAAGGAAGTAAAAGTAGAGAATACAGCGAGGGAGACTGGAAATAAAGACCATGCTTCATACCCTTTCATTTTAGGACTATGTTCTTAACTTCTTTTTCCAAAGCTTTTTATTAGTACTTGTTTCTATCATTCGCCTGTGTCATATCGATCGAATCTTCGACCTTTAGACAGGGAACCCACGGATGTAAACATGTGTTTGAGACATGTTATGTTTGATGGATGCAAGTGGATGCAAGTGTTTGCTAGTGGTTTCCTGTGGATTCATATACGCACACATTAGGCATTAGATCGGCTCAATCAATCTCATACTGCATATGGATGTGTGTGCATTTTTCTTTTTTCTCATGGATGAAAATGGATGTATCATCATATGGATGTTGCATTTGGATGAATGAGTGTGCACACATATAGAACATACATGTTATAATAGGATTATTTGCATACATGTTGGATTCATGGCACTAACATAAGTTGCATTAAGTAGGTCATTTGAATCAGTAGACCGCCTGATCTTCGCATTAGTATTGGGACATATACACACACCTGTGCATATATTCATAGGAGCATTAGAAATCTTTTAAGGACAATGGATGCTTGGGGATGATGGATGAGTAGATAGATGATGGATGGTAGGATACATTCTTCTTAACTCAAAGATTTCTGGGACGAAATCCTTCAAGTAGGGGAGAATGTAACACCCCGCATTTTTAATGAATTTAAAAATGTGGAAATATGTATATATATATATATTATATACATAGATATATTTAAGAGAAAAATTAAATCATGACAATAAAATTGCATATAATAATTTCATGCAGTGAAATGAAGGAAAAAGATTAATAAAAGAAATTAAATGCAATACATGAAATGCGAAGAAATACATGCGAACAATTAAATAGAAATAAAAAGGAAAATTTGAAGAGCTTTAGGAATTTGGTCATGAAATTAGCGTTATTGCGTTCATGGCGATTTTCTAGTCAATTTAGACCTATGGTTTGCAGAAAATCGATTTAGGATGAAAAAGATATCTTTTAATTAAATATTGCAACAAAACATGTAAAAAGAGGAATGAGAAAAGAATAACGGATACCATTGTTCTAAGTCTTGTTAACAAAAGACTTAATATCCCAGTTGGTTAGAGCATGTGACTTGCATACAAGAGGTACGGAGTTCGATCCCCGCTAGCGCCATATTTTTGTTTTAGGGGAATGGCTAAAATGTGGCTTAGTGTGAACATAGTTCAATTAAAAAGCAGTTTAGTGTGAAAAGGGTTAATTGGAGGATTAATTGGAAAGATGGTTAAAAGGATATATATATATATATATATATATATATATATATATGATGTGTGGGTGTCAACACCCCCTCTACTATGCATCATGTTGCACACATGGCGCGTTTTTATTGGTTAATGATTGTTTTTTCGCAACATGGCTATTTTCTGTTGGTCGGATGACGTGGACGATTCCTATGGCTCTTGTTCTAATCTAAAGGTCCCAATACACCTAATACACCTATAAATAAACACCTAACCTAACCCTAATCTCATTGTTATCATCCATGGCGCCTCAATACTCCTCTAATCTAAATTAAAACAAGCCTTTCTTCTCCATCAAGTCAAATTAGAAGATCAAATTCTACAACAACGGTTTAGCTAACCAAATTAAGAATTCAGATCTATTCTCTCTCAATTCTCTAAACTTAATGCTGTGAGTTTCTAGATTACTTTTAGGTTTTGATAAATAATAGTATGCTTTGACAGACAAAGTATTGGATATGTTGTAAAGTATGATTTTGTGTTAATATGAAATTCTATCATATGTCATGACAAATCTAATTTCTTAGATCCAATATAATTGTGTTGATTCGATTATGATGTTTATATGGATCTTGACTTGTAACCATGTTATGATAGAAGTACATCTATTAGTTTGGTAATTGTGACGTTATTTGGATCTACACCTTTGTGTTAATCTACCTTTTGATCTAAACATGTTGCTATGTCACCCTTACTATGCTAGATATAGGTAATTGGACACCTTATGTTAAATCTAGATCTGTTGTAAGCTTGACATGTTACATTTATTAAATTGGATAATTGGATCTAGTTGTTTGTATGAATCTCCCTATTGTGGTAAATATAGATCTATTGTAAACTTGACATGTTACATTTATTTAATTGGACAGTTGGATCTAGTTGTTTATATGAATCCCCTTATTGTGATCAATCTAGATATGTTGTGAACTTTACATATGAATCCATCTTTACGTCACCCTAATTATGCTAGATCCAATTAGGAGACATTTTGATATCATTATGCTTGATTTGATATTTTAGGAATTGCCAGAAGTTATCAGTTTCATATACCCACACTGTTATGATAATTAGATGTTCTTTCATTTTGTTATCATGCCAGTATGTTATGTCAATATGTGTTGAAATTATCACCTTTATCATATTCCCTTTTTATTGTTATGGCTGGGCTACTTTATAGCCTAGATATCGTCAAAATACGTGCGATTGCGTTAGTTAAGGAAACGGGGGAAAAGGGATTTATAATTGGCATGTAATCTTTATTTGAATTGATATGTAATTCAAATTATCATTAAAATAAGTATTGACACCTACAAAAGGAAAGGAATAATTTATAAAAAAATAAATCAATAATGGAATGTTCAGGAATTACAATTAGGAATTGTACTTGTACTTATGACACGAGGTTAGAGTACATTAGTGGCGGAAGTCTGCCCGGACCCGAGCGGCATATCCAGCAGCCACTGATGTTGAACCTAATGTGGGAGGTCTAAGTACGTAAATACGAATCGGGCTAAGACACGAGGTTAAGCCCAACTGTGGAATAAGACAGCCCGGAACCGACCGTCATATCCAGCATCCACATGTTGTAGGCCTAATGTGGGAGGTCTAGCCCATTATAAACCATAAATGGACATGGTAATGAATTGGACTACTTAACCAAGTCTAATCCATAGGGATTGTGTGAACTTAGACTTAAGTTGATGTTAAGTAAACTTGATTATGCAAAGTGGGAGGGTTAGGTAAGTCTTGGGTAGGTGGGTAATATTAGTATATCTAGGCCCACAAACTTAACCATTAAATAAACATGCTTGAATCAGTGGGAGAGTTAAGTACATCTTGGGTTGGTGGGTAACATTTGAATATATTGGCCCACAAACTTAACCTGTTAGAGTTACGTAATTAATTATCACCCTTTTAGGATAAGCATAACTGGTATAGGGCTATGTAATTAAAGATCACCCTTTAGGATATACATAGTCAGTGGAAAGCCTAGTGGGGATACAAGACAAAGGGGAAAGCTTGTATCATATTGTGTGGGAGTTATGCAATTAAAGATCACCCTTTTGGGTATACATAACTAGTATAGGGCTATGTAATTAAAGATCACCCTTTTAGGGTATACATAGTCAGTGGAAAACCTAGTGGGGATACAAGACAAAGGGGAGAGCTTGTATCATATTATGTGGGACCCATTTCAGTCAGTAACTCGTAGTTGGTATCAGAGTAGAGAACTCCGTACTAGGCAGAGAAGGGGCACGCTTACTGATTGATTATAAGAGATCCAAAACGTGATGGGTGGTGAAGACGACGCAAACCGACCGGGGACATGTGCGTGCATCTGCCAGGCAGTGGGGGACAAGACGACCGTGACACCAGTAGGTATGCCTGTGCACATCTTGGGTTGCCACTTTAGGGATGTGATACCCCCTACTGTGGGGCCAGCACAGGATATCTACAGAGTAGGGAGCCGATCGATTAGGAGAGTGGTTAGGGTATACTTGGACGTATTGCCTAAGCCTACCAGCTTATAGTGGAAGGTATCATTCCATTTTAGTTATACTAGTAATAGTGCAGAATAATCATTAGAAGCATTTACACCTTAACCTATATTCCATGTCACACCTGTTATTATGTAGTTTCCCTTATCCACTTTATGTGCCTATCATGTTACTTTTATTTATTTACTGGCTAAAAGTACCTAGACTCGCCAGACTTTATGTCTGACCCTTTTTGTTTCTCCTTCTTTCTTCCGTTCCCCCACCCCCCAAAGGTTCTCAAGGGAGGGAATTCTCAGGCTTAGTCAAGATTCTGCTGTCATCTTGCTTGGAGCTTCTAAAAGTATTGCTCAAGGTTCTATTTTTGCTACTATAGCTTATGATTTGTGGATTATGCTTTCTTTATTATTGTACTCTGATATTTAAAGTACAAGACAGTTGTTTTAATGATGAATAGAGTTTATGTATTTTCAGACATATAGTGTAACCATGCTTTATGATTAATAAAAGTTGTTTTTATTCTACTGCAAAAAAATTATATCTGTCTTGTAATGTTTCTGTTCTGTTTACTAAAACGCTTCACGAAACAGCATGCATTCCCTTTGTGAGTGACATTAACGGACTTGGGGTGCCACAAATCTTAAATTGTCTAGCCATTTCTCCCTTCCAACTTCATCCTAATGGTTATACCATTTTACTGGGATTTTATATCCTTTTTATGGACACAAAAAAGCAGGAGCCTACCTTTCAAGAACTCCGTTACTTATGTTATTTTAAGAGTAGGAAGGACACTCCTTCTATTATCATGTTGAAGGTGCCAGAAATCGGAAGCTTATGCTCAAACTATCAGATAGTGTTTCTAGATTTTTAAACCAATTTTTCTTTGTTAGAGCCCCGAGACATTTTCAGGGCGTTGGAGAGACGGAGGTAAGCATAGTTTTCCGAGTAATTTTACCTTATATTTTCCTTCAAATCGTGCATCCTTACATTGTTTCCTTTGGAACACTGTCGTTCCTACCCCGGTCAAAGACAACAAAGCTCCTACCTCTCTCAAAGCTATATTTGAAACATTGAAAGCCATTAATGAGACGAAGAGAAGTAGAAAATCCTTAGATACAAAAACTCTTCTTCGTCAATATGAATTACTCCATCTTTTGAGGAAGCTTCTGTGTAGAGTAGGGCCTCCAACCCCAAAATAAAATCCTGTAGAGCTGGACATTAGCAGTACCCATGGCAGGAATGTGACTCGAGACCAAACTATCGATCAAGACCCAACTGTTGATCCTTCTTTGAAGAAGCGCTCAGAGCCTATTGGTGGTATAATATTGCCTTCGTCAATGACTTCGAATAAGGATAAAAAATTTAGCCAACGTAGGGGCAAGGATCCTATAGCATCAACCAAACTGCCTGAAAAAGAAAGTGCCCCCCTCCCGATCTGAGTCATAGACGGAATTCGAATAGGTCGAGGATGATATCATGCAGGCGAATACTTCAGAATTTGAGCATGAGACTGGGTATGGTGGGGAAGATGAAACTGCATTTGAAATTGACCTAAATGTCGAAATGACAACTAAGGACCCTCTCGTACAAAATGTAACAAAGGAAGATTCTACATGTACCTTTGATAACTTAGGGGATCTTAATACAGCTAAGTATCTTAGCCTAAATGATACTACAACTCAGGCTTCCCATAATATAATCACAACAGCTAGCATAATGGAGAATCCCTCCTCCAAGACAGGAAAGTTGTTGAAATCCTTAGGAATTCCCTTAGAACCAATTAGAAAAACCGTTTCGTTAGCAACAACTTCTTTTTAGAAAACATTTCTATCATACAACATTTCTAATTATATTTCATAATTTTCCTTAAGGATTCTGTGATCCAATCACTAAAATACATCTTGAACTTATTTCAGGTGGTTCGGATATTCACTAGAAATATTCATCAGGTTTTAGATCGGACTTTAGCAGGAAAAGCAAAGCCTTTAATCCAAAGCACCTATTACAATATGATCCCCCACGACCATCCCATGATCATAAAAAAAAAACCATCCTCCCCCGCCCCCGGAGTCTTCACACCAGCCCTTACGCATAACAGAGTCAGGCTTGACTGGCGAGCAAAGGTGGAGGTTTCATGAGGAAGTGGACGAGGAAGCGAGGAGACATGCGTGGTACGGAGAGGATACCTCAGATGAAGAGAGCCGAAGAAAGAAGCGAGGAAGCGATGTGTAACAACCAGGAAAATTAGAGCCAATTTAAAAATTTTATTTTGAATAATTTTAAGAGAAATTTGGTCAGAATTTAAAATTTTCATTTTTAAGTAATATAAAAGCCCTTGAAAATAGCAATTTTGTAAACGACCTCCGTTTTTGATGGAACCACTTTGGTTAGATCCGAGATGTCAATTTTAAAATTTCATAATTTTAGAAATCAATATGTGAGCATGGCAAAGGAAAACGTGTTTTGCAATTTCAGTTAGAATTGGGTTGACCAGAAAAAGCCCATTTTTCAAACAGTCTCAAAAGTCGGCGAAATCAGTTTTGTTGGGACCATATCGTCCCAACATAGCCATATTTATTCTTCAGGAATTTTTAGAATCAGTACGTGGCCCCGGCAAATTAAAATGTACGTTCAAATCTAAAATTAAATGTTTTATATTTTTATTTGAAGAATAACTGACTGTATCAATCAAATGGGCTTACGAAAAAAATTCCACTGTTCTCGGAATGGGGGTATTTAGCTAGGGGCGACAGTCGTTGGGTTTGAATTGGAGTTCGTACGGAAAAACCCTAATTTTCAGATTAATTTAAATATCAGCCAATAGAATTAATTCTCTCATAAATTAATTTTCTAAAAATAAACAAAAAAATCCGTAAACCCCTGTAATGACGGCGACCACCCTTCATTTCTTCCCGACCAGATTCTGGCCAAACCACACAGTATTACCCTTCGCCATAGTTGATGTTTTTGAAGGTCTTCTCCTCCTCTTCAAATCAATACCTGGTTCACCCCCCTTGTCGTTCCATCGTCGAGTTCTGCCTCTCCAAAGTGCTCGACTTATGACCGCCACCACCGACGATAGCCACCACCGAACTGCCCCAAACCACTCGGCGCAGGCGCGCCTTCTGACACCCTTCGACGTGGTGTATCTCGATTTCATCCCCGTGTAGCGGTTTGGAAGAAAATCAGAAACCCTAGTTTGAAACTTTCGCTGAAGGTAACGGCCTGACATTTATTTAAAAGCTATAACACTTTTAAGTGTTGCAAATCATGATTTTAGTATAAAAATCATATCTTTAACATATGTTGTCGAAATCTAGTGAAAACAGAGACATCAGACTCGTAGCGACATCATCTACATTCTACAAGAGACTGGGGAATTTTTTGGGCATTCTATAATTTTAGGCGGAGTAAAAACGCGATGTGAGATTTGTAAATTCAATTAATTCTAGAAATAAAATATATTAGGTTATAGACGGAGTTTAGAAACTCCCGACACCCTTCGTCCACAAACAATGGATGGCTTGGTTGTGGTTGGTGTGAAATTTGGTTGATATTGCAAATGGTTGATATTGTGAATGGTTGTTTGTGGTTGAAACAAAATTAGAATAGTTTGTGGAAAAATTCATTATGATAGGAAAAATGATCGAAATGTTTAGATCATTTAGATAAGCTCCTTCGGGAACGCCGCGAGGCCTAAGGTAGTGTGAACAGCCGCACTCGGGACGGTGCCGGTTTTAAACCCCCTCCCGTTATGCTGCCGAAATTTCCTAAAATATTCATGTGTTTGAATTTTATTCATGTATAGAAATATATTCGTGTGTTGATAATATATTCATGATTACCATAAGTTGCTTAGATAATAAAAATCACATTTTTATTATGCGTATGAAGTATATAAAATATTCATGATGGAAATAAAATGTTTAAACAATAAAAATCACATTTTTGTTGTATGGTTGAGTCACTAAAAATATTCATGTGTTGAATAAATGGATTGAACAATAAAATTAAAGTTTTTGCTGTATATATGAAGTGATAAAAACATTCATGTGTTTAATAAATATTTTGAATGATAAAAATATCATTTTGATCACGTATATGAGTCACTAAAAATACTTACGTGTAAAATAAAATACTGGAACAATAAAAATATCATTTTTATCATGTAATTGAGTTACTAAAAATATTCATGTGTTGAATAAATGGATTGAACAATAAAATTAACATTTTTATTGTGTATATGAAGTGCTAAAAACATTCATGTGTTGGATAAATATTTTGGGTGAGATAAATATCATTTTTATCATGTATACGACTCGCTAAAAATACACATGTGTTGAAATAAATATTTGTTCGCTATAAATATTATTTTTAACATGTTTGTGAACTAAATAAAATAGTCATGAGTTGAAATATATTTTTGTTCGCCAAAAATATCATTTTGATACAATGTATGAAGTGTTAAAAATAACCACATGTTTAAACAAATATTTGCGAGTTGGAAATATTAATTTTAACATGTATATGAAGTGTTAAAAATAATCATGTATGAAAATAAACATATGTATGCTAGAAATATTATTTTTAGCTTAGTTGTGCATATATATACATATGCTGAACAGGAAAATGGATTAGCTGTTGGGTAAAGAATTTATTTGCATGCCCGACAAATAGGTAAGCCTTAATGAATTGGCTGCGCAATTTTATTATTATATCAACTCCCGTGAATGCCATTGGATGCGGAGTGCTGGTTGTTCTGTGTGAGATAATAAACATCACCATAGGATAGCAACAATTAATTTTGAACCACATTGCATTGCATACTTCTTGAAGATAGCATACTCTATCATATATCTCATAAGCACTTGGAGCTTATGTGACAAGGTTGAAGATTACCATACAAGAGAGATGCTTGTATGGCAATGACAATATTTTAGGTGGAACCGAAGACTGGTATGGACTATATAAAATGTAATGGTAAATTGCCAGATTAATAAAAAAACCACACAGGTCTGGAGTAGACAATAATCACGTCTCTCTAGTTATTACAGCACAAAAATTATTTATAGGGTGAAGAGAATTTATTCTCTGGAGTCATGATCTCAACACACTCCCGTGTGGACACAAAGTTGTATCACTAAAAATATGTGTATGCTTTTTAGGATTTATTGGGTGCCTAATATGGCACAATAAATTTCCAAACCCCTTCCCGTACAAAGGAAGTCATGGCAAAAAAATTCGAAATTTAAAGGCATCAGTGAAATATTTGTAGTGAAAAACGATTTAGAAATCGTCGAATGAATTATATATATATATATATAAATTAAATAGAATGAAAAACGATGCTGCAATTCACGTTTTCGAATTGTAATTTTAAATGATTATACCGAGAAATCCGACCATCAGATTTTTCTGAAACTGGAATATTTAGGTCCGCTTTGGAAAGACCTTTCCAACGGTATAAAATTTGTTTGGATCCAACGGCTGGATTGCGTGAAACGTTTAATTCAAATTTGAATGAAAATAGTGCTAGTGCCATCGAATGACCTGAAACGTCATTCGATGGATTTGAGCTATTTTTAAATAAATAAAAATAGCGACATATCGTTATAAAATATTATAAGCGATATGGAAGGGAAATAAACAAATATTACTTGGTTTGATTGATATTTTGATGGTTGAATGTGTTTGACATGAAAATTATATTAAAGAACTGAAATGTGGATTTCGAATAATTTGACCATGGAAATAATTTATTTGAATTCTAATATACGTCAATTATTTGAGAAGGCCGAGTTAATTCTCATTTCAAATAATTGATCGACGAATAATAGTCGAAGGTATGAAGACGGTACAAGACCGGTGATCTTCGCATCGTGCGGGTTACTACTGATGCCTTTGAGATGGGTAGCTCCCTTAATGAGGTTACAGTGGTAGTGGTCTGGACGTACTTGTTGATTATCTGGATGTGTGAGGGCCTCTCTTCCGTATTGGACATATGGAACGAGGAATAAGGTGCCTCCGATTTCGTTCAGACCCGTACCGAACTTGTAAATGGATGCGTGTCTGACATTGGATTTTATTCTGTGTTGATTGATCTCTATTAAATATACATCTGTTTGGTGGCGGAGAATTAGCACCCTTCTTTGAGACGTAGAAGCTCAAAGGTTGTATATCGATAGAAATCAGTCCCATGGCGCGAATTGCCTGTGTGGCATGCTGAGATGCAAATGATCAAATCTTCTGTTGAAAAGAAAAGTCTTGTGGTTGATGATCAAAGCATGGCCTGTGTGGCATGGCTTTGTGTATAGCGATAACGCGCGAGCCTCACACCTCAGTATGAGTCAAAAACGGGATCGTGACTGCAGGGAGTGCACGACGTTTCTTTCTAGCTATGGGTGGTGTCAGCGTTTTACAAGCCCTGACATTTATATTATTTTTACCTTTGTGGTTGTTGGACTGCGAGGCACCTCGGATGTATCGGTTACTACGGAGCCGATGGATATAGGTCTGATAGGACCGGGAAACATGTGTTCAGGAATAACCAATCCGCTAAGTGTGGACCGACCCTGAAGATCCAAGGATTGCATGTAGGTGTGATCCTGAGGCATTTGCTAGAGTGTCTCGAACGGTGAGGAGCCATCCCCGGCCTCGACTCATGATGGAATCCAAATTTCCAATACGAGATTATGGATTTGATTGTAAACTTATATATGGCGACATAGTGGCATGGGACGCTCATGTCGCCTATGATTGATACATTATGATTGAATTTGCTTTTGAAACATATATGCACTAGTAATAATATCAAATACATTTGTTTTATACGTATTAAGCATATTTTGGCCATTATAAGGTAAACTCCATCCTCCGGCTTGCGTTGCATTATGTGATGGGACTTGAGTCTTATAATGGCTTCATTTTTCCAAAAAGCATTGCGTTGTTTAAATAGCTTACCTTATTCATGCACTGGCAATCACTGGAGTAAACCCGTCCCGCGTTAGCAGCGTGGTCCTATGATTTGCCTTATTATTATTGTTTAACCAGTTAAGTAGATTCTCATACAAGTCCCATGGCTAACTCGAAATTTGTTTCACTTTGCAAACACAAGCGCCCTTATTTTTACATGGGCGGCCAAGTGACAGGTTGCAGGATGTATTTTGGCTTAGCACTATAGCTTGAAGTGCGCTTTTGGCTCATGGCGATGATTATCTTTAACACCCCACGTCCATTAATGTCACTCACAAAGGGAATGCATTAACTTTCATGGAGCACTATAAGTGTATAGAACAGACAATCACAAGAAAGATATATAAAAAATGGTACATAAAAATTTAAAATAACTTCATTGCAGCGAAAACAGAACATAGTTTGGTTACAACATCAAAACCAACTATCAAAACCAGGTACTCAATATCCATCTTGGACATATTATTACATAAAAACAAAAGCATAATCCCATTGCAAAAAGCCATAATAAAAAGAAGATAAGGTTGAACATTACTTTCAGCAACTTCAAGCACTTCCAAAAGAAAGAGATTCAAGTCAAGCTCCACTAGCACTAGTCCCACCCTGAGAACCTAGGGCCGGAGGGGGGGGGGGGTGGAGGAAAGAAAAGAGGCGAAATCAAACGAGGTCATACATAAAGTCTGGCGATTCTAGTGACTTTAACAATATAATCATTAAACTAACATGATAAGAACATAAACTGGATATATGAAATAACTGTAACATAAACAGGTATGACAAGGCAAGCAAGATGAACAAGATAAACGTTGATTGCGCTTCTAATCACTATAAGATAATTCCTACACTGCACCAATACTAGTTACACTGTAACGACCGAGGATTTCGCTCGACCCGATCGATCGCAAAATCGACCAAGACAGTTCAAATCCCGAGTACGTTAACTTTGGGAATACAACACATCAGAACAAAAACAGCAGACTTTTATAAACAGTACAAAATGTTTACATCAGGGTACAGAATATCAGAGTATATCAAAGTATATTACAGTAGAAAATTAATTTTTACAATAAATTATAATACATTGCAGCGGAACAAAAACTAATACAGCGGAAGACTTTTCTATGCTCTGAACACAGCTTTAAGCTTCAATCCAGAATCCTGCTCAAGAGGTAAACCTGTAGACAACTACTCGACTGCCCGTGTAGAAAAGAGGGCACCCGAGTTTGCAAAGGTGGAAACAAACAATGGGTCAGTCATGGGACTGGTGTGAGAATTCTTAACTAACATAACTACTAGTAATAAGGCAAGTCCAAGTACCACGCCGCTAACGCAGAACGGGTTTACTCCAATGGATTGCTGTGCATAACTTAAGTGAATTGTCAAAACAGCGCAATGCTTTTAAGAAAAATGAAACCACCGTAAGACTCAGGTCCCATCACACAATGCAACGCACACCAGAGGAAAGAGTTTTACCTTATGGTGATTAAAAGATGATAAATACGTAAAAACGATATTATTATTAGTGTGTATATGTTTTAATAAAACATTTCAATCATAATGTATCAATCCTAGGAAGCATAGGTACCCATCCATACTAGTAATACAATCAAATCCGTGAGTTCGTATTGGAAATTGGGTTTCCATCATGAGTCAAGGCTAGGAAGGAGCTCCTTTCCGATTCGAGACACTCTAGCTAATGCCCTAGGGTTCCCCGCGAAGAACACTTGGAAAGCTGCATGGCCGGTCCTCACAGCTTTGAGGATTGGCAATTCCTGAACACACGTTTCCCGGTCTTATAGGACCTAATACCGAGGCCTCGAAAATTCCATCATCCACATAAGTAAAATATCAGCGCTGGTAGGTCCCTGACATCACTTTAGCTAGAAAGAAACGTGCTGCTCTCCCTGCGTTCCCTTCTCCCGTTTTAGACTCTACCGGGTTGTGAGGCTCGCGAAGTAACGTCATAACCACAAGGCCTGCTTTTCAACAAAGCCTTGATCATCTTCATCTTAGCGTGCCACATTGTCAAACCATACCATACAATTGATCATCCATCAATATATAAATGGGTGTTAAGTAAAGAATAAATTCTCCACCACCAATCATTTATATATAGACAGAAAATCAATAACGTGACATTTAATGGAGTACGATGTCGGACACACAATCCATTTATAACTTATGCTCCGGGTCCGAGCGAAAGCCTAATCCATGCAAATCAACACTACGTCCGGACGGCCACCACTGTAGCCCATTCAAGGTAGCTACTCCAATCACGGGCATCAGCCGTCGTCGTCCATTAGATGTGAAGATCGTCGGTCTTCTATCGTTGTCTTCAAATCTTGAATTTTAAATGTCGTTTAAATTATTTGGAATGAGATAGACTCGGACTTCCCAAATAATTCTCATGTATATATATAAGTTGGAAATCATTTCATATCGTTTCATTTTAATCTTTATATATAATTATATATAATTCCTTCATCCATTTCATTTTACTAAGTTTTACTAACAACAAATCTTCTTATTTATATCCAATATTTATATATATCATCACACACAACATTGTTTTCTTTTATTATTTTTCAATTTTTCATACATATCCTATACACACAATGTATATTTTGCGTATCATTCCAATTACAACCAAAAATAGGAATTTCTGTGTTTTATTCCCATTACAACCAACATGCATATTTTGGTGTCAACTTCATTTCTATACAAATGAATATATTTTTGTTTGTTTAATTTCAATGTAACAAAAATAATGATTTTGCTATTCTTTTAAATGCCAAACAAAAATAATAATTCTTATCTCTTTCAATGCAAAACCAAAATGATCTTGACTTTTTATAATGGCAATGTAAATTCTATTCTTAGGTGACATCATAGAAATGTAATTTTAATTTACAATGTAATATCATACTTTAATTACATAATAAAAATGTAATTCTAATTTACAGGGCAAATTCTCATTTATAGTTACATATAAAAATGTAAATTTTTTTTACATACAAAATTCTCATTCATAGCTACATATAAAAATGTAAATTTTGTTTACATAGAAAATTATCGTTCATAGTTACAAATAAAAATATAATTTTTGTTCGCTTGCCAAATTTCATATCATAGTTACAAATAAAAATATAATTTTTTTTTTCATCGCCAATTGCATATCATAGTTTCAAATAAAAATGTAATTTTTATTTGCATAGCAAATATTATAACTTTAGTTCAAATAAAAATGTAATTTTTATTTGCAATGCAAGTTCTCATTCTAAGTTACATAATAAAAATGTAATCTTTATTATCAATGCACATTTCTACTTTTTTTTACATATAAAAATGTAAATTTTATTTATAATGCAAGTTCATATTTTTGTTTACTTTATAAAAATGTAAATTTCATCCTAACGCATATTCTTGTCATTCTTTACATTTGCCAAAATGAAACTTTCGTCATCCTTATATTTTTATCTTTCTTTTACGCTTGACAAAATGAGTATTTTGTCATTCCTAATTTTTTTCTTTCTCTTATATTTGACAAAAGGAAAATTTTGTCATTTTTTTACATTTGATAAACATGAATATTTTTATCTTATTGCCAACTTGTTATTATTTTGAATAATGAACAGTTCCTTGTTTTCCAAAATTACATAAAAATGAAACTTTTAATGTCGTTTTGTTCTTTTCCTCAAATAATGATCATTTTTATATTTTCTTCCTTTAAAAAAAAATATAAGTTTTATTTCATGTCAAATTCCTTACTTGTTATTACATTACAAAAATGTAAATCTTAATTTCATGTGACCTTTACTTTATATTTACATTATAAATCCTACTTTTATATTCAAAGTAAATCCTACTTCTATTTACATTATAAAAATGTAATCTTTAATTTACATGCAAACTCTACTTTATATTTACATGTAAAATAATGTCATTTTACCTACGGAGAAAATTCCTACTTTATTTAACTTTAAAATAATGTAAGTTTACATACAATGACAATTCCTATTTCACTTACTTTAAAATAATTCCTATTTCACTTACATTAAAGTAATTCCAATTTCACTTACATTAAAATAATTCCTATTTCACTTACATTAAAGTAATTCCTATTTCACTTACATTAAAATAATGTTAATTTACATATGGTGTGAATTCATACATACATTACATTTAAAATAATGTAATATTTAACATACGATGTAAATTCATGTTTTGAATGCAAAAAAAAAATGTA
Organism: Allium sativum; assembly: GCA_030737875.1. NCBI lineage: Eukaryota > Viridiplantae > Streptophyta > Magnoliopsida > Asparagales > Amaryllidaceae > Allium > Allium sativum. The sequence continues at coordinate 152,156,782 of CM060924.1, read as the reverse complement.
ATTTTTATCTTACAGTGAAATTTCACATTATAATCACATAAAAAAATGTCATCTTTATTTCATCGTTCTTATTTACATTAAAATAACATATAAAAATGTCATCTTTATTTCATCGTTTTTATTTACATTAGAATAACATATAAAAATGTCATCTTTATTTCATCGTTCTTATTTACACTAAAATAACATATAAAAATGTCATCTTTATTTCATCGTTCTTATTTACATTAAAATAACATATAAAAATGTCATCTTTATTTCATCGTTCTTATTTACATTAAAATAACATAAAAAAATATCATCTTTATTTCATCATTCTTATTTACATTAAAATAACATATAAAAATAACTGAAAAAAAAGTTCATTACATATGTTAAATACATGGCAGTGAAAAATGTTCATTACATATGTTAAATACGTGACAGTGAAAAATGTTCATTACATATGTTAAAGGACCATGAATGATAATGTTCATTCCATTTATTTCAAAGAAAATGACAATAAATATGTTCTTTTTTTTATATATATATGAATGAAAATATTATATCCAACAAAATGAATGAAAATATTATATTTGTCTTATTTTTTACTTTCAAAAATAATGTCTTTCCTTTTTTTCAAAAATAATGTCTTTTTCTTTCAAACGAAAATGATATCTTTTAATTTTATAATAAAAAGGGTGACATCTTTATTTAACAAACAAAGGTAAAATCTTTTTAATTAAAAAGAACGATAAATTTTTTTATAATAAACAAACCTACAATCTTTTTATGATAAGGTAAAATTACAGTCTTTCTTCTTAAAACAAAATTACAATCTTTCATTATATACAACAAAGTTTCAAACTTTATTATACATAACAAAGTTACCACTTTTTTTAAGTTTATATAAAACAAAGTTGAATCCTTTATACATTGATTCAGAAATAGAGTTCAGATCTACAACTTTACTCACAATCACCACATACAATCAATTTTAAATTTCTAATCTATGAACCAAAGGGGAATCACATACAATCATTCACTAACAATAACAAGTAAATCTGAATTACAACCATCACAGTACAATCAACATGGAAATAATAATCTACGCAGCAACAACCTGAATTGCATTTAATATGACTATAGATTTTGTAGTGAATTAAATAAATAAATAAGTAATCATATTTTTTAAAAATAGAATTCTCACCTCGCTTTAAGCAGATAAAAAGAAATCCAAACGAATTCAGAAATCTATCCAATCTCTTCCAACACGTTCTATTTGTTGTCACTGTTCTCTCAGATCTTTTTTTTTATCTTAGATTTGTTCAAATCTTTGAATCAACATAACTCGAGCTATGGTGAGTTTCAGATCGAGCAACTTATATGGAATTGTAGAGGAGGCCGAGGGCTTTAAAAAGATCAAAAGAAGTATATGTTTATTTTTTGTGGATTTGGAGCTAAGGAGGAGAGAAGGTGGATGAGTTTAGGCGGCCATGGGTTTGAGGAGCGGTTTGTTGGAGAGTGGAGAGTGAAGTGAGAGGAAACGGTCAAAATAAATAAAGTAGCAAATATCTAAATAGTGGTTTTCTAATTTAAGGAAAAAGGCAATTAATGGAAAGGAATAAATGCAGATGGGGTGGAAAGAAAGAGGTGTTTGAGGAAAGTAGGAAAAGAATATATTGATAACATAAAAGAAAGAAATGCATGCTCATTTATTGACTTAACAATCAATTCAGATTTCGAATTTTCAAATTTCAACACAATGTTATATTGAGTTACACATACATTCCAATCTAATCTCATTGACATCAATTCGCTTACATAACTTATATTCTTTTTACTTTATTATAATGACAATAAATGCAATAAAAGAATCCAATTTTTATTTCTTTTAAATAAAACATGATGACAAAATCAAATCTTTTTTAATCATAAATTTTGACACTAAAATATGATTATATTTCATATAATTACATAATGCTAATTTTATTTTCATCTTTCATAAAATTACATACGACAACATATAATTTAGTTTCAATATATTGTGTAAATTTCCACATCGTATTCAAAACATGAAGACAAAAATCATATTATGGTGTCAACACATGATTGCAGTTCCATATTAGACATATTTTTTTATGCTTTTTCACTAGATTTCCATGTCTAATCACAGCAGGGATAAATTAATATCTTGTTTCCTAATATATTCAGAATATTTTTGCGTTTCTTTTCATTTAAATCAACACTTATTGATCATAAAGCCTGCAAATGTAGCATTATCAATTTTGTTCAAATTTCAAAAGTAAATATAAATGAGAGAGAGAGACTTGTAAGTGCATGCATTAAAATGTATCATATGTTTTATTAATTTGACTTAAAAGGTTGGAAAACAAAGAGGTAAAAAGAGACAACCATGTTTTAAAATGAGGAAGAGATAAATGAATGCATGCACATTTATGTAAAATTTAAGAATGGATTTGAATAATAATATAAATCATGTTAATACACAATCAAGACTTACAATAACAACCATTTAGTTCCCATTGCTAAATTTTCCTTACGCATGTGTATAAATGATTTTAATTCATTTTGTTTCATTATTAAACAATTGCATATTTTGGATTCCAAATAAATACATTCTAATGTAGATTTATTGTTTAATCCTCATTTGTGGTATTGTGTCAATCCAATTTCACAAAAATGTAAACTTTGTGTGTCATGAATATTTTGTTTTGTAAACTTTTAATGCAACAAAAATAATGCCTTTTATTTCAAAACCTTTTAATGTAAATGAAATAGTACATTTCAATTCATGTAAACAAAACGAAACTTTTGTTTATAAACTTTTTAATTAAAACACAAATGACAACAAAAAGTGTTCTACTTATTGTTAATCCTTTTGATTTTAAACAAATGTCAATAAAGATGATGTCTTTATAGTGTAATCTTGATATATAAAAAAATGAAATCTCTTTTAAATGCCCAAAACCCATTAAATTAATTAAAAATAATATTTAAATTTAGTCCTAAAATTCCGGGTTGTTACAATCTCCCCCACTTAAAATCTTTTCGTCCTCGAAAAGGAACGAAGCTAAGAAAAGAAGACAGCAAGCTCGTATACTTTGTCACGGTTACGCTCTCTCGTATATGTAATACTCTCAACTCATTCTAGGGCATTACTAACCCCATCTCTAATGAGTTTTCTTATTCTAGGATACTGCTGATCCTATCTCTAATGAGTATTCTTATTGGATATTACTAATCCAATCTATGATGAGTCTTTTGTTCCGTTCTAATGAGTTGTTTCCCAAAGATTTGAGCTAACCAAAGCTCTGATACCAACTGTAACGACCGAGGATTTCGCCCGACCCGATTGATCGCAAAATCGAACAAGACCGTTCAAATCCCGAGTACATTAACTTTGGGAATACAACACATCAGAACAAAAACAGCAGACTTTTGTAAACAGTACAAAATGTTTGCATCAGAGTACAAAATATCAGAGTACATCGAATTATATTATAGCAAAAAAAAATTTTTACAATAAATTATAATACATTGCCACGGAACAAAAACTAATATAGCGGAAGACTTTTCTATGCTCTGAACACAGCTTTAAGCTCCAATACAGAATCCTGCTCAGGAGGTAAACCTGTAGACAACTACTCGACTGTCCGTGTAGAAAAGAGGGCACCCGAGTTTGCAAAGGTGGAAACAAACAACGGGTCAGTCATGGGACTGGTGTGAGAATTCTTAACTAACATAACTACTAGTAATAAGGCAAGTCATTAGCGGAACGAGTTTACTCTAATGGATTGTTGTGCATAACTTAAGTGAATCGTCAAAACAACGCAATGCTTTTAAGAAAAATGAAACCACCATAAGACTCAGGTCCCATCACACAATGCAACGCACACCAGAGGATAGAGTTTTACCTTATGGTCACCAGAGGATAGAGTTTTACCTTATGGTGATTAAAAGATGATAAATACGTAAAAACGATATTATTATTAGTGTGTATATGTTTTAATAAAACATTTCAATCATAATATATCAATCCTAGGAAGCATAGGTACCCATATATTATGCCTCCGTACTAGTAATACAGTCAAATCCGTGAGTTCGTATTGGAAATTGGGTTTCCATCATGAGTCAAGGCTAGGGAGGAGCTCCTTTGTGACGATCCCAAAACCCCGTACCACGGTGTTAAGGATAATCATTGGAATATAACACATTAATCATCATTAACGGATCACAGATAATAGCGAAAACATAAAATAGAATGATTTACACACATATGACAGCGGAATCATATAGATATCAACACATCAGAGAGCACAGTACAGGATAATACTTAGTGCATAATAATACATAATCAGTCACCATCGCCAGAGGCGAAATCATACATAAAGAGTACACAAAATAAATATCAGTCTACATCGCCAATGGCGGAATCATAATATAGATACAATAATGGCGGAAAGAGTCAAAGTCTACTCGATGTAGTCAAGCCTCGCCATAGCCAAAAGTGCGCCAGATACCTGTAACTAGGCTGCCTGTGTGAAAATAAGGGCACCCGAGTTTGCAAGGTGAAACAAACTACGAGTCAGTCATGGGACTGGTATGAGAAATCTACTTAACTTATTAACAACAATAATAAGGCAAATCAAAGGACCACGCCACTTTCGCGGAACGGGTTTACTCCAATGAGTGCTAGTGCATAAAATAAAGTACACAGTTAAATCATCGCAATGCTTTTTATCAAAATGAAGCCATTATAAGACTCAGGTCCCATCACACAACGCAACGCAAGCCAGAGGATAGAGTTTTTACCTTATAATGGCCAAAAATGCTTCATACGAATAAAACAAAAGTGTTTGATATTATCACTAGTGCATATATGTTTCAAAAGCGATTTCAATCATAAATGTTAATCATAGGTGGCATAAATGATCCATACCACTATGTCGCCATACTAGTAATACAATCACATCCGAAATTTCGTATTGGAAATTGGATTCCATCATGAGTCGAGGCAAGGGGCAAGATCCTCTCCGTTCGAGACACTCTAGCAAATGTCCCAGGATCGCACACAGCGGTCCTTGGAATCGGCTCGGCAGGTCCTCTCTTACTTTTGAGGATCAGTTATTCCTGAACACACGCTTCCCGGTCCTTACAGACCTATAATCGAGGCGCCTCGCATTCCAACAAGCACACAGGTGAAAAGTATATATAAATGTCAGGGCTAGTAGGACACTGACACCACCAGAGCTAGAAAGAAGCGTCGTGCTCTCCCAGCGGTCCTTCTCCCGTTTTTGACTCATACCGAGGTGTGAGGCTCGTGAATCCACGCTATACACAAAGCTACGTCACATAGACCGTGCTTTGATCATCAACCACAAGACTTTGCTTTGCACAGAAGCCTTGATCACATGCCACTTAGGCGTGCCACACAGGAAATCCACTCCATGCGACTGATTTCTATCTATATATAACCTCTGAGCTCTCACGTCTCAGAGAAGGGCGTTAAGCAAGAGAATAAATTCTCCACCGCCAAACAGATATATATTTAACAGAGATCAATCAGCACAAAACAAAATCCAATGTCAGACACAGAGTCCATTTACAAGTTCGTTCTGGGTTTGAACGAAACCGGAGTCACCAATTCCTCGCATATCTGCACAATCAACAATATGTTCAGACGGTTACTACCTTAGCTCCTTCAAGGCAGCTACTCCAATCACGAGCATCAGTAGCACCCATCTATCCAATGTGGAGATCGTCGGTTGTAACACCCCGCGAATTCTATAACTGTGAAATTCACAAATTAAAGTATAATTAATTTCAAATCAAAGAACTAAGGGAAACAGGATATGCCATTGCGTTCGTCTCGGAAAAATACGCGAAATAGAGTCCGAGTTTTCGAAAAACGGAGTCCGTATGAAGAAGATATGGCCTTCGGAAGTTTCTGAATTAAGTTTAAAATTCAAACAGAATAAAACAGTTTAAAATTCCAAAATGGGGCCCAATGGGCCAGGGCGGAAAAACATCCGCCTAAGGCACCCAGGTCGACTGGGCTGTCGACCTGGTCTAACCAGGTCGACAGGGCTGTCGACAGGCATGTCGACCTGGTCCAGAGCCAGGTCGAACCCAGTCCAACCTGGCTGGCCTATTCTATGTTGGTCGATTTTCTGTAGTCTGCTTTGTCATTAGGGCTAGGTGGCAAGCTCTAATTGGTCTCTCCTTAGGATGAATGGCTACGATCAATCCAAGCAACATCAATGGCCCTAATCAGTTCATTACCCCTATAAAAAGGACCCTAGACTCAACCCTAATCTATTCATTCAAAAATAAGAACAAAGCCGCCATGTTGCTGAGGAACGACTAGGGGTAGCCACCAATTGGAGAGAGGATTAGGAGGCAAATTCTAAGGCATAAAGCAACTCAATCAAATCAAACCGCATCTTCAAATCCCTAAATTTGAGAATTCGCCTCACCATTGTAAGTAGAGTATTATTTTGGTATGAACAAATAATTGGGTTGGTTTGTATACTTGATTTGTGGTGAAAAATAATTCATAATTTGTGCGTTACTATGATTCTTATCGATTTGGAATATTGTATACGTTTGGATATTCTCGAATTATGTTATTCAATTATGAAAAACTACATGCGGTAGTTTTATGCAAGTATACGTTTGGAATATTCGCAAATTATGTAATCCTTGTTGAAGCTACATGTATAATTGAAACTCATGCAAGTTTGGGGTTTTGCTACTATGCCATCATAATGTGTATTTTAATGCAAACATCATTTTTGTGAAGTAATTGGAATAAGTTTGGGTTATCATAGTCCATATGAAATTATGTTGAAAATTTGGCATCATGATCTATGTATTAAGTCATGCTTTTGTACTAGAAAACCTATTTGCAAACTTATGAATATGACTAGGCTATGATTGATATTTTGCATAATTAAATCTATATTGTTTACAAGAATTATACGATGACATATGTGGTACATAGCTAGGTTAGATTCAAAATCCCTTTTTTTGCAAGTTTGCATGACTAAAGTAAAAATCATGATTTCATGTTAGAAATATTTATGCCATGGTTATGTGAACAAATTTAACTATACTTTTGTATTAGTCACAAAAGTAGACACCTTTGTAAACATGTAGTAGTCTTATGAACATGATTTGCTTATGTTTGACATTATGCCAGAATAAAAATATAGGTTTATGTTGTAGTTAAAGCCTACGTGTCGATAGTGATATTCTTAACTTAACTACAAGTTTACATGCTTTGATTTATGTCACTTATGCTTTATGACCAAAGTATATGTCACTACTATGCAAGTACACCAGTTTCTATTTTGTATTTCCAACGTCATATTGCAAGTTCATGCGTTCACATTCCCCTTTTCGTGTATGTAATCACGCTTTAAGCCTCCCCTTTTCGCATGGCTAAGTTGGGCTTAAAAAGGCTAAGCCCAACATATACATAATAAACGGACGTGTTAAACGGAGGAAAATAACGTTGGGTTAAAATTACTAATGAATGAAAATATAAAATAGAAGGGCCCAAATTCAAGTATGGGTTGGGCCCATGATTGGTGTAACCTTTATACCATTAACTTAATAATGGGCCTCAAATATTTACATATAAGAGAATAAAGAAGAAAGACAAAATATGTAAATGTAGAACATACGATGTGTTTAACCCGAGGTTGGATTGAGTTGTGATGTAAACCTGCCCGGAACCGCCCGGCTGTCCAGTAGTCACAACAATACCTATCCAATGTGGGAGGTTAAACATGGAGCCCAATAAGGACCCGAGGTTAGACTGAGTTGTGGCGTAAGACTGCCCGGAACCAACCAGCAACCGGTAGCCACAACAATACCTGTCTAATATGAGAGGTCAGGGCCTTAATAAGACAATTAAGGCTGAGTCAGGATTGTTAGGATTAAGTGAACTAAAGACTTAATCAAAATGGAACATGCTAAACTAAACGGACTGGTGGGGGTTAGGTTAGAAAACACTTAATCAACTTAGCATGTTGGCTAGAGATAGAAAACCTAGTAACGGGGGACCCTTTTCAGCAGTAACCCTAGAAGGTGTATCAGGATACCTTGAAACTAGGCAGGGTAGGGCACGATTACTGGGCTGATTGTAAGAGGTCAAATCGACGGCGGTGGTGTAGCAGTGTAGGTTCTAACGGGGTGCGGGCGTGCACACACTCCGGCGCAGAAAAATAAAGCAATGGGCACCAGTAGCATACCTGTGCATTCTAAGGTTGTGTTGGGCCGCCGCCATGGAACTTGATATACCCCATGGTGGGACCAGCATAGGTAACTACAACATCGGGGGCCGTAAGACACATGTAACTATGTGAGTAGGAGCCGATCATCATAGAATGGATCACGTCACCCTGATTATGGGGTGCCAGTTGGAAACTAGTTTATATGGGTTCAGAGATTAACATGGGGTACGATAGCATATTCGACCCTAGACAACTTAACCAAGTTTATAGTGCTTTCCCACTTCTTGTTTATACTTATCATACCCAGTTCTTTATTCATAGACAGAATAGTACTAGACTTACTCAGGCTTTATGTCTGACTCTACTTTTCTTTCGTCTTCTTTTCTTCCGTTCCCCCCCCCCCCAGGTCCACAGGGAGGGAACACTGCAGCTTGACCAGCCTTAACATCCAGCTTGAAGAAGAGAAATGTATTGCTTGGACCTTTTCGTTTGAAACTATGGCTTTGGACAAACTCTATGGGGCTTTTGCAGTTTATCTATGTTTTATTTATGCTTCTTTAAATAATGTAATTAAGACAGATTATGAAAGTGTTATGTTTTTGGGAAAGATGTAAAACAATTATGGTGATGTTGTTGTAGCACGTATTTGCTTTCATGAAATAAAAGTTTGTTGATTTTCCGCTATTTACAAATATGTGTTCTTATATCTGTCTTGTATATCTGTGACTTATACTTATAAACCTCCACCAAAATTAGGGCATTCCCTTTGAGAGTGACCCTAATGGAGGTGGGGTGTTTCACTTGGTATCAGAGCATAGGTTTACCAGATAAGATAAAAAGTTTTGAAAAATTATTTTTAAAAAGGAAATTTAAAGAAGCATTTTTAAAGAAAAATATTATTTTTATTTTAAAAAGGCAAAGTCCACTCCCCAAAGCCATAGGTACTATCTCTTATCCTTCGTTTTGAATCTATCCTTTTTGTTTCAGCATGTCCGAAGATCTTAACTTGCCGGAAGGGGTGCCAATACCTGGTTGGTTTAGACGGTTCTTAGAAGCAAGAGCCACTCAGCCAGGTCCTACCGTTCCTCCTCCCCCAGCTGCCGGAAATCATCCAGCTGCAGCGGCACCTTTTCCTCCACCTCCTCCACGGGGAAACACTTTTGCTAAGATATGTAAAGATTTTAAAGCTATGGGAGGAAGGGATTTCCATGGAACTGAGTCCTTCGTGGCAGCTAGAAATTGGCTGAAAGAAACGGAGGACCTATTCATCATCTTTGAGGTAGAGGATAGACAAAAAGTACAATTGGCAGTGTGGTTATTGAAGGGCGAGGCTTCCTACTGGTGGGAAGTCACTAATGCTGAGACATGGGAGGACTTTAGGGCAAGGTTTGAGACTAAATTTCTCTCAGATGCGGAAAGAAGTTTGCAGTTGGAAAAATTCTTATTTCTTAAACAAGGGGACAAGACAGTCAGAGAATATGTGAATCAGTTCGATGAGCTGGCTAGGTTTGGGCTTGACCTAGTCAACACCCCGCACAAGAAGGCTCTCCTTTTCGTCAAAGGGTTGAATGAGCCATTACACAGTTTGGCCATGACCCATATACCCATGGGAGCCACGTATGAAAGATTGGTGCAAATGGCATTGCTGAATGAAGAGGATAAGGGCAAGAAGGAGACAAAGGCAGAAAGCTCTCAAGGGAAGAAAGAGGGTTTGCAGCCTAAGAAGACAGACTTTAAGAAGGGCGGGAAAGGCAACAAAGAGAAGAGGAAGTGCAATTTCTGTGGCAAAGTGGGGCACTTAGTAAAGGACTGCCGGAAAAAGAAGGCCAAGGAGAATGGTGGGTGCTTTTCTTGCGGTGAGACAGGCCATAGGGCTAAGAACTGCCCAAAGAAATGAGGACAGGGGCAGAGGGCTGGATCCACCCCAGGGGCACAGGTTCATGTGCTGGAAGCGCCACCTCTGCAACAGCGAGGTATAAATACTTCTGTAGAAAGCGTAGTTTATCTTTATGATCACCCCGTTCGCACTTTATTTGATTCTGGTGCATCACACTCCTTTATCTCGTCTGCTTTAGTAGAATCTCTGCACCTAAAAACTAGTTTGGTAGAGGACCCCTTAATTGTTTCAAACCCAATTGGGGGCCCAGCTCATTTGTCTATGATCTGTTTGGGATTGAAAATTTCTATTCTAAGTGTAGAATTTCAATGTAGTGCCTTTGTTTTGGGCTTTTCGGGTTATGGTTTGATCTTGGTTATGGATTGGCTATCCAGTAATGGGGCCATCCTTGATTGTGAGAAAAGGGTTGTTAGGCTCCTAACCCAGCTCGGTAATACTTTGGAAATTTCTTGTAATCCCTCGTATGCGGTTATGCTTAGTTATCTTGAATCGCTAGATGCCTCTGTTGAAAATTTGCAATCAGTTAGAGTGGTCCGGGAATATCCGGATGTCTTTGAAGAGGTGAAGGGCTTGCCTCCGAAGCGGGACATAGACTTCCGCATATATCTTGTAGATAATGCAAAGCCCGTTGCGTTGCCCGTTAGACACATGGCTCCACGGGAAAGGAAAGAGCTCAGTAAACAGATTAAAGAGCTTCTAGAAAAGGGGTTCATTAGGAGGAGCATTTCAGAATGGGGCGCTCCAGTGGTGTTCGCTACAAAGGCGGATGGATCACTCCGTCTATGTGTTGACTATAGGGAGCTCAACAAGCTAACGAAAAAGAATAGGCACCCTCTCCCTAGAATTGACGATTTGTTTGACCAGCTTGTAGGAGCGTCTGTTTTCTCCCAACTCGATTTAGCAACCGGTTTTCATCAGCTAAGGGTGGCTGAAGATAGCATCGATAAAACGGCGTTCAGAACCCCAGACGGCTTCTTTGAATGGCTTGTCATGCCTTTCGGCTTGACAAATGCACCTGCTTACTTCGTGGACCTGATGAGTAGGGTATTTAGAGATTTCCTCAACAAATTCGTAGTGGTCTTCGTAGATGATATCCTTATCTTCTCAAAGAGTGAAGAGGATCATGCTCAACACTTAAGGGCAATCATGGAAACTTTGCGAGTCCATCAACTAAAAGCCAAATTCTCCAAATGCCACTTTTGGAGAGAAGAGGTGAGGTTCCTTGGGCACATAGTATCCAAACAAGGGTTAGCAGTGGACCCTGCTAAGGTAGTGGCGGTACAGGATTGGAAGACACCAAGGAATGCAACTGAGGTCCGAAGCTTTCTAGGACTAGCGGGTTTCTATCGAAAGTTTATAAGGGATTTTGCGAAAATCTCAGCTCCGCTCACGAAATTGACCAAGAAGAATCTAGTGTTTAATTGGGACTTGGATTGCGAGTTTGCTTTCCAACGACTGAAAAGGGCTCTCACAACAGCCCCAGTTTTGACGCTGCCAGATGGGAGCAAGATGTTCACTGTTTATACGGATGCATGTGGGACAGGGCTAGGCGCCGTCTTAATGCAAGAAGGAAGGGTAGTAGCTTATGGCGGAAGGCAGTTGAAGGTGCATGAAAAGAACTACCCAACCCACGATCTTGAGTTAGCCGCCATCGTCTTTGCACTCAAGTCTTGGCGACACTATCTCCTAGGTGAGAAGTTTGAACTTTACACTGACCATAAATTGTTGAAATATCTTTTCTCGCAGAAGGATCTTAACTTGAGGCAACAAAGATGGATGGTGTTTCTTGCCTCGTACGATTTCGAAATCTCCTACACTCCGGGCAAAGGCAACGTAGTAGCAGACGCGTTGAGCCGAAAGAAATTGACCCTAAGCCCGTTGTTTGTTGAAAGACAAAGCCTAGAGTTTATAGCCAGCTTCGACTTTAGGCCTTCCTCCGATTTCGTACCAGGCTTGCTAGCATCTCTCGAAGTGCGCCCAACTTTAGTAGATTCAGTAGGGACAGCACAACGCGAAGACCCTCAGCTTGTGGAAACAATTGATAGGCTAATTAGGGGTGAGACTTCAAGTCACCTCAACAGTTACTCCATAGACGATAAGGGTTTGCTAAGGCGAGACGGAAGACTATGCGTCCCACAGGCAAAAGATTTAATAAAGAAGGTTCTCGAGGAAGCACATCACTCCAAGATGACGATACACCCAGGCGGAGATAAAATGTACAAAGACATAAAAAGGACTTTCTTCTGGAACGGCATGAAAAAGGACGTGGCAGAGTTCGTTTCTAAGTGTATGGTGTGCCAACAGGTTAAGGCGGAACAGAAAAAGACTGGCGGACTACTACATCCTCTAGAGGTCCCGCAGTGGAAGTGGGATAGCATCTCAATGGACTTCATCGATGGGCTGCCTAGGTCTAGGAGAGGCAACACTAGCATTTGGGTAATAGTGGATAGGCTTACTAAGAGCGCCCACTTTTTACCTGTCAAAAGTAAAAGAACTGCCTCATCCCTAGCATCACTTTACCTTAAGGAAATCGTTCGACTCCATGGAATACCATCTAGCATTGTTAGTGACCGAGACCCCATCTTCACCAGTGAGTTTTGGCGGAGTCTGCAAGAAGCAGTAGGAACGCAGTTATGCTTGAGCACAGCCTATCATCCCCAAACCGACGGCCAAACAGAGAGAGTGAACAGAGTTGTGGAAGACCTTTTAAGGCTATGCGTCCTTGACTTCGGAGGGACATGGGAAGATCACCTTCCTTTGGTGGAATTTGCCTACAACAACAGCTATCAAGCAACCATCGGAATGGCGCCCTTCGAAGCTTTATATGGAAGACCGTGCCGATCGCCCACTTGTTGGTGGGAGTCTACTGATAAGCTCATACTTGGACCAGATATGATCCGAGAGACTTCAGAGAAAGTAGACTTAATACGAAGAAGGATGAAGACGGCCCAAGACAGACAGAAGTCCTATGCCGACAAGAGAAGGACCGACCTTGAATTCGAGGTTGGAGACAGAGTTTTTCTCAAGGTATCACCACTAAGAAACGTCGTTCGTTTTGGAACCACAGGAAAGCTAGCACCAAGGTTCGTAGGGCCATTCCCTATCATCGAGAAAATTGGGAAAATGGCCTATAGATTAGAGCTACCCGAGAAGTTGGCTGGAGTCCACAACGTTTTTCACGTTTCACATCCCCGAAAATGTCTACATGAGTCTGCTGAAGTGGTAGAGCCAAATATCCTCGAAGAGGCCGAAGTGGAACGCGAAGCAACCATAAGGAAAGTTCCAACCCGCATATTAGGAACGGAAGTGAAGAAGCTACGCAACCGCGAAGTCAAGCTCGTCAAAGTTCAGTGGAGCGACGCCGAGGGAGACGCGACTTGGGAAACTGAAGCTAGAATACGCACTGCCTACCCTTTTCTGTTCGAGGGTACATCCTTGATCTTTCATTTTCCTTAAGTTGCGCTTTTATCTATCTTTTTAGGTATATTTCCTCGACCTTATCTTTTAGGTAGAAACCCTTTGGATGGAAACATGTAATTGAAACATGTTATGGATGATGGTTGCAAGTGGTTGCAAGTGATTGCTAGTGGTTGCTCGTGGTTGCATATACACACACTATCTAGGGTTTAGATCGGCTCAGTCACTTCATATTGCACATGCATATATGTTTGCATTCGTATATGGTTGAACTCTAATGTGTTGTCATGTGGATGTTGCATTTGTATTGAATGACTGTGCACTCATGTAGAGTCATGAATAGGAAAATTTGCATACATAATGGATTCATGGCACTTACATAATTCGCATTAAGGAGGTCAACTGAATCAGTAGACCGCCTGATTTTGCATTAGATAAGTTTATGTACACACACACTTCGCATATGATCATGAAGCATTAGAATTCTTTTAAGGACAATGGATGCTCGTGTTTGATGGATGAGTAGATGGATGATTGGATGTTAGGATATGCATTCCTCCTAACTTGAAGATTTCGGGGACGAAATCCTTTTAAGTGGGGGAGAATGTAACACCCCGCGAATTCTATAACTGTGAAATTCACAAATTAAAGTATAATTAATTTCAAATCAAAGAACTAGGGGAAACGGGATACGCCATTGCGTTTGTCTCGGAAAAATACGCGAAATAGAGTTCGAGTTTTCGAAAAACGGAGTCCGTATGAAGAAGATATGGCCTTCGGAAGTTTCTGAATTAAGTTTAAAATTCAAACAGAATAAAACAGTTTAAAATTCCAAAATGGGGCCCAATGGGCCAGGGCGGAAAAACATCCGCCTAAGGCACCCAGGTCGACTGGGCTGTCGACCTGGTCTAACCAGGTCGACAGGGCTGTCGACAGGCATGTCGACCTGGTCCAGAGCCAGGTCGAACCCAGTCCAACCTGGCTGGCCTATTCTATGTTGGTCGATTTTCTGTAGTCTGCTTTGTCATTAGGGCTAGGTGGCAAGCTCTAATTGGTCTCTCCTTAGGATGAATGGCTACGATCAATCCAAGCAACATCAATGGCCCTAATCAGTTCATTACCCCTATAAAAAGGACCCTAGACTCAACCCTAATCTATTCATTCAAAAATAAGAACAAAGCCGCCATGTTGCTGAGGAACGACTAGGGGTAGCCACCAATTGGAGAGAGGATTAGGAGGCAAATTCTAAGGCATAAAGCAACTCAATCAAATCAAACCGCATCTTCAAATCCCTAAATTTGAGAATTCGCCTCACCATTGTAAGTAGAGTATTATTTTGGAATGAACAAATAATTGTGTTGGTTTGTATACTTGATTTGTGGTGATAAATAATTCATAATTTGTGCGTTACTATGATTCTTATCGATTTGGAATATTGTATACGTTTGGATATTCTCGAATTATGTTATTCAATTATGAAAAACTACATGCGGTAGTTTTATGCAAGTATACGTTTGGAATATTCGCAAATTATGTAATCCATGTTGAAGCTACAGGTATAATTGAAACTCATGCAAGTTTGGGGTTTTGCTACTATGCCATCATAATGTGTATTTTTATGCAAACATCATTTTTGTGAAGTAATTGGAATAAGTTTGGGTTATCATAGTCCATATGAAATTATGTTGAAAATTTGGCATCATGATCTATGTATTAAGTCATGCTTTTGTACTAGAAAACCTATTTGCAAACTTATGAATATGACTAGGCTATGATTGATATTTTGCATAATTAAGTCTATATTGTTTACAAGAATTATATGATGACATATGTGGTACATAGCTAGGTTAGATTCAAAATCCCTTTTTGCAAGTTTGCATGACTAAAGTAAAAATCATGATTTCATGTTAGAAATATTTATGCCATGGTTATGTGAACAAATTTAACTATACTTTTGTATTAGTCACAAAAGTAGACACCTTTGTAAACATGTAGTAGTCTTATGAACATGATTTGCTTATGTTTGATATTATGCCTGAATAAAAATATAGGTTTATGTTGAAGTTAAAGCCTACGTGTCGATAGTGATATTCTTAACTTAACTACAAGTTTACATGCTTTGATTTATGTCACTTATGCTTTATGACCAAAGTATATGTCACTACTATGCAAGTACACCAGTTTCTATTTTGTATTTCCAACGTCATATTGCAAGTTCATGCGTTCACATTCCCCTTTTCGTGTATGTAATCACGCTTTAAGCCTCCCCTTTTTGCATGGCTAAGTTGGGCTTAAAAAGGCTAAGCCCAACATATACATAATAAACGGGCGTGTTAAACGGGGGAAAATAACGTTGGGTTAAAATTACTAATGAATGAAAATAAAAAATAGAAGGGCCCAAATTCAAGTATGGGTTGGGCCCATGATTGGTGTAACCTTTACAACATTAACTTAATAATGGGCCGCAAATATTTACATATAAGAGAATAAAGAAGAAAGACAAAATATGTAAATGTAGAACATACGATGTGTTTAACCCGTGGTTGGATTGAGTTGTGATGTAAACCTGCCCGGAACCGCCCGGCTGTCCAGTAGTCACAACAATACCTATCCAATGTGGGAGGTTAAACATGGAGCCCAATAAGGACCCGAGGTTAGACTGAGTTGTGGCGTAAGACTGCCCGGAACCAACCGGCAACAGGCAGCCACAACAATACCTGTCTAATGTGAGAGGTCAGGGCCTTAATAAGACAATTAAGGCTGAGTCAGGATTGTTAGGATTAAGTGAACTAAAGACTTAATCAAAATGGAACATGCTAAACTAAACGGACTGGTGGGGGTTAGGTTAGAAAACACTTAACCAACTTAGCATGTTGGCTAGAGATAGAAAACCTAGTAACGGGGGACCCTTTTCAGCAGTAACCCTAGAAGGTGTATCAGGATACCCTGAAACTAGGCAGGGTGGGGCACGATTACTGGGCTGATTGTAAGAGGTCAAATCGACGGCGGTGGTGTAGCAGTGTAGGTTCTAACTGGGTGCGGGCGTGCACACACTCCAGCGCAGAAAAATAAAGCACTGGGCACCAGTAGCATACCTGTGCATTCTAAGGTTGTGTCGGGCCGCCGCCATGGAACTTGATACACCCCATGGTGGGACCAGCATAGGTAACTACAACATCGGGGGCCGTAAGACACATGTAACTATGCGAGTAGGAGCCGATCATCATAGAATGGATCACGTCACCCTGATTATGGGGTGCCAGTTGGAAACTAGTTTATATGGGTTCAGAGATTAACATGGGGTACGATAGCATATTTGACCCTAGACAACTTAACCAAGTTTATAGTGCTTTCCCACTTCTTGTTTATACTTATCATACCCAGTTTTTTATTCATAGACGGAATAGTACTAGACTTACTCAGGCTTTATGTCTGACTCTACTTTTCTTTCGTCTTCTTTTCTTCCGTTTCCCCCCCCCCCCCCAGGTCCACAGGGAGGGAACACTGCAGCTTGACCAGCCTTAACATCCAGCTTGAAGAAGAGAAATGTATTGCTTGGACCTTTTCGTTTGAAACTATGGCTTTGGACAAACTCTATGGGGCTTTTGCAGTTTATCTATGTTTTATTTATGCTTCTTTAAATAATGTAATCAAGACAGACTATGAAAGTGTTATGTTTTTGGGAAAGATGTAAAACAATTATGGTGATGTTGTTGTAGCACGTATTTGCTTTCATGAAATAAAAGTTTGTTGATTTTCCGCTGTTTACAAATATGTGTTCTTATATCTGTCTTGTATATCTGTGACTTATACTTATAAACCTCCACCAAAATTAGGGCATTCCCTTTGAGAGTGACCCTAACGGAGGTGGGGTGTTTCATCGGTCTTCAACCGTCTTCAACTTTTCGACTTCACATCGTCGATCGATTATTTGAAATGAGAATAAACTCGGCCTTTTAAAATAATCCACGTATATTTAGATTTTCAAATCATTTTATCACATGGTTAAATCACTCAACATTCACATTTCAGTTCATTAGTATAGTTTTCATGTTAAATACATTCAACCGTCACATATCAAGCAAACCAAGCAAAATCGGTTTATTTCCATTCTATATCGTCAATAATATATTTTCAACGATATATCGCCATTTTTATTTACTTAAAAATGGCCATATTCAATTAAACAACATTTCATGTCGTGCCGAAGCACTGGCGCTGTTTTCCACTAAATTTGTTTTACACATATCTAAAAATCTAACTGTTGGATCATCCCAAATTTTATATCATTAGAAAGATCATTTCAAAACGAATCCAACATGTCCAGTTTTGGGAAAATCTGACGGTCGAATTTCTCGCACTAGTCGTTTGAAATCACGGTTTCAAAATACGAACTGCACGGCCACGATTCGTTTTAATTTAATTATATTTATATTTATATAAATATAGTTCATTCGACGATTTCAATATCTCTTTCACTTCAAATATTTCACTAACGCCTTTAAATTTTGGAAAATTTCACCATAACCTCCTTTGTACGGGAGGGGCTGGGAAAATTCCCAAATAGCCATATGGGCGTCTCATCTCAAAAAGAAAAAGAAAACACCAAGCGGCTAGCAAATAGGCTCATAAAATCATCACCCAAACAAAACAGTAAACATGTACCTATTTGTCGGACACGTAATTTTATTCCTCTTCTCTAGCCTCTTTGCTATAACTTGTTCAATAAATATGCATGTACATATATGAAATTTTCATC
This sequence comes from Allium sativum, assembly GCA_030737875.1. Classification (NCBI taxonomy): domain Eukaryota; kingdom Viridiplantae; phylum Streptophyta; class Magnoliopsida; order Asparagales; family Amaryllidaceae; genus Allium; species Allium sativum. Next base: position 152,138,466 of record CM060924.1, on the reverse strand, counting down.
ACTTACCATTTTCAATTCAATTTCATTTTCAGTTCACTTTGGTTCAAAGTCACTATTCACTCTAATGTTGCATACATAAGCATAAATCACATCATTAGCTAATTAATGAATATTTCAACTCATACATATTTATTTGAACAAGTGGTTATTTTTAACACTTCACATTTCAATAAAAGTGATATTTTTGGCGAACTAAAATATATTTCAACACATGACTATTTTATTTAGTTCCTTTACATGTTAAAAATAATATTCACTTCACAAATATTTATTTCAACACTGGTATATCTTTAGCAAATAACATATATGATAAAAATGGTATTTTCATCATCTAAATATTGATTTGACACATGAATTTAAATTTCACACATCACTTCTCAACACATGAGCATTTCCACACATGGATAGTTTATATAGTTTGTTCATATAAGAAAGATGAAATTTTTATTGTTGAAACTATTTATATATAAGGCGAATATTTTATATACTTCATATATACTATAAAAGGTGATTTGTATTGTTTAGACACTTTATTCATTCACACATGAATTTAATTTCCACACATCACTTCTCAACACATGAGCATTTCCACACATGGATATAGTTTCAACACATGACTTTAATTTCAATGCATGAAGACAATTTCAACATATGAAAATAATTCTAATACATAAATATTATTCAAAATTTCGGCAGCATAACAGCAGGGTAGTTAAAACCGACACCGTCCCTAGTACGGCTCCTCGCTCTACCTTAAAACCTCGCGGTTTTTGACAATGGGGATTCATGCATCTAATTCGCACGCAGACGACATGTTTTATTTTTATTTCCACAATTATTTCCAATTCATTTCAATCACCAATGGGATTTTTCAACCATAACCAAACAATATCAACCACAAACAATTGTTCAACCATTTGAATATTTCACCTAATATTTCACACCAATTCACAAGAATAAATATCGTCCATGGTTTGTGGACGAGGGGAGTATATATATATACACACACACACACATATATATATATATATATATCTATGTATTCACTATATTTCACTTGCATTTCAACACACATACCATTTAAACAATGCATGTATAATTCATACTTCGCTCATACAACTTATACTACGCAAGTATATGTGGTATACAACACGCATATAAATTATATTTCATTTATATAATTTATACATGACATTTTCTATTCACTCACATTTAAATTTAGATTTCTCACATTGGTCTTTGGAGTGCTAAAAATCGTAGATGACTCAGAAAAATCCGCGGTCTCTTCTATGTGGTAGAGAGCTTCCTTGCGGTCCCGATGTTTTCTGTTTCATTGAATTTCATCAACACACTAAAAAGATATGATTTTTCAAAGTTCAAACATCAAAAAGGACTCACCTTTCACGATGGTTCAAAACTGGGTTTTCAGTTTTCGCGAAAACCAAGGCACGATAGGGTGATCGGAGGTGATGATGTGGAAGAGGGAGGAGAGGGGAGTCGATTAGTGGTGGTCGGAGGTGGTTCGGTGGTCTCTGGCGATCAGGGCGGCGTTGGGAAGGCGGCGTCTTTGGGTCGACGATTCTCGTCGTTGCGGCGACGATAGGGGTCAGGGGTTGGTCGGATTTGAAGAGGGGAGGGGGGCGCGTCGACTGATGGTGGTGGCGGAGGCTGGAGATGGCCGTGGCGGAGGTGATTGGCCAGGGAAGGATCGAAAACGTGGATCGTCGGTGGGAGAGAGAAAACGAGGGTTTTTTGCTTTTGTTTTTTTTTTAAAATAATGAATGGCTAATTTTGATTGGCCCATGGTTTTAATAACTTTTAAATAGTGTTTTCTCAAACGAACTCCTTTTCAAACCCAACGATGTCGCCCCCAGCTAAATACCCCCATCCCGTACACAATGGGATATGTTTTGTTGGCCAATTCGACTGTTACATTCAGTTATTTTTTAAATTAAAGTATAAAACATTTAATATTCAATTTGAACGTACATTTCAATTTTCCAGGGCCACAAAATAATTCGAAAAGTTCCAGAAAAATAAATCTAGCTATGTTTTGACACAACGGTCCCAACAAAACCAGTTTCGTCGAATTCTGAGATCGTTTGAAAAATGGCCATTTTCTGGTCGATCCATTTTAACAGAAATTGACCAAACACATTTTCTTTTGCCACACTCACGTGCTAGCTTCAAAAATTATGAAATTCGAAACCTAGCAATAGTTTGACATCCCGGACCCAACAAAAGCAGTTTCGTCGAATTCCGAGGTCATTTGCAAAATATCTTTTTTCAAGGGCTATATATTCTATATAGCGACCTTTCTGAAAATTCATTCGGCCATAACTTTTGATTCCCGTTATGAAACTTTGATTTTTCAGATTCGTTAAAAAGGTATTCATAAACATATTTAAATATTTTTGGTTTCACTAAAATCCGTTGTATTTTCCACCCGGCACAGTCAGTCAAAGTTTAAATTCAAATTTTCAAACTGCCACATTATTCCTAATTCATTATTTTATTGAAATATTCTATTTCAATTGCTCAAATTGCATTGAAATATCCAATTTAAAATTTTTAAATTGGCTCGTATTTTCCGGGTTGTTACAATCTCCCTCACTTAAAACTTTTCGTTCCCCGAAAAGGAAACAACAGTAAAGTAGGATACAAAATGTAAATGCAAAGTATTGTGAAGGTACCTTGCACCGGAGTTAGTCAGAGATGTCCACTCTGCATTTGGGGTAAGCTCGCTTAATGCTTTCCTCAATATCCCAAGTATAGTCTCTAGGATCACTACTCCACTGCACTTTAACTAAATGAACCTTTTTGCTTCTCAGTTCTCTAGCTTCTTTGCCATCAATTTTCAATGGCTCTCTTCTAACTGCTAATTCTGGAGTTATGTCTATATCCTGTTGCGCTGCTTCTTCTACAACAAGATCAGGATCATGCACGTGTCTTCTTAGTTGAGATACGTGAAACACATTATGCACTCCAGGCAACCAATCAGGTAAATGAACCCTACAAGCAAGAGTTCCAATTCGTTCCAGTATAGGAAAGAGACCAATAAACCTGGATGCTAACTTCCCAGTTTTACCGAATTGGATCACTCCTCTCATCAGAGATACTTTCAAATAAACCTGATCACCAACAGCAAATGTCAATTCACTTCTTCTAGAATCTGCATAAATTTTCTGTCGGCTTTGCGTGGTTTTCAATCGCTTCCTGATGAAGTCGACTTTATCAGATGCTTCTCGAATCATATCGGGTCCTAAGACAAGTCTGTTGCCAGGTTCTACCCAACATGGTGGAGATCTGCACGGTCTGCCATATAATGCTTCAAATGGCGACATTTTCAAACTTGCTTGGTAGCTATTGTTATATGAGAATTCTGCCAAATGCAAGTGGTCTACCTATGACCTACCAAAATCAATTATACAAGCCCGCAATAGATCTTCTAGAATTCTATTCACCCGCTCAGTTTGGCCATCTGTTTGAGGGTGATAAGCGGTGCTCATATTCAATTTCATTCCCAATTCTGTCTGGAATGCCTCCCAGAATTTGCTAGCAAAAATTGGGTCTCTATCACTGACTATGCTGATGGTTGTTCCATGCAACTTAACAATTTCTTTGAAATATATCTGTGCTAGACTTTGAGCGGTTCTATTGGATCTGATAGATATAAAATGGGCAGACTTCGTGAAGCGATCTACGATTACCCAAATACAGTCATTACCTTTCTTGGTTTGAGGCAAACCATCTATGAAATCCATGGAAATCTGTTCCCATTTCCAACCTGGGACTTCCAACGGTTGCAACAATCCAGCTAGCTTCTGTTGGTCACTCTTGACTAATTGACAAGTAGGGCATCTACTAACAAATAAAGAAATGTCCCTCTTCATTGCCTTCCACCAGATAGTGCGTTTGATATCGTTGTACATTTTGCCCACATCGGGATGAATGCAAAGTTTGGATTTATGGCATTCATCCAACACCTCTCTTTTGAGCTCATGGATGTCAGGAACACATATTCTTCTATTCAATCTCAGAACTCCCTCACAATCCACTTGGAAACTAGAGCCTTCGCCCCTTCGAATCCTTCTTATCATCTCTTTCACAAAATTGTCGTTTTTATGAAGAACTGATATTTTATCAATCAATCCTGGCGTAATTATAAGGTTGGCAATGATTGCGGTTTTTCTACTAAGTGCATCTGCTACAACGTTAGCCTTTCCCGGCTTATATAGGATATCTAGGTCATACGCTGCAAGAAATTCTAGCCAACGCTGCTGTCTCAAGTTCAGATCATTCTGGGTGTACAAATACTTTAATGATTGATGATCAGTAAATAGTTTGAATTTCTCATCCAGCAGGTAATGCCTCCAGATTTTCAAAGAAAAAATGATAGCTAGCAACTCAAGATCATGAGTTACATAATTCTTCTCATGCGGTTTCAGCTGGCGGCTTGGATAAGCGACTACCTGACCTTTTTGCATTAACACTTCACCAAGACCTTTAATAGAAGCGTCTGTCCAAACCGTCAAATCCTGATTGCCATCGATAATGGTTAACACTAGAGCAGTTGTCAGTTTTGATTTCAATTCCTGGAAAGCTTCCTCACAGTCGGAGGTCCATTTAAACTTCTCATGCTTCTTTGTAAGCTTTGTCAGCGGGCCGGATATCTTCGAGAAATCGTTAACGAATTTCCGATAATAACTAGCCAACCCCATAAAACTTCTAACCTCTGTGGGTGTGGTAGGCTGTTTCCAGTCTTGAATTGCTGTAATTTTACTCGGATCTACAGAAATCCCTTCCTTCGACACGACATGGCCAAGGAACTTCACTTCTTCTTGCCAGAAGACACACTTAGAGAATTTGGCTTTGAAGACGTTCGTTCTCAGAATCTCCAAACTTGTTCTGAATGTTTTTCATGCTCAGGCTTTGATTTGGAGTAGATTAAAATATCATCGATGAATACAAGGACAAATTTATTCAGAACTCCCCTGAACACTCTATTCATTAGATCGACAAAGTATGCTGGAGCATTGCAGAGGCCGAACGGCATTACTAGACATTCATAAAATATGTCTGGACCTCTGAACGCTATCAAAGGAACACACTCTTCTGCGATTCTCAATTGATGGAAACCTGTAGCTAGGTACATTCTGGAAAATACTCTCGCCCCATTTAATTGGTCCAGTAGATCATCAATGCGGGGTAATGGATATTTATTTTTGAGCGTCTGTTTGTTAAGGTCTCGGTAATCAACACACAATCGAAGAGTACCGTCAGACTTTGGGACAAACAATACAGCTGCACCCCAACTAGAAAAGCTTGGTCTGATCAGACCCTTCCATAGCAGTTGACGAGTTTGATCGCCTAATTCTTCCTTTTCCTTTGGAGTCATTCTTCTAATTGGATGAACCACTGGTCTGGCATTAGGAATTAGATCGATCCTGAATTCTATTTCTCTTTGCGGAGGTAAGTTTTCAACTTCTTCAAACACATCCGCATAGTTTCTAACAACAGGAATCTTTTCTAAGGAAGTGGGGACAACTTCTAACGCAGACCAAAATTCTTTTCTATCTGGATTCGAACCATGACATGGTACAGTAATATATCCAAGCTTCGTTCGGATTTTAACGATTCTTTCTGCACAATTTACTTCAGCTTCGTATTTCGTTAACCAATCAAGCCCGAGAATGATATCAATATCAGGGAAGTCCATAACGACTAGGTTAAAAGGAAACCGGTATCGGGAAAAGTAAGCAGGTACTTTACAATACGAATCGAGAATAACAGAACCCCCTATTGGATTATGAACTTTAACCGACTCTTTGAGCTTTTTCTGCTTTAACTTTAATTGGTGCATGGTGTTACTAGCAATAAAACTACGTGATGCACCCGTGTCAAACAATAAAGAAACAGGAATATTTTTAATTGTAAGAGTACCTCCCAAAACATCGGGTTTACCTGCTCCATCGGAAGTAGCTGGCGGGCTCGACCCGTCATAGACATGAGCTACTGCGGCCTTTTTCAGCAAAGGACAGTCCCTAACAAGATGATCTGTCTTGCGACATTTAAAGCACGAGCGAGGGTTCTGGGAGCCTTGGCTTGAACCTTGAGATTGGTCCTCTGCCGTTTCGGGGCTGTGCAGACATTTGAGTAGTGCCCTGCCTTGCCACAGTTAAAGCAGTTTCCTCTTGGCGGCTTACTAGTTTGTGGATTCGAGGACGCCGCTTGGCTTGACTCGCCTTGATTTGCAGCAGGCTTGGGTTTGTTTCCTGCTTGACTTTTAGCGCGATCCTGCTCCAGATGCCTTTGTTCAAGGTCTTCGTAGTTGCACGTCATTTCCACCAATTCATTAAATCCCAGTTTGACATAGGCCATGGCCCTATCATGATACTGTCGCTTCAGCCCGCGGATGAACCTCTTATTCTTGGAATTTGCAGTGGCGACAAGCTCCGGAGCATAGGGGGACAACTGTGTAAATTTATTCAGATAATCCTGCACTGAAAGATCCCCCTACTGGACGTTGGCGAAGCCATCGTGCATTCGTTCTAGGGCTTGTTCAGGGACATATTTCTCTTTGAAGAGTTCTTTGAATCCATCCCAGGTTCTACCAGCTTCTCTATTCCCGGTGGTGAGAGATTACCACCATAGTTCAACTTGTTCTTGCATAAGCCAGGCAACCATAATAGCTTTATCTTGGTCTCCAAGCCTTAGACCTTCTAGTACTTTCTCGCATGTTTTGAGCCATGCAAAGGCATCTATTACAGTGCCAGTTCCCGAGAAGGTCTTGCCTCCTAGGTTTTTGTGTCTCTTAGCTACGCGGTCCAGCTCGAAGTATTGAGAAGTCGGGGGTTGTATCAAGGGTCCTTCTTCAACTAGGACTTCTCCCCGTCCTCTGCCACGGCCAGCATGGCCTCCTCTAGCAGCGGCTGCTCAGGTAGCCGTTTTTCAAATTCTGTATAAGCAAGAAAAGAGTCAGCCAACAAAAATGATAATTTTATTGTATGGTAAAGCAGAAGACTTAAGGAAAGTTAACAATGGACAGATCAAGTTGTTTTTGCTATTCTGCTTAGCTCATTCTAGGACATTACTAGTCCCATCTCTAATGACCTACTCACCTTAGAATACTACTGATTCTATTTTGACGAAGTGTTTAATGTGTTAGACTCCAGAACTAAGGTTAACCAAAGCTCTGATACCAGGTGTGATGATCCCAAAACCCCATACCACGGTGTTAAGGATAATCATTGGAATATAACACATTAATCATCATTAACCGATCACAGATAATAGCATAAACATAAAATAGAATGATTTACACACATATGACAGCGGAATCATATAGATATCAACACATCGAAGAGCACAGTACAGGATACTACTTAGTGCATAATAGTACATAATCAGTCACCATCGCCAGAGGCTGAATCATACATAAAGAGTACACAAAATAAATATCAGTCTACATCGCCAATGGCGGAATCATAATATAGATACAATAATGGCGGAAAGAGTCAAAGTCTTCTCAATGTAGTCAAGCCTCGCCATAGCCAAAAGTGCGCCAGATACCTGTAACTAGCTGCCAGTGTGAAAATAAGGGCACCCGAGTTTGCAAGGTGAAACAAACTACGAGTCAGTCATGGGACTGGTATGAGAAATATGCTTAACTTATTAACAATAATAATAAGGCAAATCAAAGGACCACGCCACTTTCGCGGAATGGGTTTACTCCAGTGAGTGCTAGTGCATGAAATAAAGTACACGGTTAAATCATCGCAATGCATTTTATCAAAATGAAGCCACTATAAGACTTAGGTCCCATCACACAATGCAACGCAAGCCAGAGGATAGAGTTTTTACTTTATAATGGCCAAAAATGCTTCATACTAATAAAACAAAAGTGTTTGATATTATCACTACTGCATATATGTTTCAAAAGCGATTTCAATCATAAATATTGATAATAGGCGGCTTAAATGACCCATACCACTATGTCGCCATACTAGTAATACAATCACATCTGAAATTTCGTATTGGAAATTGGATTCCATCATGAGTCGAGGCAAGGGGCAAGCTCCTCTCCGTTCGAGACACTCTAGAATCCCAAGATCGCACACAGCGGTCCTTGGAATCGGCTGGGTCGGTCCTCTCTTACTTTTGAGGATTAGTTATTCCTTAACACACGTTTCCCGGTCCTTACAGACCTATAATCGAGGCGCCGCGCATTCCAACAACCACACAGGTGAAAAGTATATATAAATGTCAGGGCTTGTAGGTCACTGACACCACCCTAGCTAGAAAGAAACGTCGTGCTCTCCCAGCGGTCCTTCTCCCGTTTTTGACTCATACCGAGGTGTGAGGCTCGCGAATCCACGCTATACACAAAGCTACGTCACACAGATCATTCTTTTATCATCAACCACAAGACTTTGCTTTGCAACAGAAGCCTTGATCACATGCCACTTAGGCGTGCCACACAGGCAATCCACTCCATGCGATTGATTTCTATCTATATATAACCTCTGAGCTCGTACGTCTCAGAGAAGGGCGTTAAGCAAGAGAATAAATTCTCCACCGCCAAACAGATATATATTTAACAGAGATCAATCAGCACAAAAAAAATCCATTGTCAGACACAGAGTTCATTTACAAGTTCGTTCTGGGTTTGAACGAAACCGGAGTCACCAATTCCTCGCATATCTGCACAATCAACAATATGTTCGGACGGTTACTACTTTAGCTCCTTCAAGGCAGCTACTCCAATGACGAGCATCAGCAGCGCCCATCCATCCAATGTGGAGATCGTCGGTCTTCAACCGTCTTCAACTCTTCGACTTCACATCGTCGATCAATTATTTGAAATTAGAATAAACTCGGCCTTTTCAAATAATCCACGTATATTTAGATTTTCAAATCATTTCATCACATGGTTAAATCACTCAACATTCACATTTTACTTCATTAGTATAGTGTTCATGTTAAATACATTCAACCATCACATATCAAGCAAACCAAGCAAAATCCGTTTATTTCCATTTTATATCGTCAATAATATATTTTCAACGATATATCGCCATTTTTATTTACTTAAAAACGGCCATATTCAATTAAACGACATTTCAGGTCGTGCCGAAGCACTGGTGTTGTTTTCCACTAAATTTGTTTTACACATATCTATAAATCTAACCGTTGGATCATCTCAAATTTTATATCATTAGAAAGATCATTTCAAGATGAATTCAACGGGTCCAGTTTTGGGAAAATTCGACGGTCGGATTTCCCACACTAGTCGTTTGAAATCACGGTTTCAAAATACGAACTGCACGACCACGATTCGTTTTAATTTAATTATACTTATATAAATATAGTTCATTCGACGATTTCAATATCGTTTTCACTTCAAATATTTCACTAACGCCTTTAAATTTCGGAAAATTTCGCCATAACCTCCTTTGTACGGGAGGGGCTGGGAAAATTCCCAAATAGCCACACGGGCATCTCATCTCAAAAAGAAAAAGAAAAAGCCAAGCGGCTAGCGAATAGGCTCATAAAATCATCAACCAAGAAAAAGAGTAAACATGTACCTATTTGTCGGGCACATAATTTTATTCCTCTTCTCTAGCCTCTTTGCTATAACCTGTTCAATAAATATGCATGTACATATATGCAATTTTCATCACTTATCATTTTCAATTCAATTTCATTTTCAGTTCACTTTGGTTCAAAGTCACTATTCACTCTAATTTTGCATACATAAGCATAAATCACATCATTAGCTAATTAATGAATATTTCAACTCATGCATATTTATTTGAACAAGTGGTTATTTTTAATACTTCACATTTCAATAAAAATGATATTTTTGGCGAACTAAAACATATTTCAACACATGACTATTTTATTTAGTTCCTTTACATGTTAAAAATAATATTCACTTCACAAATATTTATTTCAACACTGGTATATCTTTAGCAAATCATATATATGATAAAAATGGTATTTTCATCATCTAAATATTGATTCAACACATGAATTTCAATTTCACACATCACTTCTCAACACATGAGCATTTCCACACATGGATAGTTTATATAGTTTATTCATATAAGAAAGATGAAATTTTTATTGTTGAAACTATTTATATATAAGGCGAATATTTTATATACTTCATATATATTATAAAAGGTGATTTTTATTGTTTAGACACTTTATTCTTTAACACATGAATTTAATTTCCACACATCACTTCTCAACACATGAGCATTTCCACACATGGATATGGTTTCAACACATGACTTTAATTTCAACGCATGAAGATAATTTCAACATACGAAAATAATTGTAACACATAAATATTGTTCAAAATTACGGTAGCATAACGGCAGGGTAGTTAAAACCAGCACCGTCCCTAGTACGGCTCCTCGCTCTACCTTAAAACCTCGCGGTTTTTGACAATGGGGATTCATGCATCTAATTCGCACGCAGGCGGCATGTTTTATTTTTATTTCCACAATTATTTCCATCTCATTTCAATCACTAATGGGTATTTTTCAACCATAACCAAACAATATCAACCACAAACAATTATTCAACCATTTGAATATTTCACCCAATATTTCACACCAATTCACAACAATAAATATCGTCCATGGTTTGTGGACGGTGGAGTGTATATATATATATATATATATATATATATATATATATATATATATATGTGTGTGTGTGTGTGTGTATTCACTATATTTCACTTGCATTTCAGCACACATATCATTTAAACAATGCATGTATAATTCATACTTCGCTCATACAACTTATACTATGCATGTATATGTGGTATACAACACGCATATAAATTATATTTCATTTATATAATTTATACATGACATTTTCTATTCACTTTCATTTAAATTTAGATTTCTCACATTGGTCTTTGAAGTGCTAAAAATCGTAGATGACTTAGAAAAATCCGCGGTCTCTTCTATGTGGTATAGAGCTTCCTTGCGGTCCCAATGTTTCTTGTTTCATCGAATTTCATCAACACACTAAAAAGATATGATTTTTCAAAGTTCAAACATCAAAAAGGACTCACCTTTCACGACGGTTCAAAACTGGGTTTTCAGTTTTCGCGAAAACCAAGGCACGTTAGGGTGATCGGAGGTGATGACGTGGAAGAGGGAGGAGAAGGGAGTCGATCGGTGGTGGTCGGAGGTGGTTCGGTGGTCTCTGGCGATCGGGGCGACGCTGGGAAGGCGACGTCTTTTGGTCGACGATTCTCGTCGATGCGGCGATGATAGTGGTCAGGGGTTGGTCCGATTTGAAGAGGGTAGGGAGGCACGTCGACTGGTGGTGGTGGCGGAGGCTGGAGATGGCCGTGGCGGCGGCGATTGGCCAGGGAAGGATCGAAAACGTGGATCTTCGGTAGGAGAGAGAAAACGAGGGTTTTTTGTTTTTTTTTTTTTAAAATAATGAATGGCAAATTTTTATTGGCCCATGGTTTTAATAACTTTTAAATAGTGTTTTCTCAAACGAACTCCTTTTCAAACCCAACGACTATCGCCCCTAGCTAAATACACCCATCCCGGACACAATGGGATATGTTTCGTTGGCCATTTTGACTGTAACGGTCAGTTATTTTTCAAATTAAAATACAAAACATTTAATATTCAATTTGAACGTACATTTCAATTTGCTAGGGCCACAAATTGATTCGAAAATTCTAGTAAAATAAATCTAGCTATGTTTTGACGCTGTGGTCCCAACAAAACCAGTTTCGTCGAATTCTGAGATCATTTGAAAAATGGCCATTTTTTGGTCGATCCATTTTACAAAAAATGACCAAACACATTTTCTTTTGCCACACTTACATACTAGCTTCAAAAATTATGAAATTTGAAACCTAGCAATAGTTTGACATCCCGGACGCAACAAAAGCGGTTTTGTCGAATTCCGGGGTAGTTTGCAAAATATCTATTTTCAAGGGCTATATATTATATATGGCGACCTTTCTGAAAATTCATTCGGCCATAACTTTTGATTCCCGCTATGAAACTTTGATTTTTCAGATTCGTTAGAATGGTATTCATAAACAGATTTAAATATTTTTGGTTTCACTAAAATCCGTTGTATTTTCCACCCGGCACAGTCAGTCAAAGTTTGAATTCAAATTTTCAAGCTGCCACACTATTCCTAATTCATTATTTTATTGAAATATTCTATTTCAATTGCTCAAATTGCATTGAAATATCCAATTTGAAATTTTCAAATTGGCTCGTATTTTCTGGGTTGTTACATCCTTACAGATTCGAGACACTCTAGCAAATGCCCCAGGATACCCCGCGAAGAACCCTCGGAAAGCTGCAGGGCCGGTTGTAACACCCCACATCCGTTAGTGTCACTCACAAAGGGAATGCACTAAGTTCTGTGGAGTATTTAGGGTAAAAGATGCAGATAAATTACAAGACAGACAAAAATTAAACAGTGGAAAATAAAACTTTGCTTTATTGATAAATAGTTTGTACAATGATTTCTTTACAATATCAGAGTATCATCTGTCTTACAAAATAAAGAAGCTTGAAAATACATTTATATTCCCCAAATTTAGCAAGAGCCAACCATAACATCTGAAAAGAGAATCCAAGAAAACTTCGACAAATCTTCAAGAAGGGAAAGAGTGGCAGTCCAACTTAACTCTAGCTAAACTATTCCCTCCTTTACTACCTTGGGGGGGGGGGAGGGAACGGAAGAAAAGAAGATGAAAGAAAAACAGAGTCAGACATAAAGCCTGAGTAAGTTCAGTAACTTCTAGCATGTGAACATGGAAAACAAAACGACATGAAATAACTGAATACAAGATTACACCATGACGATAGGGTCAACAAGATTAGACAAGGTAGTCACAAGATATGCTAAGATAAACTGGATACGCTCTAATACTTTCGTCGCTTCGCTATTTCCTTGTTATACTGGTTTCTACATCTCTGCACCACCTAACTAGTGTCCCAACTAGTAATGTTAACGTGATCCCAATCCCTGTAGTTTCCGTTGCCTTCAGGCACACATTTATTATTTATTACCTATATCTAATCTAGGGTTTTCTATCAAGTGATTTCTAGATTTAACTAGAGTTTTACGCATCTGCTGAACGCTTTTCGAGTTCAGGGTTTATGCCACCTAGTCCAACTAGGGATAACGTTACCTGTCGAACGATGCCCCCAAGTCTAGGACACACTACCTTGAGTGGTATATGTTCCTATACTTCCCCTTGCATGTATCGCGAATCGTTATCGCTTGTCTAGATGCACATGTCTTGTAATGTGCGGTCCAAGTCCTGTGACAGGGCAAATCAAGGAATACAGAACTCGGTCAGGAGCTTTCAGATATCTGCCGATGCAGATGCTAAGGTCTGTTTTTATTCCAGTGACTATGGACCCACTGGACCCCTCCCTCCACTAATGAAAGGCACACCTTGTAAAATGAGAACTATACGCCGGCCCCCGGTGCCCCACTATCCTATGGCCATCTGCAACCATAACTTGATAGCAAGTATATGGTCTTTTGGAGTTCTCCGCGTTTCCGCTTCACGTATCTTGATTGACTCAAGATGGATGGTAGACGACGAGTTGCTATCACAGGGATAACGTTTGCTCGCCGAATCACGCCGGTCCATCCTAGTCTTCAGGTTGCCATGTATTGCAACCAAAGCATACCCCTAGTTCTTCTACGCAGACCTTAACCTCTGTGGGCCCAGGCGGATCATCTACGGCCTCACAGAGGGATACCAAGAGTACCCTCACGTCCCCTCGAAGCCTCGGGCTTCGTAACCCAATTTGTTGGAGCCTTCTCTCTATTCAGACGGACATTCGCTCCTTCCCGTGTTATACTAAGATTTACTACTTAGTTTTACTAACTAAGATTTACCACTTAGTTTCCAGAATCGTTGTTTTCTAAGGTTTACTACTTAGTTCTTTTTCCCGTCAATTTGGATTGGTTAAGTGTCATTAGTCAATTCAAGCCGACTTAACTCTCTTCATTTGTCCTGTCAATCTGGTTAAGTGTTATCAGTAATTCGTGTTGACTTAACCCCGCCACAAACCAAGTTATATTGGTTAAGTATTACTTAACCTTACCCATTCACCCTGTATTGGTTCAGTGTTCCTTTTTAACTTAACCTTGCCCGTCTGTTTTAACTAACCTGTTATTAATGGTTAAGTATTTTAGACTTAACCCTATTCCTTTATCAAAATCTGATGGTTAAGTGTTCAAGTTTACTTAACCCTACGGTCTAGCCCAGCTAACATAACAAATTGGCTAAGTGTATCAAATCTTACTTAACCCCAACCTCTAGTTAATATGTAAACTTGGCTAAGTATTTCTTAGTTACTTAACCTCTACAAATCTTGTCTTATTACCATGAGTTTAGTTAAGTGTCCCTGTGGACTTAGCCCTCCGTTCTAGCTTAACTGTGCTTAAGTTGGTTAAGTGTTCCTATGGACTTAACCCTTCCATTCTAACTTAACTGTATGAACCTAACCCCAACTACCAGTCTTGTTATCATGTTGAGTTGGTTAAGTGTATTAATTAACTTAACCCTAGCATTCTTGTTCTAGCTTTAACTAAATAAATTAAAGCCACGACCACTCACATTAGACAGATATTGTTGCGATTACTGGATGTGCCGGTTGGTTCCGGGCAGGTTTACATCGCAACTCAGTCTAACCTCGGGTTAGGCCTATTCGTGTTTTCTAGTTCAAAGGGTTTTGATTAATTATCAAATCAGGTTTTGAAAGTAACCATCCCGTCCGTCGGATCAATTAGGGATAGTCAGGGAGAGCAGGAAACTAGTATTTTTCCAAACCCAAGCCTAGACACTATCCTCTCTGTCACCCTAGAACTTTCTGGTGTTTCATTAAAAGAGATGTCGTTAATAAATCTTTAATTTGTCTAAATTTACATTTCTTACTTAGGACAAATTCTACAAGTAAATTAATCCTAATTTACTTATTTCCCAGTTACTCTTTTAATGTAAATTGTCAATATTTATTCTTACGGCCCATTTTCCCCTCTAAATCATGTTTATGCTTTTTGGTATGTAAACTATACCAAATCAAGTGTCATTAACCATGATTTTGCTAAACCTGCCAATTACTCCCTATTATGGCCAATTTAAAATTTAGGCCCATATATTTAACGTTCCAAATTAGCTAATCCAATTCCAATTCAACATTCTAATTCATGTTAAACTATTCTTATTACTCTAGTTCACTATTCATGTAAATGCTAGATTTACATGTCGATAAAAGATTCAAATTACACATCTTATAATTCATGTCAAATTTATCCAATTTGCATTTCTATGAACATGCCATAATACATGTTCCCAATTTATGCCAATTTCCAAGTTAAACTACGTTTTATTAAATTTCATATTTCGCCCCAAATCACATTCCCACCGTTCGTACAATCGTGTTTCAATCTAGATTATAGATAAATCTAGATTCATAGCAAATAGGGAATGAACAAAAGATTGCTATGAAAAGGATAGATATAACAACTGGCATAAAATGGTTTTGACGTAGGTTCAAGAACATGGGTAGACCTAACTAAATAGGTAATTTCCCAAGGTCTAAAACCAAGAATAGACAGAATAGAGACAGAGGTTCAAGAACATGGGTAGACCTAACTTAATGGGTAAATTCCCAAGGTCTAAAACCAAAGATGACCAAGAATAAATTGAATAGAAACTCAGGCCTAGATCCAAAATAAACAACATGGTTTTATAACTACAATGTCATGGGAATAAATAATAATCTTATATCCATAGTCATAGGCAATAATCCTCACAGTTCAATGAATCACAGTCATAGGCGATGTTCATAGTCATAGGCAACGTTCATAGTCATAGGAAATATTCATAGTCATAAGCAATAATCCTCACAGTTCAATGAATCACAGTCTTAGGTGATGTTCATAGTCATAGGCAACGTTCATAGTCATAGGAAATATTCATAGTCATACGCAATGTTTTATGTCCCAAAATCAAAGGCTTATGTTCATAGTTCCAAGGCATATGGTTCCAAAGTCCATAGTTTCACCGTCACAGTCTTATTGGTCATCGAATCACAACAGTTCTAAATTAGGCCCAAAGGTACAAGCACCGATTCAAGAAGAAAGATTAGGCATAGTCTTTTATCCCTTTAATTTTCATGTCACGAATAAAAACAAAACGTTCAAATCTTAAAATAACTGACTTACAGAGATTTAGATTAGAAAAGAAAGGAGGCATTGCTATGATTCGTGCGACGTTTAGCCTTTAATCCTTTTCTTGAAGCTTTGAATCTCTTCTAGACAACTTGAGCAGCATAACCTTGTCTTGGTTTATTTTATATATATATATTATTTTAGAGGAGGGGGAGAAGCCATGTCTAGCAAGAATCTTTGCAGCATAATGGTAGAAAATAATTGTGAATAGGGAAGAAGACCAGGACTGTTTATATAGTGTTAGGCGGACGAACCCGGTCAGAAAACGTGACCAAATACAGCTGAACGAACCAGGTGCAGAAAGCAGGAAAAAGCGGGCAGGTCGACACCCGTGTCGACTGGGCAGTCGACATGGGGGGGGGGGGGTTGGTGTCGACTGGGCAGTCGACACCCCTTTCGACTTGACCTGGGCGGGAATTTTCCCGCCCTGCCCCCGTGCGTTTAAATTCGAATTTGGCCCTAGTTTTTAAACTGTTTTGAACTTGGAATTTTCTGAAAAATTTGACGGGCCATATCTTAGTCATACGAACCCCGATTTTCGAAAACTCGGACTCTATTTCGCGTATTTTTCCGAGACGAACGCAATGGCTTAGCCCGTTTCCCTTGATTTTGAATTTAACTCAAAATTCTGCCTTAATTTGCAAATCTTAGTGTTACAGAATTTTGGGGTGCTACATTCTCCCCCACTTAAAAGGATTTCGTCCCCGAAATCTTCAAGTTAGGAAGAATGTGTCCTACCATCCAGTCACCCATCTACTCAACCATTCAATCACAGGCATCCATTGTCCTTAAAAGTTTTCTAATGCTTTCATGTTCATATGCATAGTGTGTGTATATGTCTTTATCTAATGCAAAATCAGGCGGTCTACTGATTCAGTTGACCTCCTTAATGCAAATCATGTCAGTGCCATGCGTCCAATCATGTATGCAAGCATCCCTAGTTATGTAAATACTACATGCGTGCACGGCCATTCATCCATATGCAACATCCATATGATAACATATCAGGCTCGACTTACAAACAAATACATTCCTATAAATGCAATATGAAAGCGTCCAAACTAATCTAGTGCCTAATACGTATGCATATGCGTTCACGAGCAACCATTAGCAACCACTTGCAACCACCAACCATAACATTTTTTCAAACACATGTTTACATCCATTGGCTTCTACCTAAAGATCGAAGATACGACCTAGGTGATATACTTCGGAAAGAGAGAAACAATTATGCGTAAAGCTCCTACACAAAGAAATCAAGGATGCACCCTTAAGAAAAAGGGTATGACGCTAGTATCTAGCCTTCTTGAGCTTTACTCCACTAATTTAACTTCACAATTGTGAAGTTTCTGACCTCCAATTCAAAATAAACAGATGTTAATCACGGTACCAAGTATATGTACTAAGATGATTAGAGGTCTCCCTCTTATCTTCCATGCCATAACTATAGGGGTCGAAAGGTTACTACGTGCATTTTAGAGTACCTGCCACAACTATTCATCCTTCACGCAAACCATCCTAGTCGAACTTGACATTCCTCAAGTACAAGCCCCAAGGGCCTGAACCAAAATCAGACAAGCACCCAAGGAATACCTCCTTCGAATTTAGATGATCTGCGTGAGATGATATAAGCAAACTCGATAGCTATTCTCAAATCTCCTACTAACCCAAAAGTAAACTGGTCGGACCACCAATTGGATTTGAGACTCTAGTGGGATCCTTTTACTATACAAGTGCTATGGTGCAGAGACTCAGCTATTGAAGTGGGTATGAACAATTGCGAAGCGCTAAAACCAAAGGAAATAGTACGGATAGAAAACTAAACTCTTTCAACAGAACTTTACTTCCTTTCTCTTAGGTGTCCTTTGTGGTGAAAGTATGTACTTGCCCTTCTGAAAATCTTGTTCCTCGTTCTTGCCCTTGTCCTTAATTCTATGCCCTATCATACCCTAGTAAAGATACTTCCTCTTGTCTTAGGTTTTATAATTTCTTCCTCCTTCGTGAGCTAAATCTACATCCATGAATTCCTCATCCTAGGGTTATGCTCCTTAGCCAAACTTCTCATCCCCTTCCGTGTGTAACCATGTTGACAAATCTCTTTAAAACTGCCTCCATCGTCCGGAAAACCCTATAAGCTTGAAAGAAGACTGACCGTAAGTGAAACAACTATGGTCATAGATGGAAGTCGGACACTACTTTGGCATTCGATGAGGTTACCTCCCAGAAAGCCAGGAGCCCCAGAGACTCAAGAAAGAAGGAGAAAAGAATTCAAATAGAGGAAGAGAAGACAGTGCATATGGCTTTGGGGAATTTGCCTTTAAAACAAAACTTTTCTTTTAAAAATGCTTCTTTAAAAACCGTTTTGAAAAATAATTTTTCAAATCTTTTATCTGATCCGGCAACCTTCGGCTCTGATACCACGTGTAACACCCCACATCCGTTAGTGTCACTCACAAAGGGAGTGCACTAAGTTCTATGGAGCATTTAGGGTAAAAGATGTAGATAAATTACAAGATAGACAAAATTAAACAGCGGAAAATAAAACTTTGCTTTATTGATAAATAGTTTGTACAATGATTTCTTTACAATATCAGAGTATCATCTGTTTTACAAAATAAAGAAGCATGAAAATACATTTATATTCCCCAAATTTAGCAAGAGCCAGCCATAGCATCTGAAAAGAGAATCCAAGCAAACTTCGACAAATCTTCAAGCTGGGAAAGAGTGGCAGTCCAACTTAACTTGAGCTAAACTATTCCCTTCTTTACTACCTTGGAGGGGGGGGGGGGGAAACGGAAGAAAAGAAGACGAAAGAAAAACAGAGTCAGACATAAAGCCTGAGTAAGTTCAGTAACTTCTAGCATGTGAACATGGAAAACAAAACGACATGAATTAACTGAATATAAGATTACACCATGACGATAGGGTCAACAAGATTAGACAAGGTAGTCACAAGATATGCTAAGATAAACTGGATACGCTCTAATACTTTCGCCGCTTCGCTATTTCCTTGTTATACTGGTTTCTACATCTCTGCACCACCTAAATAGTGTCCCAACTAGTAATGTTAACGTGATCCCAATCCCTGTAGTTTCCATTGCCTTCAGGCATACATTTATTATTTATTACCTAGATCTAATCTAGGGTTTTCTATCAAGTGCTTTCTAGATTTAACTAGAGTTTTACGCAATCTGCTGAACGCTTTTCGAGTTCAGGGTTTATGCCACCTAGTCCAACTAGGGATTACGCTACCTGTCGAACGATGCCCCCAAGTCTAGGACACACTACCTAGAGTGGTATATGTTCATATACTTCCCCACGCATGTATCGCGAATTGTTATCGCTTGTCTAGATGCACATGTCCTGTAATGTGCGGTCCGAGTCCTATGACAGGGCAAATCAAGGAATACAGAACTCGGTCGGGAGCTTTCAGATATCTGTCGATGCAGATGCTAAGGTCTATTTTTATTCCAGTGGCTATGGTCCCACTTGACCCCTCCCTCAACTAATGAAAGGCACACCTTGTAAAATGGGAACTATACGCCGGCCCCCGGTGCCACGCTATCCTATGGCCATCCGCAACCATAACTAGATAGCAAGTATACGGTCTTTTGGAGTTCTCCGCCTTTCTGCTTCACGTATCTCGATTGACCCAAGATGGATGGTAGACGACGAGTTGCTATTATAGGGCTACCGTTTGCTCGCCGAATCACGTCGGTCCATCCTAGTCCTTAGGTTGCCATGTATTGCAACCAAGGCATACCCCTGGTTCTTCTACGCAGACCTTAACCTCTGTGGGCCCAGGCGGATCATCTGCGGCCTCACAGACGGATACCAAGAGTACCCTCACGTCCCCTCGAAGCCTCGGGCTTCGTAACCCAATTCGTTGGAGCCTTCTCTCTATTCAGACGGACATTCGCTGTGACGGCATGGAAATTCGCTCGATCCGAATCAGTCGTTAAACCGATCTAGACCGTTCGAAACTCCTAATCGTTTTGAGAACAGGACAAAATAGAACGCAGACGGAAGAACATTTCATTGCTATTACAACAATTCCATCAGAATACAAGAATATACCGAGTATAAATGAATAAATTACATTCGATAAATATCAGAGATTACAATAAATTACATAGCAGCGGAAAATAATACAAAGCACAACTGAAGGTGATATACGGATACGGAGCTTTCCGGATATCATTCCAGCTGTAAACCAGGATCCTGTGAATATAAATCTGCAAAACCAAAACTACTAGCTGCCCGTGTCGAAAATAGGGGCACCTAGAGTTTAGGTTAAAACAATAAACTCCAGGTCAGTCATGTGACTGGTGTGAGAACTAAAACAGTTATCTAAAGCTTTATTTTAAAAGAGGTTAATTCAAGGGACCACGCCGTATAACACGGAACGGGTTTCCTCCCAAGAATACCAGTGCTTATAAATAAACATCGCAATGCTTTTTCAAAAAATGAAGCTATTATAAGACCCAGGTCCCATCACACAATGCAACGCAAGCCGGCGGATAGGGTTTTACCTTATAACAACCAAACATGCTTGACACGTTTAAAACAAATCATTTGATACTATAATAAGTGTATAGTTTCAAAACAATTTCAATCATAAATATAAATCATAGACGGCATGAGTGCCCCATCACACTATGTCGCCATACTAGGCTCTACAAATAAAGCTGAAATACACGTATTGGAAATTGGATTTCCATCATGAGTCGAGGCAAGGGGCAAGTTCCTCTCCGCTTCGAGACACTCTAGCAAACCCCTCGGGACTACACTCTCTGGGCAACCCCGGACGCGGTTGGGCCGGTCCTCACTTACGTTAGAGGATTGGCAATTCCTAAACACACGTTTCCCGGTCCTTACAGACCTATAATCGAGGCGCCTCACATCCAACAACCACATAGGTGAAAAGTATATAAATGTCAGGGCTGGTAAGTCACTGACACCCCCAAAGCTAGAAAGAAACGTCGTGCTCTCCCAGCGGTCCGTATCCGGTTTTTGACTCATACCGAGGTGTGAGGCTCGCGAATTCACGTTATACACAAAGCTACGCCACAAAGGCCATGCTTTGATCATCAACCACAAGACTTTGCTTTTCAACAGAAGCCTTGATCCGTGCAACTCAGCGTGCCACACAGGCAATTCATGCCATGCGATTGATATCTATCGATATATAACCTCTAAGCTCGTACGTCTCAGAGAAGGGCGTTAAGCAAGAGAAGAAATTCTCCGCCGCCAAACAGATATATATTTAATAGAAATCAATCAACACAGAATAAAATCCAATGTCAGACACACAATCCATTTACAAGTTCGTTCTGGTCTGAACGAAATCGGAGGCAGTTTCCTCGCATATCCATCGATCTCCAAGTACGTCTGGACGACAACCAACTGATTCCCTCATCTTGGGTGTACAGACCAATCAAGATCATCAGTAATCACCCAAACGATGTGAAGACTTCCGGTCTTCAACCACCGTCTTCATCTTCGACTTATCGTCGAATCGGTTATTAAGAATGGGTGTAAACCCGGACTTTCCGAACCACCCGCGTATATTAAAACAAATGTTACACAAACACAACATACGCCTCATTCCAATTCATATTCTCTGGGAAAGGTTCCCATTAATTTTATCCAAGATAAATTCTTTAAAATATATCCTTTAACCCCCCTTTTGGATGTCATTTCAAACCAAATTATGGTTTTCTAAACTAGTCGAGATTAGCGAACCACACCGAAGTAATTATTTATTTTATTTCCCAATCCCAACCTATTCATCCCATGAAGCAAAACTGGTAATACTCCATATCTAATACCACAGTGTTATTGGTAAAATTAATTATCGTTTCACGTTCAAATCTAATTAAAGATTTAACTATCGCTTTGGAGAAAAACTTGTAATACTCCATCCTCGCTCATTTTCCAAATTTGATAATTTAGATTATCAATTCACGTTTCAATCTAGTTGCAGATTCATTAAAACTCCTTTTACAGGGTTAAAGAACTAGTGTCATTTAAAACACAGTTCACGATAAACCCAAATCACATTCTATTTATTACCGAGTTAAAGAACTAGTGTTATTTAAAACACCGTTCACGATTAACCCATGAATCAATTCTATTTAAACCCATTTCAAATCCAATTTATTTATTTAAAAATAAATGGGTTTTAATTTCAGTTCAAAACTAGTTCATTTTGATAAAAATCTATTTTTATCTTTTCAAATGTGGAGTTTTTCATCCCAATTTTTCCCAAATCATTTCTTATGATCTTACACAAATTATTACTATTTTTAATAATTTTATCCAGGCCCGTACAGTTGATTTCCATCAACGACCATCGAACTGCACTTACAGCGACCTTTTCTGAAATTGATTTGGACATATCTCCAAATCCAACCGTTAGATTTCAAATTTCTAATATTCGTTAGAAAGCTCTTTTCGATACGAACCCAACGTTTCCGGTTTTAGAGAATCCGACGGTCGGATCTCCCGTAATGTCCGTTCGAAATAAATGGTCGAAATTCGCGAACTACCGCAGCGCGGCGCGTTCTATTCAGGCCATTATATTATATATATAATATATATAATATATATCTCGTCGATTTCTATTTAAAACGAATTTTATAAATAGTTTTGAATTCGTTTCAAAAACAATTTCAACTCCCATTTCAATTCAAATCAAAATTGAATTTTTCCTTATAAATTCGTTTTAAAATTCATTTCTATTCAATTCAAACTTCAATTCAATTTGAATTCATTTCAATTCATTTTCAACTCAATTCGAATTCGTTTTCAATTCAATTCAAATTCGTTTTATATTCAATTCATTTCGAATTGTTTATCTATTCGATTCAATTCAAATTGGTTTTCAATTCGATTCAATTCAAATTGGTTTTCTTATTCGATTCAATTCAAATTGGTTTTCTATTCGATTCAATTCAAATTGGTTTTCTATTCGATTCAATTCAAATTGGTTTTCTATTCGATTCAATTCAAATTGGTTTTCTATTCAAATTGTTTTTCTATTCGATTCAATTCAAATTTGTTATATATTCAATTTAATTCAAATTTCATTTCAAAATATTCGATTTCGAAATCACTTTTCAATATTCATTTTAAAATGAATAAAATCGATATAAATATCGTTCACGTCAAAATGGCGTGAATCTAATCAACACGGCTTCAAATATTTCTATTTTCAAATATTCTATTTCAAATATTTCTTTTTCAAATACTTCCTATTCAAATATTTCTATTTCAAATATTTCTATTTTTAAAATATTTCGTTTAACACATGGCTAATCTCAACGGAAGAGTACTGTCAACACATGAACCTTTATTTTATATTGATAAAGATGTAATTTTATTATTAAAATATTTCGTTCAACACATGACTAATCTCAACGGATGAGTACGGTCAACACATGAACCTTTATTTTATAATATTCTTTATTTTCTAAATTGGAATGAGGCCCAATCAATCACCATATAATATTAATTATATGGATTTTCATACAACACATGTGTATAATAGCATGGAAAAATAATCAACCATCAACCAAAGTGCACTACACTGTATAAGCATCAAATGTAGATATCTAACGCTTATAACAACCTGTCAATCAATCGATCGACATATTTAATCAATCAGGATGAGTGAATTTCAAATTTCATCCCAACACTCGTGTGGGGTTTCAAACAATCAAACACAGATTTTATTTGTGCAGTTGGGCGATGTGTAAAATTTATCGTCCCAATCAATGTCCTTCAAATAGGTGTACATAAACAAACCTTCCGGTTTGTAAATGAATATTTATTTATTCACATTCAGTATATTTATATTCATGTTAAAAAATTCATTTTTAACGATAAAACATTTTATTTTAACATATGAAAATCTATTCAGTTCATTCTTTAAATAAAATGATATTTTTATTTTTCTAACTTATTTTAGAAAATTTCGGCGGCATAACGGCACGATACCAGAAACAGGACAAGGCCCAGCCTTATCCCCGGTCTAGTGAAGGCCCACGCCATTCACACATCAATCAAATCCATTCCATTTCACCAAACAATTCAATTCAAACCAAATAATCTAACCAACTACACAACCAAACAATTTAACAAAAGAGCCATCCATGGTCTGTGGATGACGGGTGTCGGGTGCTACTAAACACCGTCTGCATCCTAGTATATATATATAACTGGAAAAGAAATTGAAGAGTGAGAAGTTCTCACCGATAGCTATCCCAATTCCACGACTCTTCTTAACTAGAAATCTTCGTCGTTCTCGTCTCTTATCACTTTCGTCGCCCGTAGCCACTACATATGTAAAAATCACATTTTTACTTCGCTATTCAATATATAAAAATCAAATTTTTACTTCGCTATTCAATATATAAAAATCAAAATTTTACTTTGTTATTCAATATATAAAAATCAAATTTTTACTTTGTTATTCAATATATAAAAATCAAATTTTTACTTTGTTATTCAATATATATAAATCAAATTTTTACTTTGTTATTCAATATATAAAAATCAAATTTTTACTTTGTTATTCAATATATAAAAATCAAATTTTTTCTTCGCTATTCAATATATAAAAATCAAATTTTTACTTCGCTATTCAATATATAAAAATAAAATTTTTACTTCGCTATTCAATATATAAAAATCGAATTTTTTCTTCGCTATTCAATATATAAAAATCGAATTTTTATAATCACGCTATATGGATAAAAATTCTATTTTTACATTGCTACTATATAGATAAAAATTATATTTTCACATCGATGTTCATATAGTAAAGATTATATTTTTATCACGCTATTCTTCATATAAAGATTTCGCCTTTTCAAAAATATCATTATAAAAATCACATTTTTATTTTTCTACACATATAAAGATGATATTTCTAATATTCCTATCATGTAAAAATTATATTTCTAATTCCTTACATAAACAAAAATCATATTTTTATAATCGCTATATAGTAAAGACTATATTTTTAATACTTTAAAAATATAAAAATCATATTTTTAATTGAATAAAAATCTTATCTACCTCTTCCTTATATAAAAATCATATTTTTATAAATAAAAATATAATCTTTTCAATATTAAAAATCAAATCTTTATATATACTTTATTTTCAGATTTTATAAATGCTAATTCATATATAAAAAACTGATTTTATAAATAAAAATTTAATTAAAGACTTACAGTGATTTGTAGAGAGATGGGGGGTAACGTGGCGCGGAGAGGCAGCAGGGGGGTGCCTCACGCGGCGGCGGTTGGCCGAGGGGGGGGGGCTTCGCGGTTGTCGCGCCGCTGGGGGGGGGGGGAGGGTCTTCGCTTCGCCTCTGGCGCCTGGGGGGGTCTCCGATCTGACGAGGAGGGGGGGGTCTCTTCGAGGTGGCGGCGGTTTAAGGGAGGGGCGATGCTCCTCTCCGCTTTCTTTTTTTTTTCTGATTTCCAACGTGAAAGGGGGGGCAGAGTTTATAGAAGGAGAAGGGGGTTTTTAATTTTTAATTTATTTAATTATTTTATTTTCCGCCAAAAAGCAACTTTTATTTTCGACCTCAAAACGAGGCCCACCGCCTGTCGCCCATAGCGTTTTACCCCCATTCCGAACACAATGGGATATGTATCGCAGGCCGATTCGATCGTTTCGATCAATTTCCGCTAAAATCTACATATAACTCTATATATTGAATTTGAACGCGCATTTCAATTTACCGGGGTCACATACTAATTAGAAAAATTCCCGAAAAATATTTTCTAGCTTCGAATTGATGATACGGTCCTAATAAAACTAGTTTCGTCGAATTCCGAAACCGTTGGAAAAATGGCCATTTTCCAGTCGATTAAAATCAACTGAAACTGGTCAAACGCATTTTCCTTTTCCACGCTCACATATTAAATCGAAAAATTATGAAATTTGGAATCTAGTAATAATTTAACATCACGGACCCAACAAAAGTGGTTTCGTCGAAATTCGAGGTCGTTTGCAAAATTCCCATTTTTAAGGGCCTGAATTCCATAGCGACTATTCAGAATTTTCAACTGGACATATCTTTTGATTCCAGCTATGAAATTTCAATTTGTCGGATTCGTTGGAAAGATATTCAAAATTAGATCCTAATGTTTTTGTTTAACTAAAATCCGGATTGTTTTGCACTCGGTACATTCAATTGAAGTTTGAAATCGAATTATCGAACTACCGCGCCATTTTCAATTCTATTTATAATTATATATAAATATTTATATTCTAACGACGACGCGTATAATATATACTATCGAACTCTATTCAAAATAAATTTTTCGTCGATATTATCTAAAATTATCTATTTTAAATATTCAAAATTCGCTAAAATTGCCAAAATAAAAATTTTAAACTGGCCCAGATTTTCCAAGTTATTACAATCTCCCCCACTTAAAACTTTTCGTCCCCGAAAAGGAACAAAGTCGAAAGTGGTTTAATTAATCAACTCTACGTTCGATCTGGCTTCCATTTTCCAACTTTTCAGTTTCTGAGAATTTTCAAATTTTCAAAAATTTGGCTAACACCCTAAATTTTCGAAAAATTTCGCCATAACCTCCCCTGCACCGGGAGCCACGGGAAAATCTCGAAATTGCCGTACAGGCCTTCTGATCTCAAAAAGAAAAAGAAAAATCCAAGCGGCTAGCCAATCGGCTCATAAAATCATCATCACCCAAACAAAACAGTAAGTTATGGTAAATATGTAACTATTTGTCGGGCAAACAAATTTTTATTCTTCGGCTCTAGCCTCCTTGCTATGACCTGTTCAATGTAAGTACATGTATATGCAAGCAAATGTGACCAATTTTCAATAATATTCAATATTTGATTCAATTAGGCTAAATGGTTCAAAATTATCAAATAAATAAACAATCAACACAAACATCAATCAATTAGTGGATTAACGTTTAAATTCAAAATTTTGATACATATATAGAAAATCATGTTTTTGATGCCAATTCACAACAATGTGTTCTAGCTATATTAGTTTTGGTTCTCACACCAGTCTAATGGAAATATGTAGATATCACACCTTTGAAACACGAACATAAATATTGATGATGCCATGGTCATTATCAACATCATCTCCGAGCGACTAGAGTGTAATTCTATATCTATCTAATATATTAAAACTTCGAATATACGTTCATGACGCGTATATGCAAAATCTTTATATATTGGAATGTCCATATTCAAAATAAATAAATAATCAAATATGTTTAAAACGATTTAAATTTTCAAAAGAAAATTGTTTCCATTTGAAAAATATACTCTTCACACTCGTTCTGGGATACTACTGATCTTATCTCTAACGAGTCATTCTAATTGGATATTACTAATCTAATATCTGATAATTCTTTCGTATGGGTCTAATGTGTCTTGTTCTCGAGCTCTGTAATCCAAAGCTCTGATACCAAATGCGACGGCATGGAATTTCGCTCGATCCGAATCAGTCGTTAAACCGATCTAGACCGTTCGAAACTCCTGATCGTTTTGAGAACAGGACAAAATAGAACGCAGACGGAAGAACATTTCATTGCTATTACAACAATTCCATCAGAATACAAGAATATACCGAGTATAAATGAATAAATTACATTCGATAAATATCAGAGATTACAATAAATTACATAGCAGCGGAAAATAATACGAAGCACAACTGAAGGTGATATACGGATACAGAGCTTTACGGATATCATTCCACCTGTAAACCAGGATCCTATGAATATAAATCTGCAAAACCAAAACTACTAGCTGCCCGTGTCGAAAATAGGGGCACCCAGACTTTAGGTTAAAACAATAAACTCCAGGTCAGTCATGTGACTGGTGTGAGAACTAAAACAGTTATTTAAAGCTTTATTTTAAAAGAGGGTAATTCAAGGGACCACGCCGTATAACACGGAACGGGTTTCCTCCCAAGAATACCAGTGCTTATAAATAAACAGCGCAATGCTTTTTCGAAAAATGAAGCTATTATAAGACCCAGGTCCCATCACACAATGCAACACAAGCCGGAGGATAGGGTTTTACCTTATAACAGCCAAACACGCTTGATATGTTTAAAACAAATCATTTGATACTATAATAAGTGTATAGTGTCAAAACGATTTCAATCATAAATATAAATCATAGACGGCATGAGTGCCCCATCCCACTATGTCGCCATACTAGGCTCTACAAATAAAGCTGAAATACACATATTGGAAATTGGATTTCCGTCATGAGTTGAGGCAAGGGGCAAGCTCCTCTCCGCTTCGAGACACTCTAGCAAATGCCTCGAGACTACACACTCTGGGCAACCCCGGATGCGGCTGGGCCGGTCCTCACTTACGTTAGAGGATTAGCAATTACTGAACACACGTTTCCCGGTCCTTACAGACCTATAATCGAGGCTCCTCGCATCCAACAACCACATAGGTGAAAAGTATATAAATGTCAGGGCTCGTAAGTCACTGACATCACCAAAGCTAGAAAGAAACGTCGTGCTCTCCCAATGGTCCGTATCCCGTTTTTGACTCATACCGAGGTGTGAGGCTCGCGAATTCACGTTATACACAAAGCTATGCCACAAAGGCTGTGCTTTGATCATCAACCACAAGAATTTTCTTTTCAACAGAAGCCTTGATCCATGCAACTCAGCGTGCCACACAGGCAATTCATGCCATGCGATTGATATCTATCGATATATAACCTCTAAGCTCGTACGTCTCAGAGAAGGGCGTTAAGCAAGAGAAGAAATTCTCCGTCCCCAAACAGATATATATTTAACAGAAATCAATCAACATAGAATAAAATCCAATGTCAGACACACAATCCATTTACAAGTTCGTTCTGGGTCTGAACGAAACCGAAGGCACTTTCCTCGCATATCCATCGATCTCCAAGTACGTCTGGACGACCACCAACTGATTCCCTCATCTTGGGTGTACATCCCAATCAAGATCATCAATAATCACCCAAACGAAGTGAAGACTTCCAGTCTTCAACCACCGTCTTCATCTTCGACTTATCGTCGAATCGGTTATTCAGAATGGGTGTAAACCCGGACTTTCCGAACCACCCGCGTATACTAAAACAAATGTTACACAAACACAACATACGCCTCATTCCAATTCATATTCTCTGGGAAAGGTTCCCATTAATTTTATCCAAGATAAATTCTTTAAAATTTATCCTCTAACCCGCCCTTTGGATGTCATTTCAAACCAAATTATGGTTTTCTAAACTAGTCGAGATTAGCGAACCACACCGAAGTAATTATTTATTTTATTTCCCACTCCCAACCTATTCATCCCATGAAGAAAAACTGGTAATACTCCATATCTAATACCACAGTGTTATTGGTAAAATTAATTACCGTTTCACGTTCAAATCTAATTAAAGATTTAACTATCACTTTGGAGCAAAACTGGCAATACTCCATCCTCGCTCATTTTCCAAATTTGATAATTTAGATTATCAATTCACGTTTCAATCTAGTTGCAGATTCATTAAAACTCCTTTTACAGGGTTAAAGAACTAGTGTTATTTAAAACACAGTTCACGATAAACCCAAATCACATTCTATTTATTACCGGGTTAAAGAACTAGTGTTATTTAAAACACCGTTCACGATAAACCCAGGAATCATTTCTATTTAAACCCATTTCAAATCCAATTTATTTATTTAAAAATAAATGGGTTTTAATTTCAGTTCAAAACTAGTTCATTTTGATAAAAATCTATTTTTATCTTTTCAAATATGGAGTTTTTCATCCCAATTTTCCCCAAATCATTTCTTATGATTTTACACAAATTATTGCTATTTTTAATAATTTTATCAAGGCCCGTACAGTCGATTTCCATCAACGGCCATCGAACCGCACTTACAGCGACTGTAACAACCTGAATATTTGAATAACATGTTATAACATAAATCAAGGCAGAATAAAACTGTAAAATCTGAATCAAGGGAAACGGGCAATGCCATTGCGTTCGTCTCGGAAAAATACTCGAAATAGAGTCCGAGTTTTCGAAAATCGGAGTCCGTATGACCAAGTTATGGCCCATCAAAGTTTTCAGAAAATTACAAGTTCAAAAAATAGTTTCAAATTCGGATTCAGATTCGAATTCAAACCAAAACAGATAGGCGGGATTTTTCCCGCCCCAGGCAGGGTCGACACAGGGGTCGACACCAGTGTCGACCCCCGCCAATGGGTCGACACCCATGTCGACCCATGGGTCGACACCCATGTCGACCTAGGGGTCGACCCCTGCCCCCGGGTGGCCAAGTGGCCTGATGCGCCTACTTTGAGTTTGGGTCAGGTCTGGTGGCTAATGACGGGATTTGATGGCTCGGATTGGATCTAGGGTTAATCCTATGGCTAATACTATCCTAATCTTCTATAAAAAGACCCCTAAGCCTAGCCTAAATCGCCATTATTCAACCCTACAACTAAACTATGCCAAATTTGTTCCTCTCATGGCCTCCACTCTCATGCTAAAATTTCTAAGTTTATTTATATGAGAGATTTTGGGTTCATACAAGTGTTTTCCAAGCTTGTATGAGTGTTCTTAGTTTGCATTCAAGTCAAGTTGCAACATTTCTATTACAAAGCAAGGATTTTTATTGATTTGGCTCAAGGGTTTTTCATTTGGAGCTTTCATATTTGGGTTTTTTGGTGATTGCATAAGGGCTTCGTCTCAATCTTTATGATAAATATTCATTTGTGTCTTCATAGCATTGTAAGCCCTTTCCTACTTTCTTTTCGAACTATAAAGTTAAATGAATGATGCAAGTTTGGTTTGATCATTATGATATGCAAGTTTGGTTGATCATTATGTTATGCAAGTTGGTTTAATCATTATGTATGACACATGTTGCTATGTTATGCAAGTTTGGGTGGATCATTATGCACATGTTATCATGTTATGCAAGTTGAACTTGAGTTTGTGAGTTTAAAGCTTCAAGCTTTATATTAAAGGTTGCATTTTGGCAACATGTAAGTTATCATATCCCTTATGATAACTTGCATGTGAGGCTAAATGCGAACTTCTAGCAACTTCTACATGTCATTTATCACCATGTATCACTTATATGCTAAGTTTGGTTTTATGCATACTTTTAAAGCCTAATAATGCGATATGCAAGTATATGAACATATGTACATTTCATATGCCACCATGTTAAACTTGTGGCTTCAACACCTTTTTGTCAGGATTATGCCAAGTTCCCTATTTTATCCTTTATGCGTTGTTGCGATTATGTAAACGATGGGATTACGTTGGGGTTGGGTAACATTATGACATGAACATGGTTTTTATAACACGACGTGATATGTTAGCTTGTAATTATGTTTTGGAAACATAATGGACATGACACTTAGAAAATATGAGTATGGCCAACTCGAGGTTGGGTTGAGTTTGTAGCATAAATCTACCCGGACCCGCCCGGCTTAACTAGTAGCTACAAACAATAGGACCCAATGTGAGAAGTTTGTCATGTTGTGCTCGAACCCGAGGTTAGACCAAGTTGTGGTGTAAAGCTACTCGGACCCGCCCGGCTTAATAGTAACCACAACAATGTCTAATGTGAGAGGTTAAAGCACATTAAGTTAATTAATGCCTCCTGATTAGTGTTAAGTCATGGTCCACTTAATACTTAACCAATTTGGGATTGATGGGTAAATCGGGGTTAAGTCATGAACCTTGGGTACACTTAACCAATTTAATCCACGTTTGGAGCGGGTTAAGCACATTTAACCCGTTTAGAAACCCTGGTTCCGTGGTCCTTTTCAGCAGTAACCCTCTTGATAGTATCATGATACCCTAGGGACTAGGCTAGGGTGGGGCACGATTACTTGGTTGACATGTAAGCGACCAAAACAACGGCTGAGTGGGTACGCCGATGTGGGTCCAGGCGGACTATGGTCGTGCACATAGTCCGGAGTTGGAAAATCAGGAACGGGTACCAGTAGATCTAGACTGTGCATGCTTGATTTGTGTCCGAGGTTGACACCCTAGGACTTGATACACCCTAGGGTGGAACTAGCGCAGTTTAACTACATTTCATGTTTGGGCTGTATGACACCGACACTGGATGAGTTAGGCTTATAGGGAGCCGATCAACTAGACCGTGTAGTTGGACCTTGATTTAGGTCACCCCATGATATTGGGCCAGGCTTGGGCCAAGGGATCAATTCTTGTTTTATTTGCCATGTTAGAAAGCTAGTACACCCGTGGTGCAAAACTTAACCTTGATTATGCGATGACACCTTTATCTATCTTGTTAGTTAATCATCATGCCAGTATGTTGTTATCCTTATGTTCATCTCAGCTTCTCATGCCAGTTAACTTTACTAGTTCATGGACTGATAGTAGTTAGGGCTTACCAGTCTTTTTGACTGACTTGTTTTCTTTCGCCTCTTTTCTTCCGTTCCCCCCCCCCCCTCAGGTCCTCAGGATGGGAACATTGGAGCTTAGTTTGGATCTTTATAGCTTGCTTACAGGATTTGCTCATGTACGGTTTTGGACATTGAGCTAGCTATGGTTTATCACTTAACTTTGGGGATAGTACTTTATGTATTTCAGTTTTTCAGTTTATGCTTTTCTCTAGACTTTGTTTGTTGGAAAATAATGACCAAGTACTTTGTTGTAACTTGACTATGGTTTTGAAATGCTAGTTTTATCCGCTGCTTTACTACTCTGTTTTACTTATATGTTTTGTCTTGTGATATCTGCATGCATGTTTACCTTGTTTAACGCACCTCCAAAGCTAGTGTGCTTGCAAGAGTGGCACTGGCAGAGGTGGGGTGTTACATTTGGTATCAGAGCATAAGGTTTACAAGATTTGAGCAAAAGTGTTTTTAAAACTTACCTTTTGAAAAACTATTTTCAAGACCACTTAAGTATTTTCCAAGAAAAGTCTAGTTATTTTAAAAGGCTATTCCCCAAAAGCCATTAGCACTATCCTTCGTTTCTTCGTTCTGAATCTATCTTTTTCTTTTTCAGTATGGCCGATCTTAACCTTCCTGAGGGAGTGACCATTCCCGGATGGTTCCGGAGGTACTTGGAAGCTAGGGCCAACGATGTGGGCCCAGCAAATACCCCCAATATAACTGAGGTTCCTCCTCCTCCTCCTCCTCAGAATCTGCAAGCAGATTTCGCTAAGATTTGCAAAGACTTTAAGGCGATGGGTGGCAAGAACTTTATTGGGACGGAGACTTTTATGGAGGCAAGAAATTGGTTGAAAGAACCTGAAGATTTCTTCGCCATCTTTGATGTGGAAGATCATAGAAAGGTTTTATTGGCAGCATGGTTATTAAAAGAAGAAGCCGCTTATTGGTGGGAGGTCACCAATGCTACGAGGCCTATAGAGACTTGGGCCGACTTTAGGACAAGATTTGGGCTTAAGTTTCTATCATCAGCTGAGGCGAATCTGCAAATGGAGAAGTTTATATCTTTGAAGCAAGGGGACATGACAGTGAGGGAGTATGTGAATGAGTTTAACAAGCTCGCCCGATTCGGTTTGGACATGGTTAATACCCCCCAGAAGAAGGCTTTACGCTTTGCACGAGGGTTGAATGAGCCATTACAAGGTTTAGCCCTATCTCATATACCCATGGGGGCCACTTTCGAAGGTCTAGTAGACATGGCATTGCTTCAAGGAGATGATAAGAATGGCAAGAAGGAAGTCAAGGCTAATGGGACTCAAGCCAAGAAGACAGACTCCAAGTGGGGAGGAAATCAGAGCAATCAGAACAACAAGAACAACAAGGGCAACAAGGCCAAGGCAAAGGACCCAAGAAAATGCAACTTCTGTGGGATTGTTGGGCACATAGCCAAGGATTGCAGAAAGAAGAAGAGGAAGCAGGGCGAATGCTTTCATTGTGGAGAGACTGGACATTTTAGCAAGGATTGCCCCCAAGAAGCAAGGACAAGGGCAAGGTCAGAATCAGCGTGCAGGACCTTCTGGAGGGCAAGTGCATGCTCTCAACGCTGCTCCAGTTCAGGACCGAGGTAGTATTTCTGTAGAGAGTCCTGTTTATATTTCTAATTACCCTGTTCGCACCTTATTTGATTTTGGCGCATCACATAGTTTTATTTCTTCTGACATTGTTGAAAGTTTGCACCTAAGTACTAGTCTAGTTGAGGATCCCGTTTGTGTTTCAAATCTGATTGGGGGTTCCGCCCATCTATCTATGATTTGTGTGGATTTGAAGATTTCTATCTTGACCGTAGAATTCACATGTGATGCTTATGTTCTCGGATTCACGGGATACGGGTTGATCTTGGGCATGGATTGGTTGTCCCGTTATGGAGCCATCCTCGATTGTGAGCATAGGGTGGTGAGGCTCATGACTCGCCTTGGTAATACCCTAGAAATTTCTTGTAACCCTAGAGGTCCCGTCATGTTATGTTATCTTGAATCTCTTGACTCGTCCATCGATGATCTGCAATCTGTAAGGGTGGTCTGAGACTATCCTGATATCTTTGAAGAAGTTAAGGGGTTACCCCCTAAACGAGAGATTGATTTCTGCATTTATCTAGTCAATAATGCCAAGCCAGTATCATTTCTCGTTAGGCACATGGCCCCACGTGAAAGAAGGGAGCTCAGTAAGCAAATCGAGGAGTTGCTTGAGAAGAATTTTATTAGGCAAAGCATTTCTGTATGGGGTGCACCGGTGGTATTCGCTACTAAGGCGGATGGTTCGCTTCGCCTATGTGTTGATTATCGAGAGTTGAACAAACTGGCAAAGAAGAATAGGCACCCGTTACCAAGGATTGATGATCTCTTTGACCAGCTCGTTGGTGCTTCTGTTTTCTCTCAGCTTGATCTAGCCACCGGATTCCATCAGCTTAGAGTTGCTGAGGATAGCATTGATAAAACTACGTTTAGGACTCCAGATGGATTCTTTGAATGGCTTGTCATGCCATTCAGATTGACTAATGCACCCGCCTACTTCATAGACTTGATGAGTAGGGTGTTCAGGGAGTTCCTTAACAAGTTTGTTGTTGTCTTCGTGGATGATATTCTGATCTTCTCAAAGGATGAGGAAGAGCATGCTAGGCATCTCAAGGAAGTGATGGATACGCTTAGAGCGCATCAGTTGAAAGCCAAGTTCTCCAAATGTCATTTCTGGAGAAGGGAAGTTTGGTTTCTTGGGCATATAGTTTCTAAGCAAGGCATAGCGGTGGATCCCGCGAAAGTGGTTGTGGTTCAAGACTGGAAGACTCCTAGGAATGCAACCGAAGTAAGAAGCTTTCTCTGTCTGGCGGGCTACTATAGGAAGTTCATCAGGGACTTCGCTAAGATTTCGGCCCCTCTTACTAAGTTGACGAAGAAGAACTTTGTCTTTGCATGGGACTTGGAGTGTGAGCTTGCTTTTCAAAAGCTCAAAAGAGCCCTTACCTCAGCTCCAGTTTTGGTATTACCCGATAGTGGTAAGATGTTTACCGTGTACACAGATGCATGTGGCACGGGGTTAGGTGCTGTTCTGATGCAAGAGGGAAGAGTGATATGTTATGAGGGTAGGCAACTTAAAGTTCATGAGAAGAACTATCCCACTCATGATTTGGAGTTAGCGGCGATCGTCTTTGCACTCAAATCCTGGCGCCACTATCTTCTAGGCGAAAGGTTTGAGTTGTATACTGATCACAAGTCACTCAAGTACCTCTTCTCGCAAAAAGATCTGAATCTAAGGCAGCAAAGGTGGATGGAATTTTTGGCATCTTATGGCTTCGAGATAGCTTATACCCCTGGCAAGGGTAATGTTGTGGCAGATGCACTAAGAAGAAGGAGGTTGACTTTGAGCCCCTTGTTCATTGAGATGAAGAACTTAGAATTCTTGGCAACCTTTGATTTCACGACAGTTGTTGAGTCGATGACGTGTTCATTAGCATCCCTTGAGCTTAGACCCATACTTCTTGATCAAGTTAGGGCTTCGCAGAAGGAAGATCCACAGATAGTCGAGGTCATGGACAAGTTGATTCGTGGTGAGACGTCTAGTCACCTTGCTAGATATACTATTGATAATAAGGGTTGGCTAAGGCGTGATGGAAGGCTATGCGTTCCACAAGTAGGAGACTTGGTGCATAAAGTTCTTGAAGAAGCACATCACTCGAAGATGACTATACATCCGGGAGGAGATAAGATGTATAGAGATATGAAGCGCATTTTCTTTTGGGCCGGAATGAAGAGGGATGTGGCAGAGTATGTTTTAAAGTGCATGGTGTGCCAACAAGTGAAAGCCGAGTCAAAGAAACCAGGTGGGCTATTACATCCATTGGAGGTCCCGCAATGGAAGTGGGAGAGTATTTCTATGGATTTTGTGGATGGATTGCCTAGGTCAAGGAGAGGGAACACGAGCATATGGGACATAGTTGACAGACTTACGAAGAGTGCTCACTTCATTCCAGTAAAAAGCAAGAGGACCGCATCATGGCTAGTCTCTATTTATCTTCGAGAGATAGTACGGTTGCATGGGTTTCCTTCTAGCATAGTTAGCGATCGTGACCCGATTTTCACTAGCCAGTTCTGGAAAAGTTTGCAAGAAGCGATGGGCACGCGATTGAATCTGAGTACAACCTATCACCCCAAGACGGATGGCCAAACCGAAAGGGTGAATAGAGTTCTAGAAGATCTCTTAAGGCTTTGTGTTCTCGACTTCGGTGGTACTTGGGAAGACCACATTCCTCTTGTAGAGTTTGCTTATAATAATAGCTATCAAGCCAGCATAGGGATGGCACCATTTGAAGTTTTGTATGGGAGGCCTTGTAGGTCACCATCTTGTTGGTGGTAGACAACAGATAGGCTTATACTTGGGCCCGATATGATATGGGACACATCCGAGAAAGTTGAATTAGTGAGAAGAAGGATGAAAGCGGCCCAAGATAGACAGAAATCCTATGCTGACAAGCGAAGGGCAGATTTGGAATTCAAAGTGGGAGACATGGTCTTCGTGAAGGTTTCTCCTTTGCGTAATGTGGTACGTTTTGGAGCAGTAGGGAAGCTGGCACCAAAGTTCGTAGGACCCTTCCCTACCATAGAGAGAATTGGAAAGATGGCCTATAAGGTGGAATTGCCCGAGAAGCTAGCCGGAGTGCATAATGTCTTTCATGTCTCGCATCTCCGAAAGTGCCTGCATGAGTCCGCTGAGGTGGTTGAACCAAGCATTCTGGAAGATGTGGAGGTAGAGAAAGAGGCAACCTTGAGGAGAGCTCCGATTCGTATCTTGGGAACAGAGATCAAGAAACTAAGGAATCGGGAAGTCAAATTGGTGAAAGCTCAGTGGAGTGAAGCCGATGAAGATGCAACTTGGGAAACCAAGGAGAAGATGCGTGGGCTTTATCCATTCCTTTATGAGGGTACATTCCACATCTCCTTTCCTAATTAGCATATCTTTCTATCCATGTTTATCCTGTTTATCTTGTTATCTCGTTAACTTTGTCATGAGAACCTTAGGTAGAAACCCTTTGGATGAAACATGTATTTGTAACATGTTATGCTTGATGGTTGCAAGTGGTTGCAAGTATTTGCACGTGGATACTCGTGGATGCATGATACACATTAGGCACTAAGATCGGCTCACAAACACTTTCATGTTGCATATGCATGAGTGCTTATACTTATTCATGGATGAAACTTGTTTTGCTATCACGTGGATGTTGCATATGAATGAATGTTATGTGCACTCATGTAGAAATTATAAATTATGTTAGGAATTTGCATATATATGGACTCATTTCACTAACATGTTTTGCATCAAGGGGGTTTACTGAATCAGTAACCTCCTGATTTTCGCATTAGATAAGTACATGTACACACACCTTTGCATATGATCATACAGCATTTAGAATCCTTTAAGGACAATGACTGCACGTGGATGATGTTTTGAGTAGATGGGTGATGGATGGTAGGATACGTTCTTCCTAACTTGAAGATTTCGGGGACGAAATCCATTAAGGAGGGGAGAATGTAACAACCCGAATTTTTAAATAACATGTTATAACATAAATCAAGGCAGAATAAAACTGTAATATCTGAATCAAGGGAAACGGGCTGTGCCATTGCGTTCGTCTCGGAAAAATAATCGAAATAGAGTCCGAGTTTTCGAAGATCGGAGTCCGTATGACCAAGTTATGGCCCGTCAAAGTTTTCAGAAAATTACAAGTTCAAAAAACAGTTCAAATTCGGATTCAGATTCGAATTCAAACCAAAACTGAT
Organism: Allium sativum; assembly: GCA_030737875.1. Lineage (NCBI taxonomy): Eukaryota > Viridiplantae > Streptophyta > Magnoliopsida > Asparagales > Amaryllidaceae > Allium > Allium sativum. The sequence goes on along the minus strand of CM060924.1, from coordinate 152,099,936 downwards.
AGGCGGGATTTTTCCCGCACCAGGCAGGGTCGACACAGGGGTCAACACCAGTGTCGACTCCCCCAATGGGTCGACACCCATGTCGACCCATGGGTCGACACCCATGCCGACCCAGGGGTCGACCCCTGCGCTCGGGTGGCCAAGTGGCCTGGTGCGCCTACTTTGAGTTTGGGTCAGGTCTGGTGGCTAATGACGGGATTTGATGGCTCGGATTGGATCTAGGGTTAATCCTATGGCTAATACTATCCTAATCTTCTATCAAAAGACCCCTAAGCCTAGCCAAAATCACCATTATTCAACCCTACAACTAAACTATGCCAAATTTGGTCCTCCCATGGCCTCCACTCTAATGCTAAAATTTCTAAGTTTATTTATATGAGAGATTTTGTGTTCATACAAGTGTTTTCCAAGCTTGTATGAGTGTTCTTAGTTTGCATTCAAGTCAAGTTGCAGCATTTCTATTACAAAGCAAGGGTTTTTATTGATTTGGCTCAAGGGTTTTTCATTTAGAGCTTTCATATTTGGGTTTTTTGGTGATTGCATAAGGGCTTCATCTCAATCTTTATAATAAATATTCATTTGTGTCTTCATAGCATTGTAAGCCCTTTTCTACTTTCTTTTCGAACTATAAAGTTAAATGAATGATGCAAGTTTGGTTTGATCATTATGATATGCAAGTTTGGTTGATCATTATGTTATGCAAGTTGGTTTAATCATTATGTATGACACATGTTGCTATGTTATGCAAGTTTGGGTTGATAATTATGCACATGTTATCATGTTATGCAAGTTGCACTTGAGTTTGTGAGCTTAAAGCTTCAAGCTTTATATTAAAGGTTGCATTTTGGCAACATGGAAGTTATCATATCCCTTATGATAACTTGCATGTGAGGCTAAATGCGAACTTCTAGCAACTTCTACATGTCATTTATCACCATGTATCACTTATATGCTAAGTTTGGTTTTATGCATACTTTTGAAGCCTAATAATGCGATATGCAAGTATATGAACATATGTACATTTCATATGCCACCATGTTAAACTTGTGGCTTCAACACCTTTTTGTCATGATTATGCCAAGTTCCCTATTTTATCCTTTATGCGTTGTTGCGATTATGTAAATGATGGGATTATGTAACACCCCGTGTATTCTATAACCGTGAAATTCATAAATTAAAGTATAATTAATTTCAAATCAAAGAATTAAAGGAAACGGGATACGCCATTGCGTTCGTCTCGGAAAAATACGCGAAATAGAGTCCGAGTTTTTGAAAATCGGAGTCCGTATGACCAAGATATGGCCTCCGGAAGTTTCAGAATTAGGTTTAAAATTCGAACAGATGAAAACAGCTCAGAAAAACTAATTCAAAATTCAAAATCGGGCCCAATTGGCCAAGGCGGGAAAATTCCCGCCCAAAGCACCCAGGTCGACTTGGCAGTCAACCTGGGGCTAGCCAGGTCGACTGGGCAGTCGACCTGGGTAACCCGTGTCGACTGCCAAGTCGACACGGTGTCGACTGGGGTGTCGAACTGGCCCCTGAGCCAGGTCGAACCCAGCCCACCCTGGCTGGCCAGGTCTGTGTTTGGTCGATTTTATGAGCCTTGCCTTGTCACTAGGGCTAGGTGTCAGCTCCTAGTTGGTCTCTCCTTCAAACGAACGGCTATTATTGAACCAAGCTTCATCGACAGTCTAAATCAACTCACAAACTCTATAAAAAGGACCTAAGGCTAACCCTAATTCACATAAACTAAAATGGAGATGTGACCGTCATGCTGCTGAGGAGAGACTGAAGATAGCCGTCATAAATAGAGAGACAACTAGGAGATAATTCAAAGCTTAAAGCAACATAAATCAAATCAAAGCAACGCCTACAACAAAGGATAGCAACTCCAAATTCAGAATTCAGATTTCTGAATTGAAGATTCGCCATACGCTGTAAGTAGAGTGCTATTCCGATATGAATTAAATAATTGTGTTGATTTGTGTAATGTAAGAAATGGAATTGTGGCGATAATAATCTATATTTGTATGTTGCTTTGATGCAAAACGATTTGGGAATATTATGGTATACGATTGGATATTTGCAAGTACGCGATTTGCGTTGGAAACGAAATGGAATTGTGGCGATAATGAATTATATTTGTATGTTATTTTGATTCTAAACGATTTGGCAATGCTATGGTTTGATTCATACAAGTATGTGGCTTATGTTGACAACCACATGTTGTGGAATTTTGATTGGGACTTATGCAAGCATATGATTCATATTGAAAACTACATGTTTGTGGTAGTTATTTACAACACCCATTTGGTAAATGCAAGTATAAGATTCATGTTGAAACAACAACTATATGTTGTAATAGTTTATTTTGAAATTCATGCAAGTCTATGATCTATTGTTATGACAACATGATGTATAATTCTATGGTCGTCTTTAGTGTAATTTGATCCACTTAAGTATTATGATTCATATGAAGGTTATGTTGAAATTGGCATCATAGTTCAAGTATAAAAATCATATTTTTGTGATAGTGACAAAAGCACGCATCTTTGTAAATTTGTATAATTTTATGAACATGACTAAACTATGTTCGTTATTATGCCCAATTGAAAAACATGTTTTTAGGCTCATGTTGTTATCATAAGTTACATTAGAATTACATTAGAGTTACATTCCTCTTGCAAGTTTACATAGATAAAATAAAAACCATGATGTAAGTTTAGATATGTTTATGCTATAATTCTATGAATAGAATGAAAACCATGATTCATATAAGAATTAGGTTGGGATAATTCTAGTTGAACCATACTTTTGTATTAGTGACAAAAGTAAGTACCTTTTTGTTAACATGTAGTGATTTTATGAACACGATTAGTTTATATCATGCCTAAATAAAAATATAGGCTTATATTTCTAGTCAAGACCCTGTGCCAATAATAATGATATCTAATTTAGTTAGATTCTTAATTTCAATTTTACATGGTTAGTTGAACCTATGATTCATGTTTAAGTTTATGCCATTATCATATGACTAGAATAATTCATGTTTAAGTATTGTCTATGCATTAACCATATGAATAGAATGATTTATGTTTAAGTACTGTTTATGCTATGATTATATGGATAAAATGATTCATGTTATGCCATGATTATATGATGTTACAATTGCAAGTTCACATGTGCCTATTTTATTTTAATTGAATCGTTCGTTGCAAGTTCATGCGTTCACACTCCCCTTTTTCATGTTATCTTATAAACATCATGTTATAAGCCTCCCCTTTTCATTTGGCTAAAATGGGTTTAAGTATTAAACCCAACACACCTTACGTTGGAGCGAACGAATAATACGGGGGTAATGACGTTTGGGCTAAAATATAGAACATATGTGTTGGCATGTTTAACGCGTGCCAACAACCTTGAAAGAACAATTAAGTGGCATAAATGAAATTTAACCAATAAAGATGAATTTGAATAATGGGCCGCAAATATTTACATATAAAAAGAAAAGAGACAAAATATGTAAATGTAGAAAAATACGATGTGTTTAACCCGAGGTTGGATTGAATTGTGATGTGAACCTGCCCGGAACCGCCCGGCTGTCCAGTAGTCACAACAATACCTATCCAATGTGGGTGGTTAAACACGGATCCCAATAAGGACCCGAGGTTAGACTGAGTTGTGGCGTAAGACTGCCCGGACCCAACCGGCAACAGGCAGCCACAACAATACCTGTCTAATGTGAGAGGTCAAGGCTTTAATAAGACAATTAAGGCTGAGTCAGGATTGATAGGATTAAGTAAATTATATTAATACTTAATCAAAATGGAACATGCTAAACTAAACAGACTGATTGGGGGTTAGGTTTATAAAACACTTAACCAACTTAGCATGTTGGCTAGAAATAGAAAACCTAGTAGCGGGGGACCCTTTTCGCAGTAACCCTACAAGGTATCATGATACCCTGAAACTAGGCAGGCTGGGGCACGATTACTGGGCTGATTGTAAGAGGTCAAATCGACGGCGGTGGTGCAGTAGTGTAGGTTCTAACGGGGTGCGGGCGTGCACACACTCCGGCGCAGAAAAATAAGGCACTGGGCACCAGTAGCATACCTGTGCATTCGAGAATTGTGTCGGGCCGCCACCATGGGACTTGATACACCCCATGGTGGGACCAGCATAGGTAACTACAACATCGGGGGTCGTAAGACACATGTAACTATGCGAGTAGGAGCCGATCATCATAAAATGGATCACTTCACCCTGATTATGGGGTGCCTGTTGGGAACTAGTTTATATGGGTACAGAGATTAGTATGGGGTACGATAGTATATTCGACCCTAGACAACTTAACTAAGTTTATTGTGCTTTCCCATTTCTAGTTTATACTTATCATACCCAGTTCTTTATTCATAGACTGAATAGTCCTAGACTTACTCAGGCTTTATGTCTGACTCTACTTTTCTTTCGTCTTCTTTTCTTCCGTTCCCCCCCTCCCCCCAGGTCCACATGGAGGGAATACCGCAGCTTGACCAGCCTTCATATCCAGCTTGAAGGGAAAGAATGTATTGCTTGGATCTTTTCGTTTTGGACTATGGCTTTGGACAGCAACTATGGGACTTTTGCAGTTTATTTATGTTTTCTTTATGCTTCTATAAATAATGTAATCAAGACAGTTATGAAGATGTTATGTTTTTGGAAGTATTGTAAGACAATTATGGTATGGTTGTTGTAACACGTATTTTTAATGAAATAAAAGTTGTTGTTTTTCCGCTGTTCAAAAATATGTGTTCTTATATCTGTCTTGTATATCTGTGACTTATACTTATAAACTTCCACCAAAATTAGGGCATTCCCTTTGAGAGTGACCCTAACGGAGGTGGGGTGTTTCACTTGGTATCAGAGCATAGGTTTACCAGATAAGATAAAAAGTTTTGAAAATTTATTTTCAAAAAGGAAATTTAAAGAAGCATTTTTAAAAGAAAAATATTATTTTATTTTTAAAAAAAAGCAAAGTCCCCCCCAAAGCCATAGGTACTATCTCTTATCCTTCGCTTTGAATCTATCCGTTTTGTTTCAGCATGTCCGAAGAACTTAACTTGCCAGAGGGTGTACCAATACCTGGTTGGTTTAGGCGGTTCTTAGAAGCAAGGGCCACTCAGCCAGGTCCTACCGTTCCTCCTCCCCCAGCTGCAGGAAATCATCCAGCTGCAGCAGCACCTCTTCCTCCACCTCCTCCACGGGGAAACACGTTTGCTAAGATATGTAAAGATTTTAAAGCTATGGGAGGAAAGGATTTCCATGGAACTGAGTCCTTCGTGGCAGCTAGAAATTGGCTGAAAGAAACCGAGGATTTTTCATCATCTTTGAGGTAGAAGATAGGAAGAAAGTACAACTGGCAGTATGGTTGCTAAAAGGTGAGGCTTCCTACTGGTGGGAAGTCACTAATGCAGAAAGACTAGTGGAAACATGGGAGGACTTTAGGGCAAGGTTTGAGGCTAAATTTCTCTCAGATGCGGAAAGGAGTTTGCAGTTGGAAAAATTCTTATTTCTTAAGCAAGGGAACAAGACAGTCAAAGAGTATGTTAATCAGTTCGATGAGCTGGCTAGGTTTGGGCAGGACCTAGTCAACACCCCGCACAAGAAGGCTCTCCGTTTTGTCAAAGGGTTGAATGAGCCATTACACAGTTTGGCCATGACCCATATACCCATGGGAGCTACATATGAAAGGTTGGTACAGATGGCGTTGCTGAACGAAGAGGATAAGGGCAAGAAGGACACAAAGGCAGAAAGCTCTCAAGGGAAGAAAGAGGGTTTGCAGCCTAAGAAGACAGACTTTAAGAAGGGCGGGAAAGGCAACAAAGAGAAGAGGAAGTGTAATTTCTATGGCAATGTGGGGCACTTAGTGAAAGATTGCCGGAAAAAGAAGGCCAAGGAGAATGGTGGGTGCTTTTCTTGCGGTGAGACAGGCCATAGGGCTAAGGACTGCCCAAAGAACCGAGGACAGGGGCAGAGGGTTGGATCCACCTCAGGGGCACAAGTTCATGTGCTAGAAGTGCCACCTCTGCAACAGCGAGGTATAAATACTTCTGTAGAAAGTGTGGTTTATCTTTATGATCACCCCGTTCGCACTTTATTTGATTCTGGCGCATCACACTTCTTTATCTCGTCTGCTTTAGTAGAATCTCTGCACCTAAAAACTAGTATGGTAGAGGACCCCTTAATTGTTTCAAACCCAATTGGGGGCCCAGCTCATTTGTCTATGATCTGTTTGGGATTGAAAATTTCTATTCTAAGCGTAGAATTTCAATGTAGTGCCTTTGTTTTGGGCTTTTCGGGATATGGTTTGATTTTGGGCATGGATTGGCTATCCAGTAATGAGGCCATCCTTGATTGTGAGAAAAGGTTTGTTAGGCTCCTAACCCAGCTCGGTAATACTTTGGAAATTTCTTGTAATCCCTCGTATGCAGTTATGCTTAGTTACCTTGAATCGCTAGATGCCTCTGTTGAAAATTTGCAATCAGTTAGAATGGTCCGGGAATATCCGGATGTCTTCGAAGAGGTGAAGGGCTTGCCTCCGAAGTGGGAGATAGACTTCCGTATATATCTTGTAGATAATGCAAAGCCCGTTGCGTTGCCCGTTAGACACATGGCTCCACAGGAAAGGAAAGAGCTCAGTAAACAGATTAAAGAGCTCCTAGAGAAGGGGTTCATTAGAAGGAGCATTTCAGAATGGGGTGCTCCAGTAGTGTTCGCCACTAAGGCAGAAGGTTCATTTCGCTTATGCATGAGTTGTGGAGAATCACCTTAGTAAGTACATTTGGCAGCATGGCTGGCATTTATTTCCAAGAGATAGTTCTGCTACGTGGAATACCTGATAGTAAATGGACGAGATCTAAGATTCACTAGTGAATTTTGGAGAGCTTGCATGGAACCATGAGTACGCAGTTATGCTTGAGCCAAGTATATTAGAAGTAGAGTAAGTGAAAGAGGAACGAGAGGCAACAGTGAAATAGGTTCCAACTCATATTTTGGAAACAAGAATTAAGAAGCTACGAAATTGTGAAGTTAAAAACGGACAAAACGTAATGGAGTTAAGCTCAAGGAAATGTGACTTAGAAGATTGAAGACTAGATTCGTGCATCATATCTCTTCTTAAGAGTATATCCTTGATCCCTCTCTTCCTGTAGAGCTTACTTGCATGATATCTTTTGTGTATATCCTCTCGGTCCCATTCTCAATCCAATTTCTGTTGCAAACCCCATAGGGAGTATGACTCATCTGTTAGTAAAACATGTTGGGGCATGAGGGTGTTCGTTGGGTTGACTAAACTTTTTGGGTTTTATAGGATACGGGTTGGTCTTAGGAAGGGACTCCCTTGTGACCTAAAAGGAGTCCATCATGCTTAGTTTCCTGGAATCATATATAGTGGTTGGGTTGAGTAATTCTTTGGGGTGTCAGTCTGACGTTGATTTCGGTCTTCGGGGCTGATGCTTACAGAGTTCTTCTCCTAATCAATATATGTGTGGCATAAATTTCCAGTTTTGACATTGCCTAATGGGCACAAAGTTTTTACTTGCTTCTATCATTCGACTATACCTTTAGATAGGAACAATTGGGTGTAAACATGTGTTTGAGACATGTTATGATTGATGGTTGCAAGTGGTTGCAAGTGATTGCTAGTGGTTGCTCGTGGTTGCATATACACACACAATCTAGGTTTTAGATCGGCTCAGTCACTTCATATTGCATATGCATATATGTTTGCATTCGTATATGGTTGAACTTTAATGTGTTGTCATATGGATGTTGCATTTATATGAATGATTGTGCACTCATGTAGAATCATGAATAGGAGGATTTGCATACATAATGGATTCATAGCACTTACATAATTCGCATTAAGGAGGTCAACTGAATCAGTAGACCGCCTGATTTTGCATTAGATAAGTACATGTACACACACACTTCGCATATGATCATGAAGAATTAGAAGTCTTTTAAGGACAATGGATGCTCGTGTTTGATGGATGAGTAGATGGATGAGTAGATGGATGTTTGGATGTTAGGATATACATTCTTCCTAACTTGAAGATTTCGGGGACGAAATCCTTTTAAGTGGGGGAGAATGTAACACCCCGTGTATTCTATAACCGTGAAATTCATAAATTAAAGTATAATTAATTTCAAATCAAAGAATTAAGGGAAACGGGATACGCCATTGCGTTCGTCTCGGAAAAATACGCGAAATAGAGTCCGAGTTTTCGAAAATCGGAGTCCGTATGACCAAGATATGGCCTCCGGAAGTTTCAGAATTAGGTTTAAAATTCGAACAGACGAAAACAGCTCAGAAAAACTAATTCAAAGTTCAAAATCGGGCCCAATTGGCCAAGGCGGGAAAATTACCGCCCAAAGCACCCAGGTCGACTTGGCAGTCGACCTGGGGCTAGCCAGGTCGACTGGGCAGTCGACCTGGGTAACCCGTGTCGACTGCCAAGTCGACACGGTGTCGACTGGGGTGTCGACCTGGCCCCTGAGCCAGGTCGAACCCAGCCCACCCTGGCTGGCCAGGTCTGTGTTTGGTCGATTTTCTGAGCCTTGCCTTGTCACCAGGGCTAGGTGTCAGCTCCTGGTTGGTCTCTCCTTCAAACGAAACGACTATTATTGAACCAAGCTTCATCGACGGTCTAAATCAACTCACAAAATCTATAAAAAGGACCTAAGGCTAACCCTAATTCACATAAACTAAAATGGAGATGTGACCGTCATGCTGCTGAGGAGAGACTGAAGATAGCCGTCAGAAATAGAGAAACAACTAGGAGATAATACAAAGCTTAAAGCAACGTAAATCAAATCAAAGCAACGCCTACAACAAAGGATAGCAACTCCAAATTCAGAATTCAGATTTCTGAATTGAAGATTCGCCATACGCTGTAAGTAGAGTGCTATTCCGATATGAATTAAATAATTGTGTTGATTTGTGTAATGTAAGAAATGGAATTGTGGCGATAATAATCTATATTTGTATGTTGCTTTGATGCAAAACGATTTGGGAATATTATGGTATACGATTGGATATTTGCAAGTACGCGATTTGCGTTGGAAACGAAATCGAATTGTGGCGATAATGAATTATATTTGTATGTTATTTGTATTCTAAACGATTTGGCAATGCTATGGTTTGATTCATACAAGTATGTGGCTTATGTTGACAACCACATGTTGTGGAATTTTGATTGGGACTTATGCAAGCATATGATTCATATTGAAAACTACATATTTGTGGTAGTTATTTACAACACCCATTTGGTAAATGCAAGTATTAGATTCATGTTGAAACAACAACTATATGTTGTAATAGTTTATTTTGAAATTCATGCAAGTCTATGATCTATTGTTATGACAACATGATGTATAATTCTATGGTCATCTTTAGTGTAATTTGATCCACTTAAGTATTATGATTCATATGAAGGTTATGTTGAAATTGGCATCATAGTTCAAGTATAAAAATCATATTTTTGTGATAGTGACAAAAGCACGCATCTTTGTAAATTTGTATTAATTTTATGAACATGACTAAACTATGTTCGTTATTATGCCCAATTGAAAAACATGTTTTTAGGCTCATGTTGTTATCATAAGTTACATTAGAATTACATTAGAGTTACATTCCTCTTGCAAGTTTACATAGATAAAATAAAAACCATGATGTAAGTTTAGATATGTTTATGCTATAATTCTATGAATAGAATGAAAACCATGATTCATATAAGAATTAGGTTGGGATAATTCTAGTTGAACCATACTTTTGTATTAGTGACAAAAGTAAGTACCTTTTTGTTAACATGTAGTGATTTTATGAACACGATTAGTTTATATCATGCCTAAATAAAAATATAGGCTTATATTTCTAGTCAAGACCCTGTGCCAATAATAATGATATCTAATTTAGTTAGATTCTTAATTTCAAGTTTACATGGTTAGTTGAACCTATGATTCATGTTTAAGTTTATGCCATTATCATATGACTAGAATAATTCATGTTTAAGTATTGCCTATGCATTAACCATATGAATAGAATGATTTATGTTTAAGTATTGTTTATGCTATGATTATATGGATAAAATGATTCATGTTATGCCATGATTATATGATGTTACAATTGCAAGTTCACATGTGCCTATTTTATGTTAATTGAATCGTTCGTTGCAAGTTCATGCGTTCACACTCCCCTTTTTCATGTTATCTTATAAACATCATGTTATAAGCCTCCCCTTTTCATTTGGCTAAATTGGGTTTAAGTATTAAACCCAACACACCTTACGTTGGAGCGAACGTATAATACGGGGGTAATGACGTTTGGGCTAAAATATAGAACATATGTGTTGGCATGTTTAACGCGTGCCAACAACCTTGAAAGAACAATTAAGTGGCATAAATGAAATTTAACCAATAAAGATGAATTTGAATAATGGGCCGCAAATATTTACATATAAAAAGAAAAGAGACAAAATATGTAAATGTAGAAAAATACGATGTGTTTAACCCGAGGTTGGATGGAGTTGTGATGTAAACCTGCCCGGAACCGCCCGGCTGTCCAGTAGTCACAACAATACCTATCCAATGTGGGTGGTTAAACACGGAGCCCAATAAGGACCCGAGGTTAGACTGAGTTGTGGCGTAAGACTGCCCGGACCCAACCGGCAACAGGCAGCCACAACAATACCTGTCTAATGTGAGAGGTCAAGGCTTTAATAAGACAATTAAGGCTGAGTCAGGATTGATAGGATTAAGTAAATTATATTAATACTTAATCAAAATGGAACATGCTAAACTAAACAGACTGATTGGGGGTTAGGTTTATAAAACACTTAACCAACTTAGCATGTTGGCTAGAAATAGAAAACCTAGTAGCGGGGGACCCTTTTCGCAGTAACCCTACAAGGTATCACGATACCCTGAAACTAGGCAGGCTGGGGCACGATTACTGGGCTGATTGTAAGAGGTCAAATCGACGGCGATGGTGCAGCAGTGTAGGTTCTAACGGGGTGCGGGCGTGCACACACTCCGGCGCAGAAAAATAAGGCACTGGGCACCAGTAGCATACCTGTGCATTCGAGGATTGTGTCGGGCCGCCACCATGGGACTTGATACACCCCATGGTGGGACCAGCATAGGTAACTACAACATCGGGGGCCGTAAGACACATGTAACTATGCGAGTAGGAGCCGATCATCATAAAATGGATCACTTCACCCTGATTATGGGGCGCCTGTTGGGAACTAGTTTATATGGGTACAGAGATTAGTATGGGGTACGATAGTATATTCGACCCTAGACAACTTAACTAAGTTTATGGTGCTTTCCCATTTCTAGTTTATACTTATCATACCCAGTTCTTTATTCATAGACTGAATTGTCCTAGACTTACTCAGGCTTTATGTCTGACTCTACTTTTCTTTCGTCTTCTTTTCTTCCGTCCCCCCCAGGTCCACAGGGAGGGAATACCGCAGCTTGACCAGCCTTCATATCCAGCTTGAAGAGAAAGAATGTATTGCTTGGATCTTTTCGTTTTGGACTATGGCTTTAGACAGCAACTATGGGACTTTTGCAGTTTATTTATGTTTTCTTTATGCTTCTTTAAATAATGTAATCAAGACAGTTATGAAGATGTTATGTTTTTGGAAGTATTGTAAGACAATTATGGTATGGTTGTTGTAACACGTATTTTTAATGAAATAAAAGTTGTTGTTTTTCCGCTGTTCGAAAATATGTGTTCTTATATCTGTCTTGTATATCTGTGACTTATACTAATAAACCTCCACCAAAATCAGGGCATTCCCTTTGAGAGTGACCCTAACGGAGGTGGGGTGTTTCAGATTACGTTGGGGTTGGGTAACATTATGATACGAACATGGTTTTTATAACATGACGTGATATGTTAGCTTGTAATTATGTTTTGGAAACATAATGGACATGACACTTAGAAAATATGAGTATGGCCAACTCGAGGTTGGGTTGAGTTTGTAGCATAAATCTACCCGGACCCGCCCGGCTTAACTAGTAGCTACAAACAATAGAACCCAATGTGAGAAGTTGGTCATGTTGTGCTCGAACCCGAGGTTAGACCAAGTTGTGGTGTAAAGCTACCCGGACCCGCCCGGCTTAACTATAACCATAACAAGGTCTACTGTGAGAGGTTAAAGCACATTAAGTTAATTAATGCCTCCTGATTAGGGTTAAGTCATGGTCCACTTAATACTTAACCAATTTGGGCTTGATGGGTTAATCGGGGTTAAGTCATGAACCTTGGGTACACTTAACCAATTTAATCCACGTTTGGAGCGGGTTAACCACATTTAACCCATTAAGAAACCCTAGTTGCGTGGTCCTTTTCAGCAGTAACCCTCTTGATAGTATCATGATACCCTAGGGACTAGGCTAGGGTGGGGCACGATTACTGGGCTGACATGTAAGCAAACAAAACGACGGCTGAGTGGGTACGCCGGTGTGGGTCCAGGCGGACTATGGTCGTGCGCATAGTCCGGAGTTGGAAAATCAGGCACGGGTACCAGTAGATCTAGACTGTGCATGCTTGATTTGTGTCCGAGGTTGACACCCTAGGACTTGATACACCCTAGGGTGGACCTAGCGCAGTTTAACTACATTTCATGTTTGGGCCGTATGACACCGACACTTGATGAGTTAGGCTTATAGGGAGCCGATCAACTAGACCGTGTAGTTGGACCTTGATTTAGGTCACCTCATGATATTGGGCCAGGCTTGGGCCAAGGGATCAATTCTTGTTTTACTTGACATGTTAGAATGCTAGTACACCCGTGGTGCAAAACTTAACTTTGATTATGCGATGACACCTTTATCTATCTTGTTAGTTAATCATCATGCCAGTATGTCGTTATCCTTATGTTCATCTTAGCTTCTCATGCCAGTTAACTTTACTAGTTCACGGACTGACAGTAGTTAGGGCTTACCAGTCTTTTTGACTGACTTGTTTTCTTTCGCCTCTTTTCTTCCGTTCCCCCCCCCCCCCTAAGGTCCTCAGGGTGGGAACATTGGAGCTTAGCTTGGATCTTTATAGCTTGCTTACGGGATTTTCTCATGTACGGTTTTGTACATTGAGCTAGCTATGGTTTATCACTTCACTTTGGGGATAGTACTTTATGTATTTCAGTTTTTCAGTTTATGCTTTTCTCCAGACTTTGTTTGTTGGAAAATAATGACCAAGTACTTTGTTGTAACTTGACTATGGTTTTGAAATGCTAGTTTTATCCGCTGCTTTACTACTCTGTTTTACTTATATGTTTTGTCTTGTGATATCTTCATGCATGTTTACCTTGTTTAACGCCCCTCCAAAGCTAGTGTGCTTGCAAGAGTGGCGCTGGCAGAGGTGGGGTGTTACAACGACCTTTTCTGAAATTGATTTGGACATATATCAAAATACAACCGTTAGATTTTAAATTTCTAATATTCGTTAGAAAGCTCTTTTCGATACGAACCCAACGGTTCCGGTTTTAGGAGAATCAGACGGTCGGATCTCCCGTAATGTCCGTTCGAAATAAATGGTCGAAATTCGCAAACTGCCGCAGCGCGGCGCATTCTATTCAGGCCATTATATTATATATATAATATATATAATATATATTTCGTCGATTTCTATTTAAAACGAATTTTATAAATAGTTTTGATTTCGTTTCAAAAACAATTTCAACTCCCATTTCAATTCAAATCAAAATTGAATTTTTCATTATAAATTCGTTTTAAAATTCATTTCTATTCAATTCAAACTTCAATTCAATTTGAATTCATTTCAATTCGTTTTCAACTCAATTCGAATTCGTTTTCAATTCAATTCGAATTCGTTTTATATTCAATTCATTTCGAATTGGTTATCTATTCGATTTAATTCAAATTGGTTTTCTATTCGTTTTAATTCAAATTGGTTTTCTTATTCGATTCAATTCAAATTGGTTTTCTGTTCGATTCAATTCAAATTGGTTTTCTATTCGATTCAATTCAAATTGGTTTTCTATTCGATTCAATTCAAATTGGTTTTCTATTCGATTCAATTCAAATTGGTTTTCTATTCGATTCAATTCAAATTGGTTTTCTATTCGATTCAATTCAAATTTGTTATATATTCAATTTAATTCAAATTTCATTTCAAAATATTCGATTTCGAAATCACTTTTCAATATTCATTTTAAAACGAATAAAATCGATATAAATATCGTTCACGTCAAAATGGCGTCAATCTAATCAACACGGCTTCATATATTTCTATTTTCAAATATTCTATTTCAAATATTTCTTTTTCAAATACTTCCTATTCAAATATTTCTATTTCAAATATTTCTATTTTTAAAATATTTCGTTCAACACATGGCTAATCTCAATGGATGAGTACTGTCAACACATGAACCTTTATTTTATATTGATAAAGATGTAATTTTATTATTAAAATATTTCGTTCAACACATGACTAATCTCAACGGATGAGTACGGTCAACACATGAACCTTTATTTTATAATATTCTTTATTTTCTAAATTGGAATGAGGCCCAATCAATCACCATATAATATTAATTATATGGATTTTCATACATCACATGTATATAATAGCATGGAAAAATAATCAACCATCAACCAAAGTGCACTACACTGTATAAGCATCAAATATAGAAATCTAATGCTTATAACAGCCTGTCAATCAATTGATCGACATATTTAATCAATCAGGATGAGTGAATTTCAAATTTCATCCCAACACCCGTGTGGGGTTTCAGACAATCAAACACAGATTTTATTTGTGCAGTTGGGCGATGTGTAAAATTTATCATCCCAATCAATGTCCTTCAAATAGGTGTACATAAACAAACCGCCCGGTTTGTAAATGAATATTTATTTATTCACATTCACTATATTCATATTCACGTTAAAAATTATATTTTTAACGATAAAACATTTTATTTTAACATATGAATTTCTATTCAGTTCATTCTTTAAATAAAATGATATTTTTATTTTTCTAACTTATTTTAGAAAATTTCAGCGGCATAACGGCACGATACCAGAAACAGGACAAGGCCCAGCCTTATCCCCGGTCTAGTGAAGGCCCACGCCATTCACACATCAATCAAATCCATTCCATTTCACCAAACAATTCAATTCAAACCAAATAATCTAACCAACTACACAACCAAACAATTTAACAAACAAGCCATCCATGGTCTGTGGATGACGGGTGTCGGGTGCTACTAAACACCGTCTGCATCCTAGTATATATATATAACTGGAAAAGAAATTGAAGAGTGAGAAGTTCTCACCGATAGCCATCCCAATTCCACGATTCTTCTTAACTAGAAATCTTCGTCGTTCTCGTCTCTTATCACTTTCGTCGCCCGCAGCCACTACATATGTAAAAATCTCATTTTTACTTCGCTATTCAATATATAAAAATCAAATTTTTACTTCGCTATTCAATATATAAAAATCAAAATTTTACTTTGTTATTCAATATATAAAAATCAAATTTTTACTTTGTTATTCAATGTATAAAAATCAAATTTTTACTTTGTTATTCAATATATAAAAATCAAATTTTTACTTTGTTATTCAATATATAAAAATCAAATTTTTATATAAAAATCAAATTTTTACTTCGCTATTCAATATATAAAAATCGAATTTTTTCTTGGCTATTCAATATAAAAAAATCGAATTTTTATAATCACGCTATATGGATAAAAATTCTATTTTTACATTGCTACTATATAGATAAAAATTATATTTTCACATCGATGTTCATATAGTAAAGATTATATTTTTATCACGCTATTCTTCATATAAAGATTTCGCCTTTTCAAAAATATCATTATAAAAATCACATTTTTATTTTTCTACACATATAAAGATGATATTTCTAATATTCCTATCATGTAAAAATTATATTTCTAATTCTTTACATAAACTAAAATCATATTTTTATAATCGCTATATAGTAAAGACTATATTTTTAATACTTTAAAAATATAAAAATCATATTTTTAATTGAATAAAAATCTTATCTACCTCTTCCTTATATAAAAATCATATTTTTATAAATAAAAATATAATCTTTTCAATTTTAAAAACCAAATCCTTATATATACTTTATTTTTCAGATTTTATAAATGCTAATTCATATATAAAAAACTGATTTTATAAATAAAAATATAATTAAAGACTTACAGTGATTTGCAAAGAGATGGGAGGGGGTATCGTGGCGCGGAGAGGCAGCAAGGGGGGTGCCTCGCGCGGCGGCCTTTGGCCGAAGGGGGGGGGGGCTTCGCGGTTGTCGCGCCGCTGTGGGTGGGGGGGCTCTTCGCGTCGCCTCTGGCGCCTGGGGGGGTCTCCGATCTGACGAGGAGGGGGGGTCTCTTCGAGGTGGCGGCGGTTTAAGGGGAGGGGCGATGCTTCTCTCCGCTTTTTTTTTTTTTTTTTGATTTCCAACGTGAAAGGGGGGGCAGAGTTTATAGAAGGAGAAGGGGGTTTTTAATTTTTAATTTATTTAGTTACTTTATTTTTCGCCAAAAAGCAACTTTTATTTTCGACCTCAAAACGAGGCCCACCGCCTGTCGCCCATAGCGTTTTACCCCCATTCCGAACACAATGGGATATGTATCGTAGGCCGATTCGATCGTTTCGATAAGTTTCCGCTAAAATCTACATATAACTCTATATGTTGAATTTGAACGCGCATTTCAATTTACCGGGGTCACATACTAACTAGAAAAATTCCCAAAAAATATTTTCTAGCTTCGTATTGACGATACGGTCCTAACAAAACTAGTTTCGTCGAATTCCGATACCGTTGGAAAAATGGCCATTTTCCAGTCGATTAAAATCAACTGAAACTGGTCAAACGTATTTTCCTTTTCCACGCTCACATATTAAATCGAAAAATTATGAAATTTGGAATCTAGCAATAATTTAACATCACGGACCCCTCGTCGAAATCCGAGGTCGTTTGCAAAATTCCCATTTTTAAGGGCCTGAATTCCATAGCGACTATTCAGAATTTTCAACTGGACATATCTTTTGATTCCTGCTATGAAATTTCAATTTGTCAGATTCGTTGGAAAGATATTCACAATTAGATCCTAATGTTTTTGGTTTCACTGAAATCCGGATTGTTTTGCACCCGGTACATTCAATTGAAGTTTGAAATCGAATTATCGAACTACTGCGCCATTTTCAATTCTATTTATAATTATATATAAATATTTATATTCTAACGACGACGCGTATAATATATAAGTTCGAATTCTATTCAAAATAAGTTTTTCGTCGATATTATCTAAAATTATCTATTTTAAATATTCAAAATTCGCTAAAATTGCCAAAATAAAAATTTAAACTGGCCCAGATTTTCCGGGTTATTACAATCTCCCCCACTTAAAACTTTTCATCCCCGAAAAGGAACAAAGTCAAATGTGGTTTGATTAATAAAGTCTACGTTCGATCTGGCTTCCATTCTCCAACTTTTCAGTTTCTGAGAATTTTCAAATTTTCAAAATTTTGGTTAACACCCTACATTTTCGAAAAATTTCGCCATAACCTCCCCTGCACCGGGAGCCACGGGAAAATCCCGAAATTGCCATACAGGCCTTCTGATCTCAAAAAGAAAAAGAAAAAGCCAAGTGGCAAGCCAATCGGCTCATAAAATCATCATCACCCAAACAAAACAGTAAATTATGGTAAACATGTACCTATTTGTCGGGCAAACAAATTTTTATTCTTCAGCTCTAGCCTCCTTGCTATGACCTGTTCAATGTAAGTACATGTATATGTAAGCAAATGTGACGAATTTTCAATAATATTCAATATTTGATTCAATTAGGCTAAATGGTTCAAAATTATCAAACAAATAAACAATCAACACAAACATCAATCAATTAGTGGATTAACGTTTCAAATTCATAATTTTGATACATATACAGAAAATCATGTTTTTGATGCCAATGCACAATAGTGTGTTCTAGCTATATTAGTTTTGGTTCTCACACCAGTCTAATGGAAATATATAGATATCACACCTTCGAAACACGAACATAAATATTGATGATGCCGTGGTCATTATCAACATCATCTCCGAGCGACTAGAGTGTAATTCTATATCTATCTTATATATTAAAACTTTGAATATACGTTCATGACGCGTATATGCCAAATCTTTATATATTGGAATGTCCATATTCAAAATAAATAAATAATCAAATACGTTTAAAACGATTTAAATTTTAAAAATAAAATTGTTTTCATTTGAAAAATATACTCTTCACACTCGTTCTGGGATACTACTGATCCTATCTCTAACGAGTCATTCTAATTGGATATTACTAATCCAATATCTGATGAATTCTTTCGTATGGTTCTAATGTGTCTTGTTCTCGAGCTCTGTAAACCAAAGCTTTGATACCAAATGTGACGGCATGGAATTTCGCTCGATCCGAATCCTGGTCATACGGACCCCGATTTTCGAACTTGGAATTTTCTGAACTTGGGATTTTCTGAAAACTTTGACGGGCCATATCCTGGTCATACGTACCCCGATTTTCGAAAACCCGGACTCTATTTCGCGTATTTTTCCGAGACAAACGCAATGGCGTAGCCCGTTTCCCTTGATTTTGATATTAACTCTTAATTCTGCCTTAATTTGCAAATCTTAGTGTTACAGAATTTCGGGGTGTTACACCGGTCCTCACATACAGCTTTGAGGATTGGCAATTCCTGAACACACGTTTCCCGGTCCTATAGGACCTAATACCGAGGCCTCGAAAATTCCATCATCCACATAAGTAAAATACCAGTGCTGGTAGGTCCCTGACGTCACTCTAGCTAGAAAGAAATGTGCTGATCTCCCTGCTTTCCCTTCTCCCCTTTTAGACTCTACCGGGTTGTGAGGCTCGCGAAGTAACGTCATAACCACAAGGCCTGCTTTTCAACAAAGCCTTGATCATCTTCATCTTAGCGTGCAACATTGTCAATCTATACCGTACCATTGATCATCCATCAATATATAAACGGGAGTTAAGTAAAGAATAAATTCTCCACCACTAATCATTTATATATAGACAGAAAATCAATAACGTGATATTTAACGGAGTACGATGTCGGACACACAATCCATTTATAACTTATGCTCCGGGTCCGAGCGAAAGCCAAATCCGTGCAAATCAACACTACATCCAGACGGCCACCACTGTAGCCCCTTCAAGGTAGCTACTCCAATCATGGGCATCAGCCGTCGTCGTCCATTCGATGTGAAGATCGTCGGTCTTCTATCGTTGTCTTCAAATCTTGAATTTTAAATGTTGTTTAAATTATTTGGAATGAGATAGACTCGGACTTCCCAAATAATTCACGCGTATATATATAAGTTGGAAACAATTTCATATCGTTTCATTTTAATCTTTATATATAATTATATATAATTCCTTCATCCATTTCATTTTACTAAGTTTTACTAACAAAAAATCTTCTTATTTACATCCAATATTTATATATATCATCACACACAACAATGTTTTCTTTTATTATTTTTCAATTTTTCATATATATCCTATACACACAATGTATATTTTGCGTATCATTCCAATTACAACCAAAATTAGGAATTTTTGTGTTTCATTCCCATTACAACCAACATGCATATTTTGGTGTCAACTTCATTTCTATACAAATATATTTTTGTTTGTTTAATTTCAATATAACAAAAATAATGATTTTGCTATTCTTTTAAATGCCAAACAAAAATAATAATTCTTATCTCTTTCAATGCAAAACCAAAATGATCTTGACTTTTTATAATGGCAATGTAAATTCTATTCTTAGGTGACATCATAAAAATGTAATTTTAATTTACAATGTAATATCATACTTTAATTACATAATAAAAATGTAATTCTAATTTACAGGGCAAATTCTCATTTATAGTTACATATAAAAATGTAAATTTTGTTTACATAGAAAATTCTCATTTATAGTTACATATAAAAATGAAAATTTTTGTTTACATAGAAAATTCCCATTCATAGTTACAAATAAAAATATAATTTTTGTTCATTGGCGAAATTTCATATCATAGTTACAAATAAAAATATAATTTTTATTTTCATCGCCGATTGCATATCATAGTTTCAAATAAAAATGTAATTTTTATTTGCATAGCAAATATTATAACTTTAGTTCAAATAAAAATGTAATTTTTATTTGCAATGCAAGTTCTCATTCTAAGTTACATAATAAAAATGTAATCTTTATTATCAATGCACATTCCTACTTTTGTTTACATATAAAAATGTAAATTTTATTTACAATGCAAGTTCATACTTTTGTTTACTTCATAAAAATGTAAATTTCATTCTAACGCATATTCTTGTCATTCATTACATTTGTCAAAATGAAACTTTCGTCATCCTTATATTTTTATCTTTCTTTTACGCTAGACAAAATGAGTATTTTGTCATTCCTAATTTTTTTCTTTCTTTTATATTTGACAAAAGGAAAATTTTGTCATTCTTTTATATTTGATAAACCTGAATATTATTATCTTATTGCCTACTTGTTATTATTTTGAATAATGAACAGTTCCTTGTTTTCCAAAATTACATAAAAATGAAACTTTTAATGTCATTTTGTTCTTTTTCTCAAATAATGATCATTTTTGTATTTTCTTCCTTTAAAAAAAATATAAGTTTTATTTCATGTCAAATTCCTTACTTGTTATTACATTACAAAAATGTAAATCTTAATTTCTAGTGACCTTTACTTTATATTTACATTATAAATCCTACTTTTATATTCAAAGTGAATCCTACTTCTATTTACATTATAAAAATGTAATCTTTAATTTACATGCAAACTCTACTTTATATTTACATGTAAAATAATGTCATTTTACCTACGGGGAAAAAAATCCTACTTTATTTACATTTAAAATAATGTACGTTTACATACAATGACAATTCCTATTTCACTTACTTTAAAATAATTCCTATTTCACTTACATTAAAGTAATTCCTATTTCACTTACATTAAAATAATTCCTATTTAACTTACATTAAAGTAATTCCTATTTCACTTACACTAAAATAATGTTAATTTACATATGGTGTGAATTCATACATACATTACATTTAAAATAATGTAATATTTTACATACGATGTAAATTCATGTTTTGATTACAAAAAAATGTAATTTTTATCATACGGTGAAATTTCACATTATAATCACATAAAAAAATGTCATCTTTATTTCATCGTTCTTATTTACATTAAAATAACATATAAAAATGCCATCTTTATTTCATCGTTCTTATTTACATTAAAATAACATATAAAAATGTAAAAATGTCATCTTTATTTCATCGTTCTTATTTACATTAAAATAACATATACAAATATCGTCTTTATTTCATCGTTCTTATTTACATTAAAATAACATATAAAAATGTCATCTTTATTTCATCGTTCTTATTTACATTAAAATAACATATAAAAATGTCATCTTTATTTCATCATTCTTATTTACATTAAAATAACATATAAAAATAACTGAAAAAAAGTTCATTACATATGTTAAATACATGACAGTGAAAAATGTTCATTACGTATTTTAAAGGACCATGAATGATAATGTTCATTCCATTTATTTCAAAGAAAATGACAATAAACATGTTCTTTTTTTTATATATATATGAATGAAAATATTATATCCAACAAAATGAATGAAAATATTATATTTGTCTTATTTTTTACTTTCAAAAATAATGTCTTTCCTTTTTTTCAAAAATAATGTCTTTTTCTTTCTAACGAAAATGATATCTTTTAATTTTATAATAAAAAGGGTGACATCTTTATTTAACAAACAAAGGTGAAATCTTTTTAATTAAAAAGAAGGGTAAAATTTTTTATAATAAACAAACCTACAATCTTTTTATGATAAGGTAAAATTACAATCTTTCTTTTTAAAACAATGTTACAATCTTTCATTATATACAACAAAGTTTCAAACTTTATTATACATAACAAAGTTATCAATTTTTTTTAGTTTATATAAAACAAAGTTGAATCCTTTATACATTGATTCAGAAATAGAGTTCAGATCTACAACTTTACTCACAATCACCACATACAATCAATTTTAAATTTCTAATCTATGAACCAAAGGGGAATCACATACAATCATTCACTAACAATAACAAGTAAATCTGAATTACAACCATCACAGAACAATCAACATGGAAATAATAATCTACGCAGTAACAACATGAATTTCATATAATATAACTATAGATTATGTAGTGAATTAAATAAATAAATAAGTAATCATATTTTTTTAAAATAGAATTCTCACCTCGCTTTAAGCAAATAAAAAGAAATCCAAATGAATTCAGAAATCTATCCAATCTCTTCCAACACGTTCTATTTGTTGTCACTGCTCTCTCAGATCTTTTTTTTTAATCTCAGATTTGTTTAAATCTTTGAATCAACATAACTCGAGCTACAGTGAGTTTCAGATCGAGCAACTTATATGGAATTGTAGAGGAGGCCGTGGGCTTTAAAAAGATCAAAAGAAGTATATGTTTATTTTTTGTGGATGTGGAGCTAAGGAGGAGAGAAGGTGGATGAGTTTAGGCGGCCATGGGTTTGAGGAGCGGTTTGTTGGAGACTGGAGAGTGAAGTGAGAGGAAACGGTCAAAATAAATAAAGTAGCAAATATCTAAATAGTGGTTTTCTAATTTAAGGAAAAAGGCAATTAATGGAAAAGAATAAATGTAGAGGGGGTGGAAAGAAAGGAGGTGTTTGAGGAAAGTAGGAAAAGAATAAATTGATAACATAAAGGAAAGAAATGCATGCTCATTTATTGACTTAACAATCAATTCAGATTTAGAATTTTCAAATTTCAACACAATGTTATATTGAGTTACACATACATTCCAATCTAATCTCATTGACATCAATTCGCTTACATAACTTATATTATTTTTACTTCATTATAATGACAATAAATGCAATAATAGAATCCAATTTTTATTTCTTTTAAATAAAACATGATGACAAAATCAAATCTTTTTTATTCAAAAATTTTGACACTAAAATATGATTATATTTCATATAATTACATTATGCTAATTTTATTTTCATCTTTCATAAAATTACATACGACAACAAATAATTTAGTGTCAATATATAGTGTAAATTTCCACATCGTATTTCAAAACATGAAGATAAAAATCATATTATGGTGTCAACACATGATTGCAATTCCATATTATACATAATTGTTTACCCTTTTTCACTAGATTTCCATGTTTAATCACAGCAGGGATAAATTAATATCTTGTTTCTTAATATATTCGAATATTTTTGCGTTTCTTTTCATTTAAATCAACACTTATTGATCATAAAGCCTGCAAATGTAGCATTATCAATTTTGTTCAAATTTCAAAAGTAAATATAAATGAGAGAGAGAGACTTGTAAGTGCATGCATTAAAATGTATCATATGTTTTATTAATTTGGCTTAAAAGGTTGGAAAACAAAAAGGTAAAAAGAGGCAACCATGTTTTAAAATGTGGAAGAGATAAATGAATGCATGGACATTTATGTAAAATTTAAGAATGGATTTGAATAATAATATAAATCATGTTAATACACAATTAAGACTTACAATAACAACAATTTAGTCCTCATTGCTAAATTTTCCTTACGCATGTGTATAAACGATTTTAATTGATTTGTTTCATTATTAAACAATTGCATATTTTAGATTCCAAATAAATACATTCTAATATAGATTTATTGTTTAATCCTCATTTGTGGTATTGTGTCAATCCAATTTCACAAAAATGTAAACTTTGTGTGTCATGAATATTTTGTTTTGTAAACTTTTAATGCAACAAAAATAATACCTTTTATTTCAAAACCTTTTAATGTAAATGAAATAGTACATTTCAATTCATGTAAACAAAATGAAACTTTTGTTTATAAACTTTTTAATTAAAACACAAATGACAACAAAAAGTGTTCTACTTATTGTTAATCCTTTTGATTTTAAACAAATGTCAATAAAGATGATGTCTTTATACTGTAATCTTGATATATAAAAAAATGAATTCTCTTTTAAATGCCCAAAACCCATTAAATTAATTAAAAATAATATTTAAATTTAGTCCTAAAATTCCGGGTTGTTACATACACTGAAAGTTGATCCCTCTTACTAATCATAGTGATAATAATAATGGTAGTTTTGTGTACCCCTAGCTGTTGTCATAGGTGCTGCCTGCTCCTATCTCCACTAGTTGTACCCACTACCCTCTCCATTCGATCGTCTCCCTAACTCGTATATACCCGTGCTGGTCCAACAGTGGGGTGTATCACTCCCTAAAGTGGCAACCCGATACTACTAAAGATGGACGGCTTATATCTACACGATGCAACAACGTCTTACCTACCAACCCGGGCCCACGCACGCACATGACTCCGTTGGACTTGCGTTGCCAACGCTAACCCGTTTTGACCTCTTATAATCATGCCTAGTAAGCGTGTCCCGTCCTCGACTTAGCCCGAGCTCACAAAGATACTTAATGGGTTACTGGTTTGAAAAGAGTCCCCATACTTGACACAAGCTTCCCATCTACGCTTGGTCCCCACTAGGATTTCCCACTTAACCCCTTCTTATTCATGAGTTCTTACATGTTTCAACTTGGTTAAGTGTTTCTAATTATATTTCACATGTCACCCATGTCACCTACTTAACCCCATGTCCCACTACATGTCCTATCTTGGTTAAGTGTTCTTTAATTCATTATGACCGCAATCTTGCAAGACCTCCAACATTAGATTACTGTTTTGCAGTTGCTAGATTTGTCGGGGGGGTCCGGGCAGGCTTATATCGCAAACCAAATCTAACCTCGTGTCTTTGCATTATTACACATTTAGTTTCTGCCTTTGACCTCTCACATTAGACTGCCATTTGCGGTGGCTGGATTTGCCGGGCGGGTACAGACAATTTTATACCGCAACCAAGTCTAACCTCGTGTCTTAGGCGTTTATATTACTTTTTATTATTCAAACCCAATTTGAGTTAATATCCCTATTCTAATTTCCAATTCAATCTATGTTATAATTATTGCCCAAATTATGTCGATAATTCCAAGCGTACAAATTATACCTATTTATAGCCTAAATCAATTACAAGGTTACAAACCAAATTATGCCTATTTCATAATATTCAAAATTTTCCCAACGTTCCCACGTCATTCATTCGTATAATTCACATAATATGTTAGGCTAGCAATTAGCCTAACTCATAAAAAGGAAAAGCATCAAAACTCGCATAACATATAAAATGGATCTAACTAGCATATGAAAATAAACTAGCATAAATCATAAATTTGCGTAGGTCTAGATAACAATAACTTGCAGAGATGTAATTATAAATTTGCATAGATCTAAATGAACATAACTTGCATAGATCTAATTATAAACTTGCATAGATCTAATTATGAACTTGCATAGATCTAATTATGAACATAACTTGCATAGATCTAATTATAAACTTGCATAGATCTAAATAAACATAACTTGCATAGATCTAATTATGAACTTGCATAGATCTAAATGAACATAACATGCATAGATCTAATTATAAACTTGCATAGAAATAAACTTGCATATACAAAGACTTGCATAGACATAAACTTGCATATATCAACAAAAAAGATCTAATAGCATATGATAACAGACATATTCATACAATCCAGTTCACCAAATTATCATAATTATTTTAGTTAAATATCTTGTGAAAGTAACTGTACTCACAGTGGTAGAAGAAAGAATATAGATCTGATTTAAGCATTTGTTGTTATTCTAGAATCGTTCCCCTTTTTCACAATTCCTATGCTTTGATCCGTTGAAGAAGAGAAACTAGTTTAGTTTAGGATGCAACAACATGTAGGCTTATGAATGAATTTAGTTTTAGATTAGGGTTAGATTAGATGTGCTTATATAGATGTATTAGATTAGTTAGAGCCTTTAGATTAGTCTAGGTTTCGTCTAAACCCTTCAAACCAAAAAGACACATCATCAGGCCAATTAGAACAAGCCACATAAGCCCTAAAACAATCAAAAACATCACCGGAACACCCAGAGCACGTCGGCCACATCTGGGCCGAAAGGGGTCGACTCCCCTATAGGGGGGTCGACACCTATGTCGACAACCCTATAGGGGGGTCGACACCTGTGTCAACCCCTCCTTGGGGGGTCGACACCTCTATGCGGGAAATTTCCCGCTCAGCCCGCTTCTGCTGTTTTGAATTTCGAACTGGATTTATATTATTAATTATTATTTTAATTTAATTTATGTTTAAACTTGAAATCTTCTAAGCTCCATAACTTCTTCATACAGAGCCCGATTTACGCAAACTCGGACTCTGTCCCAAGCAGAATTCCGAGGCCAAAGCAATGGCGCAACCCATTTCACTTAATTTTTCTTCTAAAAATTAAGTGTTCTTAAATTTGTTAATTTTAATACTTTAAAATTATGGGGTATTACATTCTCCCCTCCTTAAAGGATTTCGTCCCCAAAATCTTCAAGTTAAGAAGAATGTGTCCTACCATCCAATCATCCATCTACTCATCCATCATCCACAAGCATCCATTGTCCTTAAAAGATTTCTATTGCTTTTCATGAACATATGCAACGTGTGTGTATGCAAAATCAGGTGATCTACTTATTCAGTCGTCCTCTTCAATGCACGTCATGATAGTGCCATGCGTCCATTATGTATGCAAAAGAATCCTAATGATACATATTATTTCTACATGTGTGCACAATCATTCATCTAAATGCATCATCCATATGGTAACACAATCAATATACATCCATTAATTTAAATATGTACACTTATTCATATGCAATATGAAAGTGATTGAGCCGATCTTGTGCCTAATGTGTGTGTAAATGCATCCACGAGCAACCACTAGCAAACACTTGCATCCACTTGCATCCACCAAACATAACATGTCTCAAACACATGTTTACAACCATAGGATTTTCCTACCTAAAGGTCGAAGATGTAATCGAGATGACATACTAAACAATACAACAAGTATAAACAAAGCGGTAGAAAAAGGAGAAGTTAAAAACATACCCTCAAAAAGGAAAGGGTACAGCGTACGCATCTTGTCTTTCGTCTCCCAAGTCGCGTCTCCCTGATCATCTCCCCATTGGACTTTAACCAACTTAACCTCTCGGTTGCGTAACCTCTTGACCTCCGATCCAAGAATGCATGTAGGAGCTCGTCTAATCGTGGAATCTCGCTCTACTTCCACAACTCTTAGCACGCTCGGCTTTACCACCTCTGCGGTATCATGTAAACACTTCCGCAAGTGCAACACGTGAAATACGTCATGAACACCACTAAGCTTCTCGGGAAAATTCGCTCTGTACGCCATCTGTCCAATTCGCACTGTAATGGGGAATGCCCCCACAAACCTTGGTGCCAATTTCCCTACAGATCCAAAACGGACTACATTCCTCAACGGTGACACCTTTATAAAAACCATGTCCCCAACGTCGAACTCAAGATCGGTTCGTATCTTATCAGCGTATGCCTTTTGCTGGTCCTGTGCCATCTTCATTCGTCTTCGAATCAAGTTTATCTTCTCTGAAGTCTCTCTAACCATATCAGGTCCAAGCAAAATCTTCTCTGTAGATTCCCACCAACAAGTAGGTGATCGGCAAGGCCATCAATATAGAGCCTCAAAAGGTGCTATGCCGATGCCGGTCTAATAGCTGTTGTTTTAGGCGAACTCTACTAATAGAAGATGTTCCTTCCATGTCCCCCCAAAATCCAAGATACATAACCTCAAAAGGTCTTCAAGAATCTGATTCACTCTTTCTGCTTGGCCGTCTGTCTGTGGGTGATAAGCGGTGCTCAAACACAATTACGTTCCCACCGCCTCTTGATAGCTCTTCCAAAACTCGCTAGTGAAAATGGGATCTCGATCGCTTACAATACTAGAAGGAATGCCGTGGAGAAGAACTATCTCTCGAAGATAAAAAGATGCCAACCATGCCGCGATTCTTTTACTTTTAACGGGAATGAAATGGGCGCTCTTGGTAAGTCTATCTACTACTAGCCATATCCCTATATTACCCTTCCTAGACCTCGGCAACCCATCGACAAAATCTATGGAAACACTTTCCCACTTCCACTGTGGAACCTATAAAGTGTGAAGCAAACCAACAGGCTTCTTTTGCTCCACCTTGACTTGCTGGCATACTAAGCATTAGAAACGAAATCAGCCACATCCTTCTTCATTCCGGCCCAAAAGAGAACTCGCTTCATGTCCCTATAGATCTTGTCACCACCGGGATGTATGGTCATCTTAGAACGATGTGCGTCTTCAAGAATCGTCCTCCTCAAGCTCTCATCTCGGGATACGCAAACTCTTCCATCCCAACGCAACCAACCTTTGTCATCTATATTATACCTACTAAGATAGCTCGAAGACTCTCCTCTTATGAGCTTATCACCTATCTCAACCAACTATGGGTCATCTCAATGTGCCTCCCCAACCCGACCTAAAAGCGTAGGTCGCACCTCTGGTGATACCAACAAACCGGGTACATAATCGATAGAGGATCTAAAGCCAAAGGTAAATATGTACTCCAAACTCTTCCACTCTACAAACAAAGGACTCAAAGTCAAACTCTTTCTACTCAAGGCATCAGCTACAATGTTACTTTTGCCAGGGGTATATGCAATCTCAAAGTCGTAGGATGCTAAAAACTCCATCCACCTCTATTGCATTAAGTTTAGATCTTTCTGAGAGAACAAATACTTTAGTGACTTATGGTCTGTATACAACTCAAACTTCTCACCAAGGAGATAATGGCGCCAATACTTAAGTGCAAAAACTATAGTGGTTAATTCCAAGTCGTGGGTAGGGTAATTCTTCTCATGGACTTTCAACTGTCTTCTACCATGGCATATCACCCTTCCCTCTTGCATTAAAACTGCGCCAAGCCCTATCTCGCAAGCATCGGTGTACACTGTGAATGGCTCACTCCCATCTAGCAAAACTAAAACTGGAGCTATCGTCAAAGCCCTCTTTAAACATTGGAAAGCATCGTCATGGTCAACATCTCAAGAAAAAGTCAAGTTCTTCTTCGTCAATCGTGTAAGTGGGGCTGATATCTTCGTGAAATCCTTAATGAACTTCCAATAGTAGCCCGCCAACCCAAGAAAATTTCTTACTTCCGTTGCATTTCTAGGAATCTTCCAATCTTGGATTGCCACCACCTTCCCGGGATACACTGCCATCCCTTCCTTAAAGACCACGTGTTTTAAGAACCTCACTTCTTTCCTCCAAATATGACATTTGGAGAACTTAGCTTTGAGTTGATGTGTTGGAAGGGTCTCTAAGACTTCCCTAAGATGTAGGGCATGCTCTTCTTCGCTTCTAGAGAAAATCAAGATATCGCCCGTAAAGACTACCACGAACATGTTTAGAAACTCCCTAAACACCCTACTCATCAATTCTACAAAATATGCGGGTGCATTCGTCAAACCAAAAGGCATGACGAGCCACTTAAAGAAACCGTTGGGAGTTCTAAATGTAGTATTATCTATGCTATCCTCAGCCACCCTTAGTGTAACACCCCACATTCGTTAGTATCACTCACAAAGGGAATGCACTAAGTTCTGTGGAGCATTTAAGGTAAAAGATGCAGATAAATTACAAGACAGGCAAATTTAAAATAGCGGGAAAATAAATCTTTACTTTATTGATAAATAGTTTGTACAACAATTGTTTCCAATATCAGAGTATCATCTGTCTTACAAAGTAAAGAAGCATAAAAATACATTTATATTCCCCAATGTAGCATAAGCCAGCCATAACAGCAGATAAAGAGAATCCAAAGCACTTTGTCAAAGAATCTTCGAGCTTGGGAAGAGTGACGGTCCAATCTAACCTGAGCTATTCCTTCCCTGACTACCTGGGGGGAAGAAACGGAAGAACAGAAGACGAAAGGAAAATGGGTCAGACATAAGTCTGGTAAGTCTAGCTCTATTTCTTGTATGGAAATAATAAAAAGATCATGACTTGCATAAAGTGAGAACAGGGCGGATGTCAGAATAATAGTCTAACTTAGAACTAGATAAGGTACCTTAAACCGAATATCCTTTCGTACCCCATTTTAAATCTCTATCTCTGAACCTACTAATTCTTATATAAACTGGCACCCTGTGATTGGGGTGAAGTGATCCCTTTTTGTGTAACACCCCTAAGTCCCACATCGTGGAAGCCTGTGTGAAGTGGGTACTTATATAGTAGATCCCATCTCTTACTAACGCCGAGGCCTAGTGATGAAAAACCCTACACCTGAGACGTGGCATAGTAGGGACAATATCGGTGTTAGTAGGGAGGTTGGCTCAGCCTGTGTGGCAACGCCATGCGTTGGCGGAGCTCGAAACCTGCCGAGGCCTTTTGAGGAACAAAACCCCACACCTATACGGTGGCTAAGTTGGGGACAATATCTTGCGTGAATGGAGGTGCGGGCTATTACAGTGGTATCAGAGCCAATACTCAGCCGGAATTGTGGCTCCTGTGTGGACCGCAGCGCCTGAGTGAGGTGTTTGTGAGCCAACGGGGACGTTGGGCTCTGTAGGAGGGGAGAATGTAACAACCCTAAGTCCCACATCATGGAAGCCTGTGTGAAGTGGGTACTTATATAGTAGATCCCATCTCTTACTAACACCGAGGCCTAGTGATGGAAAACCCTACACATGAGAGGTGGCAAAAGTAGGGACAATATCGGTGTTAGTAGGGAGGCTGGCTCAGCCTGTGTGGCAACGCCATGTGTTGGCGGAGCTCGAAACTTGCCGAGGCCTTTTGAGGAACAAAACCCCACACCTATACGGTGGCTAAGTTGGGGACAATATCTTGCGTGAACGGAGGTGCGGGCTGTTACATTTTGCTACCTGTCGAATGATGCCCTCTAGTCTAGGACACACTACCTAGAGTTGTATATGTTCCTAGACTTTCCCCACATATGTATCGCGAATCGTTATCGCTTGTCTAGATGCACATGTCCTGTAATGTGCGGCCCGAGTTCCGTGGCAGGGCTACTCTAGAAACACGGAACTCGGTCGGGAGCTTTCTGATATCTGCCGATGCAGATGCTAAGGTCTGTTTTTCTACCAGTGGTTATGGTCCCACGTGACCCCTCCCTCAACTAATGAAAGGCAATCCAAGAAAATCAAGCGCGAGAACTGTACTTTTTCCACCTATGCCCTACTTTCCTATTGGCTAGCCTCACCCATAACTAGATAGCATGTATATGGTCTGTTGGGAGTTCTCTGCCTTTCCTCCGCGTACTATGATTGGCTAAAGATGGTAGGTAGACGACGAGTCGCTATCACAAGGCTACTGGTCTCGCCGAATCACGCTGGTCCATCCTAGTCTTTAGGTTGCCTTGTATTGCAACTAAGGCATACTCTCGGTTATTCTAACGCAGACCTTAACCTATGTGAGCCCAGGAGGATCATCCGCCACCTCACAGAGGGATACCAAGAGTACCCTCACGTCCCCTCAAAGCCTCGGGCTTCGTAACCCAATTCGTTGGATCCTTCTTTAAAATCAGATGGACGTTCGCTCCTTCTCGTGTTATACTAAAAATTACTACTTAGTTTTCCAAACTAAGGTTTACCACTTAGTTTCCTGAATCGTTGTTATCTTAACTAAGGTTTACTACTTAGCTCCTTTCCAACTAAGGTTTACTACTTAGTTCTTTTCCTCGTCCAGTTGGATTGGTTAAGTGTCATTAGTCAGTTCAAGCTAACTTAACCCATCCATTTGTCATGTTAAACTGGTTAAGTGTTATCGGTAATTCGTGTTAACTTAACCCTACCACAAACCAGGCTATATTGGTTACGTCTATCTTATTTTCATGTGAATATTTAGTTGGAGACCTAGGGTCTTTTTATAGAGTTGCAAGTTAATTTGAGCCGTCGATGAAGCTAGGTTAAACCATAGCCGTCCATTCTAAAGAGAAGCCAATTATGTTCACAATTACTTTCTTAATCAACATTTACCATTATTTGTCAATCCATATAAATACGTACACATTAGATACATCTCCCCTTTACACATTTATTATTATTTTTGCATGCATATTAGATACATCTCCCCTTTACACGTTTATTATTATTTTTGCATGCACATTAGATACTTCTCCCCTTTACACGTTTATTATTATTTTTGCATGCACATTAGATACATCTCCCCTTTACACGTTTATTATTATTTTTGCATGCACATTAGATACATCTCCCCTTTACACGTTTATTATTATTATTGAATTAGCAACTTTAGTGTTAACAGAAATACAGGGTGTTACATTTTCTCCTCCTTAAAGGATTTCGTCCCCGAAATCTTCAAGTCTAGGAGAACATATATCCTACCATCCAAATGTCCATCTACTCAACCATCAAACAAGAGC
The DNA here is from genome assembly GCA_030737875.1 of Allium sativum. NCBI lineage: Eukaryota > Viridiplantae > Streptophyta > Magnoliopsida > Asparagales > Amaryllidaceae > Allium > Allium sativum. Next base: position 152,067,356 of record CM060924.1, on the reverse strand, counting down.
GTCCACTGTTCTTAAAAGACTTCTAATGCTTCATGATCATATGCAAGGTGTGTGTAAATGTCCTTATCTAATGCAAAATCAGGCAGTCTACTGATTCAGTTGACCTCCTGAATGCAAATTATGTAAGTGTCATGAATCCATTATGTATGCAATCTTTCTTCCTATTCACAATTCTACATGAGTGTGCAATCATTCATATAAATGCAACATTCATATGACAACATATCAATTTCAGTACATAAACAGATGCATATTTGTAAATGCTATATGAAAGTAACTGAGTCGTTTTAGCGCCTATGATATGTATATGCATCCACGAGCAACCACTTGCAATCATCAACCATAACATGTTTCAAATACATGTTTTCATCCAAAAGGATTTCTACCTAAGGATCGAAGATACGACCTAGAGGATATAACTAAAATGCTAGGAACAAGTATACCCAACACTCCAAGAAAAGAGATTAAGGGTATATCCTTAAGAAAAGAGTAGGGCATGTGTGTCTTATCTTCAATTCCCCCATATCGCGCCTTCTTGGGGTTTACTCCCCTATACCCTAAATAATTTAACTTCACTATTGCAAAGTTTCTTGACCTTAATTATATGCCATATTATACCATAGAAAAGCTACTTCTTACTGCCTTAGGTTTTATAATTCCTTCCTCCTTCCTGAGCTAAGTCCATATCCATGAATTCTTCATCCTTGGGTTGTGCTCCTTAACAAAACTCCTTATCCTCATTGTGTAATCATGTTGGAAATCTCGGGAAACCGCTTCCATCGTACAGAAAACCCTTCAAAGCATGAAAGAAAACTAGCTGCATGTGAAACTATTATGGCTACAGATGGAAGTCGGGCACTACTTCGCCCTTCGACGAGGTTACGTCCCATAAAGCCAGGAGCCCCCAGAGACTCAAGAAAGAAGGAAATAAGGATTGAAACAGAGAATCAAAAGATAGTGCATATGGCTTTGGGGAATATGCCAAAAACTTTTCTTTTTGAAAATGCTTCTTTTAAAACCGTCTTGAAAGTAATTTTTCAAATCTTTTATCCGATCCGGTAACCTTCAGCTCTGATACCACATGTAACACCCCACATCCGTTAGTGTCACTCACAAAGGGTATGCACTAAGTTTTGTGGATCATTTAAGGTAAAAGATGCAGATAAATTACAAGACAGGCAAATTTAAAACAGCGGGAAAATAAAACTTTACTTTATTGATAAATAGTTTGTACAACAATTGTTTCCAATATCAGAGTATCATCTGTCTTACAAAGTAAAGAAGCATAAAAATACATTTATATTCCCCAATGTAGCATAAGACAGCCATAGTAGCAGATAAAGAGAATCCAAAGCACTTTGTCAAAGAATCTTCGAGCTTGGGAAGAGTGACGGTCCAATCTAACCTGAGCTATTCCCTCCCTGACTACCTAGGGGGGAGAAACGGAAGAACAGAAGACGAAAGGAAAATGGGTCAGTGTAACACCCTGTGTATTCTATAACAGTGAAATTCACAAATTAAAGTATAATTAATTTCAAAGCAAAGAATTAAGAGAAACGGGATATGCCATTGCGTTCGACTCGGAATTCTGCTTGGGATAGAGTCCGAGTTTGCGTAAAACGGACTCCGTATGAGGAAGATATGGCCTCCAGAAGTTTCAGAATTCATTTTAAAACTCAAACAGACCAAAATAGCTTAGAAAACAAATTTAAATTTCAAAAATCGGGCCGGATTAGCCAGGGCGGGAATTTTCCCACCCAAGATACCCATGTCGACTGGATAGTCGACCTGGGCTACCCAGGTCGACTGGGTAGTCGACCTGGGGCACCCAGGTCGACTACATAGTCGACCTGGGGGTCGACCAAGGGGTCGACCTAGCCCCTGAGCCAGGTCGAACCTAGCCCCCCCGGCTGGCCTGGTCTGTGTTTGGTCGGTTTTCTGAGCCTTGCCTTGTCACTAGGGCTGGGTGTCAGCTCCTGGTTGGTCTCTCCTTCAAACGAACGGCTATTATTAAACCAAGCTCCATCGACGGTCCTAATCAACTCAAAAACTCTATAAAAAGGACCTAAGACTCACCCTAATTCATACAAACAAAAATGGAGACGAGACTGTCATGCTGCTGAGGAAAGACTAGGAATAGCCGTCAGAAATTGAGAGACATTTAGGAGACAATTCAAAAGCTTAAAGCAACGTCAATTAAATCAAAACAACGCCTACAACAAAGGATAGCTTCTCCAAATTCAGAATTCAGATTCCTGAATTGAAGATTCGTCATACGTTGTAAGTATAGTGCTATTCCGATGTGAATAAATAATTGTGTTTTGATTTGTGTAAAGTGAGAAATGGAATTGTATAATAATCTATATTTGTATGTTGCTTTGATTCTAAACGAGTTGGAAATGTTGTGGTATGCGATTGGGTATTTGCAAGTATGTGATTTATGTTGGAAGATAACAACCAAATGTTGTGATATTTTATTTGGGATTCATACAAGTATATGATTCACTATTATGCCAATATGATGTACATACTTTTATGACCACTTTTAGTGTAATTGAATTCAACTAGGTACTATAGTTTATATGAATCTCTGTTGGAATTGGTATCGTGATTCAAGTATAAAATCATAATTTTGTATTAGAGGCAAAAGTAAGCACCTTTATGAACATGACTAAACTATGTTTGGTGTTATTCCTAGTTGAAACCATGTTTTAGGCCTATGTTGTTATAAAAAGAATCATAAGGGTGATATATGTAACACATAAATTAAGTTAGATGCACATTCCAATTGCAAGTTTACATGAATAGATTAAAAACCATGATTCATGTTTAGGTATGTTTATGCTATGATCATATGAATAGAATGATTCATGTTTAAGTATGTTTATGCCATGATTATATGCTATTACCATGCAAGTTCACATATGCCTAATTCATGTTAATTAGATCGTTATGTTGCAAGTTCATGCGTTCACACTCCCCTTTTTATGTCACATAGAATATATAAACACCATGTTATAAGCCTCCCCTTTTCATGTGGCTAAGTTGGGTTTAAATGTTAAACCCAGCATATGTTATATTTTGGTGAACGTATAAAATGGGGGTAATGACGATGGGGTTAAAACATAGAACATATGTGTGGCATGTTTGACGCATGCCAACAACCTTGAAAAACAGATAAGTGGTATAAATTAATCTTACCCAATAAAGATGAATTTGAATAATGGGCCACAAATATTTACATATAAAAAGGAAAGAGACAAAATATGTAAATGTAGAAAATACGATGTGTTTAACCCGAGGTTGGATTGAGTTGTGATGTAAACCTGCCCAGAACCGCCCAGCTGTCCAGTATTCACAACAATACCTATCCAATGTGGGTGGTTAAACACGGAGCCCAATAAGGACCCGAAGTTAGACTGAGTTATGGCGTAAGACTGCCCGGACCCAACCGGCAACAGGCAGCCACAACAATGCCTGTCTAATGTGAGAGGTCGAGGCTTTAATAAGACAATTAAGGCTGAGTCAGGATTGATAGGATTAAGTAAATTATATTAATAATTAATCAAAATGAAACATGCTAAACTATACAGACAGATTGGGGGTTAGGTTTACAAAACACTTAACCAACTTAGCATGTTGGCTAGAAATAGAAAACCTAGTAGCGGGGGGCCATTTTCAGCAGTAAACCTACAAGGTGTATCAGGATACCCTGAACTAGGCAGGGTGGGGCACGATTATTGGGCTAACTGTAAGAGGTCAAATCGACGGCGGTGGTGCAGCAGTGCAGGTTCTAACGGGGTGCGGGCGTGCACACACTCCGGCGCAGAAAAATAAGGCACTAGGCACCAGTAGCATACCTGTGCATTCTAGGATTGTGTCGGGCCGCCACCATGGGACTTGATACAACCCATGGTGGGACCAACATAGGTAACTACAACATCGGGGGCCGTAAGACACATGTAACTATGCGAGTAGGAGCCGATCATTAGAAACGAATCACTTCACCCTGATTATGGGGTGCCTGTTGGGAACTAGTTTATATGGATGCAGAGATTAATATGGGGTATGATAGTATATTCGACTTTAGACAACTTAACTCAGTTTATGGTGCTTTCTCATTTCCAGTTTATACTTATCATACCCAGTTCTTTATTCATAGACTGAATAGTCCTAGACATACTCAGGCTTTATGTCGGACTCTACTTTTCTTTCGCCTTCTTTTCTTTCGTTCCCCCCCCCCCCCCCAGGTCCACAGGGAGGGAATACCGCAGCTTGACCAGTTTCCACATCCAGCTTGAAGAGAAAGAATGTATTGCTTGGATCTTTTTCGTTTTGGACTATGGCTTTGGACATCAATTGTGGGAGTTATGCAGTTTACTTATGTTTTTATGCTTCTTTAAATAATGTAATCAAGACAGTTATGTGGATGTTATGTTTTTGGAAGTATTGCAAGACAAATCATGACATGTTTTATGTAACACGCATTTTGTTGAATTAAAAATAGTTGTTGTTTTCCGCTGTTCAAAAATATGTGTATTTATATATGTCTTGTATATCTGTGACCTATACTTATAAACCTCCACCAAAATTAGGGCATTCCCTTTGAGAGTGACCTTAACGGAGGTGGGGTGTTTCACTTGGTATCGGAGCATAGGTTTACCAGATAAGATAAAAAGTTTTGAAAATTTATTTTCAAAAGAAAATTTAAAGAAGCATTTTTAAAGATAAAATATTATTTTATTTTAAAAAGGCATAGTCCCCCCCCCCCCAAGCCATAGGTATTATCTTTTATCCTTCGTTTTGAATCTATCCTTTTTGTTTCAGCATGTCCGAAGAACTTAACTTGCCAGAGGGTGTACCAATACCTGGTTGGTTTAGACGATTCTTAGAAGCAAGGGCCACTCAGCCAGGTCCTACCGTTCCTCCTCCCCCAGCTGCAGGAAATCATCCAGCTGCAGCAGCACCTCTTCCTCCACCTCCCCCGCGGGGAAATACTTTTGCTAAGATATGTAAAGATTTTAAAGCTATGGGAGGAAAGGACTTTCATGGAACCGAGTCATTCGTGGTAGCCAGGAATTGGCTGAAGGAAACCGAGGAACTATTCGTTATTTTTGAGGTAGAAGATAGGCAGAAGGTACAACTGGCAGTATGGCTACATAAAGGCGAGGCTTCCTACTGGTGGGAAGTCACTAATGCAGAAAGACTGGTGGAAACATGGGAGGACTTTAGGGCAAGGTTTGAGGCTAAATTTCTCTCAGAAGCTGAAAGGAGTCTTCAGTTGGAAAAATTCTTATTTCTTAAGCAAGGGAATATGACAGTCAAAGAGTATGTTAACCAGTTCGATCAGCTGGCTAGGTTCGGACTGGACGTAGTCAACACTCCACACAAGAAGGCTCTCCGCTTTGTCAAGGGGATAAATGAGAATTACACAGTTTGGCTATGACCCATATACCCATGGGAGCTACGTATGAAAGGTTGGTGCAGATGGCATTGCTGAACGAAGAGGATAAGGGCAAGATGGAGACAAAGGCAAAAAGCTCTCAATGGAAGAAAGAGGGTTTGCAGCCTAAGAAGACAGACTTTAAGAGGGGCGGGAAAGACAAAAAAGAGAAGAGGAAGTGTAATTTCTGTGGCAAAGTGGGGCACTTAGTGAAAGATTGCCGGAAAAAGAAGGCCAAGATGAATGGTGGGTGCTTTTCTTGCGGTGAGACAGGCCACCTGGCTAAGGATTGCCCAAAGAAGCGAGGGCAAGAGCAGAGGGCTGGATCCACCTCAGAGGCACAAGTTCATGCGCTAGAAGCGCCACCTCTGCAGCAGCGAGGTATAAATACTTCTGTAGAAAGTGTAGTTTATCTTTATGATCACCCGGTTCGCACTTTATTCAATTTTGGCGCATCACACTCCTTTATCTCATCTGCTTTAGTAGAATCTCTGCACCTTGAAACTAGAATGGTAGAGGACCCCACAATTGTTTCAAAAACAATTGGGGGCCCAGCTTATTTATCTATGATCTGTGTGGGATTGAAAATTTCTATTCTAAGCGTAGAATTTAAATGTAGTGCCTTTGTTTTGGGCTTTACGGGATATGGTTTAATTTTGGGCATGGATTGGCTATCCAGTAATGGGGCCATCCTTGATTGTGAGAAAAAGGTGGTTAGGCTTCTAACCCAACTCAGTAATACTCTGGAAATTACTTGTAATCCCTCATACGCGGTTATGCTTAGTTATCTTGAATCGCAAGATGCTTCTGTTGAGAGTTTGCAATCGGTTAGAGTGGTCCGGGAATATCCGGATGTCTTCGACGAGGTGAAGGGCTTGCCTCCAAAGCAGGAGATAGACTTCCGCATATATCTTGTAGATAATGCAAAGCCCTTTGCATTACCCGTTAGACACATGGCTCCACGGGAAAGGAAGGAGCTCAGTAAACAGATTAAAGAGCTTCTAGAAAAGGGGTTCATTAGAAGGAGCATTTCAGAATGGGGCGCTCCAGTGGTTTTCGCTACAAAGGCGGATTGTTCACTCCGTCTATGTGTTGACTATAGGGAGCTCAACAAACTAATGAAAAAGAATAGGCACCCTCTCCCCAGAATTGATGATCTGTTTGACCAGCTTGTAGGAGCGTCTGTTTTCTCCCAACTCGATTTAGCGACTGGGTTTCATCAGCTAAGGGTGGCTGAAGATAGTATCGATAAGACAACATTCAGAACCCCAGACGGCTTCTTTGAATGGCTTGTCATGCCTTTCAGCTTGACAAACGCACCCGCTTACTTCGTGGACTTAATGAGTAGGGTGTTCAGAGAATTCCTTAATAAGTTCGTAGTGGTCTTCGTAGACGATATCTTGATCTTCTCAAAGAGTGAAGAAGAGCATGCTCAGCACCTAAGGGCAATCAAGGAAACTCTGCGAGTCCATCAGCTAAAAGCCAAATTCTCCAAATGCCACTTTTGGAGAGAAGAAGTGAGGTTCCTTGGGCACATAGTATCCAAAGAAGGGTTAGCTGTAGACCCGGCTAAAGTAGTAGCAGTGCAGGACTGGAAGACACCAAAGAACGTAACAGAATTCCAAAGCTTTCTCGGGCTAGCAGGATTCTATCGGAAATTCATCAGAGACTTTGCAAAGATATCAGCTCTGCTCACAAAGCTGACCAAGAATAATCTAGTGTTCAATTGGGACTTGGATTGCGAGTTTGCTTTTCAACGACTAAAAAGGGCTCTTACAACAGCCCCAGTTTTGACGTTGCCAGATGGAAGCAAGATGTTCACAGTTTATATAGATGCATGTAGGATAGGGCTAGGCGCTGTCTTGATGCAAGAAGGGAGGGTAGTAGCTTATGGTGGAAGGCAGTTGAAAGTGCACAAAAAGAACTACCCGACCCACGATCTTGAGTTAGCTGCCATCGTCTTTGCACTCAAGTCTTGGCGACACTATCTCCTAGGTGAGAAGTTCGAACTTTACACTGACCATAAATCGTTGAAATATCTTTTCTCGTAGAAAGATCTTAACTTGAGGCAACAGAGATGGATGGAGTTTCTTACCTCATACGATTTCGAGATCTCCTACACTCCGGGCAAAGGCAACTTAGTGGCAGACGCGTTAAGCCGAAAGAAACTAACCCTAAGGCCGCTGTTTTTTGAAAGACAAAGCCTAGAGTTTATAGCCAGCTTTGACTTTAGGCCCTCCTCCGATTTTGTACCGGGCTTGCTACCATCTCTCGAAGTACGCCCGACTTTAGTGGACGCAATAGGGATAGCACAACGCAAAGACCCTCAGCTTGTAGAGACGATTGATAGGCTCATTAGGGGTGAGACTTCAAGTCACCTCAGCAGATACTCCAGCGATGACAAGGGTTGGCTAAGGCGAGACGGAAGACTATGCGTCCCACAGTCAAAGGATTTAGTAAAGAAGGTTCTCGAGGAAGCACATCACTCCAAGATGATGATACACCCAGGCGGGGATAAAATGTACAAGGACATAAAGAGGACTTTCTTTTGGAACGGCATGAAGAAGGACGTGGCAGATTTTGTTTCTAAGTGTATAGTGTGCCAACAATTTAAGGCGGAACAGAAAAAGCCTGGCGGTCTGCTCCATCCTCTAGAGGTCCCGCAGTGGAAGTGGGATAGTATTTCAATGGACTTCATTGATGGGCTGCCTAGGTCTAGAAGAGGCAACACTAGCATTTGGGTAATAATGGATAAGCTTACTAAAAGCGCCCACTTTTTACCTGTTAAAAGTAAAAGAACTGCCTCATCCCTAGCATCTCTTTACCTCAAGGAAATTGTTCGACTCCATGGAATACCATCCAACATTGTTATTGACCGAGAACCTATCTTCACAAGTGAGTTTTGGCGGAGTCTGCAAGAAGTGGTAGGCACACAGTTATGCTTGAGCACAGCCTATCATTCCCAAACCGACGGCCAGACAGAAAGGGTGAACAGAGTTTTGGAGGACCTTTTAAGACTGTGCATCCTTGACTTCGGGGGGATGTGGGAAGACCATCTTCCTTTGGTGGAATTTGCCTACAACAACAGCTACCAAGCAACCATCGGAATAGCACCCTTCGAAGCTTTATATGGAAGACCGTGCCGATCGCCCACTTGTTGGTGCGAGTCAACTGACAAGCTCATATTTGGACCGGATATGATCCGAGAGACTTCAGAAAAAGTAGACTTAATACGGAGAAGAATGAAGATAGCCCAAGACAGACAAAAATCCTACGCCGACAAGAGGAGGACCAACCTTGAATTTGAGGTTGGGGACAGAGTTTTTCTTAAGGTATCTCCGCTAAGGAACGTTGTTCGTTTTGGAACCACAGGAAAGCTAGCACCAAGGTTCGTAGGGCCATTTCCTATCATCGAGAAGATTGGGAAAATGGCCTATAGATTGGAGCTACCCGAGAAGTTGGCTGGAGTTCACAACGTTTTCCATGTTTTGCACCTCCGAAAATGTCTACATGAATCTGCTGAAGTGGTAGAGCCAAATATCCTAGAAGAAGCTAAAGTGGAACGCGAAGGAACCGTGAGGAAAGTTCCAACCCGCATATTAGGAACGGAAGTGAAGAAGCTACGCAACCGCGAAGTCAAGCTCGTCAAAGTTCAGTGGAGCGATGCCGAGGGAGATGCAACTTGGGAAACTGAAGCCAGATTACGCGCTGCCTACCCTTTTCTTTTCGAGGGTACATCTTTGATCTTTCTTTTTCCTTAAGTTGCGCTTTTATCTATCTTTTTAGGTATATCTCCTCGACCTTATCTTTTAGAAAGAAACCCTTTTGATGAAAACATGTAATTGAAACATGTTATGGATGATGGTTGCAAGTGGTTGCAAGTGATTGCTAGTGGTTGCTCGTGGTTGCATATACACACACAATCTAGGTTTTAGATCGACTCAATCACTTCATACTGCATATGCATAAATGTATTTATATTCGTATATGGTTGAAGTTTAATGTGTTGTCATATGGATGTTGCATTTATATATGAATGATTGCGCACTCATGTAGAATCATGAATAGGAAAATTTGCATACATAATGGATTCATGGTACTTACATAATTTGCATTAAGGAGGTCAACTGAATCAGTAGACCGACTGATTTTGCATTAGATAAGTACATATACACACACTTCGCATATGGTCATGAAGCATTAGAAGTCTTGTAAGGACAATGGATGCTTGTGTTTGATGGATGAGTAGATGGATGTTTGGATGTTAGAACATACATTCTTCCTGAACTTGAAGATTTCGGGGACGAAATCCTTTTAAGTGGGGGAGAATGTAACACCCCGTGTATTCTATAGCAGTGAAATTCACAAATTAAAGTATAATTAATTTCAAAGCAAAGAATTAAGGGAAACGGGATACGCCATTGCGTTCGTCTCGGAATTCTGCTTCGGATAGAGTCCGAGTTTGCGTAAAACGAACTCCGTATGAGGAAGATATGGCCTCCAGAAGTTTCAGAATTCAGTTTAAAACTCAAACAGACCAAAACAGCTTAGAAAAAAATTTAAAATTCAAAAATCGGGCCGGATTGGCCAAGGCGGGAATTTTCCCGCCCAAGATACCCAGGTCGACGGAGTAGTCGACCTGGGGCACCCAGGTCGCCTACCCAGTCGACTTGGGGGTCGACCAGGGGGTCGACCTGGCCCCTGAGCCAGGTCGAACCCAACCCCCCCTGGCTGGCCTGGTCTGTGTTTGGTCTATTTTTTGAGCCTTGCCTTGTCACTAGGGCTAGGTGTCAGCTCCTAGTTGGTCTCTCCTTCAAACGAACGGCTATTATAAACCAAGCTCCATCGATGGTCCTAATCAACTCACAAACTCTAAAAAAAGGACCTAAGACTCACCCTAATTCATACAAACAAAAATGGAGATGAGACCGTCATGCTGCTGAGGAAAGACTAGGAATAGCCGTCAGAAATTGAGAGACAATTAGGAGACAATTCGAAAGCTTAAAGCAACGTCAATTAAATCAAAACAACGCCTACAACAAAGGATAGCATCTCCAAATTCAGAATTCAGATTCCTGAATTGAAGATTCGTCATACGTTGTAAGCAGAGTGCTATTCCGATGTGAATAAATAATCGTGTTTTGATTTGTGTAAAGTGAGAAATGGAATTGTGGCGATAATAGTCTATATTTGTATGTTGCTTTGATTCTAAACGAGTTGGAAATGTTGTGGTATGCGATTGGGTATTTGCAAGTATGTGATTTATGTTGGAAGATAACAACCATATGTTGTGATATTTTATTTGGGATTCATACAAGTATATGATTCACTATTATGCCAATATGATGTACATACTTTTATGACCACTTTTAGTGTAATTGAATTCAACTAGGTACTTTAGTTTATATGAATCTATGTTGGAAGTGGTATCATGATTCAAGTATAAAATCATACATTTGTATTAGAGGGAAAAGTAAGCACCTTTATGAACATGACTAAACTATGTTTGGTGTTATGCCTAGTTGAAACCATGTTTTAGGCCTATGTTGTTATAAAAAAAATCATATGGTGATATATGTAACACATAAATTAAGTTAGATTCACATTCCAATTGCAAGATTACATGAATAGATCAAAAACCATGATTCATGTTTAGGTATGTTTATGCTATGATCATATGAATAGATTGATTCATGTTTAAGTATGTTTATGCCATGATTATATGCTATTACCATGCAAGTTCACATATGCCTAATTCATGTTAATTAGATCGTTATGTTACAAGTTCATGCGTTCACACTCCCCTTTTTATGTCACTTAGAATTTATAAACACCATGTTATAAGCCTCCCCTTTTCATGTGGCTAAGTTGGGTTTAAATGTTAAACCTAGCATATGTTATATTTTGGTGAACGTATAAAACAGGGGTAATGACGATGGGGTTAAAACATAGAACATATGTGTGGCATGTTTGACGCATGCCAACAACCTTGAAAAACAGATAAGTGGTATAAATTAATCTTACCCAATAAAGATGAATTTGAATAATGGGCCGCAAATATTTACATATAAAAAGGAAAGAGACAAAATACGTAAATGTAGAAAATACGATGTGTTTAACGCGAGGTTGGACTGAGTTGTGATGTAAACCTGCCCGGAACCGCCCGGCTGTCCAGTAGTCACAACAATACCTATCCAATGTGGGTGGTTAAACACGGAGCCCAATAAGGACCGAAGTTAGACTGAGTTGTGGCGTAAGACTGCCCGAACCCAACCGGCAACAGGCAGCCACAACAATACATGTCTAATGTGAGAGGTCGAGGCTTTAATAAGACAATTAAGGCTGAGTCATGATTGATAGGATTATGTAAATTATATTAATACTTAATCAAAATGGAACATGCTAAACTATACAGACTGATTGGGGGTTAGGTTTACAAAACACTTAACCAACTTAGCATGTTGGCTAGAAATATAAAACCTAGTAGCGGGGGGCCCTTTTCAGCAGTAACCCTACAAGGTGTATAAGTGTTAGACCAAAAAGTGGTTCTAACACCCTAATTTATTAAAATAAAAATGAAATGAAATAAAAATGAAAATGAACACACAGGATTTATAGTGGTTCGGCGAAGAAATGCCTACGTCCACTTGTTTTTCACTATTTTCACTGATTTAGCTGCAAGTACAATGAAATATTCACTCAATTTCTCTCACAACTTACTTACAATCACTCGATTGTTTGAAAACAAATAATGAAAGAATATTTGGATTTTCCGGGATTGCAGGAATTCGGGTTATGAAGGTGGTTGAACTCTCCAAGTGCCAAAAAAAAGATCCTTTTCTTTGTCTCCAGACGGGGTATTTATAAGTGTGAATTTGCTCAGAACCCGATCCGGATCGGAGCCACGTGTCATCCATCCCATCAGCCTCGGGTTCGGATGCATTTCTATGTTGATAACGCATCAGAGTAATGGACGTTGTAGGCAGGAACTGGTCATAGCCGATCCGGATATCCTGGCGCTCATGCAGGGGAGTGATGTGGAGAATGGGTTCGGATTGGAAGAGTAGTCTCCAGGGGTTCGGATCGGTACTTCCGATCCGAACAGGATTAAGTGGGGATCAATTCCCTCTTCTTTTTATTCTGCTCTGCTCCGACCTATCTCTGTAGCAATTGGGTGGCCTTCCGATCCGACTGGAAGTAGATTCCCCTCCGACCCGAATAGTTGTGCTTCTTTAATTCCAAGAGTAATAGTTCACCGATCCGAACAGCAGACTTTACCCTATCCGAACCGCTATCCTGCTCCGATCTGAACCGCTTCAGAGTTTTTCAAGTTCTTCAATATTTCATGTCTTGACTTTGTGTTGCCCAGTTCACAAAGTGGGCTAACATTTTGCCCCCTCAAATGATGCTTCTGTTGGAGACGGATCATGCTTTGACCATCAATGCATAGCGCTCTTCAAGGTAATTTCCCTTGTGATTTTCCTTGCATTTTTATCTTTTTCTTCAAAATTTAATTCAGTTTGCTGCTGAGCTAAAGAATTCGGTTCGGTTCGGAATCCGATCCGAACAAACCCCCTCTTCTCTCTATCTTTCACTGGAGTATTGGGCCAAGCTTCGCTTCTGGGCTGTCCATCCGATCCGAACAGGGGTTCTCCTATTGGGCTGCAGATCCGAATGGGGAGACGAATAGTCACCTTCTTCTTCTATATAAACTTTGCCTTCTTCTTCCTTTCATTTTCACTGTTTCATTCGCGAAGTTCTGTAAAACGAGAGAGAAAATACTCAATTCGTGAAACTTCAAAATTCTTCTTAATTCTCGAAGTAATCACACTGGTAGGTTATAAAACTTTGAACAATCATTTCTTTGATCATTCTCGAGTCGGATTCGTGAGCGATTAGGATGATTTAGGTATTAAACTCCGATGACCTTGCCGTCATGACCCTCCCCCTCGTCATCGTTGTCAGTATACTCGTCGCCGTCTTGAGGTTGGAACGGAGGGAACGAGGATCCGTAGTTGAACGCACAAGAAAGTAATTGCCGAGTTTTGACTTGAGGGACTAGCACAAGATTGGCCTTGGGGTCGGGTAGGGAAGAAAGAGGACGAAGGAGAAGAAGAAGATGATGGAGAACCGGTTCGGTTCGGGGAGACATGGAAGTTGAAAAAATGAAGGGAAGAAGAAGGGAGTTCAGGAAATCGACCGGGTCGGGCACGCCAAAAAAGAAAAAAGAAAAGAAAAGAAATTCAGGAGATCGGATCGGGTTGGAGCAAATATTTGAAAAAGGGAAAAAGGAGCTTACCTAATCGGATCGGGTCGGACCGTAAAATGACGGAGGAGAAATACAACTACGTAGTCCGATCCGAACCGTTAGGGGACTTTACTTCCGATCCGATCTGTCTTTGATTTCTGAGTTTCAATGTAGTATTCAAGCCCAATGCCACGCCCCCGATCCGATCCCAATTAATGGATCCGATCCGAACCGAAACACAATCTATCTTAACACATAAAAACTCGTCTAACTGGCCCAATCAACTTTTGGCATGATCTTCAATTTGATGGACAGTTAGGATAATGCCTTGTGAACGTGACTGGACATCCAGAATTACTTCAGCTCTTTATATCTTGCCAAACTTTTGCGTCGCACTTTTAAACATTTACTTTGCACTTTCCTTATACACAGTTCACACTTTAGTTTGCACACACGCACGGGGGGATACGGGCTAATTTGCTCTAATTTGTGCTATTGCTTCTTCAATAGTTCTATGACCATGAGACCCAGACGTTCTTCCAGACTAGCTGAGAGGAAAGAAGCCCCGGAAACCTCTAACAAAATCACTCTCGAGGACATATCTTCTCCGTCGGATCCAGAATGGGACGATGAGGGTCCAGACTACGGGGTTGGAAATCGGGAAAGCAACGAGGTGTCTTCAGAGAATAAAGTTTCTCTGGGTTTTGAGGAGGAAGGAGGGATTGGTGACGATCGAGCCCCTGATGAATTTGAATCGGCCGTTATATTGGAATCACCTCCAGATTCCGTTGAATCAACAATCGATAACGATCGACTTGTCCGAATTTGCTTAAAGTACGGGATAATGAAAAGGGACACTCTAGTGCCTTCAAGCTCTGATCGTCCCCACAACCCTCCAGAAGGATATATGGCGGTCACTCGGTTGATGTGCATGGTCGGCGCTATCCCTCCATTCTCTCCCTTCATCGTTGACTTTTTAAGACAAATGCGGATTGCCCCCATGCAGCTGCATCCCAATTCGTATGCCTACTTGCACACTTTGTACATAGCATATCGTGAAATCTTAGGCATAGAGCTCACGTTCGATGACGTTCACTTCTTCTATAATTTCAAGCATCGGACTCGAGAGACTCCATCTTTCTGCTATTTTGAGTTAGTTCCAAAAAGGAAGATAATCTCAGCACCATTCAGCAGTAAAGCTGGAGATTCCAGACTAGAATGGTTCTACGTGAAGCGACAGCCTGGATGCGCCCGGAGGTGGACAAAATCAAGTAAAGCACTGATTTTCTAAATCCGGGCTCTATACACTTGAATCATCACCTTAACTTGTTTTCCTTTTTGTTTGCAGTCGACAATCCCAAACAAATATCAGATCAGGTGTTATTTGACCGGATGCACCAACTTCTTAATGGCGATCAGAAATTCTTGACAATCGACGAAGTCCTTAATGACGAATACCTTCACTTTCATGGGCTGTTATCCGTTTTTCGTAGCATCGGTCATGGGACGGCTCCATACGTATACATCCCTCCAGTGGAGGTAGTCCCAGAGACAGGAGAAGGCTCAGGAGTTCCTATAGTGCCTCTTCAAACTTCACCTTCTCCATCTTCTACACAAGATGACGAATTGACTAATCTGGCCGAAAAGCATCGTGAAGGATATACTGCCCCCGAGGAGGCTACTTCTCTGGAAAAGTCTACATCCTCCCAAGAGTCGCCACTTAATGCTTCCGAGGGGGATATCCCTAGTACTGATGACCAAATATTTCAGGGTTTGGGGGATCTCCCCTTACCTGAAACTATATACACTTCAGAGGATTTCAGGAAGGATCCTTTAGTCTTCACCTCTTCTGAAGAGACCACTCCCGCTAAGGCCAAAGAGCCTACCCGTACTAGTCTAGCTTCAGACTCGGGTTGGTTGGGGGGAAACACACCACTTAGGATACACTTTATACAATGGCATTAGCATTCATTGCACCTCTTTCTCCGTGAATCCATTAATTCTAAATTTCGTTTGTGTTATTGCGCAGGTACAATGTCTCGATCCTACTATGATATCAGGAAGCTTCGCCGCAGCATGTCCAATCCACCTCAGGATATCGAGTATGATCGTCGGGATGATCGTGGTAGGGAGGAGAGAAGGCCTTATGATCCCTACCGTTCTCGACCCTCACGTTCTCGCTCACCCGTTCGGTCGGAACAAGAGAAATACAACGGTTATCAAAGCCGTAGGGAAGAGGACAGACCACAATCTAAAGACTCCACTTCTTCCCATGAAAAGCGCAGTAGAGAGAGAAGTCCTCCAAAAGAAACCGGGTCTCGGAGTAAGCATAAGGTCCCTGATTGACATAGAAATGTGTTTATTTTATGCTCTTATATCTTATCTTTTGTATATAAATAAATATTACTTGGGTATTGTTTTGTTATTTTTACAGATATTCCAACCCAGCCCGCATGCAACCAGAAATGTAGAGAAATAGAGTTCAATTTGCTGTGTATTTGCATTTTGAAGAATTGTAGATGAAGACATCACATCTAGTTGCTGTTGGACAAGAAAAGGATTGATAAAAAGGCTTTGAACATCACAAATCAATGAAGAAATGTCAAGGAAGCAAGAGGAAAAAGAGAAAAGGCCCAAAATTGCTTTATTTATCTAAGGCCCATTTATGTTTCTCATTGTAACTAATTAGTGTTGTAATGACTAGGCCCATTTACCATTAGGGTTAGGGTTAGGGTTTGGCTATCTACCCTATATATACCCTTGTAATAACCTTGTAGCGACCATCTCATCTCTTATTCCATTGTTCTAATAAAAGTTCTTCTTTCTCTTTTATTTTCTGCATCTTTTTGTTTTCTTAGCAACTAGTGTTGTCTATACGATTAGATTCGGTAGAACACTACTTGTATTTTGCACTTATTTGCATTAGTGATTTACCGTCTGATTAGATTCAGCGGAAATCCTAATTTTAATTCTTGTTTGTTATTTCAATTTCTGCAATTTCAAGTTCTGCTTTTATTATTTTCTTAGGTCAAATTGGATTTGATTAGATTCAAATCTAATTGATAGTTTCATTTGCTTTCCATTGAAATTGTGATTTGATCGTCGGTTCAGTTAGATCTGTTCTGAATCAAATTACAGTTTTAATTTTGTTTTGTTTTGCAAAATCAACCTCCAAAGTTCGTCTAACACGCCCACGAAACATATAAATAATAAAATTTAACTTTCCTCCCTGTGTTCGTCCTGTATGCTACACACCTGTATGCTTGCAGAATTTATTACAAATGTCGCGCTTTTCTAATTCATAGACTAGCGTTGATCAAGTTTTTGGCGCCGTTGCCGGGGAGGTAACGATTAAATTTTAATATTTGTTTAATTTCTGATTCGTGTTAGTTTTTATTTTATTGTTTTCTTTGCATATATAGAAGAAAAAAATCTTGATTGGTTAGATTTGGAATTGTTCAATGATACCGTAATCTTCCAAATAAGAAAAAAAAATCTGCGAAAATTTCTTTTATTTCTTTCCTTTTTCTCCCATCATTTTCTTTTCCTTCACAATATCTTTCCTCTTTTCTGTCAAATTTTTTTTTTTTTTACAAATTTCAAAAAAAAAAAAAAAAATCCTTTTGTTTCTTCTTTTCATCTTGTTCTCTTTTCTGCCGTGAGCACTTCTCTACACCATCCATTACTACACCTCTTTACATCATCTACCACGTCCTCCCTCTCATCACCGCAAGTACAACACATAATCAACCCCACTGCCTACAAAGCCAACCACCAAATCCACATCGCTGTTGATCACATGACAATCATCTCACTTGCAAACCGATAATATCACCACGCCCATCATATATTCACTACAACTTCCGCCAAACGTCTTCTGCCTAAATCTGCCACAAGCCTTCAACATCTCACCAATCCCCGACCAATTCCAGTCTGTTACTTTCCACTATCGAATTCACTCAGCTTCATCAAACTCACGCAAACGGACCCAAAACAACGTTGCCACCTTCTCAACATCTTCTTTTCTTTACCCTTTCAGTCCATACAATTCATAACCAAACCCATATATCACCATGCCCTAAAGGCCAGCATCTTCGATCTGTTAAAACAAGTCAACTCAGTAACCCTTCTCCACCATCTCACGTACACAATAACCAAACAGACAATCGAACAACCGAACCACAATTCCCATCGTGAAAACCCAAATTAAAAGCCTCAAAAGCCAAATCAGTGTCAGAAACCCCTAAGCACATCACGAAATTCCAAAACCTCCGATCTGAACCCCAAATCCGATTTGGACCCGAAATTGATTTGAATCCCAAGGTTCAGCAAATTATCTTTGTTTCGTAAAGGAGAAAAAAAATCTTCCGTGAAGTGTTCTTAAAAGAGAAAGGAATAAAAGGGTAAGGGAGAGTGAATTATTTTGGTTTTGGGGTCCATTCATTTCTTGGTTTATAGCAACAGTGGGACTTTTTGGAAAACAAAACAAGGAGCGTGCTTATGGGTATTGGTTGAAAACAAAGGGTGTGGGATGATTTTGATTGGAGCGTGATTTGGTTCCAGAAAAGGACGTGGTTGACTTTTGTGAGTTGCACGTTTCTGGTTGAGTCTAGTTTTGTTTTTAGTCCCTTTGAGTTGCACGCTAAAGGAATTGTATTTTATACAAAACGGAATTTCCGATTGTTTTCTGAAATAAAATAAAAAGGTGGCGGCGTAATTTTTCCTATGATTTTGTTTGGGGTAACACACCCTCTTTTATTCTAAAGCATCAAAGGGGTAATTGATTTGTTTCCTTTCTTCGTGACGTTGTCTTCTTTTTATAAAAAAAAAAAAAAAAAAAAAAAAAAACAGGTGGGTTGGAGCGGTTGCACACCAAGTGGGGTGTGAACGCGCTAGCGCTTCCCAAATTCACTGGAGGACTGCCGATCAAGGTGAAAACTTTTAAAACTCTACAGGTGCTCTGCTGCAAAAAGGAAAAAGAAAAAAATATATAGACAATTGTTGTAAAAAAAAAATTCTGCAGGGGCAGCGGCTTGCTTGTACAATATTTTAATTTTCTGTTCTGTGACTGTTCTGTTCTGTGACGGTTCTGTTCTGTGATTATTCTGTGACTATTGTATTGTTGATATTTCTGAATCTGTGGTGAGGAACGATTTTCCATAACTAATCACTCTCGTCGATTTTCAATTTTAACACGTGATTTTGATTTTCAAAATAATATAACTGAAAAGTGGTGCTTTGTGAAGTTGACTGTCTCGTACAATTGGATCGCGGATATATATTAGTTCAATTTATTGAACTTTTAGCAAAAGAGGTTGCATACTACCCGTAAAACATTGGTCGTATCCCTTAGTTTTATACTATATGTGAACGGCCATAAGACCCTCTTCCCCCTTCCAATTGAGTCAGTTAATTAATAGAGCACAACTCATTAATCTATATTATTTTGAATTGAGAATAATTTCTATCTTGCCGTGATTTCATTTCAAATGTGTAATTCAAAAAAATCATTGAGAGAAATGTGGGATAATAATCGAAGTAGACGTCCTCTTGAAGAGTATGAGTATGAATTGCAACTCATGAAACAAGATTTTCCAGAATTTCGTGAGCCCAATGTCAACAATTTTCAAAATTTTCCAACTGACCAACATTTTCAAAATCATAGATATAATCGAAATGATGATTTCAATTTAAATTTCAATAATTTCGATTATGGGTCACATCCACATCAAAACGGTTTTGAATCTCAATATAACTTTGATCCACATCAATATGGGGTTGTAAACCAAAATTTTCAAAATTATAGCCCATATCAACATCTTGAAAATAACCAAAATTGCAATTTTCCCTCGAATTTAAACAGTTTTGGTTACGAACCTGATTTTCAAAATCAAAATGATTTCCAATACAATTGTCATTTTTTTGAAAATTCAAACAACTATCACATTGGAAATAATATTGATGGTGAAATTGATGAGGATCATACTTTTGATAATCAAGAAATCCAAAATGAGAGCTCTCAAATCAACGAATTTGAAGAATGTCATTTTGATGAGAGGGTAGAAAGAATAGATAGACAGCTTGATGAAAGAGATAGAAAGATGGATGAACTTCTTTGTTTAATAGCGTCTTATAAAGAACAACAAGAGCAACAAAATCAAATTCAAGCATGTGATGAATCAGAAAATAGTCCATACTTTACTGACATTGAAAATTTTCAAACAACAACTTTCGAAAGTGAGATTGATGATCTAAATGAAGTTGTTCAAAATTCAATAAATGATTTGGATTTCGATTCTTTTCAAAAAGATTTAAGCTTGGATTTTGATCTTACTCTTTCAGACTGTGAAAAACTTGAAATTCTAGAAATTGAACAGAACAAAAATGTTGAAATTTTCAATTCAAATTTGGAAAAGGATTTTAATGAACACAAATTTCTTGGATTGTATGAAGATGATTTGCCAAATGAGGAAGAAATAGATTCACGTCACGAATTCGAAAAGTTTAACTTTGAGAAAATTTCAAACGAACTTGAAATTGTCAGTGTCGAAGATACCTTGTCAATTGAGAAAGGTGATCACATGCTCTTAAACAACATTCAGAATTCAAATTTCACTGAATTTATATACGATCAAAAATTTTTGAACAATTACACTGATAAATTCGTTGAACACATGAATTATCTTTGGAATGCTGGCTTGGTTGAAAAACTTCTTGTGAGGACGACCCTGAATATTTATCTCCTGGACTATAAATCGAGGTTTAAAGATGAGATGGTTTTCAAAACCTTTTGCTTATTAGAAAACATGCCTAGACACAGTGGGAATGGGACTCATAGGGCAAGAACCAAGTGTGGGGGAAAAAGTTGGTGGAACTCTTTGCATCGCATGCACCGTAAACACATATATCATTGTACATATGATCCATTCTTACATATAGTTAGATTGCATTTCATTTTACAAGTCATTTTACATTTAATCCATCTTTGGGTACGATCTTTCAACTTTAGGAAACGTTACAGTGTGGACACTGTTTAGTTCAAGTGTGGGGGGGAGTCTGCATTTCATCCATTTTCATTTTTCCTTGTTTTTATTTCTTTTCATTTTCAGCCATTTAAGTAGGACCATCATACAATTTAGACTGTAATAACATACCATTTTTTTTTTTTTGAAAATACGACTCATTTTAGATTTGATACAACAAAATAAGTTAAGGATTTTTAGCCAGTTGATAGTATTTTTCTCTCTCAGCTAAGTTCGAATTTGAAATATAATGAAAAGTTTAATTTTGAGGGATAATAGTGTAATCGGTACATAGGGAGATTCTTAGGTGATGGCCATGAAATTTATTCTATATTGTAGACTTTGTTTAAATAAGTGGAGGACTTAAAATACTTATAATGGCTTGTCGAATCTTTAAAACTAAGTTGTGTTAAGTTGAATTCGTGTAACTCTCTTTTGTGCTTATATTTTCAATAATAATACTAATCCAAGGGTATCCAACATTGCTTGTATATCGAGCGTTGGTGTGCAAACCCGCCAAGCTCTATCCGACACGTTGTTGACAAAGTCAGCGTTGGAATATCTTGGTCTCATTTTATGAGATTAGACACCTAAGGATTACCGACACGTTGTTGACAAAGTCAAAGTCGGCCTGCACAATCCGCCAAGCTCTTTACCTACTCTCCGTTAGTCTGCGAGGCAGTGCATGGGTGGTAAACCTTGGTCTTCTAAGTTAGGTGTATGTACTTAATCATAAATCTTAAAATTTTATAGAATAAGCGATGATGCCCAAACACTTCTTGACCTTATTGATTTGGCGAGCCATACATGAGAAAATTAGAATACCACTTTGCAAACTGTGCCAAGCAAACTAAGAATTTATTTCATGGCTGCACTATGTTATCGACCGAACTAACTGGCCAAACTAGAATTTAACATTTGAAAACTTGATTTATATTGAAAATTTGTGACAAGTTGAGGTATCTAAAATAAAATCAACTGACTAGAAATTGTTAATTTAATTTGTTGTACCACTTTCCTGAAATAAGTCGTGTTGTCATTTTTCGTTTTTATTTTTTGCATATGTCCATTGCATTCATGTAGTTTCATTAGAATCATAGCATACTGCATTTGGATTTTGTGGGTAGTATCCGCTGAAAACCCTCACGAGACACCACTCGTCCTACTAGGGACACCTAGAGGTTTAACGGCTTGTTGCATACGCTCAATGCAATCGTGTTTCCTACGAAAGTGCGACCTATCTAGTTAGTTTTTCATTTTCTTTTTACTCGAGGACGAGTAAAAGATAAGTGTGGGGGTATTTGATTGACATAGAAATGTGTTTATTTTATGCTCTTATATCTTATCTTTTGTATATAAATAAATATTACTTGGGTATTGTTTTGTTATTTTTACAGATATTCCAACCCAGCCCGCATGCAACCAGAAATGTAGAGAAATAGAGTTCAATTTGCTGTGTATTTGCATTTTGAAGAATTGTAGATGAAGACATCACATCTAGTTGCTGTTGGACAAGAAAAGGATTGATAAAAATGCTTTGAACATCACAAATCAATGAAGAAATGTCAAGGAAGCAAGAGGAAAAAGAGAAAAGGCCCAAAATTGCTTTATTTATCTAAGGCCCATTTATGTTTCTTATTGTAACTAATTAGTGTTGTAATGACCAGGCCCATTTACCATTAGGGTTAGGGTTAGGGTTTGGCTATCTACCCTATATATACCCTTGTAATAACCTTGTAGCGACCATCTCATCTCTTATTCCATTATTCTAATAAAAGTTCTTCTTTCTCTTTTATTTTCTGCATCTTTTTGTTTTCTTAGCAACTAGTGTTGTCTATACGATTAGATTCGGTAGAACACTACTTGTATTTTGCACTTATTTGCATTAGTGATTTACCGTCTGATTAGATTCAGCGGAAATCCTAATTTTAATTCTTGTTTGTTATTTCAATTTCTGCAATTTCAAGTTCTGCTTTTATTATTTTCTTAGGTCAAATTGGATTTGATTAGATTCAAATCTAATTCATAGTTTCATTTGCTTTCCATTGAAATTGTGATTTGATCGTCGGTTCAGTTAGATCTGTTCTGAATCAAATTACAGTTTTAATTTTGTTTTGTTTTGCAAAATCAACCTCCAAAGTTCGTCTAACACGCCCACGAAACATATAAATAATAAAATTTAACTTTCCTCCCTGTGTTCGACCTGTATGCTACACACCTGTATGCTTGCAGAATTTATTACAAATGTCGCGCTTTTCTAATTCATAGACTAGCGTTGATCAGTCCCTACTACTAAACGACCTAGGACAGACAAAGAAACTACCGAATCCTCCTCACACAGGGACACCGAATTGACAATCCCCGCTCCTCCCCCACTAGATGCGGAAACTGCAATAAAGCGGGCATATTTGGAGGAGCAATTTCCCAAACACTACTTCGAGACTTTGACTTTTTTACCTGCCCTTGAACCTATTTCTTCTAAGTGGGCAGATGAGGCCAAAGCAAAGATAGATGCGGTGGAAAAGCAGTATTCTGAGATGTTTAAATATTCACGCAACCTTTCCAGAATCATCTGCACTCTAATCACAAATACCGACTCAATGCAAAAGACCGCGGAGGAGGATGCCAAGGCTTTAAAAGCCCTAGGAAAAGATTTGGAAGACACTCAAGCTCAGCTAGCTGTCGCTCAATGGGACGCTTCTAACATCAAACAACAATTCGAGGACATGCAAAAACGTTATCACGACTTGCTTGAATCTCACACTCAAGAGCGTTCTGAGTTAAAAAAGCAAGCTGATGAGGCTAAGTCAGAAGCTGCTAAGACACGCCTTGCCTATGCTGACCTCGAGCGGAAAAATGCCGAGTTAGCAAAGAGGAGTGCTCAACTAGAAAAGAAGAATGCCGACTTAGCTTCAAAGCTATTGGAGGCAGAGAACAGAGCTGCCCTGGCTGAGGGCAATGTGGAGTTTGCTATCAAATCTGCGGAGGAAGCCCGCAAGCAACTGTCAAAGGCGGAGGCTGATATTAAGGGTTTCGGCGAATTAATGATTGAATTCTTCGCACATATCATCCGTCGCCGAAACATTTCTTGGATCGAGGATTATCCATCCACTCTAGTTCAAGTATGGAATCAGATCGTCGAGTGGGAAAAAGAGGAACTTAAGGTCGATTCCATCGATGAAGATAAGCTAATGGAGAAATACTTGAGGGATGATGAACCGGAGCGCCTAGCTGAAGGGCGCCGCCTCATTGCTGAAGCCATGGAAGAAGAGAGACGTAAGTCAAAACAGAAGAATGTTCTCGAAGCTGGTTCCTCTTCTTCTGCCCGTGCAACTTCTGAAGTAGAGGGGTATGATCCTGAAAATCCGGGAATTCCCCGAACAACTCTGCTATCCCCTATTCCCGAAACAGCATCAGAGGTAGCAGTCACCCCTGCCGAGAAGTCTTCGGAAGGTATCCCTAACTTTTCTCCTCAATTTGTCAAGGCTATTTCTACCTTTCGCCACGTGATTGAGCAATCGATGAAAAACCCATTGTTTTCGCCTGAGTTGATAAATGTTGCTTCTCATTCTATAGGTGTTGAGCCATCCGAAAAGACAGATGTGACTCAGGGAGCCACCGTCGGGGCGAAGCCCGCAGAAAAGGCCAAAAGAGGGGAGGACATGGCTGCTCCTATAGACTTAGGAGAAGGAAGTGAGCCAACTAAGGTCGCCACTCCCCATGATGAAGAAATGATAGCAGCTTTAAAGGATGATGGCGGTGACGGGGGTCATGAAGAGGAACCAGAAGTTGCAATAGTCGGGGAGTCAAAAAATGCTGATGATGTTACCTTGGCTGCAATGAAAGCTGATCAAGAGAAACGCTTGCAATTAAAAACCGAAGAACTAGACCCTGAAGCCCTCAAGCCCCTCGCACTTGTGGATGCGGGATCAAGGTTAGTTGATAAGCTCTCAACTAGATCTATTACGGAGGAACTCGCTAAAAAATCTTCTCTTGATTCCAGCGCTCCGCCCTCCGGGAAGAAGTCTACTGGCTCCAGCACCGCATCTTTAGGAAAGAAGAAATCAAAATGAATCTTGATAGAGGCTGAGAAAGAAGCAAAGGATGCGGAGAAAGCCGCCAAGAAGTCCAAGGCTCATTCAAAATCTAAATAGTGGATTGCCTTGTATCGTTTTAGCATTTAGTGAACCAACAATTGCTACTACAAGAGTGGCTCCTGCACTTTCTTTTTTAGCTATTTTCCTGTACAAATTCATTCATTTGTAAATAAAAAATAACTCATTTTCTGCAATATCTGTTTGTCAGCAGTTCTGCACTTATGTAAAAATGCATGTCTTACTATAGTTATAAAATGAAATTACGGAGGGAGGAAATATGTGTATAGATATATGCCCCCAGTCAATTCCCACAAATTATTTAATGCTTAATCAAGCAATCTGAATGCTCCCGATTTTCTGACGGGATAGCACTTCCTGTGTCGTCAGTACCTGTCGTTTTTTCTGGCATTTCTTTTATACCCTCTCTCTTGATCTTGAGAGTTAGAGTTCGAGCTCAGCAATCTATTCATTCCAACGGTCTTTCAGCGGGGAAAGATTTCTTTCTCAGCGCTCAGTCGGAGACGCTTTTATACACTCTCTCTCTGGAGAGTTAGAGTTAGGGGAAGAATTTATTTTTCAGCGCTCAGTCGGAGACGCTTTTATACTCTCTCTCTCACTGGAGAGTTAGAGTTAAGAATGTCGTTTTCTTATTCTTTTATGTCTTGTCGCACAAATAGTCATTGTGCTTCTTCTTATGTCTAAACTGTCTTCAACCTTTTCAGGCTTTGAGTCATCCTGTATTTTATAATCACAGCAGAATAATTGATGAATGTATATATGTAATGCATAAAAGTAAATAACACACAATATTTTTATAGTGGTTCGGCTAAGTCGTAGCCTACATCCACTTTATAGTCCTTTATTCATATCGTCAGATTTCCCAAGGCAAGTCGTGCCTTGTTACAGAGTTCATAAGAAAAATAACAAAGTGTACAACATTCCTAATCCAAACATCGCATTAAGTGTTGGGCATTCCATGCTCTAGGGACTTCTTCGCCATCTACGGTCGTTAACTTGAAGGTTCCTTTTTCAAGTTTCCGTTGGATGACAAAGGGTCCTTCCCACTTTGGACCGAGGTGAGGAAGGGATGGAAAGACTCTCTTTACCACCAAATCTTCTGGTTCAAAAGTCCTGAGGCGAACTTTTTTGTCGTAATAGCGTGCCATCTGACGTCGATGTCTTGCCGCACGCAAATCTGCTTCGTCCCTTTTTTCTTCGACTTCATCAAGAGACTCAAGTAAAAGCGCCCGATTCGTCATCGGGTCATAATATGTCACCCTGTGGGAAGGAACGTCCAGTTCAACTGGAATTACTGCTTCTGAGCCAAAGGAGAGAGAGAAAGGGGTGTGCCCGGTGGCCGTCTTAAATGTTGTTCGATAGGCCCACAAAGCTAGGGGCAATTCGTCAACCCATTTTGCAGTCAACCCATTTTGCCTTTGCACGCTCTAATCGTTTCTTGAGGATGGATTTTATTACTTTGTTTATTGCCTCTACTTGCCCGTTCGACTGCGGATAGGCAACTGCAGTATATCGCTTGTCAATCTTATACTTCTGGCAGAAATTTCTGAATTCAGTACTATCAAATTGGGTTCCGTTGTCAGTTATAATCGTCCTTGGGATCCCGAATCGGCATATAATATTTCTGACCACGAAACTTATCACCTTTCTTGCCGTGATCTTGGTCAAAGGCTCAGCTTCCACCCACTTCGTAAAATAGTCCACGGCCACTATTGCATATTTCGCTCCTCCTTTAGCAATCGGTAGAACTCCATTGATATCAATTCCCCATGTGGCAAATGGCCAAGGACTCACCATTGATTTAAGTTGGGTCGACGGTGCTCTGGGGATTCTGGCGAATCTCTGGCACTTATCGTAGCGTCGTGAATAATCAGCTGCATCTTTATTAATTGTAGGCCAGAAGTATCTGTATCGCAATATCTTTTTTGCTAAAGTCTGACCTCCTGTATGATCTCCACACTCACCTTCGTGTACTTCTCTTAGTACACGCTTGATGTCGTCGTGTGCTATACATCGTAACAGGGGCATAGAAAATCCTTGCCTATAAAGAGTATCATCTTGTATGACATATCTGGTAGCCTTGCGAACTATAGCCCTTCTTTCACTCTTCTTTGACGGGAGTGTTCCATCCTTAAGGAAGTTCTTAATTGGGGTCATCCACGACTCCTTCTCCGGTTCCGCTTCAAAAGCGAACTCAATTTCCATTGACTCAACGCTTGGCGATTCCAACGTTTCAATTGGAATTATTTCAGTCTCTTCTGGATTGTCGGAACTGGCCAGCTTTGCCAGCCTATCCGCTTTCTGGTTTTCAGCTCTTGGAATATGTGTTATGTTGTACCGCTCCAAGCTATTCAATAGCTCTCTCACTCTCCTGAGGTAGGCGATAAGTCGAGGTCCCCGAGCCACAAATTCCTCTCGCACTTGGCAAACAACGATTTCAAAGTCATAGAATATGTCCAACGTTTTTATTCCGAGGTCTTTAGCAAGCTTCAGCCCGGCAATCAGGGCTTCATATTCAGAGTCATTGTTAGTCGCCGAAAATTCTAATCGTAGAGCGTAATATAACGACCGTCCTTCAGGATTGACTAAGACGATTCCAGCTCCGGATGTTCGGTCGTTCTTGGCTCCATTTTTGTATAGTTTCCACGGATCTATCTTTAACTCATTCTCGGACTTAACCACTCTGTCATCGATTACTTCCTCCTCGGGGATGGTGAACTCCGCAATAAAGTCTGCCAGAGCTTGCCCCCTGATCGACTTTCGTGGTTGAAAATTCAAATCAAACTGACTTAATTCTATATTCCATTTGATCAACCTTCCCGATGCTTCGGGTCTCTACAACACCTGCCTCAGGGGCTGGTCGGTGTATATGGTTATTGGATGAGCTTGGAAATAGTGACGAAGTTTTCGGGATGCGATTAGGAGGCTGTAAGCGAGCTTCTCAATCTTTGGGTAGTTGCGCTCTACCGCTGCTAATTTATTGCTTACATAATACACTGGCCTTTGTACTTTGTCTTCTTCTCGAACCAGAGCTGTGCTAACGGCGTGAGCTGAGACTGCCAAGTAAACAAACAATTCTTCGTGATCTACTGGCTTTGACAAAATCGGCGGTTTCTCTAGCAGTTCCAATAAATTTCGAAAGGCCTCAACACAGTCCGGAGTCCACTCGAAGTTCTTCTTTCCTCTTTTAATCAAATCAAAAAACGGAACGCATTTGTCTGTGGCTTTGGAGATGAATCGACTCAGCGCCGCTACTTTCCCTGCAAGACTTTGGACGTCTTTAATTCTCCTTGGCTCTTCAATGTTTCTAATCGCTGCTATCTGTCTAGGAATGATTTCAATTCCTCGGGAACTCACAATGAAGCCTAGGAACTTTCCCGATGCCACTCCAAATGAGCATTTCAGAGGATTCAACTTCATCTGATATTTTCGCAGGATACCAAACATTTCTGCCAAGTCTTGCGTATGGCTGGAGGACTGTTTCGATTTGACAAGCATATCATCCACGTAAACTTCCATAGTCTTCCCTATTTGATTATAAAACATTCTGTTCACCAAGCGCTGATAAGTGGCTCCGCCGTTTTTCAATCCAAATGGCATTACAACATAACAATATAACCCCAAATTCGTAATGAAGCTCGTATGCTCTTGATCTGGCACGTGCATAGGAATTTGATTATATCCGGAATATGCATCCATGAAAGAGAGAAGTTCATGACCTGCTGTCGAATCTACAAGCTGGTCAATCCTGGGAAGTGGGAAACTATCTTTTGGGCAAGCTTTGTTCAAATCTGAAAAATCAATGCAAGTCCGCCACTTTCCATTCGGCTTCTTTACCAAGACGGGATTCGATATCCAGTCGGGATATGTCGAATCTCGAATAAATCCGTTCTGTTTCAGCTTCTCCACTTCCTCTTTGAGAGCAGCCGACCTCTCTGGGCCCAGCATACGTCTCTTTTGCTTCACAGGCGGATGTTTCGGGTTTACATTTAATTTGTGACTTATAATGGATGGCGATATCCCACACATGTCAGCATGGGTCCAGGCAAACACGTCCAAGTTTGCCTTCAAGAAGTCCGTTAGTTCTTTGGCTCGACATGGATCCAATTGAGAACCAACCTTCAAAACTTTTGTCGGATCAGTTTCATCAATGGGAATTTCCACTGTTGCTTCATTAGGAGTTGCATTTCTAGCCTCTGGTTCCTCGTCTTTTCTGGGATCCAAGTCTTCAGGCGTTCCTTTGGGCAACTCCCTCGGGGTCGATTTCTCTAATTGCTATGCCGAGCTCCCCTTTGAGGGAGGCGAGGCATCTTTACTCTCAATGTTAAGTCCTTTCATCAACATCTTTAGTTTGGCCACATAGCAGGCCCGTCCGGAAACTTGATCCCCTCTTATTACTCCAGTTCCGGCTTCGGTTGGGAACTTAAGCAATAAACACCAGGGGGCGATACAAATTCTGAATTCAGCAAGGGCAGGCCTCCCCCAGAATGCATTATAAGGCGAATCTACGTCCAATACTACGAACTGAAGCATCCGCACTCTTCGGCGTTCTCCTTGCCCCAAGGTCACGGGCAACTCTATGTATCCCATGGGAGCTGTTGACGCCCCGTTGAAGCCTCTGATCCATCCTTCACATGGCTTCAAATCTTCAGATTCAAGCTTCATCTGATCGAATGACTTTTTAAATAAAATATTGACAGAACTTCCGTTGTCTACTAATACCTTATGGACCAAGGCCGGCCCAATAGTGGTAGTAATAACCAACGGATCATCAGTGGGTGATTGGATCCCAGTATTATCTCTGCTGCGGAACACCACGTCGTCAAACATGGTCTTCTGTTGTTTTATGGGGGTGACATCTTCTAAATCATCACCTTCATTCACATCTATGTGCTTGGCAGCATTTACTTATTGATCCATTGATCTGAAACTTCGGATTGTCGGGTGAGGTCCGACCACTATGGAGTTGATAACAATTCCTTTACCTTTCTGCTGCGCTGTAGGCTTGGGAGCAGGTAGAATCTGTTTTGGAGCCTGCTCTCCTTGCCCCCTGTCCCTCGGGGCAATCTTGTATTCATCCAACTTCCCTTCACGCAGCAGCTTCTCAATCACATCTCTCAAATGCCGACATTCATTGGTTGAATGCCCATGAGTTCCATGAAACAAGCAAAACTTCCCTGTCTCCATCTCTTTCTCGGTCGAATCACGAGGTGGCGGTCTTTTATACTGCAAAACGTTATACGTATCCAGGTAAATATTTTCCAGGGTGTCGTTCAATGGTGTATAATTCTCGTAGGTCTGGAATCGGGGTCTTTTGTTGGGATCACTTCCCCTACTTCTATTTCTTCTGTTACCGTTCGGATTACGGTTATTGTTGTTGTTACCCCCGCTTCCAGCATTGTTGTTTCCACCCTTGTTTCCCACATTTACTTCAACCTTGCCGGAACTTTCCCCAGACTGCTTCACGGCGATGTTACTCTGCACATTTTCTTTTGAAGCCGCCTCAGACTTTCTCTTTCGGTTTGCCCTGGCCTCCTCTCGCCTTAAATAAATATCGGCTTTTTCATAGAATATCTCTTTTGTGGAGGGTGTCTTCCCAGAAAGGTAATCCCCGAACTCAGATTCAGGATCGACTCCTTCCTTTAATGCCATCAGAATGGTGGGCTCATGCGGGTCACTAACTTCAGTCACAGCTAGGTTAAAACGGTCAAGATATACCCTCAAAGACTCTCCTGGTGCCTGCTTGATTCTTGATAATTCAATAATACTTTTGGACTTTCGGGCATGGAGTCGGAACTGATTCATAAAACGTTCGCTCAGTTCCCTGTAATTCGAAATCGAACGAGGGGGAAGTCGGGTAAACCATAACAGCGCCACATCTTCTAAATAGATTGGGAATGCTTTGCACTTCACTTCATCAGGGGCAGCAGCAGCATTCATGAGCCAAGAGTATCGCATCAATTGTTGTCCCGGATCAGTCCTTCCGTTGTACTTGTCCATCTATGGCAAGTTAAAGCGCCGGGGAAACTGGAAGTCGAGGATATCGTCGGTGAAAGGAGTATGGCTTCGCTCAATGCCACAATCTTCATTTGTATAGTTCCGGCTCTCGGACATGATCTGGCGAACCATTGCCTGTACATCAGCATTAGTTAGGGGCCGCTCAGGTTCCCTGGCCCTAGTATCTGAGTTCCTTCTGGGCTCTTGCTCAGGAGATGCCCTTCTTCTTCGAGCTGCTTCTGCTCTATTCCGTTCCCTGCGCTCCCGGTCGATCTCGGGAGGAGGGGACTGGAGCCTTTGCCCCCGAGCGGGGTCATTGTTTCCTAGTGCTCGTGCAATATCCTCACGGGATCCCAAAGATCCGAATGTCAGCTGCTCCACGTTCTGAGGTCGTTCGAGCGGCCTTCGTTCACGGGGCCGCTCTTCCTCGGAAGATGAAGACTGATCCACTGGTGTGTGACGAACCGGTGATGGAGTTCTCTGTCGACAAAGTTCGCTAATTTCCCTGCTCATGAGCCTCATATTTTCCTGCATCATGAGATTAGTGCGCTCGTGGACTTTCATAGCCTCCCTTGTACTTTCAAGCATATCATGTAGGCGCGAGAAATCTCCTTGAGTAATGGGCGCAGATGGATTGACCTGATCACTGACCCTGGCGGCTGGAGTCGGAGCATTTTAGGGACTCGAGTAGAAGTTCCAACATCACCAAGAGTCGGATCGGATCGGAGATGAGAGGTCGGGTCGGTACGGAGCTGGGGAGTCTGGTCGGGTCGGTACGTGGCAAGCTGCTCGGGTCGGTTCAGATTGGGGGAATACACTGCTTCAGAATCTCCTACCCGGATCGGATCGGAGCTTTCCCCCTGAAGACGGTTCGGATTCCCTGCATTGGTTCGTCCTGCTGCTGAACTCTGCCCACGAGACCTTGTTACAACCGCATTTTGTTGATCTTCGCTAGCTCCATTTCCTCGACTAGATTGAACTTCTTTTCCTTTTCCTTTGGCCATGATTCTTCGACAATCACTTCAACAAATATCCAAGGGCGTAGAAACTTGAGGATTAACTTCTTTGAACTCAACGGTCCAAAAAGTAGAACGATAATCCCGAAAAACAAAGAATTCAGATGAGCTCTCAGCGAAAGCACCAAAATGTTAGACCAAAAAGTGGTTCTAACACCCAAATTGATTAAAAGCAAAATGAAATGAAATAAAAATGAAAATGAACACACAGGATTTATAGTGGTTCGGCGAAGAAATGCCTACGTCCACTTGTTTTTCACTATTTTCACTGATTTAGCTGCAAGTACAATGAAATATTCACTCGATTTCTCTCACAACTTACTTACAATCACTCAATTGTTTGAAAACAAATAATGAAAGAATATTTGGATTTTCCGGGATTGCAGGAATTCGGGTTATGAAGGTGGTTGAACTCTCCAAGTGCCAAAAAAAAGATCCTTTTCTTTGTCTCCAGACGGGGTACTTATAGGTGTGAATTTGCTCAGAACCCGATCCGGATCGGAGCCACGTGTCATCCATCCCATCAGCCTCGGGTTCGGATGCATTTCTATGTTGACAACGCATCAGAGTAATGGACATTGTAGGCAGGAACTGGTCATAGCCGATCCGGATATCCAGGCGCTCATGCAAGGGAGTGATGTGGAGAATGGGTTCGGATCGGAAGAGTAGTCTCCTGGGGTTCGGATCGGTACTTCCGATCCGAACAGGATTAAGTGAGGATCAATTCCCTCTTCTTTTTATTCTACTCCGCTCCGACCTATCTCTGTAGCAATTGGGTGGCCTTCCGATCCGACTGGAAGTAGATTCCCCTCCGACCCGAATAGCTGTGCTTCTTTAATTCCAAGAGTAATAGTTCACCGATCCGAACAGCAGACTTTACCCTATCCGAACCGCTACCCTGCTCCGATCCGAACCACTTCTGAGTTTTTCAAGTTCTTCAATATTTCATGTCTTTAATTTGTGTTGCCCAGTTCACAAAGTGGGCTAACAATAAGGATACCCTGAACTAGGCAGGGTGGGGCACCATTACTGGGCTGACTGTAAGAGGTCAAATCGACGGCGGTGGTGCAGCAGTGTAGGTTCTAATGGGGTGCGGGCGTGCACACACTCCGGCGCAGAAAAATAAGGCACTGGGCACCAGTAGCATACCTGTGCATTCTAGGATTGTGTCGGGCCACCACCATGGGACTTGATACACCCCATGGTGGGACCAACATAGATAACTACAACATCGGGGGCCGTAAGACACATGTAACTATGCGAGTAGGAGCCGATCATTAGAAACGAATCACTTCACCCTGATTATGGGGTGCCTGTTAGTAACTAGTTTATATGGATGTAGAGATTAATATGGGGTACGATAGTATATTCGACTCTAGACAACTTAACTCAGTTTATGGTGCTTTCTCATTTCCAGTTTATACTTATCATACCCAGTTCTTTATTCATAGACTGAATAGTCCTAGACTAACTCAGGCTTTATGTCTGACTCTACTTTTCTTTCGCCTTCTTTTCTTTCGTTCCCCCCTGGTCCACAGGGAGGGAATACCGCAGCTTGACCAGTTTCCACATCCAGCTTGAAGAGAAAGAATGTATTGCTTGGATCTTTTTCGTTTTGGACTATGGGTTTGGACAGCAATTGTGGGACTTATGCAGTTTACTTATGTTTTTATGCTTCTTTAGTAATGTAATCAAGACAATTATGTGGATGTTATGTTTTTGGAAGTGTTGTAAGACAAATCATGACATGGTTTATGTAACACGTATTTTGTTGAATTAAAAATAGCTGTTGTTTTCCGCTGTTCAAAAATATGTGTATTTATATCTGTCTTGTATATCTGTGACTTATACTTATAAACCTCCACCAAAATTAGGGCATTCCCTTTGAGAGTGACCTTAACGGAGTTGGGGTGTTTCAATCAGACATAAGTCTGGTAAGTCTAGCTCTATTTCTGGTATGGAAATAATAAAAATATCATGACTTGCATAAAGTGAGAGCAGGACGGATGTCAGAATAATAGTCTAACTTAGAACTAGATAAGGTATCTTAAACCGAATATCCTTTCGTACCACATTTTAAATCTCTATCTCTGAACCTACTAATTCTTATATCAACTGGCACCCCGTGATTGGGGTGAAGTGATCCCTTTTTGCTACCTATCGAACGATGCCCTCTAGTCTAGGACACACTACCTAGAGTGGTATATGTTCTTAGACTTTCCCCACGTATGTATCGTGAATCGTTATCGCTTGTCTAGATGCACATGTCCTGTAATGTGCAACCCGACTTCCATGGCAGGGCTACTCTAGAAACACGGGACTCGGTTGGGAGCTTTCAGATATCTGCCGATGCAGATGCTAAGGTCTGTTTTTCTACTAGTGGTTATGGTCCCACGTCACCCCTCCCTCAACTAATGAAAGGCATTCCAAGAAAATCAAGCACGAGAACTGTACTTTTGCCACCTATGCCCTACTTTCCTATTGGCCAGCCTCACCCATAACTAGATATCAAGTATATGGTATGTTGGGAGTTCTCTGCCTTTCCGCATGCGTACTACGATTGACTAAAGATGGTAGGTAGAGGACGAGTCGCATTCACAGGGCTACTGGTCTCGCTGAATCACGCTGGTCCATCCTAGTCTTTAGGTTGCCTTGTATTGCAACCAAGGCATGCTCTCGGTTCTTCTAACGCAGACCTTAACCTCTGTGAGCCCAGGAGGATCATCTGCCACCTCATAGAGGGATACCAAGAGTACCCTCACGTCCCCTCGAAGCCTCGGGCTTCGTAACCCAATTAGTTGGAGCCTTCTTTAAAATCAGATGGACGTTCGCTCCTTCTCGTGTTATACTAAGAATTACTACTTAGTTTTCCAAACTAAGGGTTACCACTTAGTTTCCTGAATCGTTGTTATCTTAACTAAGGTTTACTACTTAGCTCCTTTCCAACTAAGGTTTATACTTAGTTCTTTTCCTCATCCAGTTGGATTGGTTAAGTGTCATTAGTCAGTTCAAGTTAACTTAACCCATCCATCTGTCATGTTAAACTGGTTAAGTGTTATCAGTAATTCATGTTGACTTAACCCTACCACAAACCAGGCTATATTGGTTAAGTATTTCTTATTTTCATGTGAATATTTAGTTGGAGACCTAGGGTCTTTTTATAGAGTTGCAAGTTAATTTGAGCCGTCGATGAAGCTAGGTTAAACCAGAGCCGTCTGTTCTAAAGAGAAGCCAATTATGTTCACAATTACTTTCTTAATCAACATTTACCATTATTTGTCAATCCATATAAATACGTACACATTAGATACATCTCCCCTTTACACATTTATTATTATTTTTAAATGCACATTAGATACATCTCCCCTTTACACGTTTATTATTATTTTTGCATGCACATTAGATACATCTCCCCTTTACACGTTTATTATTATTTTTGCATGCACATTAGATACATCTCCCCTTTACACGTTTATTATTATTATTGAATTAGCAACTTTAGTGTTAACAGAAATACGGGGTGTTACACTTATCTTATGAAATCTTGTAGCTAAGTCCAGCTACGAGAAAACCGAAGCGCCATCCAACTGATCGAACAAATCATCAATTCTCGGAAATGGGTGTCTGTTCTTCTTCGTGAGCTTATTCAGCTCCTTATAGTCCACGCACAATTCGAGCGAACCATCATCCTTCGTAGCAAAAACAACTAGAGCACCCCACTCCGAGATACTTCTTCTTATGAACCCTTTCTCAAGCAACTCTTTCACTTGTTTACTGAGTTCCCTTCTCTATCTCGGAGCCAAGTGGCGCACAGGTAATGCAATTGGCTTTGCATTATCTACTAAGTATATACGGAAGTCTATTTCGCGCCTCGGGGGTAAACCCTGAACCTCATCAAAGATGTCACCATAATCACAGACTACACAAACAGATTCCAAATCATCGATGGATGCATCATGAGATTCTATGTAGCTAAGCATCACCGGACCTCTAGGGTCACAAGAAATATCAAGGGTCTTTCCACAATGAGTCAATAGTCTAACTACCCTCCTTTCACAATCTAGGATGGCACCATATCTGGCTAGCCAATCCATCTCTAGAATCAAGCCGTAGACCATGAAACCAAGAACGAAGGCGTTGCATTCAAACCCAATGCCCAAGATAGACACTCTCAAATCTCAACAAACCATAGATAAATGAGCCGAACTACCGATAGGGTTTGAGACTACAATGGGATCCATGACTAAACTAGTATTTAGGTGCAGTGTTTCAACTAACGAAGCAGATACAGACGAGTACGAAGCGCCAGAATCAAAGAAAGTACAAATAGGATGATCAAATAGAAAAACCAAACTTTCAACAAAAATGTTTCTACCTCTCTCTTGTCCTGGTGCCATGAGAGCATGAACCTTCCCTCTCGCCTGTCCTGGTGCCATGAGATCCTAAACCTTCCCTCCAGAAGTAGATCCTATCGTCTGCACTTTCCCTTGCCTCCTTGGGCAGTCTTTAATCAGATGTCCTGCCTCACCACATTGGAAGCAACCCGTCTTCTTCTTCTTTCTATAGTCTTTGCTTAGGTGACCCAGTGTCCACAATTAAAACACTTTTTCTTCCCTTTGCCCTTGTTATCTTTACCACCTTTTTTTTTGTTGTTGTGCTTTCTTTGGATCCACCTTCTTATCCTGTGCCTTATTAACATTAGCACCTTTCTCCTCTTCATTCATCAGCGCCATGTCAACCGGTTTCTCGCAGGTAGTCCCCATAGGAATGTGGGACATAGCCAATTCGTGTAGCGGCTCATTCAAACCCTTAGCAAATCTCAGGTCCATCTTATGAGGTGTATTAACCAACTCTAAGCTGAATCTCGCTAACTGGTTAAACTTGTTGACGTACTCCTACGCCGATAAATTCCCCTGTTTCAAAGCCAAGAACCTCTCCATGTATAAACTCTCCTCTGTTCGTGAAAGAAATTTCAACCCGAACATATGTATGAAATCCATCCAAGTCTCCACTGCACGCTCTCCATTCGTGACCTCCCACCAAAATGAGGCTTCGTCCTTCATTAACCAAGCATCTAGTTGAACCTTCCTTCCATCGTCTATCTCAAAGATACCGAACAAGTCTTCCACCTCCTTGAACCCATTTCGAGCCTCAACAAACGTCTCAGTCCCATGAAAAGGTTTTCCGCCCATCTCCCGTAAGTCTTTGCATATGTTAGGAAAAGCATCTACGCGGGGAGGA
Source organism: Allium sativum (assembly GCA_030737875.1). NCBI lineage: Eukaryota > Viridiplantae > Streptophyta > Magnoliopsida > Asparagales > Amaryllidaceae > Allium > Allium sativum. The sequence goes on along the minus strand of CM060924.1, from coordinate 152,030,274 downwards.
GGAGGAGCGGATGCAGCTGGGGGAGGAGGAGCATCTGCTGGGCCTGCGGCAGTAGCCCTAGCCTTCAGATACCATCTGAACCAAGATGGTATCTGTACGCCCTCAGGTATATCGGGTTCCCTAGACACGCTGAAAAAAAAGAAAGAGATTCAAAATGGAGAATCGAAGGAAAGATATATGGCTCTTGGGGATTATGTTTTTCATAATAAACTTTTCTCTTGAAAATACTTTCTTTAAAACATGTTTTTGAAAGTACTTCTTTATAAAAGTGCTTTTGAAAAATGGTTTTCAAAATCTTTTATCTGTTCTGGTAACCTTCAGCTCTGATACCACGTGTAACACCCCACGTCCATTAATGTCACTCACAAAGGGAATGCATTAACTTTCATGGAGCATTATAAGTGTATAGAAATGAACATCACAACAAAGATATATAAAAAATGTTACTTCAAAATTTAAAATAACTTCATTGCAGCGAAAACGGAACATAGTTTGGTTACAACATCGAAGCCAACTATCAAAACCAAGTACTCAATATCCATCTTGGACAAATTATTACATGAAAGAAAAAGCATAATCCCATTACAAAAAGCCAAAATAAAAAGAAGATAAGGCTGAACATTACTTTCAGAAACTTCAAGCACATCCAATAGAAACAGAAAGAGGTCCAAGTCAAGCTCCACCAGCAATAGTCCCACCCTGAGAACCTGGGGAGAAAAGGAAAGAAAAGAGGCGAAAACAAATGAGGTCAGACGTAAAGTCTGGCGAGTCCAGTGACTTTAACAATATAATCATTAAAGTAACAGGATTAGAACATAAATTGGATATAAGAAATGACTGTAACATAAACAGGTATGACAAGGCAAGCAAGATAAACGAGATAAACGTTGATTGCGCTTCTAATCACTATAAGATAATTCCTACACTGCACCAATACTAGTTACACTGAAAGTTGATTCCTCTTATTAATCATAGTAATAATAATAATGGTAGTTTCGTGTATCCCTAGCTGTTGTCATAGGTGCCGCCTGGTCCTATCTCCACTAGTCGTACCCACTACCCTCCCCATTCAATCGGCTCCCTAACTCGTAGATACCCGTGCTGGTCCCACAGTGGGGTGTATCACTCCCCAAAGTAGCAACCCGATACTACTAAAGATGCACGGCTTATATCTACACGATGCAACAACGTCTTACCTACCATCCCGGGCCCACGTACGCACATGACCCCGTTGGACTTGCATTGCCACTGCTAACCCGTTTTGACCTCTTATAATCAAGCCCAGTAAGCGTGTCTCGTCCTCGACTTAGCTCGAGATCACAAAGATACTTAATGGATTATTGGTTTGAAAAATGTCCCTATACATAACACAAGTTTCCCATCTAAGCTTGGTCCCCACTAGGATTTCCCACTTAACCCCTTCTTATTCATGTCTTCTTACATGTTTCAACTTGGTTAAGTGTTTCCAATTATATTTCACATGTCACCCATGTCACCGACTTAACCACATATCCCACTACATGTCTTATCTTGGTTAAGTGTTCTTTAATTCATTATAACCGCAATCTTGCAAGACCTCCCACATTTGATTACTGTTTTGCGGTTGCTAGATTTGCCGGGCGGGTCCGAGCAGGCTTTACCGCAAACCAAATCTAACCTCGTGTCTTTGCATTATTACACATTTAGTTTCTCCCTTTGACCTCTGAGATTAGACTGCTGTTTGTGGTGGCTGGATTTGTCGGGCGGGTCCGGGCAGTCTTGTACCGCAACCAAGTCTAACCTCATGACTTAGGCGTTTATTATTACTTCCTAGTATTCAAACCCAATTTGAGTTAATATCCCACTTCCAATTTCCAATTCAAGCCATGTTATAATTATTGCCCAAATTATGTCCATAATTCCACGTGTACAAATTATACCTATTTATGGCCTAAGTCAATTACATGGTTACAAACCAAATTATGCCTATTTCATAATATTCAAAATTTTCCCAACGTTCCCACGTCAATTGTTTGTATAATTCACATAATATGTTAGGCTCGCAATTAGCCTAACTCATAAAAAGGAAAAGCATCAAAACTCACATAACATATAAAATGGATCCAACTAGCATATGAAAATAAACTAGCATAAATCATAAACTTGCGTAGGTCTAAATAACCATAACTTGCATAGATCTAATTATAAACTTGCATAGATCTAAATGAACTTAACTTGCATAGATTTAATTGTAAACTTGCATAGATCTAATTATGAACTTGCATAGTTCTAATTATGAACATAACTTGCATAGATCTAATTACAAACTTGCATAGATCTAAATGAACATAACTTGAATAGATCTAATTATGAACTTGCATAGATCTAATTATAAACTTGCATAGACATAAACTTGCATATACATAAACTTGCATAGACATAAACTTGCATATACATAAACTTGGATATATCAACAAAACAGATCTAATAGCGTATGATAACAGACATATTCATATAGTCCAGTTCACAAACTTATCATAATTATTTTAATTAATTATCTTGTGAAAGTAATTGTACTCAAAGTGGTAGAAGAAAGAATATAGATCTTTTTTAAGCGTTTGTTGTTGTTCTAGAATCGTTCCCCTTTTTCACAATTCCTATGCTTTGATCCGTTGAAGAAGAGAAACTAGTTTAGTTTAGGATGCAGCAGCATGTAGGCTTATGAATGAATTTATTTTTAGATTAGGGTTAGATTAGATGTGCTTATATAGATGTATTAGATTAGTTAGAGCCTTTAGATTAGTCTAGGATTCATCTAAACCCTTCAATCCAAAAAGACACATCATCAGGCCAATCAGAACAAGCCACATAAGCCCTAAAACCATCAAAAACATCACCAGAACACCCAGAACACGTTGGCCACATCTGGGACGACAGGGGTCGGCTCCCCTATAGGGGGGTCGACACCTATGTCGACACCCATATAGGAGGGCCGACACTTGTGTCGACTCCCCCTGGGGGTCGACACCTATGAGCGGGAAATTTCCTGCTCAGCCTGCTTCTGCTATTTTGAATTTCGAACTAGATTTATATTATTAATTATTATTTTAATTTAATTTCTGTTTAAACTTGAAATCTTCTAAGCTCCATAACTTCTTCATACGGAGCCCAATTTACGCAAACTCGGACTCTATCTCAAGTAGAATTCAGAGACGAACGCAATGGCGCAACCCATTTCACTTAATTCTTCTCCTAAAAATTAAGTGTTCTTAAATTTGTTAATTTTAATATTTTAAAATTACAGGGTGTTACATTATCTTTCTAAGTATTTTGGCTATCGACATTACCACCATTATTATCATATGTATATGTACCGCTGATCGCGATGTAGACTGATTATCTCTATTTATGTCTTATCTCATGTGTATGTAACGTTGATCTCGATGTAGACTGGTCTTTTCTTTTATGCACTAAGTTGTATCCTATGACTTAGCTACTCAGATGTTTATTACATTTTATGATTCTGCTGTCATATTTATGTAAATTGCTCTATTTCACTTTTATGCTAATATATGTACTCTGCTAATGATGATTAATGTGTTATATTTCAATGATTACTCTTACTTCTGTGACACGGGGGTTTCGGGTTATCATAGGATGATCCGAGAAAACGTGGCTCGTACAAATATCCTCGAATAGAGAAGCTTCCTATTAGGCCGTGTTCGACTTCATCTTCTGGCCCTCCTGGTTCTCCGAATGAAATCCATTCAATCATTCTCAAACCCCGCCATGATCTCGGACCAACAAGTGTTCCTCTCTTCGAACGACTCCCGGGCTGGAATCTTAAAGGGCTTATGTACAGAAACACCCCACCTCCGTTAAGGTCACTCACAAAGGGAATGCATTAACTTTGGTGAAGCATTATAGGTAAAAGATATAGATAATTTACAAGACTGACATATAAACAGTGGAAAGACTGAAATTATTTAACAAGCATCGTGGTTTAGTCAAAATATTACAACCATTGTCTCAAAACCCAACTTCCACATTATTACAATGAAACCTCTGTCTTGATTAAAATCTCCAAATACACAAAGAAGCATAAAACACTAGTAAAGCAGCATAAATCCCCAATAAAAGTGTAACCATAGCCATAGCCCAAGAAAAGAGAATCCAAGCAATACATCTACTCTCTTCAAGCTGGAAAAGGTCTGAACTCAGCTGAAGTATTCCCTCCTTGTGGACTGGGGGGGGGGGGGGGGGCGAAGAAAAGAAGACGAAAGAAAATGGGTCAGACATAAAGCCTGGTAAGCCCGGTGATTTTCGGCATGTAAACAAGAAAAAGGATCATGACATGAATAAACTGAATATAGGATAATACCATAGTAGCAATATAACATAAGACAAGATAAGGCAAGATAAACTGAATATGCTATCGTACCCATTTCTATTTCTCTGCACCAACTAACAATTGTTTCAACTAGCCTCATGTGTTCATAATAAAATGATCCCTTTATCGATCGGCTTCTACTCGCAAGTATTTATTACTTGTGTCATTCGACCCCGCTTGTTTGTAGATACCTATGCTGGTCCCACCATGGGGTGTATCAATCCCTATGATGGAAACCCAACGCAATTCAAGATGCAAAGTGTATAACTACTGATGCCCAATGCCTGATTTTTCCACTCCGGAGTACGTGCACGCCCGTACTCCGTCGGAACCTACACTGATGCACCACTTGTCGCTATTTTGACCGCTTATAATCAGCGCAGTAATCGTGCCCCACCCTGCCTAGTTCAGGGTACCATGATACATCTATATGGGTTACTACTGAAATGGGTCCCCGTTACTAGGGTTTCCTAACCAACATGTTATAACGGTTAAGTGTTCTCAATTTAACCTAACCCCACCCACTTGTTTAATTAACATGTTGTATTGGTTAAGTGTCGTCTATTCATATGTTACTTAACCTTACCATTCTGAGCATATCTGTTAATTGGCATTAATTGATTTATTAATGCACCTACCTCTCACATTAGAACTGTTGTATACGGTTGCTGGATGTGTCGGGCGGTTCTGGGCAGACTTCTATCGCAAACTCATTCTAACCTCGGGTTTTGGGCTTGAACCGCTAACCTCTCACATTAGACCTGTTGTTGTGGTTGCTGGATGTGCCGGGCGGTTTCAGGAAGTCTTACACCGCAACTCAATCTAACCTCGGGTTAGGCATGTTCATCTTTTATCCAATTTACATATTTAGCAAACACAAGAATCATGGCTCCAATAGATTATTTGTACAATAAATATGAGTAAACTGAGCAAGTTACATCATAGGCATAAAAATTCGATAGAACTGAACATAAATGAATCACCAATTTGATGTAAAAAAGATAGATTCAATTGTATCACTAGTAACAGTCTCACAGTCATAGGTAATCTCAGATTTGACACAAGAATAAGAATGAATCAGAATTGGTTATCATTACAATTAGGCATAGACCTAGATTCGATTCATTAGAGTCATGATTTCTATTAAGTGTTCAAATCTGAATAATAACTGAACTTACACAGATTGGATTAGAAAAAGAGAATTATTTGACGTTGTAGCGATTCTAATTTCTCTTTGTTGATTGAAGCGGAAAACCTTTACTTTAATTTGAAGCTCTCCAATTTGATTTCTAGTTTGGAGAAGAAGGAGGCTAGGCTAGTTTAGAGATGGAAAACATAGTGGCTTAGGAATAATTTTAGTTTAGATTAGTTTTTAGGTTAGATGTGATTATATAGAAGTATACGATTAATTAGAGCCATCAGATCAATCTAGAATCAATCTAAGCCATCAGACCATCATGACACATCACCCAGCCAACCAGAAAAGGACACCTAAGCCCTAAAACACCAAAAATCGTCATCTGGATACATCAGCCCAGACCTGGCCGATGGGGGTCGACAGCCCTATAGGGCGGTCGACACCCCAGTCGACACCCTTCTTGGGGGGTCGACACCTATGTCGACCCCCCGGGGGGAGTCGACCCCTCTGAGCGGGAATTTTCCCGCTCAGCCCAATTCTGTTGTTTTTGAACTTTGAACTGGTTTTGACTTTTAGTTATTATTTATATTTAATTTCTGTTTAAACTTGAAATCTTCTGCCCCCATAACTTCTTCATACGGAGTCCGATTTGCGCAAACTCGGACTCTATCTCAAGCAGAACTCTGAGACGAACGCAATGGTGCAACCCATTTCACTTATTACTTCTTCAAAAAATTAAGTGTTCTTAAATTCGTTAATTTTAATATTTTAAAATTACGGGGTGTTACATTCTCCCCTCCTTAAAGGATTTCGTCCCCGAAATCTCCAATTCAAGAAGAATGTATGTCCTATCATTCAATCATCCATCTACTCAACCATCAAACACAGGCATCCATTGTCCTTAAAAGATTTCTAATGTCATATGAACATATGCAAAGAGTGTGTGTATATGTTCCTTATCCAATGCAAAATCAGGCGGTCTACTGATTCAGTTGACCTCCTTAATGCAAATCATGATAGTGCCATACGTCCATTATGTATGCAGAAGAATCTTAATAATACATATTATTTCTACATGCGTGCACAATCATACATCGAAATGCAGCATCCACATGGTAACACAATCAATATACATCCCTATACAAATACATATATGCATATGCAATATGAAAGTGACTGAGCCGATCTAGTACTTAATGTGTGTATATGCATCCACGAGCAACCACTTGCAACCATCAATCATAACATGTTTCAAATACATGTTTACATTCATTTGTTTCTACTTAAGGACCAAGAATAGTACCGAGGAGATATACTTAAAAGATAGATACAAGGATGCATAAACTTATGGAAAAAGAGATCAAGAAAGTACCCTCAAAAAGAAAAGGGCAGGCTTCGCGTATCTTGTCTTCAGTCTCCCAAGTTGCGTCTTCTTCAGCGTCACTCCATTGTACTTTAACTAGCTTGACCTCATGATTGCGTAGCTTTTTAACTTATGTTCCCAAGATACGAGTTGGAACTCTCATAACTGTCGCTTCTCGTTCCGCTTCTACTTCCTCTAGTATGCTAGGTTCCACGACTTCCGCAGACTCACGTAAGCACTTCCGTAGATGAGAAACATGAAAAACATCATGAACTCCAGCAAAACTTTCCGGCAGCTCTACTCTATAAGCCATTGTCCCAATACCCTCAGCGATAGGAAATGGCCCTACAAATCTTGGTGCCAATGTGACGACTCGCAATCTACGAATCGAAGGATCGTAGAATATTTATTTGTTTTTCATGTGAAGTCTTATAGTCATGTAACCTCGGGGGACGACTATTGGGGTCATTTCCCATGTTCTTGATTTTTGCCGATTTTTAAATGGCCATTTTGCCCCTAGAGAATCTTGATTCGCCTATAACTTTTGATTTATAAAGAGTTTTGACCTGAAACCACTACCATTAGCTTCGGATGATGGTTTCTCTTTCCGTAGAGTGGTCACATTAGCAAAATGGAATTACCGTTTGGGAGATATGGCCGAATTAAGGTTTATAAGGTGAAAAACAGCTTAACCGGGCTTAATTGGGTAATTAACAGCTAGGCCCATTGGGGGATTTCGGGATTAGGAGTTTAAAAGGACTATTGGGGTTAAAAGAACACCATTTTCTCATTTTTTCAGCCGCCACTTATCATTCCTCTCAACCTAACAATGACCTCCACTTCCTAAAAACACCCAATACCACCTTTAATCACTGTTTAATCAAGAATTAGGCTGAAATACATCAAATCAAGGCAAATCAACACCAAATCAGAGTTGGAGTTGCTGTGTTGATTAGGAATTCGATCCAAACAGTAGACTTTCAAATCTTATACTTAATTTGTGGCAAAGGTGAGTGATTTGCTTTGTTTTTCACTAATTACGGCTAATTAGAGGTGATTAGTGAAAATTAGCGAAATTAAGGCTCAGAAAAATCTGGAAAATTTTGTAAAATTCTAAAATACTATTTTAGGGCTCTATTAGAAATTTGGGTTTGTTTGGTTAAGTTTTGCTAATCCAACTGTTAATTATTTTTAAACATGATTAAGGGGAAAACATGGGTTTCTGGGTATGTTTGATCCATTTTAACACATTAGATTGTTGTTTTGGTGTTTATGGTTGATTTTACATGTTGCTATGACTGTTTGGAATGTTTTGTGATTGCTTAGAACTGATAGATTGGTCGAAAACGCTGTCGTATGGTGTAAAACAATCGCTGGAAAAGTTGTAGGAAAAGTGGCGTAGCAATCCGGATCGGATCGGTGGAGGAAGACTGGATACGATCGCATAACCCACTCACGAACCGCATCATGTACTCGAGCCGATGCCAGGACCCCGAACCCACTCGTGAAGCACCTTTGAAACGAACCATTGTGGACAATCTTCCACGAGCCGCCTCCCCATGAGCAGGCCACGAACCGAAGCACACCCGAACCGGAGTTTTCACGAACCGGTTCCACCGAACCGATGAAGGAGTACTCAAGCCGCTTGCACCACGAACAGAGACCACGAACCGATGCTTGGAGGAGTCACGAACCGGTGGAAGGATGTAACCCGAACCAAACCGTGTTGGCGAGCACGAACCGAATCACTTAAGGAAATACGATCTGAAGCGAAGAGAAGTAAAAAACCGAACCGATCTGGAGAAAACCAAAACCCGAGATGCAAAGGTTGTCCAAATGGGAAGTTTGTACTCAGGATCTAGTTGGGAACCAACGAGTTAATTTCATGAATTGTGCTTTGCTGCGGGACGTGTGCTAAAGGATTGTCGACGTCCATAACTTTGATTCACCACCAAGGAATGGATGTTAGGCTGCAGATCAGCGCAGTGGAGTAGTCATTACTTCATGGGGCAGAGTGATCGTAGCAAGGCTATGAGCCATTGCAGTGGAGTTGTTATGACTCCATGGGGCAGAGTGGACATAGCAAAGGATTAGTGGCTATGGATCAGTGCAGTTGAGCCATCAGGACTCCATGGGGCAGAGTGATCATAGCAAAGGATTTGGGTGATCAAAGCGGTGGATATCGTATGCTTTACGCACTGAGTGAGAAATGTGAGGATGGTTGCTATGCTTGATTGTTTGCTATCACTTTGACATGCACACCCCCTCCCCCGTATCTTTACACCATGTGCTAGTGTCACCTTAGAGTATTGTACATCTTGTTCTGCTAACTCTTTGGTTGCAGGTCTAGGTTCCCATATGGTTTAGTATACATGTTATTGTTCTGTTTTACTGCTTATCGCTCATACCAGACTTTTGTCTGACCCAGAGTTTTATGTCTCTTCTTATTACTCTGGGTGCACCTAAATGAGCAGACTAGAGACAGGTTAGCTGGTTGCACGAGTAGTTGATCCAGAGACAAGCAGGAGGCTTCCACGTATGATATTTATATTCTCCATGAGTTGTTGTTGGTCACTGCTTGGGCATTAGCGGTGTACCTTTTCTTTCTTTGCTTTAGAGATAGTATTTTGAAGTTGTAATAATGATGATGTTAGGTCATAAGATGTATTTGGATTTTCGCTGCTATGACGGTTTAGTTTTCAGCTTATGCACTGTGTCGCCTGTTTTATGTCAAAGTTATGTTATTATTATATTTTGTTCCATGTGCTGTGAGACATTCTACAGGTTCTTTGTTAGTTCTTTGTCTACTTTTTTCTTTCTTTTGATGACCGTCCCATACTGATTGGGCATCGGTACAGCGTGTTTTAGGAGGAAATGTCGGTTGGGTGTTGGGCGGGCCGTCACAGCCAATTTTCCTACAGATCCAAAGCAAATGACATTCTTCAAAGGAGATACTTTAAGGAAAACCTTGTATCCAACCTCATACTCAAGGTCGGTCTTTCTTTTATCCGCGTAGGACTTCTGTCTATCTTGTGCGGTCTTCATTCGTCTTCGAATCAAGTCAACCTTCTCTGAAGTTTCTCTGATCATGTCGGGCCCAAGTACGAGCTTGTCTGTAGATTCTCATCAACAAGTTGGTGATCGACATGGTCTTCCATATAAAGCCTCAAATGGTGCCATGCCTATGGTGACTTGGTAGCAATTGTTGTAGGCGAACTCTACCAAAGGAAGATGATCTTCCCACATTCCTCCAAAATCAATAATGCACAATCTCAAAAGATCTTCTAATACTCTGTTCACCCTTTCCGTCTGACCATCGGTTTGAGGGTGATAGGAAGTGCTTAAGCATAGCTGTGTGCCTACAGCCTCTTGCAAACTCCTCCAAAACTCACTCGTAAAGATAGGATCTCGATCACTTACTATGCTAGAGGGTATCCCATGCGGTCGAACTATTTCTTTAAGATAAATGGATGCTAACGATGAGGCAGTCCTCCTACTCTTAACAGGTATAAAGTGAGCACTTTTAGTGAGTCTGTCAACTACTACCCGAATACTGGTATTGCCCCTTCTTGACCTAGGGAACCCATGTATAAAGTCCAGCGAAATGCTATCCCATTTCCACTGTGGGACCTCTAAATAATGAAGCAGACCACCAGGCTTCTTCTGCTCCGCCTTGACATGCTGGTATATCAAGCACTTAGAGATGAATTCAGCTACATCCTTCTTCATGCCATTCCAAAAGAAAACCCTTTTTATGTCTTTATATATCTTGTCTCCACCTGGGTGTATGGTCAACATAGAATGGTGTGCTTCTTCAAGAACGGTCTTCACCAAATCCCTGTCTTGTGGGACACATAGTCTTCCATCATGTCTCAACCAACCCTTGTCATCTATGGAGTATCTATTGAGGTGACTAGAAGTCTCACCTCTAATTAACTTATCCATCATATCAACTATCTGAGGGTCTTCATGTTGCGTGGTTCCTTTTGGGTCCAAAAGCGTAGGTCGCACCTCTAGCGTTGCTAACAAACCAGGTCCAAACTAAAAAGAGAGTCTAAAGTCAAAGGATTCTATGTACTCCAAGTTTTTCCTTTCCACAAAGAGAGGAATTAAGGTCAGATTTTTTTCTACTTAAGGTGTCTGCTACCACATTTCCCTTGCCAGGGGTATAAGCAATCTCAAAATTGTATGAGGAAAGAAATTACGTCCACCTTTGTTGTCTTAAGTTAAGATCTTTTTGTGAGAAAAGGTACTTTAATGATTTATGGTCAGTAAACAATTCAAACCTTTCTCCTAGTAGGTAATGACGCCATGACTTAAGAGTGAAAAAAATGGCAGCTAGTTCAAAATCATGAGTTGGGTAGTTCTTCTAATGTACCTTCAACTGCCTTCCTCCATAACAAACTACCTTGCCTTCTTGCATCAAGACAGCGCCTAATCCAGTACCGCATGCGTCTGTATATACCGTAAACATCTTACCGCCATCAGGCAATGTCAAAACTTGGGCTGTTGTTAGATCCCTTTTCAATCGTTGGAAAGAAACATCACAATCCCAATCCCAAGCGAAAGTTAGGTTTTTCTTCATCAATCTTGTAAGTGGGGCTGAGATCTTCACAAAGTCTTTAATGAACTTTCTGTAATAATCCGCTAGTCCGAGAAAACTTTGTACTTCGGTTGCATTCCGTGGAATCTTCCAATCTTGCACCACAACTATTTTTGCAGGATCCACAGCTATCCCTTCTTTGGACGCCACATGCCCAAGAAACCTTACTTCTTCTCTTTCTTCCCATCCTTGCTTTCCTCCTGTAATAGTGCCATGTCCACCAATCTCTCAAAGGTCCCACCCATAGGTATATGGGACATAGCTAGGCCTTACAATGGCTCATTTAACCCTTTAGCGAAACGGAGAGCCTTTTTATGTTGAGTGTTTACCAACTTTAGTCCGAATCTAGCCAGTTGTTTGAACTTGTTGACGTATTCCTTAACCAATAGGCTTCCCTATTTGAGTGCTAAGAACTTATCCATTTGTAGGCTTTGTTCAGCTTGCGAGAGGAACTTCATTTCAAACCTCATTCTGAAATCCTCCCAAGTCTCAACTGGTCTCTCAGCATTAGTGAATTCCCACCAGAAAGAGGCTTCGTCCTTAAGTAACCATACAGCTAACTATATCTTCCACCTATCGTCCACTTCGAAGATAACAAACAAATCTTCTGTATCCTTAAGCCAGTTTCTTACTTCCACGAATGATTCAGTCCCATTTAAGTTCTTTACGCCCATAGCTCGAAAGTCTCTACATGTCTTTGAGAAAGCATTCACAAGCGGAGGAGGAGGAGGAGGAGGAACGATGGGTACAGAAGGAGGAACGTTTCCTTAGCCTTCGGCGGGTGCCGTGGCCTCAAAATACCTACGGAACCATCCGGGTATTGTGACTCCCTCTGGCATATTAGGGATGTTTTGTTCCCCAGACATGCTAAAATGAAAAGAAAAAGATTCAAAATAGAGGATAGAAAGATAGTGCATATGGCTTTGGGGAATATGCCTTTAAAATAAAACAACACTTTTCTTGAAAATGCTTCTTTAAAACTCTTTTTGAAAAATAGTTTCAAAAACTTTTATTTCATCTGGTAATCGTTGGCTCTGATACCAAGTGAAACACCCCACCTCCATTAAGGTCACTCACAAAGGGAATGAATTAACTTTTGTGAATAATTATAGGTAAAAGATACAGAAAATTTACAAGACAGACATATAAACAGTGGAATGACTGAAATTATTTTATAAGAAGCGTGGTTTAGTCAAAATATTACAACCCTTGCCTCAAAACCCAACTTCCACATTATTACAATAAAACCTCTGTCATGATTAAGAACTCCAAATACAAAAAGAAGCATAAAACAGTAGTAAAGAAGCATAAATCCCCAATAAAAGTGTAACCACAGCCATAGCCCAAGAAAAGAGAATCCAAGCAATACATCTACTCTCTTCAAGCTGGAAAAGGTCTGAACAAAGCTGAAGTATTCCCTCTCTGTGGACCTGGGGGGAATGGAAGAAAAGAAGACGAAAGAAAATGGGTCCGACATAAAGCCTAGTACGCCCAGTGATTTTCAGCATGTAAACAAGAAAAAGGACCATGACATGAATAAACTGAATATATGACAATAAAATAGTAGCAAGATAACATAAGACAAGATAAGGCAAGATAAACTGAATATGCTATCGTACCCATTTCTATTTCTCTACACCTACTAACAATTTTTTCAACTAGCCTTATGTGTTAATAATAAAATGATCCCCTTATCGATCGACTTCTACTCGCATGTATTTATTACTTGTGTCATTCAAACCCGCTTGTTTGTAGATGTGACGACCCCAAACCCCGTATCCACGGTGGCAAGGGTAATCTTTGGAATACAACACATAAAAAAAAATCAACAGAACAAAAATAGAAAAATACACCAGATAATGAATAGCAGAATACACTGAATACATAACAACATCAGAGTTACACAGTATACAGGATCTACTTAGTACAAAATGCAGTTTCTGTTCTAGATAAAATGTCTACAGCGGAATCAAACATAATATACAGGATAATTCTGAAACAGTAAATAGAAATGATAAAGAACCAGCTCCAGCTCCATAGCTATCCAGAAAGAGTCTGCTAAAACCTGTACACAAGGCTTTCCGTGTAGAAATAAGGGCACCTGAGTTAGCAAGTCAAACAAACTACGAGTCAGTCATGGGACTGGTATAAGAAATCTACTTAACTGCTTAAACAATAATAATTCGGCAAATCATAGGACCACTCCACTTTCGCGGAACGGGTTTACTCCAGTGATTGCTAGTGCATGAACCAAGTGAATTCTTTAAAACAACGCAATGCTTTTTATAAAGAATGAAGCTGATATAAGACTCAAGTCCCATCACACAATGCAACGCAAACCGGAGAATTGAATTTTACCTTATATTGGCCAAAGTATGCTTGATACGTATAAAACAAAGTCATTTGCAATGTAAATCTTATCGTTTAATTCTCAATAAGACTCCAACTGTAAATTAGTAAGAGAATGATTCCCTAAGTACTAACCCCGAAGGCCGAAACCAACATCAGAAAAATACCCAGGAAACCGTCTGTCTTAGCTCGTTTCCAGTTAGTTTCTATTTTTATATTCAATCATAAATATCAATCATAGACGGCATAAGTGCCCCATACCACTATGTCGCCATATATATGTATACAATCAAAACCACACGTATCGTATTGGAAGTTTGGATTTCCATCTGTGAACCGAGGCAAAAGATAGTCCTCACCGCTTCGAGACAATCTAGCCCATGTCTCAGGTCAGAGCTCGAGTGACCTTTGGATCGTTAGGGCTGGTCCACACGGAGTGGATTAAATAACAACATGAACAATACGTCTCCCCGCCCTATGGGGCGTAAATGAGCCAAATGGCTCCAAATTCGAGGCGCCTCGCAACAGCAACAACCACATGAGTCAAACTCGTCAGCCAGTTTTAAGCACTGACGCCACTCCTAACTAGAAAGAGACGCATGTCCTCCCTGAAGCCATTTTCCTGTTTCTGGTTCATACTGGGGTGTGAGGCTCGCGAATTAACGTTATACATAAAGCTGTGCCACACAGGCGGTGCTTTGATCATCAACCACAAGACTTTTCTTTTCAACAGAAGCCTTGATCACTGCATCTTCGCATGCCACGTTGCCAATATACAACGTCAGACACACTACCATTTAAAAGTCCGTTCTGGGTCTGAACGAAACAGGAGGCACCTAGTACCTCGCATATCCGGTCGACTTCAAAGTACGTATGAACGATTACCACTAATTATCTATATTTCGGGATGCCTCCCAATTGAGACATCGGTAATCATCCAAACAACGTGAAGCTCTCCGGTCTTCGACCACTGTCTTCATCTTCGACTTATTGTCGAATCGGTTATTCAGAATGGGTATAAACCCGGCCTTTCCGAATAACATGTGTATATAATAAACAAGTGTTACACAAACGCAACATACGACTCATTCCAGTTCATCAATCACTAACCGTAAATTAGTAAGAGCATAATTCCCCAAATATTAACCCCGAAGGCCGAAACCAACATCAGATCAATAACCAGGAAACCATTCTTCTTAATTAACCTACAGGTAGTTTCTAAATTTCACGTATATTTAGTATTTAAATTAGTTGATTTTCATTCCATATCGTTTATAACATTTTATAATGATTTTTAGCTATTTTTATTTAATTAAAAATAGCCTATTTTATTTAAACGACGCTTCAGGCCATAAGGCGGCCGTGGCGCTATTTTTCTCCAGATTTGATTTACACATATCTGAAATTCTAACCGTTGGATCTTTACAAATTTTATACCGTTGGAAATATCTTTTCAAGGCGGATCCAAAGGGCTCAGTTTTGGGAAAATCTGACGGTCGGATCTCCTGATATCATCGTTTAAAGTTATGATTTCAAAACACGAACTGCAGTGTCGTTATTCGATTTATTATAATTATATATATATATATAATCCATTTTGGCGCTATTTTTATTCAAATTTGAATTACACATATCTAGACATCTAACCGTTGGATCTTTACAAAGTTGGTGTCGTTGGAAAGATATTTCCAAAGCAAACCCAACGATTTCGGTTTCAGGAAAATCCGACGGTCGGATCTCCCGGTATAATCGTTTGAAATCACGGTTTCAAAATACGAACTGTAGGGCCTCGATTCGTTTTATTTAATTTATATTTATATATATTTATATAAATATAATCCTTTCGTCGATTTCTAAACCAGTTCCACTTCATATACATGTTAAAAATATTATTTTTAACTTACACTTATTCATTTTAATACATGAATATTTTTAACACTTCATACAATTGACAAAAATGTGATTTTTATCATTCAAAGAATTTATTCTATAAATGAATATTTTATATAGTTCATACATATAGCAAAGGTGTTATTTTTATTGTTAAAACAATTTATTTAAAACAAGGATATTTTATATACTTCATACAAAAGATAAAAATGATATTTTTGTTGTTAAAACAATTTATTCAAAACACTGTTATTTTATATACTTCATATATAAAGTAAAGATGGTATTTTTAATGTTAAAAAAGTTTACTTGCCATATGAATGTCATTCAACACACGAGTATCTCAACACGTGAATATTTCGACACATGAATATTTCATATACTTCATGCGTATAATAAAAATGTGATTTTTATTATCTAAACATTTTATTCGAAACACTAAAATAATTCAACACAAGAAATAAATCAAACACATGAATATTTCAGGAAATTTCGGCAGCATAACGGCAGGGTAGTTAAACCGGCACCGTTCTACCATGGCTCCTCGCTCTACCTTAAAGCATTGCAGCTTTTGACAATGGGGATTCATGCATCTAGTTCGCACGCAGGCGGCATGTTTATTTTTCATTTCATTTCTTTTTCCATAAACTAATCTTATGTGGTATCAACCAGAATAATTCTCAACCACAAATGGGTATTTTTCAACCACGATCAATCAATTCACAACCACAAATAATTCTAATCAACCATTCGCTACCAACCAATTTTTCACACCAATCACAACCAAATATCATCCATGGTTTGTGGACGAGGGGCACATTTATATATATTTCACTTCCATTTCAACACATATATAATTTTTACAACACTTATTTAACTTATACATCGCATATACAACATATACAACGCTTATACATGAGGTGTACAACGCTTATATAACTCATACATAGACCGTATAATTTATACATCGTCATTCCATATCGTTTATAATTCAGAAATCTCACATTGCTTTTCGCATTGCCAAAAATTGTAGAAGGCTCAGAAAAATATCCGGTCTCTTCTAGAATGTAGAAGGCGTCCTCACAGTCCCGATGTCTCTTGTTTCACTGAATTTCGTCAACACATGAAAAAGATACGATTTTTCAAAGTTGATCGAATTTTGCAACACTTTTATATGTTGAAATCAGTTCGGAAAATTAAACCTGTACCTTTCTATAACTGTTCAAAACTAGGTCGCCAATTTTCTCTCAAACCGTTGCACGATGTTGGAATCGGGTTGTATGGTGTCGAAGGGGGCCAGGAGGCGCGCCCACGTCAGGTGGTTAGGTGATGTTCGGTGGCGGCTAGAGGGAGAGGAGGTGGTCCAAACAGGTGAGCTTTGAGATCTCGATCCGCCCTCCACAGGCCACGAAAAATCCCGAACCTGGTATGGTTTTGAAGTCCTCGAGGAGATCTTCAAAATGGATCCAAGTTTGCGTGATTTCATTGAGAAACGAGAGAGAAAAGTGGCTGGGAAGTTTCGAGCTGAATCCGCCGTGCGTGACTTTGATTACGAGGAGAGAGAAAATCCAAACGAGAGTGATGATTGGCCAGCCCTTTTTTTATATTTATTAATTTTAAAAAATCCGAAAATACCCCCCATCTCATGCGAACTCCAATACAAACCCAACGACTGTCGCCCCTAGCTAAATACCCCCATTCCGAACACAATGGGATATGTTTCGTAGGCCATTTTGACTGTTAGAGCCAGTTATTCTTCAAATTAACATATAAAACATTCAAATTCTGTTTTCAACGTACATTTTAATTTGCCGGGGCCACATATTGCTTCTAAAAATTTCAGAAAAATTATATCTGGCTTTGTTTTGAAGATACGGTCCCAACAAAACTGATTTTGTCGAATTCTGAGAGCGTTGGTAAAATGGCCATTTTCTGGTCGACCCGATTTAACTTAAATCGACCAAAACACATTTTCCATTGCCACACTCACATATTGACTTCTAAAATTCTGGAAAAATTAACTTAGCGATAATTTGGCATCCCGACCCAACAAAAGTGGTTTCGTCGAATTCCGAGGTCGTTTGCTGTTAGCCCACATTGTGAACTAGGCAACACAAAGTCGAGATGTAAAGCGTTGAAGAACTTAGAAAGTGTCATAGCAGATCGGATCGGAGAGCTGCTACTATTCGGGTCGGAGAGCTATCACCATTCGGGTCGGAGAGCTATCACCAGTCGGATCGGAGAGTTATCATCAGTCAGATCGGTGAGCTACTACCAGGTCGGAACGGAGCAGAGCAAAATGGATAAGGACTTAGTTTCAGGTTAGCTCGGGTCGGATCGGATGCCCCGATCCGAACCCCCTCTGCAGGCTCCTCCGAACCGAACCCATAACCCACGTCACTTCCCCCCACGATCGCCTGAAGATTCGGAGCGGTTATGACCAGTTCCTCCCCACGATAATCTCTACTTTGATGCGCTGTCAGCACTGGAGTCCATCCGAACCCGAGGACGATGGGATGGAAGACACGTGGCTCCGACCCAGATCGGATTCTGAGCAAATTTTCACCTATAAATACCTCGCCTGGAGACAATTAAAGGGATCTTCTTTTTGGCACTTTGAGAGTTCAAACACTTTCATAAACCGAATTCCATCACTCCCAGATAATCCAAATCATCTTTCAACTTTTATTTTGAGACAATTGAGTGAATGTATGTGAGTTGTTAGTGAAATTGAGTGAATATCTCATTGTAATTGCAACTATATCATCGAGAATAGTGATTGCTAAGTGGACGTAGGCTTTTCAACGCCGAACCACTATAAATTCTTTGTCTCCATTTTACTTTTGATCTTATTTTATTCTGATTTCAAGCAATTTGGGTGTTAGAACCACTTTTTGGTCTAACATTTTGGTGCTTTCACTAAGAATCATCTGAATTCTCTGTTTTTCGGGATTATCGTTCTACTTTTTGGATCGTTGAGTTCAAAGAAGTTAATCCTCAAGTTTCGACGCTCTTGAATATTTGTTGATTGATTGTTGAAGAACTATGGCCAAAGGAAAAGGCAAGGAAGTTCAAACTAGTCGAGGGAACGTAGTTGGTGAAGATCAGCAAAATGCGGTGGTGACAAGGTCGCGTGGGCAAAGTTCGACAGTGGAACGGACTGATACAGGAAATCCGAACCGCACTCAAGGGGAGAGCTCCGATCCGGGTAGGAGAATCTGAAGCAGTGCACTCCCCCAACCTGAACCGACCCGAACTGATCGCGCTACACCGACCCGACCTGATTTCCCAGCTCCGACCCGAACAAGTCTCTCAGCTCCGATCCGACCCGTTGCTTGGTGATGTTGGAACCTCTACTCGAGCCCCTCCAAATGCTCTGACTCCAGTCACCAGGGTCAATAATCAGGTCAATCCATCTGCACCTATTACTCAAGGAGATTTCTCGCGCCTACTTGACATGCTTGAGAGCACTAGGGAGGCTATGAAAATCCACGAGAGCACCAATCTCATGATGCAAGAAAACATGAGACTCATGAGCAGGGAAATTAGCGAACTCCGTAGACAAAGAACCCCATCCCCGGTTCATCACGCACCAATGGATCAGTCTTCTTCTTCCGAGGAAGAACGGCCCCGTGAAAGAAGGCCGCTCGAACGACCTCAAAATTTGGAGCAGCTGACGTTCGGGTCTTTGGGGTCCCGCGAGGATGCTGCACGAGTACTAGGACCCAATGATCCAGGCTTGAGAGAGCCTATGTTGTTACCGATGCAGGGATCCCATGTATTACCTAGAGACCCTAACCTTACCAATCCCACTCAGGGACAAATGCTCCAGCCCCTTCCTCCCGAGATCGACCGGGAGCGCAGGGAACGAAGCAGAGCAGAAGCGGCTCGAAGAAGGAGGGCGTCCCCTGATCAGGAGCCCAGAGGAAACCTGAACATCAGAAGGAGGGCATCTCCTGATCAAGAGCCACGAGGGAACCCGGATAACAGAGCCAGGGAGCCTGAACGGTCCTTGACTAATTCTGACGTATGGGCAATGGTACGCCAGATCATGTCCGAAAGCCGGAACTACACCAATAAGGATTACGGCATTGAGCGAAGCCATACTCCCTTCACTGATGACATCCTCAACTTTCAATTTCCCCGACGTTTTAACCTGCCGTAGATGGACAAGTACAATGGGAGAACCGATCCGGGACAACATTTGATGCGATACTCATGGCTCATGAATGCTGCTGCTGCCCCTGACGGAGTGAAGTGTAAAGCATTCCCTATATATTTAGAAGATGTGGCGCTGCTATGGTTTACCCGACTTTCCCCTCAGTCGATATTGAATTATAGGGAATTGAGCGAACATTTTATGAATCAGTTCCGACTCCATACCCGAAAGTCTAAGAGTTTTATTGAATTATCAAGAATTAAGCAGGCACCGGGAGAGTCTTTGAGGTCATATCTCGACCGTTTCAACTTAGCTGTAACTGAAGTTAGTGACCCGCACGAGCCCACCATCTTGATGGCTTTGATGGAAGGAGTCGATCCTGATTTCGAGTTTGGAGATTACCTTTCTGGGAAGCCACCTCCCACGAGAGAGTTATTCTATGAAAAGGCCGATATTCAGTTAAGATGAGAGGAGGCCAGGGAAAACCGAAAGAGAAAGTCTGGGGCGGCTTCAAAAGAAAATGTTCAGAGTAATGTCGCCGTGAAGCAGTCTGGAGAAAGTTCCGGAAAAGTTGAGGTGAATGTGGGAAACAAGAGTGGAAACGACAATAATGGAAACGGGGGCAACAACAACAACCGTAACGCGAATGGTAACAGAAGAAATAGAAATAGGGGAAGTGATCCTAACAAAAGACCCCGGTTCCAGACTTATGAGAATTATACACCGTTGAACGACACTCTGGAGAACATTTACTTGGATGCATACAATGTTTTGCAATATAAAAGACCGCCACCTCGCGACTCGATGGAGAAAGAAATGGCAACTGGAAAGTTTTGTTTGTTTCATGGAACTCATGGACATTCAACCAATGAATGTCGACATTTGAGAGACGTGATTGAGAAGCTGCTGTGCGAAGGGAAATTGGATGAATATAAGGTTGCCCCGAGAGACAGGGGGCAAGGAGAACAGGCACCAAAACAGATCCAATCTGCTCCCAAGCCTACAGCGCAGCAGAAAGGCATGGGAATTGTTATCAACTCCATAGTGGGTGGACCCCACCCAGCGATCCACAGTTTTAGAGAAATGGATCAGTATGTAAATGCAGCTAAGCACCTAGATATGGATGAATGTGATGATTTGGAAGATATCGCCCCCATGAAGCAACAGAAGACAATGTTTGACGACGTGGTATTCCGTAGCAGAGACAATACCGTGATCTAGTCACCCACCGACGATCTGTTGGTCATTACCACCACCATTGGGCCGGCATTGGTTCATAAGGTGTAAGTAAACAATGGACGCTCTGTTAATATTTTATTTAAAAAGTCATTCGATCAGATGAAGCTTGAATCTGAAGATTTGAAGCCATGCGAAGGTTGGATCCGAGGCTTCAACGGAGCATCGGACAGCTCCAATGGGGTACATAGAATTGCCCGTAACCTTGGGGCAAGGAGAATGCCGAAGAGTACGGATGCTTCAGTTCGTAGTGTTGGACGTAGATTCACCTTATAATGCATTTTTGGGAAGGCCTGCCCTTGCAGAATTCACGGCTTGCGTCACTCCTTGGTGTTTATTGCATAAATTCCCAACGGAAGCCGGAACATGGGTAGTGAGAGGAGATCAAGTCTCAGGACGGGCTTGTTATGTTGCCGAGTTAAAAATGTTGATGAAGGGACTTAGCATCGAGAGTAAAGGTGCCTCGCCTCCTCCAAAGGAGGGTTCGGCGTAGCAATTAGAGCGATCAGCCTCGAAGGAGTTGCCAAAAGGAACGCCCGAAGACTTGGATCCCAGAAAAGATGAGGAACCAAAGGCTAGAAATGCGACTCCTAACGAAACGACAGTGGACATACCCATTAACGAAGCTGATCCAACAAGAGTTTTAAAAATTGGTTCCCAGCTGGATCCATATCGAGCCAAAGAATTAACTGACTTCTTAAAGACAAACCTGGACGTATTTGCCTGGACCCACGGCGACATGTGTGGAATATCGCCATCCGTCATAAGCCATTCACTAAATATAAACCCACAACACCAGCCTGTAAAGCAAAAGAGACGTACGTTGGGCCCAGAGAGGTCGGCAGCTCTGAAAGAAGAAGTGGAGAAGCTGAAACAGAACGGATTTATTAAAGACTCGACAAATCCTGACTGGATATCGAATCCCGTCTTAGTAAAGAAGCCGGACGGAAAGTGGCGGACTTGCATTGATTTTTCAGATTTGAACAAAGCTTGCCCGAAAGATAGCTTCCCACTCCCCAGAACTCACCAGCTTGTAGATTCGATAGCGGGGCACGAACTTCTTTCTTTCATGGACGCATATTTCGGGTACAACCAAATTCCTATGCACGTACCAGATCAAGAACACACGAGCTTCATTACAAATTTGGGGTTATACTATTATGTGGTCATGTCGTTCGGATTGAAAAACGCTGGAGCCACTTATCAGCGCTGGGTGAACAGGATGTTTTATAATCAAATAGGGAAGACTATGGAAGTTTATGTGGATGATATGCTCGTCAAATTGAAACAATCCTCCAGCCATACGCAAGACTTGGAAGAAATGTTCGGTGTCTTGCGAAAGTATCGGATGAAGTTGAATCCTTTGAAATGTTCATTTGTAGTGGCATCGGGAAAGTTTCTAGGCTTCATTGTGAGCTCCCGAGGGATTGAAATCAATCCCAGCCAAATAGCAGCAATAAGAAACATTGAAGAACCATGGAGAATTAAAGATGTCCAAAGTATTGCGGGGAAAGTAGCCGCGTTGAGTAGGTTTATCTCCAAAGCCACGGACAAATGCGTCCCATTTTTTGATTTGATTAAAAGGGGAAAGAAGAACTTCGAGTGGACTCCGGACTGTGTTGAGGCCTTTCGAAATTTATTGGAGTTACTAGAAAAATCGCCGATTTTGTCAAAGCCAGTGGATCACGAAGAGTTATTTGTTTACTTAGCAGTTTTGGCTCACGCTATTAGCACAGCCTTGGTCCGAGAAGAAGACAAGGTGCAAAGACCAGTGTATTATGTAAGCAAGAAATTGGCAGTAGCAGAACGCAACTATCCAAAGATTGAAAAGCTCGCTTACAGCCTCCTAATTGCCTCCCGAAAATTTCGCCATTATTTCCAAGCTCACCCAATAACCATATACATTGACCAGCCTCTGAGGCAGGTGTTGCAGAGATCGGAAGCATCAGGGCATTTGATCAAATGGAATATTGAATTAAGTCAGTTTGATTTAAATTTTCAGCCACGGAGGTCGATCAGGGGGCAAGCTCTGGCAGACTTTATAGCAGAGTTCACAATCCAAAAGGAGGAAATAATCGATGACAGAGTGGTCAGGTCCGAAGAAGAGTTAAAATTAGATCCATGGAAGCTATACACAGACGGAGCCAAGAATGACCGAAGGTCTGGAGCTGGAATCGTCTTAGTCACTCCTGAAGGACGGTCGTTATACTACGCTCTGCGATTAGAATTTTCGGCGACTAACAATGACTCTGAATATGAAGCCCTGATTGTCGGGCTGAAGCTTGCTAAAGACCTCGGTATAAAAACGTTGGACAAATTATGTGACTCCAAAATCGTTGTTTGTTAAGTGTGAAAGGAGTTTGTGGCTCGGGGACCTCATCTTATCATCTACCTCGGGAAAGTGGAAAAGCTGTTGAGCAACCTGGAGCGGTACAACATAACGCATATCCCAAAAGCCGAAAACTAGACGGCAGACAGGCTGGCAAAGCTAGCTAGTTCCGACAACCCGAAAGAAACTGAAATAATTCCAATTGAAACATTGGAATCGCCAAGCTTTGAGTCAATGGAAATTGAGTTTGCTTTCGAAGCCGAATCGGAGAAGGAGTCGTGGATGACCCCAATTAAGAATTTCCTTAAGAATGGAATACTCCCATCAAAGAAGAGTGAGAGACGGGCTATAGTTCGCAAGGCTACCAGATACATCCTTCAAGATGATACTCTTTATAGACAAGGATTTTCTATGCCCCTGTTACGATGTATAGCACACGACGACATCAAACGTGTACTAAGAAAAGTACACGAAGGTGAGTGTGGAGATCATACAGGAGGTCAGACTTTAGCGAAAAAGATATTGCGGTATGGATACTTCTGGCCCACAATTAATAAAGATGCAGCTGATTATTCACGACGCTGCGACAAGTGCCAGAGATTCGCCAAAATCCCCAGAGCACCGTCAACCCAACTCAAGTTGATGGTGAGTCCTTGGCCTTTTGCCACGTGGGGAATTGATATCATTGGAGTTCTACCAATTGCTAAAGGAGGAGCGAAATATGCAATAGTCGCTGTGGACTATTTTACGAAGTGGGTGGAAGTTGAGCCCCTAACCAAAATCACGGCGAGAAAGGTGATAAGTTTTGTGGTTAGAAATATTATATGCCGATTCGGGATCCCAAGGACCATTATAACTGATAACGGAACCCAGTTCGATGGTGCTGAATTCAGAAATTTATGCCAAAAATATAAGACCGACAAACGGTACACTGCGATTGCCTATCCGCTGTCAAACGGGCAAGTAGAAGCAATAAACAAAGTTATAAAGTCCATCCTTAAGAAACGGTTAGAGCGGGCAAAGGCAAAATGGGTTGACGAATTGCCCTTAGCTTTGTGGGCATATCGAACAACATTTAAGACAGCTACCGGTCATATCCCTTTCTCTCTCTCTTTTGGTTCAGAAGCAGTAATTCCAGTAGAGCTTGAGGTTTCCTCCCACAGAGTGACATATTTTGACCCGATGACGAATCGGGCACTCTTACTCGAGTCTCTTGATGAAATCGAAGAAAAAAGGGACGAAGCAGATTTGCGCGCATCAAGACGTCAGATGGCACACTATTATGATAAAAAAGTTCGTCTTAGGACTTTTGAACCGGTAGATTTGGTGCTAAAGAGAGTCTTTCCATTCCTTCCTCACCTTGGTCCAAAGTGGGAAGGACCCTTTGTCATCCAACGGAAACTTGAAACAGGAAGCTTCTAGTTAATGACCGTAGATGGTGAAGAAGTACTTAGGGCATGGAATGCCCAACACTTGATGCGATATTTGATGTAGAAATGTTGTACTCTTTGCTGTTTTTTTTATGAACTCTGTAAAAAGGCACGACTTGCCTTAGAAAATTCTGATGATATGAACAAAGAACTATAAAGTGGACGTAGGCTACGACTTAGCCGAACCACTATAAAAATATCGTGTGTCATTTACTTTCATGCATTATATATACCTTCATCTACTATTATGTTGCAATTATGGAATATAAGACAATTTAAAACCTAAAAGGTTGAAAACAGTTTATACGCAGGAAAAATCACAACGACTGTTTGTGCGATAAGACATAAAAGAATGGGAAGTCGACATTCTTAGCTCTAACTCTCGAGAATTGAGAGAGAGTATAAAGGACGGGAAGACAACGTCCTCTGAGGCGTGAAGGTGCACCCAGACAAGAGACCGCCTCAGTAAGAACTCTAACCTGAGTATAAGACAGGGGAGTATAAAAAAAGCCAGAAAAAACGACAGGCACTGATGGCACAGAGAATGCAATCTCGTCGAAAAGTCGGGGACATTCAGACTACTTGACTAAGTCTTGAATAGTTTTTCGAGATTGACTGGAGGCATATATGTAAACACATATTTCCCCCCACCATAACTTCATTACACAACTATAGTAGGACATGCATTCGTACATAAGTGCAAAACTAATAACTTACAGACATTGCAGAAAATGAATTATTTTTTATTTACAAATGAATGAATTTGTACAGGAAAACAGGCAAAAAGAAGGTGCAAGGGCCACCCTTACAGCAACAGTTATTGGTCAATCAAACGCTAAAATAACGCAAGACACTCCATCATTTGGACTTCGAAGAGGACTTGGACTTCTTAGCAGCCTTCTCCGCATCCCTCGCCTCTTTCTCGGTGTAACAACCCGAAAATCTGGGCCAGTTTAAAATTTTTATTTTGGCAATTTTAGCGAATTTTGATTATTTAAAATGAATTATTTTAAATAAAATCGACGAAAAATTATATTGAATATAATTCGAACGTATATATTATACGCGTCGTCGTTAGAATATAAAATATTTATATATAATTATAAATAGAATTGAAAATGGCGCGGTAGTTCGATAATTCGATTTCAAACTTCAATTGAATGTACCGGGTGCAAAACAATCCGGATTTTAGCGAAACCAAAAATAATGGGATCTAATTGATAATATCTTTCCAACGAATCCGGAAAATCAAGATTTCATATCAGGAATCAAAAGATATGTCCAGTTGAAAATTCTGAATAGTCGCTATGGAATTCAGGCCCTTAAAAATGGACATTTTGCAAACGACCTCGGATTTCGACGAAACCAGTTTTGTTGGATCCGCAGTGTCAAGTTATTGCTAGGTTTCAAATTTCATAATTTTTCGAATCAATATGTGAGCGTGGCAAAAGAAAACGCGTTTGACCAGTTTCAGTTGATTTTAATCGACTGGAAAATGGCCATTTTTCCAACGGTCTCGGAATTCGACGAAACTAGTTTTGTTAGGACCGTATCGTCCATACGAAGCTAGAAAATATTTTTCTGGAATTTTTCGTTTTCGTAGGTGGCCCTGGTAATTTGAAATGTACGTTTAAAATTCAATATAAGGATTTAAATGTTAACTTGAATTGAAAACGATTTCGAAATGAATTGAATTGAAAACGAATTCAAAATGAATTGAAAACGATTTCGAAATGAATTGAATTGAAAACGAATTCAAAATGAATTGAAAACGATTTGGAAATGAATTGAATTGAAAACGAATTCAAAATGAATTGAAAACGATTTCGAAATGAATTGAATTGAAAACGAATTCAAAATGAATTGAAAACGATTTCGAAATGAATTGAATTGAAAACGAATTCAAAATGAATTGAAAACGATTTCGAAATGAATTGAATTGAAAACGAATTCAAAATGAATTGAAAACGATTTCGAAATGAAATGAATTGAAAACGATTTCGAAATGAATTGAATTGAAAACGAATTCAAAATGAATTGAAAACGATTTCGAAATGAATTGAATTGAAAACGAATTCAAAATGAATTGAAAACGATTTCGAAATGAATTGAATTGAAAACGAATTCAAAATGAATTGAAAATGATTTCGAAATGAATTGAATTGAAAACGAATTCAAAATGAATTGAAAACGATTTCGAAATGAATTGAATTGAAAACGAATTCAAAATGAATTGAAAACGATTTCGAAATGAATTGAATTGAAAACGATTTCGAAATGAATTGAATTGAAAACGATTTTGAAATGAATTGAATTGAAAACGATTTCGAAATGAATTGAATTGAAAACGAATTCAAATGGAATTGAAAGCGAATTGAAATGAATTCAAATAAGAAATGATATAGAAATGAATTTTAAAACGAATTTATAAAGAAGAATTCAATTTTGCTTTGAATTGAAATAGAAGTTGAAATAGAATTTGAAACGAATTTAAAACTATTTATATAATTCGTTTTAAATAGAAATCGACGAAATATATATATTATATATATTATATATATAATATAATGGCCTGAATAGAACGCGCCGCGCCGCGGCAGTTCGTGAATTTCGACCATTTATTTCAAACGGACATTACGGGAGATCCGACCGTCGGATTCTCCTAAAATCGGAACCGTTGGGTTCGTATCGAAAAGAGCTTTCTAACAAATATTAGAAATTAGAAATCTAACGGTTGGATTTGGAATTATGTCCAAATCAAATTCGAAAAAGGTCGCTGTAAGTGCAGTTCGATGGCCGTTGATGGAAATCGACTGTACGGGCCTTGATAAAATTATTAAAAATAGTAATAATTCATGTAAAATCATAAGAAATGATTTAGAAAGAATTGGGATGAAAAACTCCAGATTTGAAAAGATAAAAATAGATTTTTATCGAAATGAACTAGTTTTGAACTAGAATTATAATTCTATTTATTTTTAAATAAATAAATTGAATTTGAAAAGGGTTTTAAAGATAACCAGAATCTCCAATGATTGCATTGGAGTGGATTTGAATCGAAATTGTCTTCGGAATATTTCGATGTCGGAACTCGTGATTATACAGATGTGGTTATGGAAATTTGAAAGATATATATTTATATCGTTATTTCCAATACGACATGTGTTAATCGTAGAATTTGATATTGAATATAAGCCGATATATTTTCTATTCAGAGCCTTATATTGAATATCAA
The DNA here is from genome assembly GCA_030737875.1 of Allium sativum. Lineage (NCBI taxonomy): Eukaryota > Viridiplantae > Streptophyta > Magnoliopsida > Asparagales > Amaryllidaceae > Allium > Allium sativum. Next base: position 152,002,173 of record CM060924.1, on the reverse strand, counting down.
ATGTGATTTGGGTTTGTCGTGAATGGTGTCTTCACTAACACTGTTCTTGAACCCAGTTGAGAAAAGATTAAATCTTTTTATTTAGATTTAATGAAGTATACCAATTAAATGATATTTAATTGGAATTGAATTGATATTGATTTTTGGGTTTATCGTGAACAATGTTTTAAATAACACTCGTTCTCTAACCCGATAATTAATGAATGTGATTTTGGGTTTACCGTGAACCGTGTTTTTAAATGACACTGATTCTTTAACCCAGTTAACGATTAAAACTAAGTGGAGTTTTAATGAATCTTTAATTAGATTGAAATGATCGAAAATGGAGTATCACCAGTTTTGCTCCAGGTGATAGTTAAATCTTTAATTAGATTGGAACGTGAAATGGTAATTGAATTACCGATAACACTTTGGTGTTAGATATGAAGTATTACCAGTTTTACTTCATGGGATTAATAGGTTGGGATTGGGAAATTAAAATAAATGATTACTTCGGTAAGGTTCGCTAATCCCGACTAGTTTGAATTGAGATTCAAAAATAGAATAAAGAATAAATTCAAGGAATTTATCTTGGATAAAATTAATGGGAACCTTTCCCTATGAATGTGAAATTTAGAAACTAACTGTCGGTTAGCCAAGCAGAATGGTTTTCTGGATATTGATCTGATGTTGGTTTCGGCCTTCGGGGTTAATATTTGGGGAATTATTCTCTTGATTAATTTACGGTTAGTGACTAATGAATTGGAATGAGGTGTATGTTGTGTTTGTGTAACACTTATTTAAAATATACGCGAGTTATTCGGAAAGACCGGGTTTACCCCATTCTGAATAACTGATACGACGATAAGTCGAAGATGAAGACGGTGGTCGAAGACCGGAAGTCTTCACGTCGTTTGGGTGATTACTGATGATCTTGATTGGGCTGTACACCCAAGAAGATGGAAACAGTTAGTGATCGTCCAGACGTACTTGGAGATCGATGGATATGCGGGGTACTAGGTGCCTCCGGTTTCGTTCAGACCCAGAACGGACTTGTAAATGGACTGTGTGTCAGACATTGGATTTTAGTCCGTGTGTTTGATCTCTATTAAATATATATCTGTTTGGCAGAGGAGAATTTATTCTCTTGCTTAACGCCCTTCTCTGAGACGTACGAGCTCAGGGGTTATATATTGATGGATACCAAACGCATGGAGTGAATTGCCTGTGTGGCATGCCTAAGTGGCAATTGATCGAGGCTTCTGTTGAAAAGCAAAGTCTTGTGGTGATGATCAAAGCAAGGCCTTTGTGGCGTAGCTTTGTGTAACGTTTACCTCGCGTGTTTCACACCCGGTATGAACCAAAAACGGGAGAGGACGTCAGGGAGGGCATGCGTTTCTTCCTAGCTAGAAGTGGCGTCAGTGGTTTTACACGCCCTGATGAGTTTGACTTATGTGGTTGTTGCTGTTGCGAGGCGCCTCGGATTGATCGGTCGTTCTCGAACCGATGGAGTCATTTAGTTGGCTCGTTTACGCCCCATAGGTCGGAGAAACGCATGTTCAGGCATTTTAATCCACATCGGTGGACCGGCCCTGACGATCCAAGGGCCCACCTGTGTCTGGGTCCTGAGACACGGACTAGAGCGTCTCAAATCGGTAGAGGATCTTGCCCCTAGCCTCGGTTCATACCATAAATGATAACCCAACTTCCAATACGACATTTGCGGTTTTGATTGTAAAGTTATATATGGCGACATAGTGTTATGGGCCGTTCATGCCGCCTATGATTGATACTTATGATTTGAAGTATTTTATACACTATGCACTTATAACAGTATCAAATGATTTGTTTTAAACGTATCAAGCATTCTTTGGCTGTTATAAGGGAAAACCCTATCCCCCGGCTTGCGTTGCATTGTGTGATAGGACCTGGGTCTTATAACAGCTTCATTTTTCTTTATTTAGCATTGCGCTAGTTGTTTTATGCACTGGTATTCTTGGGAGGAAATCCGTTCCGTGTTATACGGCGTGGTCCCTTGATTTACCTAATGATTTAAAATAAAGATTAATAACTGTTTTAGTTCTCACACCAGTCACATGACTGACCTGGAGTTTATTGTTTTAACCTAAACTCTGGGTGCCCTTATTTTGACACGGGCAGCTAGTAGTTTTGGTTTTGCAGATTTTTATTCACAGGATCCTGGTTTACAGCTGGAACGATATCCGGAAAGCTTTGTATCCGTATATCTCCTTCTGGTTGTGTATTGTATTATTTTCCGCTGCGATGTATTTAAATGTAATTTAAATCTCTGTTTTTTTTTCTGTGTAATATTCGTTTATACTCTGTATATTCTTGTAATCTGATGCATTGTTGTAATATACAATGAAATGTTCTTCTATATGCGTTCTGTTGTGGTTTGTTCTCGAACTATCCGACACTTTCCTTTACGGGGAAGTTACGGGTTACCACACTCGGCCTCCGTCAGGATGCGCTTTGACTTTTTCTTCCCTGATGCTGAAGTGCTGGAATCAGTCGACTTCTTCCCGGAAGGCGGAGCGCTGGAATCAAGAGAGGACTTTTTAGCAAGTTCCTCTATAATGGATCTAGTCGAAAGCTTAACAACTAACCTTGATCCCGCATCCACTACTGCAATGGGCTTAAGGCTTTCAGGGTCTAAGTCTTCAGATTTAAGTTGCATGCGTTTATCTTGGTCAGCTTTCAGTGCAGCTAAGGTAACATCATTAGCATTCTTCGACTCCCCGACTATGGCCACCTCAGGGTCTTCCTCATGTCCCCCGTCGCCACCATCATCCTTCAAGGCATCTATCATCTCGTCATCATGAGGAGTAGCATCATCCTTAGGCGGTTCAATACCTGCAGAGTGAGAAGCAACAGTTATCAACTCAAGAGAAAATAATGGGTTCTTCATTGATTGCTCAATCACATGACGAAAGGCAGAGATAGCTTTGACGAATTGAGGTGAAAATGTAGAGATACCTTCCGAAGACTTCTCTGCTGGAGTGATTACTGTCTCCGATGCCGTTTCGGGTATAGGGGATAAAAGAGTTGTCCGAGGGATCCCCAGGTTTTCAGGATCGTATCCCTCTACTTCAGAAGTCGTAGAGGCAGTAGAGGAAGAACCAGCCTCGGGAATGTTCTTTTGCTTAGCCTTCAGCCACTCTTCGTCCATAACAACAGCAATGAGGCGGCGCCCTTCGGCTAGGCGTTCTGGTTCATCATCTTGTAAATATTTCTCCATCAGCTTGTCCTCGTCAATGGAGTCAACCTTTAGCTCCTCTTTCTCCCACTCAACGATTTGACTCCATACTTGGACTAGAGTAGATGGATAATCTTCAATCCAAGAAATGTTTCGGCGGCGGATGATGTGCGCAAAGAATTCAATCATTAATTCGCCGAAACCCTGAACCTCTCCCTCAGCCTCCGACAATTGTTTGCGGGCTTCTTCAGCGGATTTGATAGCACATTCGACGTTACCCTCCGCTAGGGCAGCCCTATTCTCCGTCTCCACTAGCTTAGAAGCCAAGTCAGCATTTTTCTTTTCCAGTTCAGCGTTCCTCCTTGCTAACTCGGCATTCTTCCACTCAAGGTCAGCGTATGCAAGTCGCATTTTGGCAGCATATGACTTGGCATCTTCGGCTTCCTTTTTCAGCTCCGAACGCTCTTAGGTATGGGACTCAAGCAAATCATGATAACGTTTTTTCATATCTTCAAATTGTTCTTTGAAGCTAGTAGCATCCCGCTGAGCAACAGCAAGCTGGGCCTGTGTATCCTCTAAATCTGTTCCCAGATTCTTTAAGGCCTTCGCATCGTCTTCTGCGGTTTTTTGCATCGAGTCAGCATTCGTGATTAAAGTGCGGATGATTCTGGAAAGGTTGCGTGAATACTTGAACATTTCAGAATACTGTTTCTCGACCGCATCTATCTTTGCTTTGGCCTCATCTGCCAACCTTGAAGAAATAGGCTCAAGGGCAGGTAAAAAAAGTCAAGTTTTCAAAGTAATGTTCAGGAAATTGCTTCTCCAGATACGCCCGCTTAACTGCAGTTTCAGCGTCTAGCGGCGGAGGGGCAGGAATTGTCAGCTCAGTATCCCTATGCGTGGAGGACTCAATAGCCTCTTTATCCGTTCTAGACCATGTAGCAGGGACCTTACGCTTGCTTCGTGATTCAGTATCTTTTGGCGGACTCCTCTCCCCGCTGCGTTTTTCTTGAGAAGAGGTTGAATCTTTTGATTGCGACCTGTCCTCTTCCCGACGACCTTGATAATCTTTATATCGTTCTGGGTCTGTCCGGACAGGAGAGCGAGAACGCGAGGTTCGCGAACGATAAGGATCATAAGGCCTTCTGTCCTCCCTACCGCGATCTTCACGGCGGTCATGCTCAGTATCATAGGACAAATTTGACATGCTGCGGCGAAGTTTCCTGATATCATAGTAAGATCGGGACATCGTGCCTGCACAATAAAACAAATGAAATTCAGGATAAATATTTTCACAAAGAGTGATGCTGTGAATTGTGGTGTTATTGTGTAAAGTGCGTCTTAAGTGGTGTTTTCCCCCCGACAAACCCGAGTCCGAAGTTAGACTAGTACGAGCGGGCTCTTTGGCCTTAGCAGGAGTGGTCTCTTCGGAAGAAGTGAAAACTAAAGGATTCTTCCTAAAATCCTCTGAAGTGTAAATAGTTTCAGGTATGGGGAGATCCCCCAAACCCTGAAATAGTGGGTCATCAGTGCTAGGGACATCTCCCTCAGAAACATCGATCGGTGACTCTTTGGAAGACGTTGACCTTTCCGAGAAATGGCATCCTCGAGAACAGTATACCCTTCGCGATGCTTTTCGGCCATGTTAGCCAATTCATTATCTTAGGTGGAAGAAGGAGAAGGTGAAGCCTGAAGAGGCACTGTAGGATCTCTCGAACATTCGCTCGTTTCAGGGATTACGTCTGCTGGGGGAATATATACATATGGAGCCGTCCCATGACCAATGCTACGAGTAATAGATAGCAACCCATGAAGATGAAGATATTCGTTCTTAAGGACTTCATTAATAGTTAAAAACTTCTGATCACCATTAAGAAGCTGGTGCATCCGGTCAAAGAATACTTGGTCTGATATTTGTTTTGGGTTATCAACTGCAAACAAAAAGAAAAGCGAATTAATGCGATGGTTTGTATGTAAAGAGTTGCAATCTAGAAAACCAGTGCTTTACTTGATTTCATCCACCTTCTAGCACACCTTGGTTGTTGCTTTATATAAAACCATTCCAGCCTGGAGTCCCCAGCTTTACTACTGAATGGTGCTGGAATTATCTTCCTCTTAGGGACAGACTCGAAGTAACAGAAAGAAGGGGTTTCTCGAGTCCGGTGCTTGAAGTTATAGAAGAACTGAACGTCGTCAAAAGTGAGCTCTATGCCTAAGATCTCACGATACGCTACATATAGGGTGTACAAGTAAGCATAGGAATTGGGATGCAGCTGCATGGGAGCAATCCGCATTTGTCTTAGAAAATCGACGACGAAAGGAGAAAATGGAGGAATAGCCCCGACCATACACATCAATCGGGTGATTGCCACCAATCCTTCTGGGGGATTGTGAGGACGGTCAGTTTTCGAAGGCACCAGGGTGTCTCTTTTTAGTATCCCGTACTTTAGACAAATACGGATAAGTCTGTCTTTGTCGATCGTCGATTCGACGGAATCTTGAGGTGATTCCAATATGATGGCAGATTCAAATTCATCAGGAGCTCGGTTATCACCAATCCCTCCTTCCTCTTCACTACCTAGAGAAACTCCACCCTCCGAAGACACGTTGTCACTTTCGCGAGTACCAACCTCGTAGTCTGATCCCTCGTCATTCCATTCTGGATCCGAGGAAGAAGATATGTCCTCAAGAGTAATTTTATTGGATGTCTTCGGGGCCTCTTTCTTCTCTGCTAGTCTAGAGGAGCGTCTGGATGTCATGGTCACAAAACTATTGAAGAAGCAATAGCACAAGTTAGAGTAAATTAGCCCGTATTCCCCCGTGCATGTGCACAAACTAAAATGTGAACAGTGTATGTGGAAAGTGTAAAGTTAATGTTTGAAAGTGCGACGCAGAATTTTGGCAAAGTAATAAGGATCAAGGCAATTCTTGATGTCCATTTATGTTCGCAACGCACTATCCTAACTGTCCATTAAGTTGAAGATTATGCCAAGAGTTGATTGGACCGGTTAAACAAGTTTTTTATGCATTGGGTTGAACTGCTCTTCGGTTCGGTTCGGTTCGGGTCCATTCATTGGGATCGGATCGGGGGTGTAGCCCTGTCTTGGGCTCGGACAAACATTGAAGCCGAGGAATCAAAATCGGATTGGCTCGGAAGTTGATTCCCCAAACGGTTCGGGTCGGATTAGGTAGTCATGCCTCTCTCCTCCTTTATCCTACAGTCCGACCCGATCCGGTTAGGTAAGCTCCATTCCCCCCTTTAACTGCTTGCCCCGACACGATCCGACCTCCTGGATTTTTCTTCCTTTTCTTTTCCTCCGTTCTCCATACTCCATCGCCCGAACCAACTCCCTGTGATCTTCTTCTTCTTCCTCTTCCTTAATCTTAGACCCAACCTCATCTCCGACGCCGCAGTCATGATCGAACAAATTACGAATCCCTCTCCCAACGCCTCAAAGTAGCAACGGAGCCACCAGTGACAATAACGAAGGGACAGGATGCTGTAGCGTGGAAACCACATCCAAGTCGGTCGAATTGACCATAAATTACAATTAAAACCAATTATCATGGAATTGATCAAGGATTCAAACCTACCAAGGTGGTTAATTTGGAGATTCGCACGAGAATTGTAAAATTTCTCTTCTCTTGAGACCTAGAGTTTCGGAACAGGACTTAAAAAATGACGAATCAAAAAGAAAGTGAGAGGAAAATGAAGGCTGGACTTATATAAAAACAAGGTGACTATTTGTATCCCCGTTCGGACCGGCTCGAAAGCCAAGTAACGCAGCTTGGCCCACTAGTCCAATGCGAAATAAAAGAAGAAGGGGATCCGTTCGGGTCGGAATCCGAGCCGAACAGAATGTCATATCTCAGCATGGCATGTGAATTAAATTAAAATTCGAAGAAGAGGATGAAAGAACAAGGAAAATCAAAGGAAATATTACCTAGAAGGCGATATGCAATGATAATCAAAGCATGCTCCGTTTCCAACAGAAGCATCATTTGAGGGGGCAAAATGTAAGCCCACTTTGTGAACTAGGCAACACAAAGTCGAGATGTTAAGCGTTGAAGAACTTAGAAAGCGTTAGAGCAGATCGTATCGGAGAGCTGCTACTATTCGGGTCGGAGAGCTATCACCATTCGGGTCGGAGAGCTATCACCAGTCGGATCGGAGAGTTATCATCAGTCAGATCGGTGAGCTACTACCAGGTCGGAACGGAGCAAAGCAAAATGGATAAGGACTTAGTTTTACGTTAGTTCGGGTCGGATCGGATGCCCCGATCCGAACCCCCTCTTCAGGCTCCTCCGAACCGAACCCATAACCCACGTCACTTCCCCCCACGATGGCCTGAAGATTCGGAGCGGTTATGACCAGTTCCTCCCCACAATAATCTCTACTCTGATGCGCTGTCAGCACTGGAGTCCATCCGAACCCGAGGACGATGGGATGGAAGACATGTGGCTCCGACCCGGATCGGATTCTGAGCAAATTTTCACCTATAAATACCTTGCCTGGAGACAATTAAAGGGATCTTCTTTTTGGCACTTTGAGAGTTCAAACACTTTCATGAACCGAATTTCATCACTCCCAGATAATCCAAATCGTCTTTCAACTTTTTTTTTGAGACAATTGAGTGAATGTATATGAGTTGTGAGTCAAATTGAGTGAATATCTCATTGTAATTACAACTATATCATCGAGAATAGTGATTGATAAGTGGACGTAGGCTTTTCAACGCCGAACCACTATAAATTCTGTGTCTCCATTTTACTTTTGATCTTATTTTATTCTGATTTCAGTCAATTTGGGTGTTAGAACCACTTTTTGGTCTAACATTTGCAAAATCACCATTTTCAAGGGCTATATTAACTTCACAGCGACCTTTCTGAAAATTGATTTTTCCATAACTTTTCATTTCCGATATGAAATTTTAATCTTTCAGATTCGTTAGAAAGATATTCTCAAACAGATTTAAATATTTCTTGTTTCGCTGAAATCCGACTTATTTTGCATCCTGTACATCCAGTCAAAGTTTGAATTCAAATTTTCAAACTGTCGCGCCGCATTAGGCCTTGTTTATATTTCAAAATAAATATACTCGCTATAACTTCGGTCAAAACAAATTTTTAGTCGATATTATTTAAAATAATTTATATTAAATGTTTAAAATTCCTCAAAATTCTTTAAAATAGCCAAATTAAAAATTTTAAACTGGTCCAGATTTTCCGGGTTGTTAAAGAAGATACTTGTGCTGGTGCCACCATGGGGTGTATCAATCCCTATGATGGCAACCCGACACAATTCAAGATGCACACTGTATAACTACTGATGCCCAGTGCCTGATTTTTCCACTCCTGAGTGCGTGCACGCCCATACTCCATCGGAACCTACACTGACGCACCACCTATTGCTATTTTGACAGCTTATAATCAACCCAGTAATCATGACCCACCTTGCCTAGTTCAGGGTACCGTGGTACATCTATGTGGGTTACTGCTGAAATGGGCCCCCGTTACAAGGGTTTCCTTATCAACATGTTATAACGGTTAAGTGTTCTCAATTTAACCTAACCCCACCCATTTGTTTAATTAACAGTTGTATTGGTTAAGTGTCGCCTATTAATATGTTACTTAACCTTACCATTCTTAGCATGTCTGTTCATTGGCATTAATTGATTTATTAATGCACCAACCTCTCACATTAAAACTGTTGTTTGCGGTTGCTGCATGTGCTAGGCGGTTCCTGGCAGACTTCTACCGCAAACTCATTCTAACCTCGGATTTTGGAATTGATGCACTATCCTCTCACATTAGACCTGTTGTTGTGGTTGCTGGAGGTGCCGGATGGTTCCGGGCAGTCTTACACCGCAACTCAATCTAACCTCGAGTTAGGCATGTTCATCTTTTAACCAATTTACATATTTACCAAACACAAGAATCATGGTTCCAATAGATTTATTGTAGAGTAAATATAAATGAACTGAGAAAGTTACATCATAGGCATAAAGATTCGATAGAACTGAACATAAATGAATTACCAATTTGATGTACAACAAGATAGATTCAATTGTATCACTAGTAACAGTCTCACAGGCATAGGTAATCTCAGATTTGACAAAAGAACAAGAATGTATCAGAATTGGTTATCCTTACAATTAGGCATAGATCTAAATTCGATTCATTACAGTCATGATTTCTATTAAGTGTTCAAATCTGAATAATAAATGAACTTACAGAGATTGGATTAGAAAAAGAGAATTATTCGACGTTGTAGCGATTCTAATCTCTCTTTTTTGATTGAAGCGGAAAACCTTTACTTTAATTTGAAGCTCTCCAATTTCATTTCTAGTTTGGAGAAGAAGGAGGCTAGGCTAGTTTAGAGATGGACAACATGGTGGCTTAGGAATGATTTTAGTATAGATTAGGGTTTATGTTAGATGTGATTATATAGAAGTATAGGATTAATTAGAGCCATCAGATCAGTCTAGAATCAATCTAAGCCATCAGGCCGTCATAACACATCACCCAACCAACCAGAAAAGGACACCTAAGACCTAAACCGCCAAACATCGTCATGTGCACACATCAGCCTAGATCTGGCCGATGGGGGTCAACACCCCTATAGGGGGGTCGACACCCCAGTCGACACCCCTCCTGTGGGGTCAACACCTATGTCGACCCCCTTGGGGGGAGTCGACCCCTCTGAGAGGGAATTTTCCCGCTCACCCCTATTTTGCTGTTTTCGAATTTTGAACTGGTTACTTTTATTATTATTTTTATTTAATTTCTGTTTAAACTTGAAATCTTCTGAACTCCATAACTTCTTCATACGAAGTCCGATTTACGCAAACTCGGACTCTATCTCAAGCAGAATTCCGAGACGAACGTAATGGCGTAACCCCTTTCACTTAATTCTTCTTTTAAAAATTAAGAGTTCTTAAATTCGTTAATTTTAATATTTTAAAATTACGCGGTGTTACATATACGATTGTGGTGTGAGTTTAACCGATGTCGATGACCTATCTGAGGAGGTAGATGCAGTAATAAGGCATACGCATACTCAACTTGACAATGCTAAGAGCCAGCTTGATAAGAAGTGAAATATTGTCAAAGACAGTGCTAGGAGAAAGCTGTACGGATGGAATAAACTTGGCAATGATCCCCAAAAACGTCTTGACGGTAACCTTGCTAAAACTACCGAGTTGGAGAATGACAAGGTCAAATGGGAAAAAGTTTCGGATTCTCGTGATGCTACTATTGCGGTACTCAATAAAAGGGTTACAGAGTTAGAAGCATTAGATAATGAAAACAAGAAACTCCAAAACAAACTTGAAGCCGCCAAACAAAGAGAAAAGGAAGCCTTAACAACCAAATGCAATGTCGAAGCCACATTATCTGTAGAAAATGGTTTTTCCAAATAGTATGAGGACGAAGCCACACAATTAGGAAAACCATTTACTCGTTAAAGGCTTCCAATCAAACATTGATAGCTAAAGTTGAATCTCTCGAGAAAGAAAAGACCACCACCGAGGAAACTCTTAAGCAAGCCATGGATGAGGCTGAAGATGACATATTCCAATTTTACGTCTTTAGCGTCATGAGTCGCGGGAGTTTGTATTACTTGGAGGATAACTTTCCCACCACTCTGGCGCTTGTCTAGGAATGAGTGCTTGAAATCAATGGTGACGATTGCACTGAGGATAAACTCATTAATAGACTTTTTGATGATAAATCTAAGAAGGCTTAGGCAGAGGGGAAGATTTTATTAGCAAACGAGATGGCTGGTACTTCTGGAGAGCCCATTCAAAACCAACCTGATACCAATCTCTCTATTGATCATGTGGATCCTGGAGCTTCTTGTTTGCAGACATTGGTTAGCCTTCCTGATATTCCCAAAAAGAAGGATGTAACTACCGAGGGGATTGCTGCTATTGAGAATATTACGAAAGAGCATAATGGAGATGATGAGGCTAATGATGAAAACACTGAAAATTGGGGAATCGAGCCCAGGGATTTCCAGGAAAAATTTCTAGATGCAGGTAAAATTTAAACCAACTATACCGTGTCGTACCTAGAATCCATTTTTGATTCGCCTGGGTCCCTTGCCAATTATTCTTGTTGTTTCCATAACCTAGGTTTAATCTCACCTTTATCTTCTCCCACTATAGGTAATGCAACAACAATTGAAGCTGCTATAACAGATTCTCCCTTAATGACCATCCCTCTCACTTCCGCTATTACTCGCCCTCCTCCTAGTAACACTTCCCTACTTATGATTACAGCTCCAGGGTCACAAGATGCAAGAATCGGAGCTTTCTCTGATTTAGATGACGTTGATTACAATCTTAGTGATTTCCTTCAAGCCAATGAAACGGATGAAAGCCCTAAGGATGCTGCCAAGGATAAAGGCAAGAAAGCTTCCAAGTCTACATCGTCTAAGAAGCTCAAGAGGAGGAAGAAGAAAGACACAGAAACTATTACTTTATCTTCTCAGGAAAATCTGAGTAATGTGGAAGAGACCACTCTGCCATCTTTTAACAAACCAGCTTTGAGGTCAGATGATAGGAAGAAGTAGTAGTGCTTGGAACTGACTTATTTTGCTCCTTGATCATTATCTTCTACGTGTTGTATTCAGGGCGGTTGTATATGCAGGTGCCGGTCCGAGCTTATTACTTTATGCTTTCTGTGTCTGATACTTTTGTGCTGGATTTATGACTCTGTGACTTTGTGACTCTGCTATCAGATTACGTGATGCTGAAATGAAATTGTGTTCTGCTTTTTATACTTAAGCTTTTACTTTTAACTTTGTTTTACTTTCCTATTATGCATTTCACACCTGTTTTCTATTCATACTTGCATTATCACAAGTCATTTTCTTTTGCAATACTTTGTTTTGTAATGATTTTTTGGCACTTTTGGAAAGTTGATTTTTCAGTTGTGACCATGAATCATTATCGGCTGGACCTAACTTAACCAATTTTGCTGGATTTCCTTGATTCTGACTGCTGCAATTTTTTACATTTATATGAATAACCACCTTTATGCTTTCCATAATATATGGGTATCAATTTTGCCTTCGTTATTTCAAAGTTCAGCTTTATTGGTCAAATTAGTTCTTGTAGGCGGTTAACCCTTAATTTTAAAATTGTGAGGAGTTTGTGGTATGTCTCAAGAAGTGAGCATCATTAAATTTCTTTAATACGGTGGTGATGTCCCCATACCAAACTTCATTACAATTTCAAAGGTTTAGTGCGGCGTTGTGTGACAAACTTTATTTGGAACCTTTTGACCACGTGTTTTTACCTTTGTTGGATTTCTTGGCTCAATTCTAGTTAAAGGTTTCTAGTTTTGTAGGTCCCACTCACGCCGTTTTATCGACATGGGCGCCTATTTTTGTGCCCCTTCTCGAGAGGTCTTATATCCTTCTTCACTTCCTTGCCTCGGCAAGCTCAGCCAGATAGCACTCCCTCATTGTTTGCTGGTCGCCCTTGACTGTGCCCATTCCGTTTTCAGTCGGGAATTTCATTGTGAGACACCACAGAGCCATCGTTATTCTAAATGCTGCGAGGGTTTGCCTTCCAAGGAAGGCCTTGTAAGAAGAGAACTCAACTATTATGACAAAATCTTGTTTTAGTGCTGCCTTACACTCTTCTTCTCCAAGCTCGACGAGCATATTGATTACGCCAATCAGTTGAATGTCCTACCCCGTAAATCCGTGAATTTTATTCTAGTTGGCTTTCACATCGTCCATAGAGATTTTCGTTCTATGAAATGCACTGATGAAGAGGACGTTGACCGATGCCCCACTATCAACTTAGAATCTTCTAACAATGGCCGAAACCAAACCAGTGGTTACCACCATGGGATCCACTGTTGGAGTTATGAATCTGTTTGCATCCTCATCTTTGAACACAATGTCATCCCATGGAATTCTCGGCAATTTTGCTGAGAAAGCTTCATTCATGATCATGAGCTCTTCCTCTTTCGGATGGTACTACGTTTCATTAGAATATTTCATAATGTCCCCCCAGCTTCTCCCAGCTTTGTGTGGTCCACCTGATATAGTATTGATAATCAACCTTGGAATAGCAGCGACCGAAGCATTCTCATTCTACTGAGGTTGTCCCGCAGAGGTACCTTAGCCTTGAGCATTCTGAGCATTCAGCAAGTTCTTTGTACACTGCTGAAGTCTGTTTTTCCTTATAAGTTCTTCAATTGAGCTTTTCAGATGACTACATTCGTTTGTATTGTGACCTGGCTGGTTATGAAATCGGCAGAACCTTCTTGACTTGACTACTACATCACTGACCTTCACTTGTTTTGGTACTGGGTAATCTTCAGTATCTTTGGTTGCCATGAAGATGTTTTCGATAGTATCATTCAAAGGAGTCAATTTCGAATTCATAAAGAAACGAAGCTTTTTATTAGGTCGGTTGTCTCTTTCGGCATTCCCTCTTTTCTGATTACCGGCATTCTTCTGACCACTTTCCGCATTATTATTCTTCTTCTCGGGCTGTATATTGCTTTTTGGAACATCCATAGTATAGGCCGGATCCTCATCCACGCCTATATACTCCTCGGCTTTGTCGAGCAGTTCCTCTAGAGTTGTTGGTTTCTTCTTTTTAATCCATCGTCCGAGCTTGGTTTTCTTGCTTATGGCTCCCTTCAAAGCTATTAAAACCAAACGTGGCTCATAGTTTCAAACCTCAGCCGCGGCGGCATTGAAGCAGGTGAGAAAAGCCCTTATTAATTCCCCTGGTCTCTGTTCAAGCTCGTTTAACTCCATGACATCTCGTACTTTTGTCGCTTGGAGCCTGAATTGTTCTTGAAACAGTTTGGCCAAGGTAGCAAAGTCATCCACAGATCTGGGCGGTAGTTTCGTGAACCAAAGCGTTGCCACTTCCTCGAGATAAGTCGGAAAATACAAGAACCTCAACTCGTCTATGGCTCGTGCCCCATCCATATGCTAATCGTATTTGAACAGAAATATGTTGGGATCAATTGTTCCATTGTAAGCCTAGACTGTTGGTGGTTTAAATTTGTTTGGATATGGAGCCATTTTTATCCTTTCTGTGAGTGGGGTTTTGGTGGGAGCAAGTCCCCAATCCTTCTCGTCAACCGGCTTCCTCGAACTCTTTTCCAAAATTCTGCGCACCATTTCCGGTACGTGCTCTTATTCATTGAGCTGGACCACGTGGTGGACGTTGTCATCTTTACTGGATGTTTGCCTAAACAAACGGTTGCAGTTCAGATTGCGGGGCCCTGGGCATCCTACTTGAGGAGGTGCCCCTTTGGTGGTTCCAAGCACTTGTCGAGTAGTCGCTTTATCGGTATGGTTGCACGTGGGTGACTTTTCTTCCTTACGCCGAGGATATTTGGAACTTGTAATCTTTTGAATTGAATCTCCTCAGTTTGGACTAAAAGAAGAGGAGCTCGCGTTCTCCTTACAATTAGTTTGAATGGACTTAGCACGAGTGGCATTCATAGTAACTTTCGCCGTAGTGGCTTTCATAGCGAACATGGATTCAAGTTTCTTCAGCATGGCATTGTTTGCAATGTCTATATGGCTCGTTAAAGTTGTGGAAACTTCATCCAATTCTCATCTTGTTGCAGCGGCTCCGACCTTAGAACTTTCCCCAACTTCAAATTGGTTGGTAAGGGGAGTATTCTCGTTGTCGGTGGCATTATCATCATTCTCGACATTTTGGCTAGTGGCCTTCTTCGATGGTCTACCTAGTTTACCCATAATTTCAAGAAAGGACTTGAACTAGATTGTAGTGAGATAGGCTTAGATTCTTAATGCAAGGTCTTGAACCTTGTGAGAGAGTGTGAGAGAACAGAAGATTGAATCAGCCCCACGGTGAGTGCCAAATGTTGAGAATGAAATTGGTCTTCAACACCAAAGGTGCATAAAAACACTTCACCAATCCAATAAGGAAGAATAAAGTGAGGCCGCAATCACAAACATACAAAAAGCATAAAAATAAGAACACAGAGTTTTTATAGTGGTTCAATCCAATGAGGATCTACATCTACTTTCCTATAAGATTCCATTACTAATATATCAATTACAACGTTTGATTCACTCTTACAACAAGTTTTATCACCCTCTCACTTGTAGATCTCATTTGAATTCACAAAAAGTGATGGAGAAATGGAATGACCAGTGGAGATATGGTGTGATTAGAGAAGAATTGGAAGGATTTCTTCTAATGCTTCAGCTTGGATGATGAACTTTCAACTCCTAAATCACTTAGACGAATTTGATGGAAGCCATGATCAATGAATCATTGAATCTTCCCTTGATCGTTATGAATGAGTGTTATAATTCTTTGAAATAGTTGTAGATAGATTTTAGCAGCACTTCATGGCCAAAAAATTCGATCCCCTCAATGAAGAAGTGAGGGGGTATTTATAGGTGATTTTCGGACTGGTGGCAATTCTGTAATTATCCGGGAAAAACGCCTTGACTAATGTCGTTGGGACGCCATGACTCATACCACAACAATATGCCACTCAATGCCTTGAGCTTGCGACACGACATGATTCTCCTCGACATGGTTTACCACGTTCGAATGATAGCTATTAACAATCTGGTAATAGCTGGATGTGGTATGAGTAGGTAACGACATGGTTCATCTTGAGGTCTTAAGTAGAGGCTTGCACCTCATGTCGCTGAACGACATGGAGGCAGGGCGGCATGGCGTGTTTCCTGAGCTTGACATAACTCTCACGACATGGTTTAAGGCCGACATGAATGATATACGAGATAACGACTTGCGCTATGACGACATGACTTTTAGGTGCTTTTACTTTACTTTGTCGCTATGAATGAAATGCATCGTCCTCGTCGACGCATCGCCCCATCCCTCCGACTTTACCACCCCGTCGCACCATTGAAGCCAAGCTCATTTTTCCTGGACTTCAACCATCAACGACGAAGACAACAACCGCCACTCCTTGCTCTCCATCACTAGAGTTAGCGCATCCACCTCCGTCAGGCGCCTCGACAGTGGGGCAATGGCGAGCCCTAGGTGGGGACTCCCTTCGAAAACGTTCAGAACGATACACAGTGAGTTTAACAATGATTTTATTTTCAGTTCTTATTATATAAAACATTGTTTATAGAAAACTGATTTTGTATTATACACAAAATTGTTTAAAAAACTGATTTTTTTATTATATACAACATGGATTAAAAACTGATTTTTTATAAATAACATTACATAAAATTTTGATTTTTTATATATATGTTTTTTTCTAAATATGGTTTTAAAAATATAAATAGCATTGTTTTAAAAAATATAAACAATATGATTTTTAAATATATGTAGCAATATAATAATGTGACTTTTAAATATATGTAGCGTTATAATAATATGATTTTTAAATATATGTAGCATTATAACAATATGATTTTTAAATATTTTTAGGGTTATAAAAATGTGATTTTTATATGTATAGTAGCGTTATAAAAATGTGATTTTTATATATATAGCATCGTTATAAAAATATGATTTTTAATTTATATATAGTATTGTTTTGAAAATATAGATAACATGATTTTCAAAAGAAATAACACGGTATAAAAATATGATTTTTAATATATATATAGCTATGTAAAAATGTGATTTTTAATATATATATATATATATATATATCGTTGTAAAAATGCGATTTTTAATATATATATATATATATATATATAGCGTTATAAAAATATGATTTTTAATATATATACCGCGTGAAACAGATTGCTTTGAAACTGACTGGAAGCAGAATGGAATCCAAATCGTCCATTAAAGAATGAAGGAGTGGAAACCAAAGGTGAGATCTCTTTCTCACTCAATTTATATTACAGATAAATATATACTAGAATGCAGACGGGGCTTAGTAGCCCCCGACACCTTTGATTGAAACCAGGGATGTTTGGTTGTTTGTTTTATTTGATTGATTGTTATTTAATAGGGTTTGGCAACCATATTAAGAAATTTGTTGAATTTGATTTGGGATGTTAATTGAATTGATTGGAATTGGTATGTGTATGGCGCAAGCCAGTATTATGTGAGTGATAAGGCTAGACCTTATTACGGTTCTAGTATCGCGCCGTTATGCTGCCAAAATTTTCTAAAATATGTTCGAAATAAAATGGTAAGTTAAAAATATTATTTTTAACTTATATATGAGTTAAATAAGATATTCATGTGTTGAATAAAATGTTTGAACAATAAAAATACATTTTTATTGAATGTATGAGTTATATAAAATATTCATGTGGTTAATAAAATATTTTATCGTTAAAAATATAATTTTTAACGTATATATGAAAGGCATAAAATTCACCCGATATGAAAATAAATATTCAGTTACAAATCGGACGATTTGTTTATGTACACCCATTTGACTGACGTTTATTGGGGCGATAAATTTTACACATTGTCCAACTGCACAAATAATAATCAGTGTTCGCTGTTTGAAACCCCACACGGGTATTGGGATGATATTTGACATACAATAATCCCAATTGTTTAGTTGTATGTCAATCGATTGGTTGACGGACAGTTGTAACCGTTAATTATTTATATTTAATGCTTATGCAGTTGTGTAATGCACTCTGGATGATGGTTGATTGTTTATCATTGTTACTATATACATGTGTTGTATGGAATCTGTATAAATGACATTATATGGTAATTGATTGGGTCTCATTCCAATTTGGAAAATAACGAATATTTTAAAATAATATTCAGAAAAGGATTGAAAATATTCATGTGTTGAATAAAATATTCTTGGGTTGAATAAAATATTCATGGGTTGAATAAAATATTTAAACAATATTTTAAAGTAATATTCCGTAAAGGATTAAAATGTGAATTTGATGTCCGATTTTGGATGGACACGAAAGTATTGAAATGTGTGAAGCCGTGTTGATTAGTTATGCGTCATTTTGACACGAATGATATTTACATCGATTTTATTCATTTTGATAATGAATATCGAAAAGGGAAGTGATTTCAAATTCTAATATTTTGAGAATATTATCATTTATATATTAATGATATGGAATATTCAATTTTTGTTTAAAATTGAAAATGAAGCTAAAATTATTTTTAAAACGAATTTAAAACGATTTATAAAATACGTTCTGAGTTGAAATCGATGAAATATATATAATACATATATTATGCATATATAATGGCATGAATAGAACGCGCCGCGCTGCGACCGTTTGCGAATTTCGACCATTGACTTCGAATTGACATTACGGGAGATCCGACCGTCGGATTCTCCTAAAACCAGAACCGTTGGGTTCGTATTGGAATGAGCTTTCCAATGAATTTAAGAGATTTGAAATCTAACAGTTGGATTTGGAATTATGTCCAAAACAAATTTGAAAAAGGTTGTTATGGATGTAGTTCGGTGGCCGTTATTGGAAACCGACTGTACGGGCCTTGCTAAATTATTACAAACATCGGTAATTTGTGTAAAAACATAATAAATCATTTGGAAATAATTGGATGAACAACTCCATGTTTACATAGATAAAAATATATTTTTATCAAAATGAACTGGTTATTAACTAGAAAGGTAATCCAACGTTTTTAAATAAATAAATTGGATTTGAAATGGTTTTAGGATAACCATAATTTTCCTATGTATGAATTGGAATGGATTTGAATGGATATAAACTTCGGAATATTTCGATATTGGATTCCGTGATTTTACAGATATTGTGGAGTAATTTGGAATATATATATATATATATATATATATATATATATATATATATATATATGTCGTTATTCCCAATATGATATTTGTTGATTTCAGAATTTGATATTGAATAGCCGATATAATTTCTATTTAGAGCCTTGTATTTAATATCGAATTGGATTTGGGGTTGGTCGCGAATGGTGTCTTTATTAACACTGTTCTTAAACACCGATGTGAAAAGAATAAATCTTTTAAATAAGATTTAGAGAAGTTTACCAATTAATTAACATTTAATTGGAATTGAAATGAAATCTGATTTTGGGTTTTTCGTGAATGTTGTTTTAAATATTACTTGTTGTTTAACCTGATTAACAGTGAAGGGATGATTTGGAATTTAAATATCTTTATTTAAGATTTGATGGAATTTTCCAAAGTAAAGTTTTCCAATTTAATAATATAAATTGAAATGGAATGGAATTCGATTTGGTAATAATCGAAGTGAGCTTCTATGGAGAAAGACCGTTACTATAAATGGAATTTAAAAGGCTTTGTTGTTATTCCATTTATATTATTGGTTGGATACGGAAATTTATATCGATTATATATATTGACCTGTTTTCCGTGAAGAATCCCTAATTAATGGCATGTGATTTTTGGTTTATCGTGAACTGTGTTTTAAATGACATTAGTTCTTTAACCCAGTTAAAGACAGGATTACATGTCTAACATGATATTTCGAACTGGATTGTTGATCTGTGCTATATATATATATATATATATGTATGTATATATATATATATATATGTTTGGGGGCGGAGGATTTATTCTCTTGCTTAACACTCTTCTCTAAGAAGTATGGGCTTAGAGGTTATATATCAGCAGAAATCAATGTTACAGTGTAGATTGTATATGCGGCATGTTTGATTTCCCAAAGTTAAATAATCATTAATATTGATTTTTGGGATGATTAAAACTAAGTGGAGTTTTAATGAATCTTTAATTAGATTGAAATGTGAATTTGATAATTTAAATTATCGAATTTGTGAAATGATCGAGAATGGAGTATAACCAGTTTTGCTCCAAGCGATAGATAAATATTTAATTAGATTTGAACGAGAAATGGTAATTAATTTTACCAGTAATGCAGTGGTGTTAGATATTGAGTATTAACAGTTTTTCTCCATGGGATGAATAGGTTGGGATTGGGAAATAAAACAAATGTTTACTTCGGTAAATTGCGCTAATCCCGACTAGTTTGGAAAACCTTAATTTGGCTTAAATTGTGAAAAGAATATTTGGCTAAAAGAATATTCTGGATTGGAACGAGGCATATGTTGTGTGTTTATATCACTTGATTATAATATACACGGGTTATTCGGAAAGGCCGGGTTTATACCCATTCTGAATAACTTATTCGACGATAAGTCAACGATAAAGACGGTGGTTGATGACCGGAGATCTTCACATTGTTTGGATGATTACTGATGTCTTGATTATGTTGTACACCCAAGGCAAGGTAATAAGTGGTGATCGTCCAGACGTACTTGGAGATTAAATGGATATGCGAGGACCTCTCCTCTGTATTGGACATATGGGACGAGGAATAAGGTGCCTCCGGTTTCGTTCAGACCCAGAACAAACTAGTAAATGAATGTGTAAAGGCCCGTAAATCCATACCAATTTGAGCTGACTAATTACAACCTAGATGACAAGAAATTACGAATCTTTAATAGAAAGAAATTAGAGAATGAGAAGTAGAAAGATATAACTAATAGAATACAAGAGAAAGAAGAACATCAGAATATCACTACGGAACGAATAAACTATAATATATCAAATCTCTTTTATACAAAAAGAAGCTGTATATATACATACCAATTATCAGAGTACATCATATATCAGACACAGTGGAAATAAACTCTAGATAACTAACGGTGAAGCCTCCTGCTTTCAGCTCTTGAACTCCAAGCGGAACCGAACCTGTAAATTCACTCGGTCTAACCCGAGCACATTCGATTTAAAACAAAATTCACCCGGATCAGTCTGGAATACTTTCAGTGGCAAATTCACAATAAACACTTGCTTAACTTTAGAAATCCTTTTTGAAAGAAAAGGTAAATAGTAAGACCAGCCAACACATAAACACGGACGGTTTTTACCTTACTATAACCCAAACCAATTTTGATATATCAAAATCCAATGATTTTATAATAGTGTCTATCATACCACAAATAAATAACCATTTAGTAGAACGCTTGCATCTCACGCTCTACATATTTATTATATAATCAAAAACCGCATGGTGCTTATTGGGGAATGGATTCCAACAAACAAGGTATGGGATCATCTTCCAATCAGTGTACTCTAGAGGGTATACACTGGGGTTTAATAAGAACGTCTTGCAACCCAGCCACACATGACCGACCACTCATTTAGCTTGAGTGTATCCAATACATTGTCACCACGGTTGTTGGCCATCCAACCGTAATCCGTAAGATACAAAATCGAAAATAAGAACAAATATGAATTTTCTCTAGATCGATGACAATACATCCTGCATGGGTATGACCCAACTAGTCATGCTGCCTGCCCTATTTCTATCATTTCCCGGTTGTGAGGCTAGAGGCTACGTGTATCTTTTCAGAACATCTAGCCACCATTCACTTTGAATGCCACATTGTCAGTTCTGCCAAATCACTAATTGACATCCACAAATATATTCTAGGTGTTAAGAAAGAGAATTCTTTGCCACCATACATAGTATATTTGTAAAAATCAACGTATGTGACCCTAAGGAAATACTCTGTCAGACACTCGTCGATACAAGTCATCCAAGAACAGGATGAATCGAAGGCACCCTCCTACCCCGTCCTTATATGGGAATCCCCCCAAGGATCAGTAGCGAGTAGTCCTTGCAATCCATAAATTCCAATCATGACAGAATCACAGTGTATCTCTTTAGTGGGAGCGACCCAGAGATTATAAGTACTTGTTCCATTTCATGAAGATCTACGGTCTTCAGTTGCTCCATCTTCAACTTCTGCAGATCGTCACGTACGCAACATTGGATCGAAGTGGTTTTGGGTCTAGTTCCCATCCCGGTATCTTCGAAACAACACGTCAAAAGGTCAAAAGAATATTTCATTGATAGTCGATGTTTTACCTATCAATGTAAATAATATTGTTAAGTACATTGGCAGCTCCGACCCTTTGATACAAACTATTCCCTTTAAACCATTATATCGACTTAATGTCGTTATAGTATCAGAAAACCTTTTCATTTCCTTTATCATGGAATTATTACTTTATATCCTTCAAATTTCCCTTTTTATCTTCTTCGGAGAATATTACTATATTGTCCGCCTAGTAGTATAACTCCAATTATTAATTCTCGTACGACCAAAACAATGTCAAGCGACATTCTAGTTATCATATAACTCAACTGATTTTATTAAACCGAAGACTTCAAGGTTTCCTCTTTATATAGTTCAAATTCAAATAATTACCTTTTTTCCCTATTTAACATAACCTTTTCCATTTTTTCGGAAACATCGTTGTTTACTTATTACTTGGAATAAGTATATCTCAACCTATAATATTTCATTATACTTTGACTTAAGCCAAATGTTAATTTATACATTTGTTTATTTTTAAACCAATAGTTTAATTATAATTCAAAAACTTGCCAATGTTGTAATCTAATAAGCTAATTTCAAATCCTTTAACGTTACAAACTAATATTATCCCTTGATAATACCGAAGCCGTTCAAGTTGGGGTATTATAATTACCTCTCAGACCTTGATCGACAACATTTTTATCTTGATATAATAAAAGTTTGAACTCAAAATCCAATATATTATCCCCATTTCAATTCACTATATAATTTAAATATGGTTTTAGAAATCATTTCTTTCACTCGGAAATACACTTCTCTAATTCCCTTTACTTAATTCGTTAATTTAGTAAATCATTAACTAAAATTTTGCTTAAAATCTTTTATCCAACTTCATTTTTTAACTTGGGTTTGTTATACAATCCATATATCGAGTCCTACTGCAAATCCTTTTTTAATAACTTATTATATCTTAACTGGTCTTAATCCTAAAACTATTTACCATCTTCGCTTAAGTTATAATTATCTTACTTAATCTAATTAAACGTTCATTTTAAAAAGCATTCTGTTTGATTCCACCCCTTTTTATCAACCTAGTTTACAAACTCGGAATTATTATAATTCCCTTTACCTGATTCAGTTTAGAATCTTATTTCTCTTGCTTACTTCTTAAATGAAATCATTTAAAAAGTAAATCGCTTTAAGAATTAGATTTATAATCAAATTTGAAGTAAAAATACTTCAATATACACTACTATTTCATTATTAGAAGGATTATTAAATAATAATACTTTATTAAATAAATAATTAAATAAACAACGTTAAACTGTAGTTAATTAAAAATAAATTAACTACTTAGAATATTCGTTAAATCTTAACTACTGATCATATGATTATTAGATTAAATTAATCTAATATTCAATCTTCATTAATCAGTTGGTTTTACCAACTTATAAACATTAGTTAATGGATTTATACTAATCCACCCATTTAAATTAATTAACAACTTCATAAACTTAATGATACTATTTAATTGTTTAAATAAACAACTATTTCAATTCCCTAAACCTTCGGTTAATTTATGCTTTCCTATTTTTAAAATCTTTATAATGACATGAGAATTCGTTATATATAAAGCTTAATAATTTTTGTAAACCATGATTATAAATAAAAACATATTTATAATTCTTTTATTTTAAATAGCTTTTATAAAATACATTTGAAAACTTCAATTTAATTACAAAAATATATCTTATAACATAAAGCTCCGTCAATTTGCCTAATGGTAAATGACGTCTTAAAACGATGGATATCAGGTCATCTGCTGCCAATAACTTAATCAATAGTGTTTACTGATTAAAATATAACAATCGTTGAATATAAGTTTAACGATTAACATACATTCAACCATCTATAATACAAACATGTTATACTATCATTTGGGATAAATAATTCATGTGTGGATAATATGAACAATCAATAATATATAAATTATTTGAGGAATCCGGTCGGATTCCTCCAACCTGTTCTTCCCTGCATATCAGATCATAATATTTATAACAACATATGAAGCAATAATTTAAACTAAATTATCCAACCATTAACAAACAATTAGCATTCATGGCATGCAATCAACCAAATAAACGGTGAATTATAGATATGTGAATTTAGCACATCCTAGAATTCCAGAATAGTGTGAGAGTTAACTCACCTCTGTTTTTAATTGACGGTTCATGCCGTATTTCGTTTTATTTTAAATAGACGTTTAAAATTAAACGAACGTCTGATTACTTCTTTTCCTTTCCGAATCAACAACACAGAGTGTAGTATCCTTCACTATGATCCCAACGCTTCTTGTGTTGCGTGATTTTGACAACGGACGAATAAGATGTCGAAACTGCAACATTTAAATAAATAAAAAGTTTTACCTTAATTATACTAATAATTTAAAATTAATTACTGATCTTTACCTTAACCGCCCCTTTAAACGTGATTAGTGGCCACAGGTCATTCTAATGTTCCACGCTATCTTCCCCATCTCCCTTTCCACAAACGTAAACTCTCACCATTATTCCTAACATGACTTCACCAAAAACCTTCCATGCACCCAACGTCACACTGTTCCAGTGTACTCGACAGTTTTGGATCTTTTGATCCTCCCCTAGAGCATAAAACTTCCTCAAGACTTCTTTTATCCCACGGAAACATGCCAGTTTATTTATTTATATTTATTCTTTGAATGGCTTAAATTAAACTCAGAACAAAAACCGCACACGTACGCCTCATATGTGCGCACGGTCGGCTCTAGTATCCACACATTGGAATGTACAGACCCCGTCTCCAGATCGTTGCCTTTCCTCTTGCCACCACCGTCCGGCAACGCAGCGGCCCCTCCTTCCATTTCTCAATAACTTGGCATCAGTATCCTCCTTGTCACTGTGAACAAGAACACCTTTTGTTTCTTACTTTTCTCACTGCGTTTTGTACTCTATCTTCACCAGTCCATTTCACCCCATTCGACCGGTCCACATCCTCGTTTAAATCCATGCGAACAGCTCCATTAATCAGCCCTTGCTTACCACATATCGCTTCCCTTTGCCTCCCTGTACACCATCGGAACCGCACCCAGTTGCTCCATCGTACTGCTGCTCTTCGACTCATCACCCACACCAACTGCTTCCATCGATGAACCGCCGGACCCGGTCCGCTTTCATGTTCAAACGTGAAACAGCCCCTGCAAATGGAACTGAACAACCTCCTTACGCGCTGTCCTCCTCCACCGTTCGAATCATCGATCATCAGACCCTGACATGACTGCTCCGACCTCGTCAGTCCACTAAGGAGCGACTGCCGCTGTCCCCAATAGCTTCCGTGAACCATATGAACTCCTTATCTCCATTTGCACCGTCCTGCCACCGCCTTTGAAATAGAAGAAGAAAAGAGGACGAGGCTTTGGTTTGTTTTCGAAATAGATGAGGAGCCTGAGTGTGTTTTTTTATAGAAAAAGAGTTGAAAAGATAATATCAATGTCATTTATCAAGGCTACAAAGTAGGGCTTAATTTTTCAACGTAGGTGAATGGCGAATACGGTACTGAACGAAGAAAGTATAGGCTGGTTGCGTGTCATTATTAATGGAGTTTGATTTGAGGTTAGATATTTTACGTTATGATTTGATTTGGATTTACTTTCTACTATAGGATAGAGCAAATAGGTGTGTGAACGCTAAGGCCCTGTTCTTTGTCACAAAACGGACACTTTTGAAAACGGACGCGTCCGACGCATTCATTTTGGACAGTTTTGCCAACGGACCAAAATTGGTCCGTTGGGGTCCGACGCGTCGTACGCGTCCGACGCGTCGGATTTAATTAAGTTAATTAATACAATAATTTAATTAAACCGGTTTATTAAGCTTAATTATTTACTTTAATTAATTATTTTAAGTTTTTATCAACTTTAAAAAGTGATAACTTTTGCATACGAGATCCGTTTAAGACGCGGTTTTTTGCGTTGCGATCGTATCGAAATGCTCTACGTAATGGTGTTGGTTTGAACTGAATTGGAGCAACTTATAATTTTTCAATTTTTCAATTAATTTATTTATTTGTGTAAATTATTGATATATATTATTTATAACAAACACATGATAAATTTATTATTCATTAATTAATTAAATTACAAAATAAAAATAAAATGGTCCGCTTAAATGCTCCGCTTAAATGCTCCACTTAAATCTTCCGCTTAACGCGCCAAACGCATTCTCCGCTAACTACAATTCTCCGCTTAAATTCTCCGCTCAAATACTCCGCTCAAATTCTCCGCTTCCGCTTGCAAAGAACACACCCTAAGTCGCAGACACATACGTCCATTAGAGCACTCCCAACCGTGGGTCGGTTGCCTAGCAACCGTGCCAAACGGTTGGGTCAAACTGACCTTCAGTGTTGCTTTGGCAACACTGAAGGTTGCTGGAGCAACCGGTTGGTTGCTCCAGCAACCCAGCCATAACCGGTGTGTGTAAAACCGGTTATGGCATAACCGGTTTAACACACACCGGTTTGGGTGGGGACGTGTGTCCCCACCTTGGCCGGTTTGTGCAAAACCGGCCAAGGGGGGAGAATTTTAAAAATTCTCCCCTCCTGGCCGGCTTTACACAAACCATATATGGCTATATATAGCCGTTTTATCCTTCCGACCGTTGCATTTTTTGACCGTTCTGCTTGTTTTGTGACCGTTTTGTTGATGGTTATATATATCAGAATGATTTTTACAGCATAACACACTCATATCTTACTTCTTCGTTACCTTTTCAATTTATTTGCAATGTCACAAAATGTCAAAGGCAAGAAAGCTGCTGCAAAAACTGCTCGAAATCAACAGAGTTACCAGTCCGACCGCAATCAGTCTCCTATGCAATCCACGTATCCACAGAATCAAAATCCTCATTATGGTAACTTCCCAAATGGTCCAAACTGTTATACTCAACAAAGCCCAAATTTCTATCTATCGCAGCAAAACTCCAATTATTATCAGAATACTCAAAGTTCTAGTTCTGGCCATAACCTGCCTTTGCAGCAAAATTACGTTGATCATCACTACGCTTCTCCTAGTAGCCAGCAAAGGTTAGTCTCGCATGAAACTTCTCCAAACATATCAAGAAATTTAAACAGTGTCTTTGGTGACAATAACGACTTGATTGAGGAAACAGAAGTTGACGTTACTGAAATTCCTGATATGTATGCGAACACGCTAGTGAGAAGACCAAACAAAATAGTGAAATGGTCTGCAGAAGAACAAGCAGAACTAGCTTTTTGTTGGGTTGAATGCTCTAGAGATAATGTAAAAGGTACGAGTCAGACGGAAAACTCATTTTGGAGTTCTGTTCTAAGATTATTCAACGGCCGCAGTCCACAAAATCCAACGAGAACCGTAGACTCTTTGAAACAGTCGTGGAAGAGAATCAACGCTAACTGTCAAAGTTGGAAGGAGATTATGGCAGGACTAGAAAGTAGACGGCAAAGCGGTGCCAACGATTTTGACTTGATAATTATCACTTACATAGTTACTTATACAATTTTTTTACCGCATAATTTTAGCAACTTACACTTGTTAAATCGACACAGCTAAGCAAAGCGAACGAACTGTACATGGCAGAGCACAAAAACGTACCATTCAACTTGCACAACTGTTACGACATTCTGTCTCGGGAAGAAAAATGGAGCAACATACGCCAAGAACACTCAGCATCGCGATTTATGCCGAGGAGGCCGATGGAGGAATCTAGCCCGAGAAGTCCAGATCCTCACGAAAGAACTCCTTTTTCTACTAGTGCTGGGGGTAGGCCTCCTGGTAAATTCAAAGGAAAAAAAAAGCAGTCACAGATTATAGTTCGTATTACGAACAACTACATAGTCAAATGGTAGCTTCTGATGAATGTAATCGCCTTTTGGCGGAAGCCAAGGAAGCTAAGAGAACTGAGAGAGCTAAGGAAAAACAACGAAGACATGAAGAATTACAAACATCAAGATAGCGTGATTTGGATATTAGGGAGCGTGAATTGGCTAGACTCGAACGTTTAGATGACAGGGCACTTATGTCTGTCAACCTTGATACATTAAACCCAATGCAACGCTTATTAATGGAGCAGGAACTAGAAGCCTGCCGCAAAAGACGCATGGGATAGGACGGATTGAAGTTTTTATCGTTTTTCTGTAGTTGTTTGTTTTTATGTGGTTTTTTCATTATCTAAGTATTAAGTACCGGTGATGTAGTAGCCATGGATGTAGTGTAACCGTCCTTAGTATTGTACCAGTTCGTTAATTAAATTTGGCTTTTATGTTGTTACAAGAAAACAATAACGGAATATTTCATAAAACTAGCATTCAATGATACATAATAGCATAAATATTACGAAGCGAACTTAAGTTATTAACTTGAAAAGGTAGATATGTTAATCCACTCCCTACTGGTTTCCCGCATGCTCCCAGTAATGTTCCACCAATTGGTCCCTTAATTCTAGATGTGCTTGGGGATCTCTAACGTCCTTGATACGTTGCAAGTATTCTGCAAAAGTATTCGGGTCCTAGTAAGTCTTTCTTGTAAACGCTACTGCTATATCGGAATAGTTCTGAAGTTGCAGTTCAAATCCTCCCCTTTCTTCTTCAACTATCATATTATGTAGTATATTACAACAATACATAATATCTGATATAACTGCCTGATCATGATAGCGCACTTCTTGTCGTAAAATTTGAAATCGTCCCTGCAGAACTCCAAATGCTCTTTCTATGTCTTTTCGCAAACTTTCTTGCTGTTTTGTAAACTTGGCCTCCTTGGCATTGTTCGGCTTTTTGAATGCCTGCACAAGTGTTTTCCATTTAGGGTAAATTCCGTCTACTAAATAATAACCAACAGAATGGTCGTTATCGCCAATTTTGTAGTTGCGCGGCGGCGACAGATCGTTGTACAAATCGTTAAACAAGTATGATTGTCGTAAGACATTAATATCGTTGAGTGATCCAGGAACGCCAAAAAAGGCATGCCATATGTACAAATCGAATGAAGCTACGGCTTTTAACACCAACGTAGCTTTTTTAGTGTGTCCTTTGTATTGGCCTTGTAGTGCTACTGGACAGTTTTTCCACGTCCAATGCATACAATCTAAGCTTCCCAACATACCAGGGAAACCACGTTGATCTCCCATTGCTAATAATCGTTCAATGTCGTGTTCGGTGGGTGATCGGAGGTACTCTTCACCGAAGACACGAACAGCTGTTTTGCAGAATTCCTTCAAACACAAAACTGCCGTTGATGCACCAATCCGTAATTTGTCATCTAATGAGTCAGCTGAACTTCCGTACGAAATCATACGAAGTGCCGCAGTTACTTTTTGTAGTGGTGAAACTCCTAGTTCGTTGATTCCAATTTTCCTGTGGGTAAAAAATATATTGGACTCGGAAACCTTGTTTAGAACTCGATCGAACACTATCCTTGACATACGAAATCTACGACGGAAGTATACATCGCCGTATACTGGGTTTGACACAAAGTAATCCTTCATCAACTGGTTGTGCCCCCCCCCGCATAGTCACGTCCGTAGCGTATATCTCTTTTCCCCATTGTACTACCTCCTTGGTTTGATTTTGAGCTCTCTGCGAAATCACGTTGCATCGCATTTACAGTTTCACGTTGATACATACGTTGCTTGTTGTGATGGTTTTGACCTTCGTCGGAAGAAGAAGAAGACGATGATGAACTTGAGAAGCACCATAATCTCTTCAAAGCATTCATGGTGTATATTATTTATTTCTGTGGAACATAACTGAATGTGTTTGGTTCAGTCGCCTTTGTAGGTGAGTTATTAATGCAATCATCCAATGTTGGTTCACGGGTACACAAAAAGACATAAAAAGGATAATGACTTTAGTTCACGGGTATACATAAGGACATAAAATGAAAGGGGTCCACGAGATTGTACACATGAATGCTTTAGTTCACGGGTATACAAAATGACATAAAATGAAAGGATAATGACTTTAATTCACGGGTCCACAAGATTGTCTTCCTGTTGTCAATGATGTGGTTCTAGTTCCTGTATTTCTTGTTTGAAATTGATAACTCCATATTCAACGTACAAACATCAAATTTAATAGACATTAAAACATCAAATTTAATAGCACGCCGTCACAACAAGATTTACAAATAACTCCATATTCAACGTACAAACATCAAATTTAATAGACATTAAAACAATAATACAATCATAATACTGTAAGCCTACTCAGTTCCATACCGGGTCAACCAACTCCATACCGGGTCATAATACTGTAAGCCTACCCTGTTCATGCGATGGTTGAACATGCGGTACATGAACTTGTTGGGGCCTAATTTGTATTAGAACATCGAATTCGTCTTCGAGCTCCTGAAGTCTCATCTGTTCCCACGCCTGTTCTTCAGAGTCAGTTTCTGATGGCCAAGAAGGCATTTTCAGCGAGTGTTAAAATGAGGAGGAAGTAATAGAATGAGAACGAAGTTGTTTGAGTGAGATATTATGTGCATAAATTGAGTAACATATATAGCAGCGGGGAGTAGGGAATCTGCTTTTCTTACTGTCATGATGTGAACGGACACTGAATCACTTTTATATCTTTATGCGCATCATTAGTTGTTACACACATCCATTACCAATAATCAAATAAGTTACAACGTACAAAAGACACTAATACGATATCAGATTACAGTCTAACAAATAAGATCTTACAAGCATACAGCTTACATATCAGATTACAGTCTACCAAATAAGATCTTACAAGCAATAGTTGTTACACAACTCCATTACAAATAATCAGACAGATAACAACTATAATAAGATCTTACAAGCATACATCTTACATATCAGATTACAATCTAACAAATAAGATAACAATAAGATCCATAGTACATAAAATTACTAGTACAACACACTAATACGATAACGTACATATATATCCTGCTACACTAAATACCACATAAAATGAATCTAACGCATATCACTGAAGAACCACGAATCATCCGCAAGATCAACTTCTGGTACACTATCGACATGGTCATCATCATCGTCATCTTCTCGTCGTGTCGAATGAGATTGCTCTTCATCCTCAGCAGTTAGCTCGTTAATACGAGCCGTCAACTGATCAACTGCGCGCTTATGCTCTCTATACATAGTATCGCGAAGTCCAATATGCATACGATATAGTTCCTTGTAAGGAAGAACAGCGGGATCTGGAAACTGTGTAACAATAGGCCGTGAAATATCTACGTACATATCCGGACCGGATGTGCCAGGAATACCCACAGTCCAACCGTAACTAGTCGGCTGAGGAGGCTGAGGCCGAGGAGGCTGAGGAGGCTGATGTCCAGGAGGCTGAGGAGGCTGAGGCTGAGGAGGCTGCCGAGGAGGCTGAGTACGCAGATAACGAGGAGGCTTCTGCAAAGTAAGCGTACCCTGGGACTTGTCACGTAATACAGCTGGATCACCAAATGGAGTGTAGGCAGATGGACAAACTAAATCAACTGCGGCGGCATGAACAAATGTTGCCGTATTACACGACGAATAAAACGACTCCCAAAAAGGAATGTAATCTCTAAAGGGAATGAGAAATCTTTCAGCTGGCCACCACTCACCGGCATACTGCTGCAAATCAACACTGGAATAAACCCGTAGATGACTTGTATCAGGGTGGGGATCATCGGGAACAACATCAACATCGAATAGCTGTCGCCAACAACGCTCCCCCAGGTACCAATAACATCCTAAAGCGGGTGGTGATGATACCAACGGAAATCGTCTACGTGACAGAAACTGAGCCTGTTGCTGGGCTGGGCCTGACAAGAAAAGGGAATCGGCAAACGGACGCCACAAAACTGACTCTCGTGTGGTCCTCATCTCTATCTGATTACGAGCCACTGCAAATACATGACGACAATCACCTCCTGGAACAAACCGCCAGTTTTCGGGGGCCCAAGCTTTCACACGAGGATAGAAATGTGATAGTGTAGGATCCAATGTCGGAAAGGTCATGTTATGAAAGTATTCAAAGTATCAATACTGCAAAACCTCCCAAAAACCTGTAATCGACGACCCACGAGACCTAATAGTGCACTGCTTGTCCAAACCCTTGTACAAATGAGCGAGAATCGGCGTACCCCAGTCATATGTAGTAGGAGTACTGTCGAACGACACGTTCGCAACAACAGCAACATAGCCACATGGCAATGTGTTTGATGAATTCGTAAAGAATAAATTACTCATCATATATAATAAGAATAATCTGAGAATCTCTAATAAGTGGTGAACTGCAGGCTTAAGTTTCACTATTTCCATGATGGCTTGCCTAATGAAAGAGGTTCTAATTTGATGATTGTTTGATAAGCCTCCCCCTTGTAAGTTCAAATGTGGGAATATACTAACTAATAGGTCATACCGTTGATATCGCTCATCGTAAGGTAAAGTTGCACCCTGACCAATTGGAATGCCAGTAAGCATGGTAAAATCTAGTGGCGTAAAACCTATCTCTCCGAAACTAAAGTGAAATGTATGTGTTGTTTTCCACCAACACATGGCTAATGCACCACATAACTGAACATCATTATTGTACAGGTTTTGAATACCTAAAGTAAAAATAAGAAAATCAAGTTAATACATTATGTTATATAACATATGTATTATGTAAGTGAGATCATCAAAATTACGTACTCAAGAAATCTCCAAGTCCCATATTTCTAAGATATTCTGCAATAATGCCATCTGTGTCGTACGCACGAACGGTCATAAACAAATGAACAATACTAACCCACGATCCTCGTGTATGATCATTACGAGCCTATTAACATGCAAAACAATTACTACTTATATAACGACAAACTTATTTTTCAACTAAAATTACTACAACAATCAGTTGAAGAAGTTATACCTCTAAAGACGTCTTCACGGTTTCGGTAAGGTGTCTTTTGCCTTCGGGAAGTTCCCGAAAATTAGCCAACTTTTTTTCTCTATTCAAATTAACATCAATATGCGGATCCAGCGTAGCATAAACACCGGATTTAGCAACCCGCCTTCGCTTACGTGTTTTGAACCATGAGCTTCGCTTGGACCGGTCTCTTCAACCGCTTCATTCTCCTCTTGTGCATTGATATTTGCGGCACTACTACTCCCACTACTACTCCGAGAACCAAAAATAGCTTTACCTAACCTTCTCATATATTTT
Source organism: Allium sativum (assembly GCA_030737875.1). NCBI lineage: Eukaryota > Viridiplantae > Streptophyta > Magnoliopsida > Asparagales > Amaryllidaceae > Allium > Allium sativum. The sequence continues at coordinate 151,968,909 of CM060924.1, read as the reverse complement.
TTTTTGGGAAAATGGGTGCGGTGGAAACAAGTAAAAATGGAGTGGGTGGCGGCGGAAGGAGAGATAAAATGAAAAGGAGGAGAGGGAGATCGGGTCTTTTGACCCGATCGGACCGGTTAAGGGTATAAATCCCTTAACCGGTCATGGTGAAACCGGTGTATACTTCACCGGTTTCACCACAACCGGCTATGGGTCAAAACCCATAGCCGGTTAACCGGTCAAGGTGAAACCGGTGAAGTATACACCGGTTTCACCAAAACCGGCTATGGGTTTTGACCCATAGCCGGTTGGGGGGCTGCTGGTGTCAACCCCCCTGGGTTGACAGCCAGCAACCCCCCACGGTTGGGACTGCTCTTGGTCTTAGGTTGGATTTGTTATTTATTTCATTTAACAGTAGGATAGGTTATATTTAGGGTACCATGGCGTTATACAGAATTTTATCATTTAAGGACCTCTATTAACAGAAATAAAAATACCGCTGTATCGACCAATGCCCCATGATCCCAAAAATATAATAATATCGGTATGTTACTTGTATTGTGAAACCCCAAAATGCTGATATAGGTTGCAAACTACTCCAAATAAAAAGTTGCTTATTTTCCAAAATAAAAATTACAGTAAAATTCAAAAAATTAAATTATAACTACGCCTCAAAGGTTTCGTCCAAATTCGAAACCGATATTTAATTATATTAAATTATCGTTATGGTTTATAAACGGTTCCGTAGCGATTTTCTGAAAATTTGAATTGGATATAACTTAACATCTATACGATGGAATCTCAAATTTTCTCTTTTGTTGGAAAATTATCGTTTAATCGATTCAACCGTTTCTTGTTTCATAGAAATTCAATTTATATCGGATCCTGCATATTCAATTGAAGTTCAAAACGTTATATTATGAACTACCGCGCCTCTGCAGCTCGTTTTATAATTAATTAATAAATATATAAATTAGAACTCCATTTTCTGATAAATGAATTCGATAAAAATCCATTTATATCACCAAATCGATATTTAAAACTTATTTAAATATTCATAATTAATGTTCGAAAATCTGAGACGTTACATACTTCTCACCTTAAAAGAATTTCGTCCCCGAAATTACAAGGTAAGAAGAATGTTCCTAATCCAGTTATTTTAAAATAATTACTATAGAATTATTATCACAATAATTTCAAACTCTCTAAAATTTTCGAAAATTTCGCCAGCACCTCCTCTGCGTGGTTCTATCGGCACAACTACAGTTGCCACTTTGGGCCTCAACTTCTCCAAAATAAAATCAAAACCAAACGGCTACCCAACTCAGGGGTATAAAATCAATCATCACCTAATATTATATCAAGGTTTACCTATTTGTCGGGCAGCTCCATTCCAACTTTGAAACAAATCAACAAATTGCTCTTCATTATCCAATCTGCACTTCAATCTCTGTATCCAAATCGATTCCATAGCCTTCTGGAATCTGCACTTATCTCAATTTACAACGTAAATAACAAACGTAGGTTTGAACTTCATCTCATAACTGATTTAACTCCCGATTCATTATACTAGAATTTATTTCCTTGCTTCCCCATTCCATTCAATCAGGTTAAATTTCTTTTCAGATCCAATTAATTAATTGGTTCAATTTTATTTCATAATTCAGTATCAGCTCTAAACATGTAAGTTAGATTCAAACATTCAGGTCATCGATTTTGAATGTTTAACATGAATTCTATTTATAATTGTTTCTTAGCAGTCCATTTGGATTTATTATGCGTTCAACTCATTTATTCAAGATTAGTTTCAATCAAGTTTTATTCTTCAACCAGGCAATCAATCATTCAATCAAACAAGGCACAATCAACATACCCAAATCATTCTGATTCATATTAACTTTAATATCCACTTTGATTCCAAATTAACTTCACATTGAAGTTTTATTTTAAAATTTCATATCTGAAATTCCCATTTCGTTAAATCATTTCAATAATCCAATTCCATCCCAGATTATCTCTAATCCAATTCGATTTTATTTATCCTAGTTTAAGTCAAATTTCAATTTTATTTATCCATTTTTACCTTTTAAATCTTTTTAACTTCATAACTTAAATCTCAGAATTCAAATTCCTGGGTTTTATTTCAAATCAGATTGAAATCATATATATTTACATATAATGATGGCAATTCAAAACTTTTTAATTTTTGATAACTTGTTTCCTCAAATAATTCAAAAACAAAATCTTTGGTAGTAATCCGTCACTTAGAAACTCGAAAATGAACACCGATGATGTTGCGATCATTATCGGAATTATTTTCCAACAACCGAAGTGAGTTCAATACTATATTACTTTCAAAAACACATTTTTAACACTTCATTTTGAAATTACATCAAAATATCCTTTCAAAATTCTTGGAATTTTTTTTTCTAAATTCCCATGATTTAAAATTCCATATATTAAATCCAATTTCATTTTCAAACCTTTTTCCAAATTATCATAGTTTTAAATTCCAAACCTGATTTAAATTCAAATTTAGTTCATCTGATTTGTATTTTATACTTACATGAATACGATTGGTTATTTACATATCCAACCCAATTATGATCATATTCGATTATAATAATGATCATACATCCAATATATTATAATAATCTCAATATATACAGTCCTTTTATATCAAAATATATTTTGGGTAAAATTATTTCATTTACCCAGCTTTTAAAACAACACCATGTCGAATTACTCTGTTCAAGAGTTTAGAAACACCTATCGATATAGTTTGCATTACTGTATCGACCAGAATTCATAAACCACGCGACAGACCAAGTAACACAATATAAAATAGTTTTTATATCAATTTACAAATACGCGCTCAAACATATACACTCAAACTCAATCTAGGTTATTACTAACTCCATCTCTACTGAGTTACGCCACAGGGCCAAGTGACCAGCCCACACATAAGCACAGACGATTTTTACCTTACTATAACCCAAACCAATATTGATATATCAAAATCCAGTGATATTATAATAGTGTCTATCACATCACAAATAAATAACCATTTAGTAGAACCCTTGCATCTCACGCTCTACATATTTATTATATAATCAAAAATCGCATGGTGCTTATTGGGGAATGGATTCCAACAGACAATGTATGGGGTCACCTTCCGATCAGTGTACTCTAGAGTGTATACACTGGGGTTCAACAAGAACGTCTTGCAACTCGGCCAAATATGACCGACCACTCATTTAGCTTAAGTGTATCGAATATATTGTCACCACGGTTGTTGGCCATCCAACCGTAATCTGTAAGATACAGAATCAAAAAGAAGAACAAATATGAATTTTCTCTAGATCAATGAAAAATACACCCTGCTTGGGTATGACCCAACTAGCCATGTTGCCTGCCCGATTTCTGTCATTTCCCGATTGTGAGGCTAGAGGCTACGTCTATCTTTCCAGAACATCTGGCCACCATTCACTTTGAATGCCACATCGTCAGATCGTCAAATCACTAATTGACGTCCACAAATATATTCTGGGTGTTAAACAAGATAATTCTCCGCCACCATACTTGGTATATTTGTAAAAATCAACGTACGTGACCCTAAGGAAATACTTTGTCAAACACTCGTCCATACAAGTCATCCGGGAACAGGATGAACTGAAGGCACCCTTCTACCGCATCCTTACACGGGAATCACCCCAAGGATCAGTAGCGAGTAGTCCTTGCAATCCATAAATTCGAATCACGACAGAATCACAGTGTATCTCTTTAGTGGGAGTGACCTAGAGATTATAAGTGCTTGTTCCATTTCATGAAGATCTACGGTCTTCAGTTGCTCCATCTTCAATTTCTGCAGATCGTCACGTACATAACATTGGATCGAAGCGGTTTTGGGTCTAGTTCCGATCCCGGTATCTTCGAAACAACAGGTCAAAAGGTCAATAGAATATTTCATCGATAGTCGGTGTTTTAACTATCAATGTCAATAATATTGTTAAGTACATTGGTAGCTTCGACCCTTTGATACAAACTATTCCCTTTAAACCATTATATCGACTTAATATCGTTATAGTATCAGAAAACCTTTTCATTTCCTTTATCACGGAAATATTACTTTACATCCTTCAAATTTCCCTTTCTATCTTCTTCGTAGAATATTACTATATTATCCGCTTAGTAGTACAAATCCAATTATTAATTCTCGTACGGCCAAAACAATGCCAAGCGACATTCTAGTTATCATATACCTCAATTGATTTTATTAAACCTTAGACTTCAAGGTTTCCTCTTTATGTAATTCAAATTCAAATAATTACCTTTATTCCCCGTTTAACATAACCTTTTCCATATTTTCGGAAACATCGTTGTTTACTTATTACTTAGAACAAGTATATCTCGACCCATAATGTTTCGTTATACTTTGGCTCAAGCCAAATGTTAAGCTATACATTTGTTTATTTTTAAACCAACCGTTTAATTATAATTCTAAAACTTGCCACAGTTGTAACGTAATAAGCTAATCTCAAATCCTTTACCGTTACGAACTAATATTATCCCTCTATAATAGTGAAGCCGTTCAAGTTGGGGTATTATAATTACCTCTCAGGCCTTGATCGGCAACGTTCTTATCTTAAGATAATAAAAGTTTGAACTCAAAATCCAATATATTATCCGCATTTCTATTCACTATATAATTTAAATATGGTTTTAGAAACCATTTCTTTCACTCGGAAACCCACTTCCTATTCTAATTCCCTTTACTTAATTCGTTAATTTAGTAAATCATTTACTAACCTTTTTCTTAAAATCTTTTATCCAACTTCATTTATAACTTAGGTTTGTTATACAATCCATATATCGAATCCTATTGCAAATCCATTTTTAATAACATATTATATCTTAACTGGTCTTAATCAAAAAACTATTTACCATCTTTGCTTTGGTTATAACTGCCTTACTTAATCTAATTAAACATTCATTTCAAAAAGCATTTTGTTTGATTCCACCCCTTTTTATCAACCTAGTTTACAAACTCGGAATTATTATAATTCCCTTTACCTGATTCAGTTTAGAATCTTATTTCTCTTGCTTACTTCTTAAATGAAATCATTTAAAAAAGTAAATCGCTTTAAAAATTAGCTTTATTATCAAATTTGAAGTAAAAGTAGTTTACTTCAATATACACTAATATTTCATTATTACAAGCATTATTAAATAATAATACTTTATTAAATAAATAATTAAATAAACAACTTTAAACCATAGTTAATTAAAGATAAATTAACTACTTAGAACATTCGTTAAATCTTAACGACTGATCATATGATTATTAAATTAAATTAATCTAATATTCAATCTCCATTAATCAGTTGGTTTTGCCAACTTATAAACATTAGTTAATGGATTTATACTAGGGTCCGTTTGCCACAGGTCCCTATAAAGTTTAAAAATTAGGCTCACATCCGGTGCTAAACTTATTGTAAATTAGGTCTCTATTTTTTGAAAATTCATGAAAAAATATAAAAAAATCATTATTAAATTAAACACATACACAGCAAAAAATTCATGCGTTAAAACAATCAAAAACCACATCAAAACCTAAAATAACACAAAAACAGCGAAACAACAGGTTTTTGCATCAAAAGATGCACCTATTCATAAATAGTTGCATACATTCATGCTAATATTTCAGTGTTGCGCCCAAACTGCAGTATAAATGCAAACATGTATGCTGCTAAACTACATTACATGCATCCTTTTATGCATATATTCAAATTTTGCCTGTTTTTTCAAGCATTCGTCGTTTTCAGACATTGTTGCACACATTTATGCTCTTGTACAGAATAAATGCATGCATTCATGCGTATATTCGCAAGCCGTCGTCCATTTTAAATTTGTTGCACACATGCATGCATATATACAGATTAGTTGCATTCATGTATGCAACTTTTCGTTACACGTGAATCTCAGTTCAACTTTGTATGCATAAATGTATGCAGTTATTTGCTAATAGTTGCATACATGTATGCATATATTAGTCCATATTTTCAGCTAAAATACACTATATGAATATATGCAAACATGTATGCTACTATAAGCAATAGTTGCACAGAAGTATGCAAATTTTTTTTTCAATTTGCGTGGACTCCTGGGAATATTTCCAGATTTTAGAATTTTTTTTTAATGCATAAGCGCATTTTTTTTTTTGCAAAAATGGGAAAGGCGAAGGGGGATGTGGCAGGAGGCGGGAGTGACAAAATGTTTTGGGCGGCAGCTGATTATAGGGACCGGAAACGCATGTAAAGTTTGGCTGGATGTGACGTTAATTTTGAACTTTTTTAGGGATGTGAGCTTAATTTTCACTTTATACTAATCCACCCTTTTAAATTAATTAACAACTTCCTTAACTTAATGATACTATTTAATTGTTTAAACAAACAATTATTCCAATTCCCTAACCCGTCGGTTAATATATACATTCCTATTTTTAAAATCTTTATAACGACATGAGAATTCTTCATATATATAAAGCTTAATAATTTCTGTAAACCATGATTATAAATAAAAACATATTTATAATCCTTTTATTTTAAATATATTTTATAAAATACATTCGAAAACTTCAATTCAATTATAAAATTATATTTTATAACATAAAGCTCCGTCAATTTGCCTAATGGTAAACGACGTCTTAAAACGATGGATATCAGGTCATCTGCTGCCAATAACTTAATCAATAGTGTTTACTGATTAAAATATTAAAATCATTGAATATAAATTTAACGATTAACATCCATTCAACCATCAATAATCCAAACAGGTTATACTATCATTTGGGATAAATAATTCATGTGTGGAAAATATGAACAATCAATAATATAAAAATTATTTGAGGAATCCAGTCGGATTTCACCAACCTATTCTTCCCTGCATATCAAATCATAATATTTATAACAACATATGAAGCAATAATTTAAACTAAATTATCCAATCATTAACAAACAATCAGCAATCACGGCATGCAATCAACCAAATAAACGGTGAATTATAGATATGTGAATTTAGCACATCCTAGAATTCCAGAAAAGTGTGAGAGTTAGCTAACCTCTGTTTTTAATTGACGGTTCGTGCCTTATTTCGTTTTATTATAAACAGATGTTTAAAATTAAACGAACGTCTGAGTAGTTCCGTTCCTTTCCGAATCAGTACAGAGTCTAGTATCATTCATTGTGATCCAACCGCTTCTTGTGTTGCGTGATTCTGACAATGGACGAATAAGATGTTGACATTACAACATTTAAATAAATAAAAAGTTTTACCTTAGTTATACTAATAATTTAAAAGTTAATTACTGATCTTTACTTTAACCGCCCCTTTAAACGTGACTAGTGGCCACATGCCATTCTAATGTTCCACGCTATCTTCCCCATCTCCCTTTCAACAAACGTAACCTCTCAACATTTTTCCTAACATGACTTCACCAAAAGCCTTCCATGCACCCAACGTCACACATTTCCAGTGTACTCGACAGTTTTGGATCTTTTGATCCTCCCATGTAGCATAATACTTCCTCAACACTTCTTTTATCCCTCGAAAACATGCCAGTTTATTTATTTATATTTTTTCCTTGAATGGATTAAACTCAGAACAAAAACCCCACGCGTACTCCTCATTTCTGCACACGGTCGGCTCCAGCATCCTCACGTCGGAATGTACAGATCCCGTCTCCAGATCGTTGTCTTTCCTCTTGTCACCACCGACTGGCAACGCAGCGGCCCCTCCTTCCATTTCTCAATAACTTGGCGTCAGTATCCTCCTTGTCACTGTGAACAAGAACACCTTTTGTTTCTTACTTTTCTCACTGCGTTTTGTACTCTATCTTCACCAGTCCATTTCACCCCCCTCGACCGGTCCACATTCTCATTTAAATCCATGCGAACAGCTCCATTCATCAGCCTTTGCTTACCACATACCGCTTCCCTTTGCCTCCCTGTACACAATCGGAAACACAACCAGTTGCTCCATCGTACTGCTTCTCTTCGACTCATCACCCACACCAACTGCTTCTATCGATGAACTGCCGGACCCAATCCTCTTTCATGTTCAAACGTGAAACAGCTCCTGCAAATGGAACCGAACAACCTCCTTGCGCGCTGTACTCCTGCACCGTTCCGGCCATCGATCATCAGACCCTGACATGACTTCTTTGACCTCATTTGTCCACTAAGGAGCGACTGTCGTTGTCCCCAATAGTTGCCATGAACCATATGAACTCCTTATCTCCATTCATACCGTTCTGCCACCACCTTTGAAATAGAAGAAGAAAAGAGAACAAGGCTTTGGTTTGTTTTTGAAACAGATGAGGAGGCTGAGTGTGTTACTCCGTTCTCGTTCTCATTCAAATCTAATTAAAGATTTAACTACCGCTTGGAGCAAAACCGGTGATACTCCGTTCTCGTTCATTTCCCCCATTTGATAATTTAAATTATCACATTCACATTTCAATCTAATTAAAGATTCATTAAAACTCCACTTAGTTTTAATCTTTTAACAATCATTATTTAATGATTATTTAACGTTGGAAACACAAACATGCCACATCGACAATCTACACCGTACCACTGATTTCTGCCAATATATAACCTCTAAGCTCATATGTCTCAGAGAAAGGTGTTAAACAAGAGAATAAATTCTTCGCCACCAAAAAGATATATATTTAGCGGAGATTAACAATACAATTCAAAATACCATGTTAGACATGTAATCCTGACTTTAACTGGGTTAAGGAACCAATGTCATTTAAAACACAGTTCACGATAAACCCAAAATCACATTCCCTTAATTTTGGAATCTTCACGAGAAACAGATCAATATATAATCGATATCAATTTTCGTATCTGACAAATAATATAAATGGAATAACGGAAAAGCCTTTTAAATTTCATATATAGTAACAGTCTTCCTCCACCGAAGCTCACTTTGATTATTACCGAATCGAATTCCATTCAATTCCAATTTAATATATTAAATTGGAAAACTTTACTTTGGAAAATTTCCATTAAATCTTAATAAAAGATTTATGTATTCCAAATCACATTTCACTGTTAATCGGGTTAAAGAACGAATGTCTTTAAAAACCCAGTTCACAATAAACACAATTCACATTCCATTTTATTCCAATTACTAAATATAACTGGAAACTCTAATAATCTTAATTAAAAGATTTATTCTTTTCACCACAGTGTTACTGAAGACACCATTCATGACAAACCCAAAATCCACTTTGATATTAAATATAAGGCTCTAAATAGAAATTATATCGGCTTACATTCAATATAAATTCTGAAACCAACACATCGTATGGGGAATAACGATATATATCTATCTTTCAAATTCCTTCACAACATTCGTATAATCACGGAATCCAATATCAAAATATCCCAAAGATGGTTTCTATTCAAATCCATTCCAGTTCATACATTGGAAAATTATGGTTTGATTTAAACCATTCACGAATCTAATTTATTTATTCAAAAACGTTGGATTATCTTTCTAGTTAATAACTAGTTGATTTTGATAAAAATATCTTTTATCTTTACAAACGTGAAATTTTTCATCTCAATTCTTTCCAAATCATCTACTATGATTTTACACAAATTATTAATATTTTTATCAAGGCCCGTACAGTCGGTTTCCAATAACGGCCACCAAACTGCATCCATAACAACCTTTTCCAAATTTGATTTGGACATAATTCCAAATCTAGCCATTAGATTTAAAATCTCTTATATACATTGGAAAACTCTTTTCGATACAAACCCAAAGGTTCCGGTTTTAGGAGAATCCGACGGTTGGATCTTCCATAATGTCAATTCGAATTCAATGGCTGAAATTTGCGAACGGTCGCGGCACAGCGCGTTCTATTCAAACCATTAATATATATAATATATATGTATTATATATTTAGTTCAAAACGTACTTTATAAATTCGTTTTAAAAACTATTCCCACTTTCATTTCAATTTTAAATCAAAATTGAATACTCCTTATCATTATAATAATCAAATGATAATATTTTCAAAATATCAGATTTTGAAATAATTTCCTTTTCGATATTCATTATAAAAATGAATAAAATCGATATCAAAATCATTCGTGTTAAAATGGCGCATATCTAATCAACATGGCTCCACATATTTCAATATTTTCGTGTCCATCCAATATCGGACATCAAATTCACATTTTGAATCCTTTACTGAATATTATTTTAAAATATTCGTAATTCCTGAATTGAAATCAGACACAGTCAATTACCATATAATGTTATCTATATGGATTTCATACATTACATGTATACAAAAACAATGATAAACAATCATCCATCATCCACAGTGCATTACACAACTGGATAAGCATTAAATATAAACAATTAACGCTTATAACAGTCTGTCAACCAATCGATTGACATGCAACTAAACAATTGGGATTAGTGTATGTCAAATATCATCCCAATACCTGTGCGAAATTTCAATCAATAAACACTGATTTTATTTGTGCAGTTGGGCGGTGTGTAAAATTTATCGTTCCAATCAATATCAGTTAAATCGGTGTACATAAACAAATCGTCCGATTTGTAAATGAATATCTATTTCAGGAGAATTTTATGCAGTTCATATATACGTTAAAAATTATATTTTTAACGTTTCAATATTTATTTAAACACATGACTTTTATATAGTTCGTTTACACATTGAAAATGACATTTTTAACAAACACATTTATTTCAGAAAATTGTAGCATTATAACAGTGCGATATTAGAACCGGAATAATGTCTAGCATTATCCCTCTCCTGATACTAGCTCGCGCCATACACAGTCACCAATTACAATCAATGTACCACAATACAATCAATAACCACAATTCAATCCAAACAAACACCCATGGTTTCTACAATAGGTAGTGACAGGAGCTACTAATCCCCATTTACATCCTAATATATATTTAACTGTAAAATAATTTGAGTAAGAAAGTATTCTCACATTGGGATCCGCTCCGTCATTGTTTTCTAACGCTCTGATTTGCTGTTCTGGTTCCATAATTTGCAAACGAGCTCCAATCTTTATACGGCATTTTATGCTAGCTTAAACGCGCTATTCCAGACAACTTTCTCCTAGTAGCCTTCGTTTTGAAAATGCTCCAATTCGCCGGAATTTGCGAAAAGACATAAATCGAACAGATGACTTTGGATGCATTTTTTGAATAACTCCGCAATCCAAAATACGGCTTCCATATACTCAAATAGAAGAGAAAATCATGCTCTTCGATTTTGGCACTGTGGAGTTTTGGCCAGAAGCGCATGATTGGGAAGTTATTGAGATGGGAAGGTCAGGGGGTTAAATATAAAACTGAAAAATAGTAAAAACCGGATTTTTAAGAGGAGGGTGCCCACTGGTCGGACTGGGGTGGCGGGGGAGGTGGCGTAGGGGTGCTGATGGTCGAGGGAGGCGTGGATGGCCGGCGGCGGGAGTGTGGTGGCTCATGGCGGCGGATTGGGGAAGAGGGGCTCGGGGTTTTCAATTGGAGCGAGGAGAGAGAAGGGGGAGGGAGGAGGTGCGGTGGCCAAAGGGGGGATGCGGCAGAGGCGGAGTGGCGGTGGAGGCGGAGCGTTGGCGTACGGGAAGGGGGACGACGACGATGGGGCTAGAGAAATAGGGTTTTGGGTTTTTTTCCTTTTTAATTTTGAACGATGTAGAGAGAGAGAGAGAGAGAGAGTGGAGGGTTGACCAAGTATTTAAATATGTAATATTTAATTTAATTTAATTCCAAAAAGTTATTTTTTCATTCGAACTCCAAATCGAAATCAACGACTGTTACCCCTAGCCAAATACCCTTATTCCGGACATAATTGGATATGTTTTGTAAGCCAATTCGATCGTTTCATTCAGTTTTCATCAAAATATAAAATAATATAACGTTCATAATTGATTTCAACATATTTTTAAATTTACCACGCTCACATATTAATTCCAAAAATTATGAAATTTGAAACTTAACAATAGTTTGACATTTCGGATCCAACAACAGTGGTTTCATCGAAAACGGAGGTCGTTTGCAAAATGGCTATTTTTAAGGGCAATATATATATTGAAAATATATATAAATTCCATAGCAAGTATTTTAAATTTTAAACTGGATATAACTTTCAATTTATATTATGAAATCTCAGATTTCACCTTCGTTAGAAAGAAATAATTAAATTGATTCCAATGTTTCTTATTTCACTGAAATCTGATTCGTATTGAGCTATATATATTCATTTATAGTTAGAAATATAATTTTCAAACTTGCAACGCCATTTGAGGCTCCTTTTATAATTAAAATAAATTTATACATTCTAACTTCGATTAAAATGAATTTTAAATCATTATTATTTAAAATAAATCATTTTAAATATTCAAAATCCATTAAAATAGCCAAAATAAAAAATTTAAATTGGTTCAGAATTTCCGGGTTGTTACAATCTCCCCCACTTAAAATCTTTTCGGCCTCGAATAGGAACAGAGCTGAAAGTTGCTTAACTAACCAACTCAACTTTCATTTTGGCTTTCATTCTTCAACTTTTCAATTTCTAAGAATTTTCTAATTTTTCAAAAATTTTGCTAACACCCTAAATTTTCGAAAAATTTCACCATAACCTACTTTGTACGGGCTGATCGGTAAAACCGCACTTGCCTCACAGGGCCATCATCATTCCAAAAGAAAAAGCCAAGCGGCTCATAAAAACATCAAACTCAATGAATATGGTAAACACGTACCTATTTGTCGGGCGTACAATTTTATTCCTCTTCTTAGCTTCCATGTTATGACCTGTTCATTATATATACATGCACATATGTGCAATTTCAATCAATTTTCAATTCTGTTCAATATTTTGATTCGATTTGACTTAATTTACCTTTCGTTCTCTTATTGGTTTTATCATTCTAGCATTTTTATTAGTTAAATTAATAATCACACGTCACAACCAGCAATCAATTAGTTAATTAGCTTTTCAAACAAATAATTTTATACGTGCTCAAAAATCAAATTTCAGTGCCAAATCAAAAGCAATAAAATCTAACTATGTTTTGGTTCTCACACCAGTTAATTGGAAATATATAGATATCACACTTTCGAAACTAGAACATAGATACTGATGACGTACGTACTATCGTCAGAATCATCTCCGGGAGACTAGAGTGTGATTCTATATCTATTCAGTATATTTGAGACTTCAAATACACATGGATCAGATGTATATTAAAAATCTCCTTATACCAGATAGTCCAAATCAATTTAAAATAAAATATTCAAATATGTATAATAAGATATAATTTCAATACTAAATTTGTTTTCATTTTTATTTTTAATAAATAGTACTCTTCGAACTCATTATAAGGTTACTAGCCCTATCTCTAGTTAGTCATCCTCATAGGATATTACTAATAATATCTCCAATGAATTCTTTCGTTTGGTTCTAATGTTTCTTGTTCTCGAGCTCCGTAAACCGAAGCTCTGATCCCACGTCTAAAACGACCGAAAATCCCCCTTCCGGATAGACGGGATTGAGCTGAGAACACGACAAATCGGAACATAAACAATAGAACATTTCATTGCTATTACAACAATTTACATCAGAGTACAAGATATCGGAGTATAAATAAATAATATACAACATGAAAATATCAGAGATTTAAATTACAAAGCAGTGGAAAAATAATACATAACACAACTAAAAGAGATACACGGATACAAAGCTTTCCGAATATCGCTCCAGCTGTAGATCCAGGCTCCTGAAAAATAGGATTCTGCAAAATTAAAACTACTAGCTACCCGTGTGGAAAATATAGGCACCTAGAGTTTAGGTAGAAACAATAAACTCCAGGTTAGTCATGGGACTAGTGTGAGAACAAAAATAGTTATTTAAAACTTTACTTTAAAATAGAGTAAATCAAGGGACCACGCCGCATGTCACGGAATGGGTTTACTCCCATGAATATTATGAAATAAAAAATTTGTGAATAATGCAATGCTTTTTGAAAAATGAAGCTATTACAAGACTCAGGTCCCATCACATAATGTGACGCAAGACGGAGGATAGAGTTTTCCCTTATAATAGCCAATCATGCTTGGTACGTTTAAAACAAATCATTTTGATATTACTATAAGTGCATAGTTTCAAAATCAACTTCAAATATAAATATATAAATCATAGGTGGCATGGGTACCATATATCATGTCGTCATACTAGTTTTACAATTAAAACTGAAAAGTCACGTATTGGAAATTGGATTCCATCCATGAGTCGAGGTAAGGGATGGCTCCTCCCGATTCGAGACACTCTAGCAAATGCCTCGAGATCCCCCGCAGTGAACCATTGGATGCTTCAGGGTCGGTCCACACTTACGTTAGTGGATTAGTTATTCCTAAACACATGTTTCCCGGTTCTATTGGACCTATCCATCGGCCCCGTAGTGATCAATATATCCGAGGCGCCTCACTATCCACCATCCACATAGGTAAAAATATAAATGTCTGGGCTCCATACCATGACACCAACCATAACTAGAAAGAAACGTCATGCCCTCCATGCAGTCCGATCCCGTTTTTGACTCATACCGGGTGTGAGGCTCGCGAATTAACGCTATACACAAAGATATGCTATTTAAAGTCATGCTTTGATCATCAACCACAAGACTCTTCTTTTCAACAAAAGCCTTGATCATTTTGATCTCAGCAAGCCGCACTAGCAATTCACGCCATACAACTAATGTCTATCAATATATAACCTCTAAGCTCGTACGTCTCAGAGAAGGGTGTTAAGCAAGAGAATAAATTCTCCACCACCAAACAGATATATATTTAATAGAAATCAATCAATACAGAATGAAATCCAATGTCAGACACACATCAATATACAAATCCGTTATGGGTCTGAACGAAACCGGAGGCACTTTATTCCTCATTCCATATGTCCAATACAGGAGAGAGGTCCTCGCATATCCGGTCGATCTCCAAGTACGTTTGAACGATCACCACTTATTACCTTGTACTGGGTGTATAGCCCAATCAAGACATAAGTAATCATCCAAACGATGTGAAGATCTCCGGTCTTCAACCACCGTCTTCATCGTCGATTTATCGTCGAATTAGTAATTTAGAATGGTTATAAACTCGGACTTTCTGAATAACTCGCGTATCTCATAATCAATTGCTATAAAAACTGAACATACGCGTCATTCTAATCTAGAATATTCTTTTATTGAAATATTCTTTTCACAATTTAAACCAAATTAAGGTTTTCCAAACTAGTCGGGATTAACGAACCTTACCGAAGTAATCATTTATTTTATTTCCCAATCCCAACCTATTCATCCCATGGAGCCAAACTGGTAATACTCTATATCTAACACCACGGTGTTATCGGTAAAATTAATTACTGTTTCACATTCAAATCTAATTAAAGATTTAACTATCGCTTGGAGCAAAACTAGTGATACTCCATTCTCGATCATTTCCCACATTTGATAATTTAAATTATCACATTCACATTTCAATCTAATTAAAGATTCATTAAAACTCCACTTAGTTTTAATCTTCCAACAATCATTGTTTTATGATTATTTAATTTTGGAAACACAAACATGCCACATCTGACAATCAACACCATACCACTGATTTTAGCCAATATATGACCTCTGAGCTCATACGTCTCAGAGAAGGGTGTTCAGCAAGAGAATAAATTCTTCGCCACCAAATAGATATATATTTAGCAGAGATCAACAATACAGTTCGAAATACAATGTTAGACATGTAATCCTGACTTTAACTGGGTTAAAGAATCAATGTCATTTAAGACACAATTCACGATAAAGCTAAAATCACATTGCATTAACTATGGAATCTTCACGGGAAACAGATCAATATATAACCGATATCAATTTCCGTATCCGACTAATAATGTAAATGGAATAACGGCAAAGCTTTTCAAATTCCATATATAGTAACAGTCTTCCTCCACAGAAGCTCACTTCGATTATCACAAAATCGAATTCCATTCAATTCCAATTTAATACATTAAATTGAAAAACTTTAATTTAGAAATTTTCAATTTAATCTTAACAAAAGATTTATATATTCCAAATCACATTTCACTGTTTATCGTGTTAAAGAATGAATATCGTCAAAAACACAGTTCATAATAAACCCAAATCACATTCCATTTTATTCCAATTACTAAATATAACTGGAAACTCTAATAGTCTTAATTAAAAGATTTATTCTTTTCACAGGGGTTTAAGAATAGTGTTACTGAAGCCACCATTCATGACAAACCCAAAATCCACTTTGTTATTAAATATAAGGCTCTAAAAAGAAATTATATCGGCTTATATTCAATATCAAATTCTGAAACCAACACATATCGTATAGGGAATAACTACATATATCTATCTTCCAAATTCCTCCACAATAACCGTATAATCACGGAATCCAATATCAAAATATCCCGAAGAAGATTTCTATTCAAATCCAGTCCAATTCATACATTGGAAAATTCTGGTTAGATTAAAACCATTCACAAATCCAATTTATTTATTTAAAAACGTTGGATTATCTTTCTAATTAATAACAAGTTCATTTTAATAAAAATATTTTTTGTCTTTACAAACGTGGAACTTTTCATCTAAATTCTTTCCAAATCATCTATTATGATTTTACACAAATTATTAATATTTCTAATAATTTTATCAAGGCCCGTACAGTCGGTTTCAAATAACCGCCAACGAACTGCATCCATAGCGACCTTTTCTAAATTTGATTTGGGCATAATTCCAAATCCAACCATTAGATTTCAAATCTCATATATTCCTTGGAAATATCTTTTCGATACTAACCCAACAGTTCCGGATTCAGGAGAAATCCGACTGTAGGATCTCCCATAATGTCAATTCGAATTCAACGGTTGAAATTCGCAAACAGTCGCGGCGTGGCGCATTCTATTCAAGCCATTAATATATGTATAATATATGTATAATATATATATATATAATATATATTTCGTTCATAAGGTACTTTATAAATTCGTTTTAAAAACGATTCCCACTTTCATTTCAATTTTAAATCAAAATTGAATACTCCTTATCATTATAATATTTAAATGATAATATTTTCAAAATATCAGATTTTGAAATAATTTCCTTTTCGATATTCATTATAAAAATGAATAAAATCGATATCAAAATCGTTCGTGTTAAAATGGCGCATATTTATTCAACACGGCTCCACATATTTCAACATTTTCGTATCCATCCAAAATCGAACATCAAATTCACATTTTAATCCTTTATTTAATATTATTTTAAAATATTCGTTATCCCTGAATTGGAATCGAACATAGTCAATTACCATATTGTAACAACTGGGAAAATCAGAGCCAATTTAAAATTTTTATTTTGGTTATTTTAATGGATTTTGAATATTTAAAATGATTTATTTTAAATAATAACGACTAGAAATTTATTTTCGATGAAGTTATAATGAATAAATTTATTATAAATATAAAACGAGCCTGAAATGGCCCGGTAGTTTGAAAATTCGATGTCAAATTTCAAATGAATATACAACATTCATTATAAACCAGAATTGGACGAAACAAGAAATATTTGAATCTGATTAACTATATATTTCTAATGAATGTAAGAAACTGGGATTTCACTTTATAAATGAAAAGTTACGTCCAGTTTAAAATTTAGAAAATTCGTTGTGGAATTTATATATATTTTTAATATATATATATATATATATATATATATATAGCCCTTACAAATCGCCATTTTGCAAACGACCTCTGTTTTCGACGAAACCACTTTTGTTGGGATTCATTTGGAGATCGAAGGTTAAATGAGTAAAATAAGAATTAAATATTAAAATATATATTAGTATATATCTATCCATTGGGTCAAAAGTCCTAGAAATTAAAATCAGTGGTCAACTCCCTGAAGCAGCCGCACTATGCGATTAAGGGACGAGATCTTCAACTTTTCGCACTTTAATTTCTCTTCATCCGCGAATCAATCCAACCAACTTCGAATTATAAACTTCATGAGGGACGAGAGATCTCCAATTCCAACGGTTATGATCTGGTTTAGTGTGATGGATTGCTCGATTTTTGTACTTAAAGACGACGACTTTGGAGTGTTTTTCGCGGCGCCTGGGGGCTGCGCACTCACCATCGTTCACGGCGGAGAGGGGTCAAGGCGAGGGCTTCGATGTGGCACTCGTTGATCTGATTCCGGTTGCTTTGGGGTGTGTGCGTTAATGGCTTGAGGAAGTGGCGATGGGTTTCGTTGTTTGGCAGGTGGGAACGAAGAGGGAAAGGATTAATTAAGGGGTTAGGGGAAAATTAATTTAACTAATTAATTTAATTTCCATATTTCATTATCCAATGTTTGTAAATTCGTTACTTTTCCATGCAAGGTCCGTTTTATGTACCGTCAGAAGCGTTGGACTCGTGTCGAAGAGTACTTCATCATGGAACTGATTAGATCGTATAATAGAGCAAATCAGAATTTCAAGCAATTTCGAATCAGAACTGTTCAGCAATTCAGAAATAAAAAACCGACGGAGTGAAAAACCAAGTGAGAATTTCTTACTAAAAATTATTTATGTACAGTTATCTATTTTATAACTGCATATATGAACTTCTCCCCGTCGTCCACAGGCCATGGACGACTTGTTTGTTTGATTGTGTTGTGAAAATTGTTTGTGATGTGAAGTGGACTGTATGAAATATTCATGTGTCGAAATAAATATTTTATCGTTAAAAATATAATTTTTAACGAGTATATGAATAAAATAAATATTCATTTACAAATCATACGATTTGTTTATGTACACCCATTTGAATGATATGGATTGGACGATAAATTTTACACATCGCCCAACTGCACAAATAATATTCAGTATTTGTTGGTGGAAACCCCACACGGGTGTTGGGATGATATTTGACGTACACTAATGCCAATTACTTAGTTTTATGTCGATCGATAGGTTGACAGACTATTGTTTGCATGAATTATTTATATTTGATGCTTATATAGTGTAGAATGCACTATGTATGATGGTTGATTATTTATCATGGTTGTGATATACATGTGTTGTATGAAATCCATATAAATCACTTTATAAGGTAATTGGTTGTGTCTGATTCCAATTTAGAACGAAAGAATATTTTAAAATAACAAATATTTTTAAATAACGAATATTTGAAAATAATATTCTGTAAAGGATTAAAATATGATTTTGATGTCTGATTTTGGATGGACACGAATGATTGAAATATGTAAAGCCGTGTTGATTGGATATGTGCCATTTAGACGCATACGATATTTATATCGATTATATTCGTTTTTATAATGAATATAGAAAAGGAAGTGATTTCAAAATCTAATATTTTGAAAATATTACCATTAATATATTAGTAATTTAGAACATTCAATTTTGATTTAAAGATTGAAAATGAAGTTGGAATCGTTTTTAAAACGAAGTTAAAACGATTTATAGAATACGTTTTGAATCGAAATAGACGAAATATATACAATATATATATACTATATATATATATGTTAATGGCTTGAATAGAACGTGCCGTGCAATGGCCGTTCGCGAATTTCGACCATTGACTTCGAATTGACGTTACGGGAGATCCGACCGTCGGATTCACCTGAAACCAGAACCGTTGGGATCGTATCGAAAAGATCTTTCCAACGAATATAAAAGAATTGAAATCTAACAGTTGGATTTGGAATTATGTCCAAATCAAATTTGGAAAAGGTCGCCGTAAGTGCAGTTTAATGACCGTATATGGAAATCGACTGTACGGGCCTTGATAAAATTATTAAAAATATTAATAATTTTTGTAAAATCATAATAAATGATTTAGAAGGTGTTGAGATGGAAAATTCCACGTTTGTAGAGATAAAAATATATTTTTATCAAAATGAACTAGTTATTAACTAGATTTGAAATCCAATGTTTTTAAATAAATAAAATGGATAGAGAATGGGTTTTAATATAACCAGAATTTCCAATATAAGAATTGGAATGGATTTGAATCGAAATTATCTTTGGAATATTTCGGTATTGGATTCCGTGATTATACGGATATTGTGGAGGAATTTGAAAGATATATATATATATATACACATATCGTTATTCCAATTCGATATTTGTTGGTTTCAGAATTTGGTACTGAATATAAGCCGATATATTTTCTATTCAGAGCCTTGTATTTAATATCAAATTGGATTTTTGGTTTGTTGTGAATGGTATCTTTAATAATATTGTTCTTAAACCCAATGGAGTTAAGAAAATTAGAAACTAATTGGAGATTAGCTAAGTTGAATGAATTTCTGGGTATTGATCTGATGTTTGTTTCAGTCTTCGGGATTAATACTTAGGGAATCGTTCTCTTACTAATTTACAGTTAGAGACTGATGGAATGTGAATTGGGTTTATCGTGAACTGTGTTTTAAACGACATTCGTTCATTAACCAGATTAATAGTGAAATGTGATTTGGAATTTATAAATCTTTTTATTGAGATTTAATCGAAATTTTCCAAAGTAAAGTATTCCA
This sequence comes from Allium sativum, assembly GCA_030737875.1. Classification (NCBI taxonomy): domain Eukaryota; kingdom Viridiplantae; phylum Streptophyta; class Magnoliopsida; order Asparagales; family Amaryllidaceae; genus Allium; species Allium sativum. Next base: position 151,948,240 of record CM060924.1, on the reverse strand, counting down.
ATATATAAATTGGAATGGTATGGAATTCGATTTGGTAATAATCGAAGTGAGCTTCTATGGAGGAAGACCGTTACTATATATAGAATTTAAAAGGCTTCGCCGTTATTCCATTTATATTATTGGTTGGATAAGGAAGTTTATACCGATTATATATATATATTGATCTGTTTTCCGTGAAGATTCCATAATTAATGGAATAAGATTTTGGGTTTTCGTGAATGGAATCTTTAATAATACTGTTCTTTAACCTAATGCAGTAAAGAAAATTAGAAACTAACTGGATATTAGTTAAGTTGAATGGTTTCCTGGGTATTGATCAAATGTTGGTTTCGGCCTTCGGGGTTAATACTTAGGGAATTGTTCTCTTACTAATTTACGGTTAGAGACTGATGGAGTATTACCAGTTTTGCTCCATGGGATGAATAGGTTGAGATTGGGAAACATAATAAATGATTACTCCGGTAAGGTTCGCTAATCCCGACTAGTTTGGAAAACCTTAACATGGTTTAAAATTGTGAAAAGAATATTTGAATAAAAGAATATTCCAAATTGGAATGAGTTGTATGTTGTGTTTGTGTAGCACTTGTCTATTACTTATACTGGAAAGGAGAATCCAAGCACTTCTTAGCCCGCCACATTGTATTTCGTATCAGTTTAAACGGAAAATCGGACAATCCAATCTTCGTTTCGAACGCACCCAATTTCCCTTTACCATCCAAACCGTTTTATCCCACTAATTATAACTTCTTTTCGTTGTCAATGGCGGCCGCGCATAACTCATTCATTATTCTGTAACCCAACTCCCCAAATTTTCATCTTATGCATCATCAATCTTTTTCCGCTCCCGTATTATGATCATCTCTTGCTTACTTACCCGCAGAAACTCTAAGTTTTGACCCTTTTCCCCAATTTTAATTTCTATTACATTTCTAGGCGATTTTACAGCAAACTTTACTGCTGACCCTTAATTTGAAGAAAGTTTCTACCATTGGTAGTCAACTTCCATGATTGACTAATGATTACGACGTGCGAACGACTTACGCTGAAGTACGAAGTTGTTGCTGGCAATTAACAACAAAGGTACATCTTTATCTCCATGTTGCGAGTAGCCTGCCTCCTGCACAATTCTGAGAGGTTGATTTTGTTTTTTTGTAGATTTCAATTCTATTTGGGTTCCCATTTTGTTCTATTATGGCACCAATATATTTACACGCACTTCCATCTAGCCTATTGACCAACATATGAAATCATGATAATTTAAGATAACATCTTCCTTTCGGTGTTGAGTTAACAACTCGCAATACAATTTGATAACTTCAACTTTATCTCATATATCTATAGGTTACGAGTATTTTATTTCAATTTCCTGATTATGTGTCACCGGCAACTTTGTATAAAATCTGGCGTCATTGGTGTAAACGATAATCGAATATACTTGAATATGAACTAATTCCCTAGATGCATGTTTAGTGACCCACATGACATAAGCTTATGCATAAATGAAATAGAATAGACATTTCTCCTTTTTGAGATTGGTTAATGTTAGGTTCTTGGGTTATTCATTGGTATACAATTAGGCTTTGTTAAAGGGCATATGCATGATTCTATGAATTTGAGCTTATTCTGTATTTAAATAAGTAACTCTGTGCCTATTTCATGGACGAACTTCATAGACATGTATATAAGGTATGTTTTCTCTCATGTGTTCTGAATATGCTATCTCGCAAGTTTTTTGTGTGCTCCAAATATATTAAAATTTCCATTTTTTTTCCTTAGAATTTTCATTGGTTATAAATGGATTGTAACACCCCGTATTTCTATAAATATTAATGTTCACAAATTAAAGAATAACTAATCTCAGATGTGAGAATTAAGGGAAACGGGTTGCACCATTGTGTTCGTCTCGGAATTCTGGTTGAGATAGAGTCCGAGTTTGCGTGAATTGGACTTTGTATGAAGAAGTTATGGCCATTGGAAGTTTCAGAAAATTCAAAACAGATTTCAGAAAATTCGAATTTCAAATTTCAGAGTCAAAACAGGCTAGGCGGGAAAATTCCAGCCAGGGGCCAAGTCGACCATAGGGTCGACCTGCCCTAGCCAGGTCGACCATAGTGTCGACCGTAGATTCAACCTGGGGGTCGACCTGCCTCCCCCGAACAGATTTGTTTGGTGACCTGTTTTTGACTATTTGCTGACTCACAAGGGTTCTGATCTGCTCTAAATGGATGGGGTTAATTCTGGGTTGATCGGACGGCCTAAACTAATCCTAAATTCTATATATACATGGGTAGACTCTCACTCTAAAATCTAATAAAAATCAGAATCATGGCCGTCATGCCGTCACCTAGAAACTTAGAATAGCCGCCGCCAATTCGAAAGGAAGATCGTTAATCAAATTCAATTCTCTTCAACTCTAACAACGAATCTTCTTCAAAGGAAAGCTAATACAACTTCAGAACTCAGAATTCAGATCGCAAGACTCTCTATTATTTTTGTGAGTTCGATAATTTTAATAAGATAATTAGAAACTTAATTGGATTAAGTTATGATACGGATTATTTGGATATGATGTGAATTATTGACGGTACGTTGTAAAATTGTGATGTTATCATACATGTTGTAAATTCTATGCTATGCTGCGATGCTATCATATATGTTGTAAAGTTATGAAGCTATCATCCATGTTGTAATTCTATGATTAGCCTATGTTTAATCAAATCATCATGTTGTTTATATACTAATTGGGTTATGTTGATTCAAACGATAAATCATATGTATGCATACAAGTTTAGACATTGATTAGTAAAACCTTACATACTTCATGACATCTATTTAGATCTAAAAGTTTGGCTATGACATGTGTGAGTTTTACATGCTAGTATATATGTTTAGATGCAAGTTTACACCATTGTTATGTTGCATAAATCACATATGCAAACTTATATAAATATATGAATTTGGGTTATGAATCATGTTATGTAAGTTTGTGATTATTGCCTATGCAAGTTTACCCCTTTAGATGTAGATCTATGACATACATGATTTATGTGTAACTTTGGCTTATGCAAGGTCTAGATGTAGAACATCATTCACATATGCAAGTTTCACCCCTAATGATTAGATCTATTTTTAGTTGTATGTATGTTGTGATATTTTCTCTTTATTCTATGAGTTAGACTATTCGAGTCTAACATATATTTTACGTTAAGCGAACGAACGTACAATGTGGGGTAAGGGGATAATTTTAAAAGATTTAATATTGGAAATTTGGCATGTCTTTAATGGCATATAATAAATTGGTGATGAAATTGGTATAATTTTGCATACCATAAATAGATTGACATAATTGAGTCAGTTATGGACATCGTTAAATTTGGAGTTGATTGATAATTTGAATAGGGAAATTAATTCAAATTGGGTTAAAAGATTATAAATGATAATCAATGCTTAGGACACGAGGTTGGACTCATTTGTGGTACAAAACTGCCCGGACCCGCCCGACAAATCCAGTAGCCAGAAATGGTAGCCCAATGTAAGATGTCCTAGGCCCAAATTGAATGCGTGACAACTGTATGGACACAAGTTTAGGCCCATTTGTAGTGTAAGACTGCCCGGACCCGCCCGGCAAATCCAACAGCCACAAAAGGACGGCCTAATGTGAGAGGTCCTACAGGGTTGCGGTAGTAATAAACTAAGAAACATTTAACCAAGTAAACATGTAAGGTGGGACATGGGGGTTAAGTGGGTGCCTTGGGTGGCATGTCGAAATACGATTAGTAACACTTAACTAAGATAAACATGTAAGTGAACATGGCTAAGAAGAGGGTTAAGTGGGATGTACTAGAGGGGACCAAGCTTAGGTGGATAGCTTGTGTCAAGTAATGGGGGCCCGTTTCAACCAGTAACCCATACGTATCTTTGTGAGCTCGACCCAAGTCATGGACGGGACACGCATACTGGGCTTGACTATAAGAGGCCAAAACGGGTTAGCGGTGACAACGCAAGTCCAACGGGTTCATATGCGTGTGTGGGCCCGGGCTGGTAGGTAAGACGTTGTTGCATCGTGTAGGTATAAGCCGTGCATCCTTAAGTTGTATCGGGTTGCCAATTTGGGGAATGATACACCCTACTGTGGGGCCATCACGGGTATCTACGAGTTAGGGAGCCGATCACATGAGGGTAGTGGGTACACCTAGTGGAGATAGGAGCAGGTAGCACCTATGTAGTTGTAACAACCCGTAAAATGCGAGCCAGTTTGAAAATTTTATTTTGGCAATTTTAGCGAATTTTGATTATTTAAAATGAATTATTTTAAATATAATCGACGAGAAATTTATTTTGAATATAATTCGACGTATATATTATACGCGTCGTCGTTAGAATATAAAATATTTATATATAATTATAAATAGAATTGAAAATGGCGCGGTAGTTCGATAATTCGATTTCAAACTTCAAGTGAATGTACCGGGTGCAAAACAATCCGGATTTTAGTGAAACCAAAAATAATGGAATCTAATAGTGAATATCTTTGTAACGAAGTTAACAAACTGAGATTTCATCTTAGAAATGATAAGATATGTCCAGTTGAAAATTCTGAATAGTCGCTATGGAATTCAGGCCCTTAAAAATGGACATTTTGCAAACGACCTCGGATTTCGACGAAACCAGTTTTGTTGGGTCCGTGGTGTCAAGTTATTGCTAGATTCCAAATTTCATAATTTTTCGAATCAATATGTGAGAGTAGCAAAGGAAAACGCGTTTGACCAGTTTCAGTTGATTTTAGTCGACTGGAAATTGGCCATTTTTCTAACGGTCTCAGAATTCGACGAAACTAGTTTTGTTAGGACCGTATCGTCAATACGAAGCTAGAAAATATTTTTCTGGAATTTTTCTAGTTAGTATGTGACCCCGGTAATTTGAAATGTGCGTTTAAAATTCAATATAATGATTTAAAAGAAAATTCAACGGAAACTGATTGTAACGGCCGAATCAGCGGACGATACATATCCCATTGTGTTCGGAATGGGGGTTAAACGCTAGGGACGACAGGCGGTGGACCTCTTTTAGAGGTCGATCGAAAATGTAGACTTTTGAATTAAAATAAAATAATTAAATAATTAAATTAATAAAAAATTTCTTTCTCCCCCCTTTATTGGTTCTGGCCCCCCCCGTTCAAACAGAAATCATTTCATAAAAAAAAAAAGGGAGAAGGCGATCGAAGGTGCCGTTCGAGGCCAGCGCCGCCCGCCCCCCCCCCTCGCGCGCCGCCTCCTCCGTTCAACCTCCGCCCCCCCCTCTGCTGCTTCACTCGCGCGAAGTCTTCTCCCATCGAAGAACCGAAATCGCGCCTCCCTGAAACCCTAGGACGCCGCCGCCTCCAGCCCGAGGTCGAGCCGCCGACGCTGCTCCCCACCCTGGCCTCGTCTGACTCCGGTACTGAAGTTCATCCCCTCCGCAGACATCGATGCCCCCTTTTTTTTTTCTTCGATGAAGTAAGTTTTTTTCTTTCTTTTCTTTCTTTACTTTATTTTATTTTTAATTTAAAAGTGAGAAAAACTGAATTTGAAAAGTATATAAAGCTAATTTCGATTTTATTTTTATAAAACTGTAAGGTTAGGATTTTATATCATATAGGAATATTAAAAATATAGTTTTTATATTTTTTAATAAAGTATTAAAAATATAGTCTTTACTATATAGGAATATTAAAAATATGATTTTTATATTTTTAAAGTATTAAAAATATAATTTTTACATGATAGAGAATATAAAAATATCATCTTTGTGTATGTAACGAAATAAAAATCTGATTTTTATTTCATATACGTTGAGATAAAGTGGTAATTTTTATAATGGCGAAATCTTTATAAAAAAAAAAATAGCGTGATAAAAATATAGTTTTTATCTATATAACATAATAATAAAAATTCGATTTTTATATATGTTGAACTTTGAAATAAAAATTCGATTTTTATATATTGAACTTTGAAATAAAAATTCGATTTTTATATATTGAACTTTGAAATAAAAATTCGATTTTTATATATTGAACTTTGAACTAAAAATTCGATTTTTAAATATTGAATAGCGAAGTAAAAATGTGATTTTTACGTATGTAGTGAAAGCAGCAACGAAGCTGACGAAGATGCGAAAACGGCGAAGACTTCTGCAAATGAAGAGCCGTGGAGCTAGGATAGCTATATGTGAGAATTTCTCACCTTTCACTTTCTTTTTCTAGTTATATATATATATACTAGGATGCAGACGGTGCTTAGTAGCACCCGACACAATCGTCCACAGACCATGGACTTGTTTGTTTGACTGTTTGGTGATTGATTGCGATATTGGTTTGAATGTGATTTGTGGTGTGAAAAATCAAATCGATAAATTGGTTAGGATTAGACGTGCGCCGTTATAAGGCGAAGGAGTAAGGCTAGGTTAGACCCTTACTCCAAATTTTGTGGTTTGCATAACGAATTGATTTGATTGATGTGTGAATGGCGTGGGCCTTCACTAGACCGGGGATAAGGCTAGGCCTCGTCCCGTTTCTAGTATCGTGCCGTTATGCCGCCGAAATTTTCTAAAATATGTTAGAAAAATAAAAATATCATTTTATAGAATAAATGAATTGAATAGAAATTCGTAAATTGAAATAAAATGTTTTATCGTTAAAAATATAATTTTTAACGTGAAGTGAATAAAATAAAATTTTCATTTATAAACCGGACGGTTTGTTTATGTACACCTATTTGAATGACATTGATTGGGACGATAAATTTTACACATCGCCCAACAGCACAAAATAGGTGTTTGATTGTTTGAAACCCCACACGGGTGTTGGGATGAAATTTGAAGTTCACTCATCCTGATTGATTAAATATGTCGATCGATTGATTGACATGCTGTTGTAAGCGTTAGATATCTATATTTGATGCTTATACAGTGTAGTGCACTTTGGTTGATGGTTGATTATTTTCAATGTTATTATATACATGTGTTGTATGAAAGTCCATATAATTAACTTTATATGGTAATTGATTGGGCCTCATTCCAGTTTTGAAAAAGAAATATTTGAAAAAGAAATATTTGAAATAGAATATTTGAAAATAGAAATTTATGAAGCCGTGTTGATTAGATTGACGCCATTTTGACGTGAACGATATTTATATCAATTTTAAGTGATTTCGAAATGAATTGAATTGAAAACGATTTCGAAATGAATTGAATTGAAAACGATTTCGAAATGAATTGAATTGAAAACGATTTCGAATTGAATTGAATTGAAAACGATTTCGAATTGAATTGAATTGAAAACGATTTCGAAATGAATTGAATTGAAAACGATTTCGAATTGAATTGAAAACAAATTGAAATGAATTCAAATTGAATTGAAATTTGAATTGAATAGAAATGAATTTTAAAACGAATTTATAAAGAAGAATTCAATTTTGATTTGAATTGAAAAGGAAGTTGAAATTGTTTTTGAAACGAATTCAAAACTATTTATATAATTCGTTTTAAATAGAAATCGATGAAATATATATTATATATATAATATAATGGCCTGAATAGAACGCGCCGCGCCGCGGCAGTTCGCGAATTTCGACCATTTATTTAAAACGGACATTACGGGAGATCCGACCGTCGGATTCTCCTAAAACCGGAACCGTTGGGTTCGTATCGAAAAGAGCTTTCTAATGAATGTTAGAAATTTGAAATCTAACGGTTGGATTTGGAGATACGTCCAAATCAAATTCGAAAAAGGTCGCTGTAAGTGCAGTTCGATGGCCGTTAATGGAAATCGACCGTACGGGCCTTGATAAAATTATTAAAAATAGTAATAATTTGTGTAAAATCATAAGAAATGATTTGTGAAAGTTTGGGATGAAAAACTCCATATTTGAAAAGATAAAAATAGATTTTTATCGAAATAAACTAGTTTTGAACTAGAATTATAATTCTATTTATTTTTAAATAAATAAATTGAATTTGAAATGGTTTTGAAAATAACCAAAATTTCCAATGATTGCATTGGAGTGGATTTGAATCGAAATTGTCTTCGGAATATTTCGATGTTGGAATTCGTGATATTACAGGTGTTGTTATGGAAATTTGAAAGATATATATGTATATCGTTATTTCCAATACGACATTTGTTAATCGTAGAATTTGATATTGAATATAGGCCGATATAGTTTCTATTCAGAGCCTTGTATTGAATATCGAATGTGATTTGGGTTTGTCGTGAATGGTGTCTTCACTAACACTGTTCTTGAACCCAGTTGAGAAAAGATTAAGTCTTTTTATTTAGATTTAATGAAGTGTACCAATTAAATGATATTTAATTGGAATTGAATTGATATTGATTTTTGGGTTTATCGTGAACAGTGTTTTAAATAACACTTGTTCTTTAACCCGATAATTAATCGAATGTGATTTGGGTTTGTCGTGAATGGTGTCTTCACTAACACTGTTCTTGAACCCAGTTGAGAAAAGATTAAATCTTTTTATTTAGATTTAATGAAGTGTACCAATTAAATGATATTTAATTGGAATTGAATTGATATTGATTTTTGGGTTTATCGTGAACAGTGTTTTAAATAACACTTGTTCTTTAACCCGATAATTAATGAATGTGATTTGGGTTTGTCGTGAATGGTGTCTTCACTAACACTGTTCTTGAACCCAGCTGGGAAAAGATTAAATCTTTTGATTTAGATTTAATAAAGTGTACCAATTAAATAATATTTAATTGGAATTGAATGGATATTGATTTTTGGGTTTATCGTGAACAGTGTTTTAAATAACACTTGTTCTTTAACCCGATAATTAATGGGATGTGACTTTGGGTTTATCGTGGACCGTGTTTTAAATGACACTGATTCTTTAACCCAGTCACAGATTAAAACTAAGTGGAGTTTTAATGAATCTTTAATTAGATTGAAAAGATCGAGAATGGAGTATCACCAGTTTTGCTCCAGGCGATAGTTAAATCTTTAATTAGATTTGAACGTGAAATTTAGAAACTAACTGTCGGTTAGCTAAGTAGAATGGTTTTCTGGATATTGATCTGATGTTGGTTTCGGCCTTCGGGGTTAATATTTGGGGAATTATTCTCTTGATTAATTTACGGTTAATGACTAATGAGTTGGAATGAGGCGTATGTTGTGTTTGTGTAACACTTTTATAATATATACGCGAGTTATTCGGAAAGGCCGGGTTTATCCCATTCTGAATAACTGATACGACGATAAGTCGAAGATGAAGACGATGGTCGAAGACCGGAGGTCTTCACGTCGTTTGGGTGATAACTGATGATCTTGATTGGGCTGTACACCCAAGAAGATGGAAACAGTTAGTGATCGTCCAGACGTACTTGGAGATCGATGGATATGCGGGGTACTAGGTGCCTCCGGTTTCGTTCAGACCCAGGACGGACTTGTAAATGGACTGTGTGTCTGACATCGGATTTCATTCTGTGTGACTGATATCGGTTGCATAGGATGGTTTGCCTGTGTGGCATGCTAAGATGCAAATGATCAAGGCTTCTGTTGAAAAGCAAAGTCTTGTGGTGATGATCAAAGCACGGCCTTTGTGGCGTAGCTTTGTGTAACGTTTACCTCGCGTGTTTCACACCAGGTATGAACCAAAAACGGGAGACGGACCTCAGGGAGGACTTGCGTTTCTTTCTAGTTAGAAGTGGCGTCAGTGGTTTTACACGCCCTGACGAGTTTGACTTATGTGGTTGTTGCTGTTGCGAGGCGCCTCGGTTATATCGGTTTCGGCCGATGCATTCTGGTCGGCTGACGGACCAGACTTACACCCCATAGGGTGGGGAAACGTAGTGTTCAGGCATTTTAATCCACATCGGTGGACCGGCCCTGTCGCTCCAAGGGCCCACCTGAGTCTGGGTCCTGTGGCTCGGGCTAGAGAGTCACGAATCGGTTGAGGACTATCTTTTGCCTCGGTTCATAGACGGAAATCCAATTTCCAAATACGTGCCATTTGCGGTTTTATTTGTAAACCTATATATGGCGACATAGTGGCATGGGACGCTCATGTCGCCTATGATTGATACTTATGATTTGAAGTTGTTTTATACACTATGCACTTATTATAGTATCAAATGATTTGTTTTAAACGTATCAAGCATTCTTTGGCTGTTATAAGGGAAAACCCTATCCCCCGGCTTGCGTTTGCATTGTGTGATAGGACCTGGGTCTTATAACAGCTTCATTTTTCTTTATTTAGCATTGCGCTGTTTGTTTTATGCACTGGTATTCTTGGGAGGAAACCCGTTCCGTGTTATACGGCGTGGTCCCTTGATTTACCTAATGATTTAAAATAAAGATTAATAACTGTTTTAGTTCTCACACCAGTCACATGACTGACCTGGAGTTTATTGTTTTTAACCTAAACTCTGGGTGCCTTTATTTTCGACACGGGCAGCTAGTAGTTTTGGTTTTGCAGATTTATATTCACAGGATCCTGGTTTACAGCTGGAACGATATCCGGAAAGCTTTGTATCCGTATATCTCTTCTAGTTGTGTATGGTATTATTTTCCGCTGCTATGTATTTAAATGTAATTTAAATCTCTGATATTTCTGTGTAAGATGCATTTATGCTCTGTATATTCTTGTAATCTGATGCATTGTTGTAATAAGCAATGAAATGTTCTTCTGTATGCGTTCTGTTGTGGCCTGTTCTCAAACGATAGGGCGTTTCGAGCGGCCTGAGTCGGTTTAGCGACTGGTTGGGACCGAGCGAGATTCCTTGCCGTCACATTTGGTATCAGAGCTTTGGTTTACAAAGCTCAGAGAACAAGGCACATTAGAACCTTACGAAAGAATTCATCAGATATTGGATTAGTAATATCCAATTAGAATGACTCGTTAGAGATGGGATCAGTAGTATCCTAGAACGGGTGTGAAGAGTATATTTTTCAAATGAAAACAATTTTGTTTTGAAAATCTAAGTCAACTATTCGTATTTGATTATTTATTTATATTGATGTGGACAATCCAGTATATATAGATTTTGCGTATACGTCTGATCCGCGTGTATTCGAAATTTTAATATACTGGATAGATATAGAATCACCTTCTAGTCGCCCGGAGAGAACTCTGATGATTGATGCATCGTCATCAGAATTTATGTTCGAGTGACGAAAGGGAGATTTCTATATATTTCCATTAGACTGGTGTGAGAACCAAAATTAGATAGGGCCTATTGTTGTGAATTGGCATCAAAAACCTGATTTTTGTATATGTATCAAAATTATGAATTTGAAACTCTAATTCACTAATTGATTGATGTTTGTGTTGTTTGTTTAATTGTTTGATAATTTTGAACCATTATGCCTAATTAAACCAAATATTGAATTGTATTGAAATTTGGTCGCATTTGCTTGCATATACATATATATCATTGAACAGGTTATAGCAAAGAGGCTAGAGCCGAAGGATAAAATTTGTTTGCCCGACAAATAGGTACATGTTTATTACATAATTTCCTGTTTTGTTTGGGTGATGATGATTTTGTGAGCCTATTGGCTAGCCGCTTGGCTTTTTCTTTTTCTTTTTGAGATCTGAAGGACCGGGGAAGCTATTTGAAATTCCCCGATGCTCCCATTGCAGGGGAGGTTATGGCGAAATTTTTCAAAAATTTAGGGTGTTAGCCAAATTTTTGAAATTTTGAAAATTCTCAGAAACTAAAGAGTTGGAGAATGGAAGCCAGACCGAGCGTAGAGTTGAATAATCAAACCACTTTCGACTTTGTTCCTTTTCGGGGACGAAAAGTTTTAAGTGGGGGAGATTGTAACAACCCGTAAAATGCGAGCCAGTTTGAAAATTTTATTTTGGCAATTTTAGCGAATTTTGATTATTTAAAATGAATTATTTTAAATATAATCGACGAGAAATTTATTTTGAATATAATTCGACGTATATATTATACGCGTCGTCGTTAGAATATAAAATATTTATATATAATTATAAATAGAATTGAAAATGGCGCGGTAGTTCGATAATTCGATTTCAAACTTCAAGTGAATGTACCGGGTGCAAAACAATCCGGATTTTAGTGAAACCAAAAATAATGGAATCTAATAGTGAATATCTTTGTAACGAAGTTAACAAACTGAGATTTCATCTTAGAAATGATAAGATATGTCCAGTTGAAAATTCTGAATAGTCGCTATGGAATTCAGGCCCTTAAAAATGGACATTTTGCAAACGACCTCGGATTTCGACGAAACCAGTTTTGTTGGGTCCGTGGTGTCAAGTTATTGCTAGATTCCAAATTTCATAATTTTTCGAATCAATATGTGAGAGTAGCAAAGGAAAACGCGTTTGACCAGTTTCAGTTGATTTTAGTCGACTGGAAATTGGCCATTTTTCTAACGGTCTCAGAATTCGACGAAACTAGTTTTGTTAGGACCGTATCGTCAATACGAAGCTAGAAAATATTTTTCTGGAATTTTTCTAGTTAGTATGTGACCCCGGTAATTTGAAATGTGCGTTTAAAATTCAATATAATGATTTAAAAGAAAATTCAACGGAAACTGATTGTAACGGCCGAATCAGCGGACGATACATATCCCATTGTGTTCGGAATGGGGGTTAAACGCTAGGGACGACAGGCGGTGGACCTCTTTTAGAGGTCGATCGAAAATGTAGACTTTTGAATTAAAATAAAATAATTAAATAATTAAATTAATAAAAAATTTCTTTCTCCCCCCTTTATTGGTTCTGGCCCCCCCCGTTCAAACAGAAATCATTTCATAAAAAAAAAAAGGGAGAAGGCGATCGAAGGTGCCGTTCGAGGCCAGCGCCGCCCGCCCCCCCCCTCGCGCGCCGCCTCCTCCGTTCAACCTCCGCCCCCCCCTCTGCTGCTTCACTCGCGCGAAGTCTTCTCCCATCGAAGAACCGAAATCGCGCCTCCCTGAAACCCTAGGACGCCGCCGCCTCCAGCCCGAGGTCGAGCCGCCGACGCTGCTCCCCACCCTGGCCTCGTCTGACTCCGGTACTGAAGTTCATCCCCTCCGCAGACATCGATGCCCCTTTTTTTTTTTCTTCGATGAAGTAAGTTTTTTTCTTTCTTTTCTTTCTTTACTTTATTTTATTTTTAATTTAAAAGTGAGAAAAACTGAATTTGAAAAGTATATAAAGCTAATTTCGATTTTATTTTTATAAAACTGTAAGGTTAGGATTTTATATCATATAGGAATATTAAAAATATAGTTTTTATATTTTTTAATAAAGTATTAAAAATATAGTCTTTACTATATAGGAATATTAAAAATATGATTTTTATATTTTTAAAGTATTAAAAATATAATTTTTACATGATAGAGAATATAAAAATATCATCTTTGTGTATGTAACGAAATAAAAATCTGATTTTTATTTCATATACGTTGAGATAAAGTGGTAATTTTTATAATGGCGAAATCTTTATAAAAAAAAAAATAGCGTGATAAAAATATAGTTTTTATCTATATAACATAATAATAAAAATTCGATTTTTATATATGTTGAACTTTGAAATAAAAATTCGATTTTTATATATTGAACTTTGAAATAAAAATTCGATTTTTATATATTGAACTTTGAAATAAAAATTCGATTTTTATATATTGAACTTTGAACTAAAAATTCGATTTTTAAATATTGAATAGCGAAGTAAAAATGTGATTTTTACGTATGTAGTGAAAGCAGCAACGAAGCTGACGAAGATGCGAAAACGGCGAAGACTTCTGCAAATGAAGAGCCGTGGAGCTAGGATAGCTATATGTGAGAATTTCTCACCTTTCACTTTCTTTTTCTAGTTATATATATATATACTAGGATGCAGACGGTGCTTAGTAGCACCCGACACAATCGTCCACAGACCATGGACTTGTTTGTTTGACTGTTTGGTGATTGATTGCGATATTGGTTTGAATGTGATTTGTGGTGTGAAAAATCAAATCGATAAATTGGTTAGGATTAGACGTGCGCCGTTATAAGGCGAAGGAGTAAGGCTAGGTTAGACCCTTACTCCAAATTTTGTGGTTTGCATAACGAATTGATTTGATTGATGTGTGAATGGCGTGGGCCTTCACTAGACCGGGGATAAGGCTAGGCCTCGTCCCGTTTCTAGTATCGTGCCGTTATGCCGCCGAAATTTTCTAAAATATGTTAGAAAAATAAAAATATCATTTTATAGAATAAATGAATTGAATAGAAATTCGTAAATTGAAATAAAATGTTTTATCGTTAAAAATATAATTTTTAACGTGAAGTGAATAAAATAAAATTTTCATTTATAAACCGGACGGTTTGTTTATGTACACCTATTTGAATGACATTGATTGGGACGATAAATTTTACACATCGCCCAACAGCACAAAATAGGTGTTTGATTGTTTGAAACCCCACACGGGTGTTGGGATGAAATTTGAAGTTCACTCATCCTGATTGATTAAATATGTCGATCGATTGATTGACATGCTGTTGTAAGCGTTAGATATCTATATTTGATGCTTATACAGTGTAGTGCACTTTGGTTGATGGTTGATTATTTTCAATGTTATTATATACATGTGTTGTATGAAAGTCCATATAATTAACTTTATATGGTAATTGATTGGGCCTCATTCCAGTTTTGAAAAAGAAATATTTGAAAAAGAAATATTTGAAATAGAATATTTGAAAATAGAAATTTATGAAGCCGTGTTGATTAGATTGACGCCATTTTGACGTGAACGATATTTATATCAATTTTAAGTGATTTCGAAATGAATTGAATTGAAAACGATTTCGAAATGAATTGAATTGAAAACGATTTCGAAATGAATTGAATTGAAAACGATTTCGAATTGAATTGAATTGAAAACGATTTCGAATTGAATTGAATTGAAAACGATTTCGAAATGAATTGAATTGAAAACGATTTCGAATTGAATTGAAAACAAATTGAAATGAATTCAAATTGAATTGAAATTTGAATTGAATAGAAATGAATTTTAAAACGAATTTATAAAGAAGAATTCAATTTTGATTTGAATTGAAAAGGAAGTTGAAATTGTTTTTGAAACGAATTCAAAACTATTTATATAATTCGTTTTAAATAGAAATCGATGAAATATATATTATATATATAATATAATGGCCTGAATAGAACGCGCCGCGCCGCGGCAGTTCGCGAATTTCGACCATTTATTTAAAACGGACATTACGGGAGATCCGACCGTCGGATTCTCCTAAAACCGGAACCGTTGGGTTCGTATCGAAAAGAGCTTTCTAATGAATGTTAGAAATTTGAAATCTAACGGTTGGATTTGGAGATACGTCCAAATCAAATTCGAAAAAGGTCGCTGTAAGTGCAGTTCGATGGCCGTTAATGGAAATCGACCGTACGGGCCTTGATAAAATTATTAAAAATAGTAATAATTTGTGTAAAATCATAAGAAATGATTTGTGAAAGTTTGGGATGAAAAACTCCATATTTGAAAAGATAAAAATAGATTTTTATCGAAATAAACTAGTTTTGAACTAGAATTATAATTCTATTTATTTTTAAATAAATAAATTGAATTTGAAATGGTTTTGAAAATAACCAAAATTTCCAATGATTGCATTGGAGTGGATTTGAATCGAAATTGTCTTCGGAATATTTCGATGTTGGAATTCGTGATATTACAGGTGTTGTTATGGAAATTTGAAAGATATATATGTATATCGTTATTTCCAATACGACATTTGTTAATCGTAGAATTTGATATTGAATATAGGCCGATATAGTTTCTATTCAGAGCCTTGTATTGAATATCGAATGTGATTTGGGTTTGTCGTGAATGGTGTCTTCACTAACACTGTTCTTGAACCCAGTTGAGAAAAGATTAAGTCTTTTTATTTAGATTTAATGAAGTGTACCAATTAAATGATATTTAATTGGAATTGAATTGATATTGATTTTTGGGTTTATCGTGAACAGTGTTTTAAATAACACTTGTTCTTTAACCCGATAATTAATCGAATGTGATTTGGGTTTGTCGTGAATGGTGTCTTCACTAACACTGTTCTTGAACCCAGTTGAGAAAAGATTAAATCTTTTTATTTAGATTTAATGAAGTGTACCAATTAAATGATATTTAATTGGAATTGAATTGATATTGATTTTTGGGTTTATCGTGAACAGTGTTTTAAATAACACTTGTTCTTTAACCCGATAATTAATGAATGTGATTTGGGTTTGTCGTGAATGGTGTCTTCACTAACACTGTTCTTGAACCCAGCTGGGAAAAGATTAAATCTTTTGATTTAGATTTAATAAAGTGTACCAATTAAATAATATTTAATTGGAATTGAATGGATATTGATTTTTGGGTTTATCGTGAACAGTGTTTTAAATAACACTTGTTCTTTAACCCGATAATTAATGGGATGTGACTTTGGGTTTATCGTGGACCGTGTTTTAAATGACACTGATTCTTTAACCCAGTCACAGATTAAAACTAAGTGGAGTTTTAATGAATCTTTAATTAGATTGAAAAGATCGAGAATGGAGTATCACCAGTTTTGCTCCAGGCGATAGTTAAATCTTTAATTAGATTTGAACGTGAAATTTAGAAACTAACTGTCGGTTAGCTAAGTAGAATGGTTTTCTGGATATTGATCTGATGTTGGTTTCGGCCTTCGGGGTTAATATTTGGGGAATTATTCTCTTGATTAATTTACGGTTAATGACTAATGAGTTGGAATGAGGCGTATGTTGTGTTTGTGTAACACTTTTATAATATATACGCGAGTTATTCGGAAAGGCCGGGTTTATCCCATTCTGAATAACTGATACGACGATAAGTCGAAGATGAAGACGATGGTCGAAGACCGGAGGTCTTCACGTCGTTTGGGTGATAACTGATGATCTTGATTGGGCTGTACACCCAAGAAGATGGAAACAGTTAGTGATCGTCCAGACGTACTTGGAGATCGATGGATATGCGGGGTACTAGGTGCCTCCGGTTTCGTTCAGACCCAGGACGGACTTGTAAATGGACTGTGTGTCTGACATCGGATTTCATTCTGTGTGACTGATATCGGTTGCATAGGATGGTTTGCCTGTGTGGCATGCTAAGATGCAAATGATCAAGGCTTCTGTTGAAAAGCAAAGTCTTGTGGTGATGATCAAAGCACGGCCTTTGTGGCGTAGCTTTGTGTAACGTTTACCTCGCGTGTTTCACACCAGGTATGAACCAAAAACGGGAGACGGACCTCAGGGAGGACTTGCGTTTCTTTCTAGTTAGAAGTGGCGTCAGTGGTTTTACACGCCCTGACGAGTTTGACTTATGTGGTTGTTGCTGTTGCGAGGCGCCTCGGTTATATCGGTTTCGGCCGATGCATTCTGGTCGGCTGACGGACCAGACTTACACCCCATAGGGTGGGGAAACGTAGTGTTCAGGCATTTTAATCCACATCGGTGGACCGGCCCTGTCGCTCCAAGGGCCCACCTGAGTCTGGGTCCTGTGGCTCGGGCTAGAGAGTCACGAATCGGTTGAGGACTATCTTTTGCCTCGGTTCATAGACGGAAATCCAATTTCCAAATACGTGCCATTTGCGGTTTTATTTGTAAACCTATATATGGCGACATAGTGGCATGGGACGCTCATGTCGCCTATGATTGATACTTATGATTTGAAGTTGTTTTATACACTATGCACTTATTATAGTATCAAATGATTTGTTTTAAACGTATCAAGCATTCTTTGGCTGTTATAAGGGAAAACCCTATCCCCCGGCTTGCGTTTGCATTGTGTGATAGGACCTGGGTCTTATAACAGCTTCATTTTTCTTTATTTAGCATTGCGCTGTTTGTTTTATGCACTGGTATTCTTGGGAGGAAACCCGTTCCGTGTTATACGGCGTGGTCCCTTGATTTACCTAATGATTTAAAATAAAGATTAATAACTGTTTTAGTTCTCACACCAGTCACATGACTGACCTGGAGTTTATTGTTTTTAACCTAAACTCTGGGTGCCTTTATTTTCGACACGGGCAGCTAGTAGTTTTGGTTTTGCAGATTTATATTCACAGGATCCTGGTTTACAGCTGGAACGATATCCGGAAAGCTTTGTATCCGTATATCTCTTCTAGTTGTGTATGGTATTATTTTCCGCTGCTATGTATTTAAATGTAATTTAAATCTCTGATATTTCTGTGTAAGATGCATTTATGCTCTGTATATTCTTGTAATCTGATGCATTGTTGTAATAAGCAATGAAATGTTCTTCTGTATGCGTTCTGCTGTGGTTTGTTCTCGAACTATCCGACGCTTTCCTTTACGGGGAAGTTGCGGGTCTTCACAGTAGTCAGCTAGGGGTACACGAAACTATTAATATGATTTCTAAGTTCAGTGAGTGGGATCAACCTTTAGGGTGACTGGTGTGGTGCAGTATAGTAATTATTCTTTAGTAATCAGGTGCGCCTTTAACGTTATCTTTGTTCTTCTCATTTCCTTTGTCTGTGCTGCCATACCCAATAGTTCATAGTCATTTCCTTATTTTCCAGCTTAAGCCTTAGCCTAGTTATTTTGATAATTGTATTGTTAAAGTTATCGCACTCGCCAGACTTTATGTCTGACCCCCTCTGTTTCCATCTCTTTTCCCCCCACAGGTCCTCAGGGTGGACCGAGCACTAGTGGAGTTTGATCGGATTGCTTTATCTCTCTCTCTTTTGGAAACGCTTGGACCGCTGAAGTAAAGTCCAACTTATCATTTTTTCTTTATGGCTATTTTTAGTAGTGGGATTATGTATTTTGTTTTTATCAAGATGGATATTTTGTACTTGACTCTGGCTTATGGTTTTTGATGATGTAACCAAACATGTTTACCTTCTGCTGCAATGAATAAAGTTTTAAATTTTCAAGAATTGCTTTATATTTGTCTTGTTGTGATTTTCTGTTCTATATTCACTTATAATGCTCCATAGAAGTTAATGCATTCCCTTTGTGAGTGACATTAATGGACGTGGGGTGTTACACGTGGTATCAAAGCTTAAGGTTACCGAAACAGATAAAATTTCTAGAAAAACTATTTTTCTAGAGTATTTTTGGAAGAAGTGTTTTCAAAAACATGTCTTAATAAGTAATTTTAAGAGGAAAATTTTTATGAAAAACATAATCCCCAAATAGCCATACCTTTATCTTTCGAATACTCCATTTTGAATCTTTCCTTTTTCGTTTCAGCATGGCTGAAGATCTTAACCTTCCGGAGGGTGTAATGATACCAGGATGGTTTAGGAGGTACTTGGAGGCTTGGGCCACCGTCGTAGGTCCAACAAATGTTCCTCCACCCCCGGTTGCACCCGCTCCTCCTCCTCCTCCCCCTCCTCGCGCTGATACTTTTGTAAAGATATGCAAGGATTTTAAGGCTATGGGCGGAAAAACTTTTCAAGAGTCAGAAACAATTGTGGAAGCCAGAGACTGGCTTAAGGAGGTGGAATAATTGCTTGGAATCTTTAAATTAGAAGACGGAAGGAAAGTCCAATTAGCAGCTTGGTTAATAAAGGGAGCGGCCTCGTTCTGGTGGGAGGTCACTAATGGGGAGCATCCCGTTGATTCTTGGGCGGATTTCAGACATAGGTTTGAGGCAAAGTTTCTCTCCAGGGAAGAAGAGAATCTATACATGGAAAGGTTCTTGACATTGAAGCGGGGAAATCTATCAGTGAAAGAATACGTCAACAAATTCAACCAATTGGCAAGGTTTGGTTTGGATTTGGTGAACACGCAGGAGAAGAAGGCTCTGAGGTTCGTTAAAGGCTTGAATGAGCCGTTGCAGGGGTTGGCTACGACCCACATCCCTATGGGGGCCACCTTTGAGAAGCTAGTAGACATGGCACTCATGCACGATGAGAAAGGCACTAATGCTAATAAGGCACCCGAGAAGAAAGGGGATCAGAAGAAACCACAACAGCAATAGCAGAACAAGGGTGGGAAAGGCAACAATGGCAAGGGAAAGAAAAGATGCTTTAACTGTGGGACACCAGGCCATCTAAGCAAAGATTGTAGAAAGAAAAAGAAGACTGGTTGTTTCCACTGTGGTGAAGCGGGACATCTAGTTAAGGACTGCCTAAGGAAAGGGCAGAGGGCAAGGTCTACCTCGGGAGGACAGGTGCAGGCTCTTATGGCACCAGGGCAGGCAAGGGGACAAGTTCAGGATCTCGTGGTCCCACCGCTGCAAGAACAAGGTAGAACAATTTCCGTTGAAAGTTTAGTTTTTCTGTTTTATCGTCCTATCCGTACTTTATTCGATTCTGGCGCATCACATTTGTTTATCTCTACATCATTAGTCGAATCACTGCACATAGACATTAGTTTAGTAGAGGATCCCTTGGTTGTTTCAAACCCAATTGGGGGCTCAGCTTATTTGTCCATGATATGTTTGGGTTTGAAAATTTCTATACTTAGCGTTGAGTTTAGATGTGATGCTTACGTTTTGGGCTTCACGGGCTATGGGTTAATTTTAGGAATGGACTGGTTATCCAGTAATAGTGCCGTTCTTGATTGTGAAAGGAGAGTGGTTAGGCTCATGACTCGCCTTGGTAACACTCTCGAAATCTCTTGTAATCCCATGAATTCCTCTATGCTAAGTTATCTAGAATCGCTTGACGCGTCTGTTAATCTATTATAATCTGTTAGAGTGGTCCGGGAATACTCAGATGTGTTTGAGGAGGTGAAGGGCTTACCTCAGAAGCAGGAGATAGACTTCTGTATATATCTTGTAGACAATGCGAAACCAGTATCTTTGCCAGTGCGCCACATGGCTCCAAGAGAGATAAGAGAACTCAGTAAGCAGGTGAAAGAATTGCTTGAGAAGGGATTCATAAGACGTAGTATATCGGAGTGGGGTGCTCCAGTTGTATTTACCACGAAGGCAGATGGGTCCCTTAGACTTTGTGTGGACTATAGAGAACTTAATAAGCTTACAAAGAAGAATAGGCACCCACTGCCGAGGATTGATGATCTCTTCGATCAGTTAGTTGGCGCCTCAGTGTTTTCGCAGTTGGACTTGGCCACGGGTTTCCACCAGTTGAGAGTGGCTGAGGATAGCATAGACAAGACTGCCTTTAGGACTCCGGACGGTTTCTATGAGTGGCTGGTGATGCCCTTCGGTTTGACGAACGCCCCCGCATACTTTGTTGACTTGATGAGTAGGGTATTTAGGGAGTACCTTAATAAATTCATGGTGGTCTTTTTAGATGACATCTTGATCTTTTCTAAGAGCGAAGAAGAGCATGCCCTACATCTTAGGGAAATGTCGGAGACCCTTTGAGAGCATAACTTTAAAGCTAAATTTTCTAAATGTCACTTTTGGAGGAAGGAAGTGCGATTCTTAGAGCACGTGGTTTCCAAAGAAGGGATAGCTGTGGATCCCGTGAAGGTAGTGGCCATCCAAGAATGGATGGTCCCTAAAAATGCTACCGAGGTGAGGAGTTTCTTAGGGTTGGCTGGCTACTATAGGAAGTTTATCAAAGACTTCGCAAAGATATCAGCTCCATTAACACGCTTGACGAAGAAGAACCTAGTTCTCATGTGGGACGTAGATTGTGATGATGCGTTCCTACGTTTAAAGAGAGCTTTGACCACAGCCCCAGTCTTAGTGCTGCCAGATGGGTGTAAGCCATTTACCGTTTATGCCGATGCTTGTGGGACAGGACTAGGCGCAGTCTTAATGCAAGAGGGAAGGGTAATAGCCTATGGAGGGAGGCAGTTGAGAGTGCATGAGAAAAATTACCCTACACATGACCTAGAGTTGGCCGCTATTGTTTTCGTGCTTAAGTCTTGGCGCCATTATCTTCTTGGCGAGAAATTTGAATTGCTCACTGACCACAAATTGCTAAAATATTTATTCTCTCAGAAGGACTTGAACTTAAGGCAGCAAAGGTGGATGGAATTCTTAGCGTCCTATGATTTCGAAATAGCATATAACCCTGGCAAGGGTAACGTGGTGGCAGACGCCTTAAGTAGGAAAATGTTGTCCTTGAGTCTATTTTTTGTTGAGCGATAAAGGTTAGAATTCATCTCTATGTTTGACTTTAGACCTTCCATTGACTTTGTACCCGGTTTGCTAGCATCCTTAGAGGTCAGACCCACGCTTTTGGGATGGATTGGAGAGGCACAGCGAGATGACCCACCGTTGGTTGAGTTAGTAGAGAAACTCATAAGGGGGGAGTCGTCTATCCATCTCAGTAGGTATACCCTAGATGATAAGGGTTGGTTACGTAGGGATATTAGACTTTGTGTACCACGAGACGAGGACTTGAGGAAGACTATTCTTGATGATGCACATCGTTCGAAGATGACCATTCATCCCGGCGGGGACAAGATGTACAAAGACATGAAGCGAGTTTTCTTTTGGGACGGAATGAAGATGTATGTGGCCGAGTATGTCGCTAGATGCTTGGTGTGCCAACAAGTAAAAGCGGAGCAAAAGAAACCCGGTGGGTTGCTTCACCCATTGGAGGTCCCACAATGGAAGTGGGAAAGTGTCTCGATGGACTTTGTTGATGGGTTACCGAGATCAAGGAAGGGTAATATGGGGATTTGGGTCGTGGTAGACAGACTTACTAAGAGCGCCCATTTCATTCCCGTGAAGATGAAGAGGACTGCTCCATGGTTAGCTTCCGTATACATTCGAGAGGTAGTTCATCTACATGGTATTCCTTCTAGCATATTAAGCGACCGCGATCCTATCTTCACTAGCGAATTTTGGAAAAGCTTGCAAGAGGCGGTAGGGACTCAGTTATGTTTGAGCACCACATATCATCCTCAGACGGACGGCCAGACTGAGAGGGTGAATCGCATTCTGGAGGACCTTTTGTGGTTATGTGTCCTAGACTTTGGAGGTACATGGGAGGAGCATCTTCCTTTGGTGGAGTTCGCATATAATAACAGCTTTCAGTCTAGCATTGGCATGGCACCTTTCGAAGCTCTTTATGGAAGGCCTTGTCGTTCACCTACATGTTGGTGGGAATCTATGGATAAGATCTTTCTTGGGCCTGATATGGCTAGAGAGACTTCGGAGAAGATCGATTTGATTCGAAGGAGGATGAAAGCAGCGCAAGATAGGCAGAAATCTTATGCAGACAAGAGGAGGACAGATCTTGAGTTTGATATTGGGGACATGGTCTTTATCAAGGTGTCTCCATTACGGAATGTTGTTCGCTTTGGGTCTGTTGGGAAGTTAGCACCAAGGTTCATAGGGCCGTTTCCTATTAAGGAGAGGATTGGACAGATGGCGTATAGAGTGGAGTTGCTCGAGAGACTTAGTGGTGTACACGACGTATTCCATGTATCCCATTTGAGGAAGTTCTTGCATGAGACCGCGGAAGTGGCAGAGCCGAGCTTGCTTAGAGAGGTGGAGGTAGAACGTGATGCATCGATTCGACGAGCTCCTATGTGCATTCTTGCGTCGGAGATTAAGAAGTTGAGAAATCGAGAGGTTGGACTAGTCAAAGTGCAATGGGGAGATGATCAGAGCAACACTACTTGGGAGACGGAAGAGAATATGCGTTCGTTGTACCCTTTCCTTTTCGAGGGTATGTCTTTTAATTTCTCCTTTATCGCTTAGCTTGTGCTTATCTTATCTTTAGTATGTCCTCTCGCTAGTATCTTTGACCTTTAGATAGGGTAATCCTATGGTTGAAACATGTGTTTGAGACATGTCATGTATGATGGATGCATAATGGATGCAAGTGTTTGCTAAGTGGTTGCTCGTGGATGCATATACACACACTTTTCGCACTAGATCGGCTCAGTCACTTCATATTGCATATTGCATACTAATGGGTGTATTTAGTAAAATGGATGTATGATGATTGTATTATCATATGAATGCTGCATTCAGATGAATGGTCGTGCACTCATATAGAAATAATATGTAGTATTAAGGATCTTTTGCATACATAATGGACGCATGGCACTACCATGATTCTCATTAAGGAGGTCAACTGAATTGGTAGACCGCCTGATTTTGCATTAGATACGGACATGTACACACACTGTGCATATAAACACGAAATCATTAGATGTCTGTAAGGACAATGGATGCCTGTGTTTGATGGATGAGTAGATGGATGATTGGATGGTAGGATATACATTCTTCTTGACTTGAAGATTTCGGGGTCGAAATCCTTTAAGGAGGGGAGAATGTAACACCCCGTATTTCTGTAAATATTAATATTCACAAATTAAAGAATAACTAATCTCAGATGTGAGAATTAAGGGAAACGGGTTGTGCCATTATGTTCGTCTCATAATTCTGGTTGAGATAGAGTCCGAGTTTGCGTGAATTGGACTTCGTATGAAGAAGTTATGGCCATCGGAAGTTTCAAAAAATTCAAAACAGATTTCATAAAATCGGAAATTCAAATTTCAGAGTCAAAACAGGCTAGGCGGGAAAATTCCCGCTAGGGGCCAGGTCGACCGTAGGGTCGACCTGCCCTAGCCAGGTCGACTATAGTGTCGACCATAGAGTCGACCTGCCTCCCCCGAGTAGATTTGTTTGGTGACCTGTTTTTGACTGTTTGATGACTCACTATGGTTCTGATCTGCTCTAAATGGATGGGGTTAATTCTGGGTTGATCGGACGGCCTAAACTAATCCTAAATTCTATATATACATGGGTAGACTCTCACTCTAAAATCTAATAAAAATTAGAATCATGGTCGTCATGCCGTCACCTAGAAACTCAGAATAGCTGCCGCCAATTAGAAAGGAAGATCGCTAATCAAATTCAATTCTCTTCAACTCTAACAACGAATCTTCTTCAAAGGAAAGATAATACAACTTCAGAACTCAGAATTCATATCGCAAGACTCTCTATTACTTTTGTGAGTTCGATAATTTTAATAAGATAATAAGAAACTTAATTGGATTAAGTTATGATACGGATTATTTGGATATGATGTGAATTATTGACGGTATGTTGTAAAATTGTGATGTTATCATACATGTTGAAAATTCTATGCTATGTTGCGATGCTATCATATATGTTGTAAAGTTATGATGCTATCATCTATGTTGTAATTCTATGATTAGCCTATGTTTAATCAAATCATCATGTTGTTTATATACTAATTGGGTTATGTTGATTCATACGATAAATCATATGTATGCATACAAGTTTAGATATTGATTAGTAAAACTTTACATACTTCATGACATCTATTTAGATCTAAAAGTTTGGCTATGACATGTGTGAGTTTTACATGCTAGTATATATGTTTAGATGCAAGTTTACACCATTGTTATGTTGCATAAATCACATATGCAAACTTATATAAATATATGAATTTGGGTTATGAATCATGTTATGTAAGTTTGTGATTATTGCCTATGCAAGTTTACCCCTTTAGATGTAGATCTATGACATACATGATTTATGCAAGTTGTAACTTTGGCTTATGCAAGTTCTAGATGTAGAACATCATTCACATATGCAAGTTTCAACCTTATGATTAGATCTATTTTTAGTTGTATGTATGTTGTGATATTTTCTCTTTATTCTATGAGTTAGACTATTCGAGTCTAACGTATATTTTACGTAAAGCGAACGAACGTACAACGTGGGGTAAGGGGATAATTTTAAAAGATTTAATATTGGGAATTTGGCATGTCTTTAATGGCATATAATAAATTGGTGATGAAATTGGTATAATTTTGCATACCATAAATAGATGGACATAATTGAGTCAATTATGGACATCGTTAAATTTGGAGTTGATTGATAATTTGAATAGGGAAATTAATTAAAATTGGGGTAAAAGATTATAAATGATAATCAATGTTTAGGACACGAGGTTGGACTCATTTGTGGTGTAAAACTGCCCGGACCCGCCCTACAAATCCAGTAGCCACAATTGGTAGCCCAATGTGAGATGTCCTAGGCCCAAATTAAATGCGTGACAACTGTATGGACACGAGGTTAGGCCCATTTGTGGTGTAAGACTGCCCGGACCGGCCCGGCAAATCCAGCAGCCACAAAAGGACGGCCTAACGTGAGAGGTCCTACAGGGTTGCGGTAGTAATAAACTAAGAAACACTTAATCAAAGTAAACATGTAAGGTGGGAAATGGGGGTTAAGTGGGTGCCTTGGGTGGCATGTGGAAATACGATTAGTAACACTTAACCAAGATAAACATGTAAGTGAACATGGCTAAGAAGAGGGTTAAGTGGGATGTACTAGAGGGGACCAAGCTTAGGTGGATAGCTTGTGTCAAGTAATGGGGGCCCATTTCAACCAGTAACCCATACGTATCTTTGTGGGCTCGACCCAAGTCGAGGACGGGACACGCATACTGGGCTTGACTATAAGAGGCCAAAACGGGTTAGCGATGGCAACGCAAGTCCAGCGGGTTCATATGCGTGTGTGGGCCCGGGATGGTAGGTAAGACGTTGTTGCATCATGTAGGTATAAGCCGTGCATCCTTAAGTTGTATCGGGTTGCCACTTTGGGGAATGATACACCACACTGTGGGGCCAGCACGGGTATCTACGAGTTAGGGAGCCGATCACATGAGGGTAGTGGGTACACCTAGTGGAGATAGGAGCAGGTGGCACCTATGTTGTCAGCTAGGGGTACACGAAACTATTAATATGATTTCTAAGTTCAGTGAGTGGGATCAACCTTTAGGGTGACTGGTGTGGTGCGGTATAGTAATTATTCTTTAGTAATCAGGTGCGCCCTTAACGTTATCTTTGTTCATATCATTTCCTTTGTCTGTGCTGCCATACCCAATAGTTCATAGTTATTTCCTTATTTTCCAGCTTATGCCTTAGCCTAGTTATTTTGATAATTGTATTGTTAAAGTTATCGCACTCGCCAGACTTTATGTCTGACCCCCTCTGTTTCCATCTCTTTTTCCCCCACAGGTCCTCAGGGTGGACCTAGAACTAGTGGAGTTTGATCGGATTGCTTTATCTCTCTATTTTGGAAAAGCTTGGACCGCTTAAGTTAAGTTCAGCTTATCATTTTTTCTTTATGGCTATTTGTAGTAGTGGGATTATGTATTTTTTTTATCAAGATGGATATTTTGTACTTGACTCTGGCTTATGGTTTTTGATGATGTAACCAAACATGTTTACCTTCTGCTGCAATGAATAAAGTTTTAAATTTTCAAGTATTGCTTTATATCTGTCTTGTTGTGATTTTCTGTTCTATATTCACTTAAAATTCTCCATAGAAGTTAATGCATTCCCTTTGTGAGCGACATTAATGGACGTGGGGTGTTACATGGATATTTTAAATTCTTCATTTTGTTGGTCTATCAATGTGAAATTTATTTTATTTATTCGTACGAAATCAAATATCTCTATCTGCAAAAATGTAGAAAGAAAAAAGGTTGATTACCTTTTCTAAAGTTGCCGAAGTACTAATTTTTTTATTCAACTTTGTGGTTTCATCACCCCTAATTCGCATCTTATGCGTTATAATCCTTGCATCACTACGACTGTAATACTAAGCATTACCGGACTGCTATTACATCCATTTCGGCTTGGTGATAAATGTGACATTTATTACACTCATATTTTAGACTGTAAATGATCTATTTTTACTTTCAACTGTACTTGAGAAAATTAAATTTTACACATAGAAATGTGGACATCTATTATGAGTAGAATGACATCTTTAATTTTACTGTAATCGAAAGACGATACTATTGTATCAGTTATGCTGGAGAAAATATTGTTTTCTGATTACCAATACATTTCCGGCCAAAAACAATGATCTTTGCTGTATAGCCAACAATTCCCTGCACTTTTGACTTTCCATTTTTCTTCCCAATTTCAGTCTGTGCGGCATCTTGGAAATAGATGCGATTCGGTGGTGTTCCTCCTCTAAGACTGAAAGAATTAGGGATTACAAATGTTGCCTCTGCAAGTCCTTGCCTTTTTCAATGTTTGAGAAAGTTTACTCTTCTATTCTGTTGTTTTTTGTAGATATGTCAATGCAGATATTTTATTTTTGACAGTGTTACTTTGTTAGATTTATCCATTTTTCCCCCATAAAATCTCTTAGTTTCTCATACAATACTATTGTCGGTATGTTTATCAGATTGTATGATGGTGGCTTATGAGTTTGTATCTATATTTGTCGACCTGATAAATAAAAAATGTAATTACTTAAGTACGTTTTGCACTGTAGTACATTTTACAGTTTAAAAAGAAAAGAATTATAGAAAATTCATGAAATGAAAAAATATTTAAATTTGACATCTATATAACTTGTAACCTATATAATTTGTTTAATTCAACCGTGACATGTATTATAGTTTTAATTTTGTGAATATCCTTCTACTGAAAGCTAACTCATATTTCTTACAAAACCTTCTCTATGCACTTGCTGTCATTCATTAAGATCATTAAATTTATTGGGTAATGATGTTAGTTCTTCTAAGGCACTTTTTATTTGATCAAACAGATTACTCTATCGCCCTTCCTCCATTTTTAGTTTCTGATAGTAAATTAATGCCGTTACATAAATAATTATCTATAATTTGAATGGGAAAATGGTTACTAGGTTAGTGACGTAGTAATGATTGATTTTATATGAATTATTTGGACTGGCTCATAATCAGTTGAACTTTATTTTCTTCACATTTTTGCAGAAATATCATTTCCACCTAAAATCAGGTACTTCCCACTGTCCCGAAACATTCAGAATGACCAGTGTAATGTGGAGGAGCGTCAGTCATGTCCTTTTTATAAAAGAAGGAATAGGTGACCCTTCATTTATGAATGCGGGAGAATATCAATGGAAAATTATCTACTTATATTGAAAAGGAGAAACCAAAGGTTTGAACTATCACCATGTGTCACTCCATCACAAATACCGAAGAATTAGACCATGAAGCAAATGATAAGACACATTGAAAAACCCCACCTCCGTTAGGGTCACTCACAAAGGGAATGCCCTAATTTTGGTGGAGGTTTTTAAGTATAAGTCACAGATAAACACTAGACAGATATAAACACATATATTTTAAATAGCGGAAAAAAAGACTTTTATTCATAGATACGTGTTCATACAAAACATTTCCATAATTGTCTCATAATACTTCCAAGAAAGAAAAAAATTGCATCCTCATTACTGTCTTGATTTTTAAAGAAGCATAAAACATAAATAAAGCAGCAAAAATCCCCATAGTGATATCCAAAGCCATGATCCTAGCAAAAGAAATCCTAACCATACATCTGTTGTCTTGAAGCTTGCAAAGAGTCCGACTAAGCTGGGTTGTTTCCTCCCTGTGGACCTGGGGGGGGGGGGACGAAAGAAAAGAAGACGAAAAGAAAAATAGAGTTAGACATAAAGCCTGAGTAAATCTAGTGACTTTTCAGTATGTGAATAAGAAAAGGGCATGAAAGATATAAACTGAAAACAAGAAAGTATCATAAGCTAAGGAAGTGTAGTTGAAAATCGAATAAACTATCAAACCCAGACAGTATCTCTGCATCTACTAGAACTTATTCTAACTGGCACCCCATGATGAGGGTGAAGTGATCCTTTTTGGTGTTACTAAAGATCGGCTCCTACTCGCACATGTGTCATACGGCTCCTCCGAGAAGTGTAGATACCTATGCTGGTCCCACCATGGGGTGTATCCAGACCTATGGTGGCGGCCCCGACACAATTTCTAGAAGGCATAGGTTATACTACTGGTGCCCCCAGTGCCCTGTTTGTCTGCTCTGGAGTATGTGCACGCCCGCACCCCGTTAGTACCCACACTGTGCACCATCGTTGTCGTTGTTTGACCGCTTACAATCAGCCCAGTAATCGTGCCCCACCCTGCCTAGTTTCAGGGTACCATGATACCTAATTTGGGTTACTGCTGAAACGGGTCCCTCGCTACTAGGGTTTTCTAGTCAAACATGTTAAGTGGTTAAGTGTCTGTATTTACCTAACCTCACCCATCAATTCTTGTTAACATGTTGAATTTGGTTAAGTGTTTTCAGTTGACTTAACCCTACCATCTGTCCTTAGCCTCTTAAAGCACCAACCACTCACGTTAGACAGATATCGCTGCGGTTACTGGATATGCCGGTTGGTTCCGGGCAGGTTTACACCGTAGCTCAGTCTAACCTCGGGTCCTTATTGGGCGAAATGCTTAACCACCCACATTGGATAGATATTGTTGTGACTACTGGACAGCCGGGCGGGTCCGGGCAGGTTTATGTCACAACTCAATCCAACCTCGGGTTAAGCATATCGTATTTTCTAAATTTACATATTTTATTACTCAATTTTATATGTAAATGCCATGTCCTTCATTTTTGGGTATAACAATTCATACCGCTTAAATGTCACAGTCGTTGGCATGTGCCAAAAATGCCAACACATATATTTTATCATGTTTTACACCCAACGCTATTACCCCCATTTGTACGTTTGCAATATTATAACAAATGTTGGGCTCGACACAATTTAGCCCAACTTTATAAACGTAAGAAAAGGGGAAATCAAGAACATGCAATATTTTCCAATACATAAAGGTGTGTAGCGCATGAACTTGCAATTTAGCGATTCAACTAACATGAACATTGGGTCATGTGAACTTGCATTCAATTAGGCATATAACTAAATAGGTGTCACATGAAATGGCATAAATTTTGATTTGCCTAGATGTGAGTTTAAACATATATAACTAGGCATAATGTCAAACACCAAACTAGCATGTTACATGTTCATAAAATGTCCACTTTTTGACATAATCCAAAGGTGTAAATTAACTTCAAATTAAGAGGTCTATGATAACATGAAACTTGCATAGTTAATGTAACCCAAAAGATGCTTAATCATAGATCCAATCATAATGAACATAAGATGTATACATAGGTTTTTGGATCATGGAGGAAATCTAGAACATGTTTACATAAGTCTTAATTCAGACTTAAAGGATGTATATAGTCCATGCTATCACATAAACATAAAGGGACCAAATTTTAGTTTTTGCCACAAACCTACAAGTACTATTACTTTCATATACAAATGTCCAATAGACTTTCATTAATCAATTTATGCCACAAATATCAATACACAAATCATGACAGAATCATTACAATATACAGAATTCACATCATTATACAATAACACAATTCTATTTTCAATTACATCGAATCACATCACAGTTTTTATTCATATTCTGAAAGATCACTATACTTACAACGTGTGATGAAATCTTGTTTTACTGATTTCTGTATTCTGATTTGGAGATGCTCTCCTTTAGGTAGCAACGTTGCGTTGATTAATTTGATTAAGATTTAATTTGCTTCTTAGTTTGATTCGTCTCTCTTGACGGCTACGCTCAATTCCTTCCCGGCAGCATGATGACTCCAATCTTATTTTTTTATGTGAATTTTAGTTGAGACTTAGGGTGTATATATAGAGTTTTCAGATTGTTTTGCGTCATCAGATGAAGACAGGAGGGATATAGACCATACAAAGTCCAACAAAGCCAATCAAGAGATGACACATCAGCTGAATGACACATAGAAATTCGAGTAAGGGCCAGACCCTACCAGCCAGGTCAACCAGGCAGGTCGACTGGCAGGTTGACACCCAGGTCGACTTCATGGTCGACCTGGGGGTGACCAGGTCGACTGCCCAGTCGACCCTGTGGTCGATCTGGTCACTGGGCAGGAATTTTCCCGTCCAACCCAGTTTGAGTTCAAATTTCGAATTTTGAATCTGAAACTGAGCTGCTTGAATTTTGAATTTAATTCTGAAACTTCCGAAGGTCATAACTCCTTCATACGGAGTCTGATTCACGCAAATTCGGACTCTTTCTCAAGCAGAATTCCAAGACGAATGCAATGGTGTAATCCATTTCCTTTAATTCTTTCATTTAGAATTAATTACTATTTAATTTATGTATTATAATGTTATAAAATATATGGGGTGTTACATTCTCCCCCTCTTAAAAGGATTTCGTCCCCGAAGTCTTCAAGTTAGGAAGAATGTATATCCTACCATCCCCATCTACTCAACCAACAAACACAAGTGTCCATTGTCCTTAAAGACTTCTAATGTTTTCATGATCATATGCATAGTGTGTGTATATGTCTTTATCTAATGCAGAAATCAGGCGGTCTACTGATTCAGTTGACCTCCTAGATGCGATTCATGTAAGTGTTATGAATCCATTATGTATGCAAATATTTCCTACTAATAATTCTACATGAGTGCACGACTATTCATACAAATGCGACAACCATATGACAGCATATCATGTTTCAACCATATAAAAATGAGAGTACATATATGCATATGCAATATGAATTGACTGAGCCGATCTAAAACCTAGGGTGTGTGTATATGCATCCACGAGCAACCACTAGCAATCACTAGCAACCACTTGCAGCCATTATCCATAACATGTTTTCAAATACATGTTTGCATCCATTTGTTTTCTACCTAAAGATTTAGGAAAAAGGACCGAGGAGATATAGCTAAAAAGATAGATAAAGCATAACTTAAGGAAAAAGAGAGATCAAAGATGTACCCTAAAAAAGAAAAGGTTAGGCAGCGCGTATTCTGTCCTCAGTTTCCCAAGTCGTGTCTTTCTCGGCGTCGCTCCACTGAACTTTGACGAGCTTGACTTCGCGGTTGCGTAGCTTTTTCACTTCGGTTCCTAAGATACGGGTTGGAACTCTCCTCACCGTTGCTTCACGTCCCACTTCGGCTTCTTCTAGAATGTTAGGCTCCACCACTTCCGCTGACTCATGTAAACACTTCCGGAGGTGAGAAACGTGAAAGACGTTGTGAACTCCGGCCAGTCTCTTGGGTAGCTCTAATCTATAGGCCATCTTCCCAACCTTCTGGATGATAGGAAACGGTCCTACAAATCTCGGTGCTAGCTTTCCTATGGATCCAAAATGAATGACGTTCCTTAAAGGAGATACCTTCAGGAAAACCCTGTCCCCAACCTCAAACTCAAGGTCTGTACTTCTCTTGTCTGCGTAGGATTTCTGTCTATCTTGGGCTATCTTCATCCTTCTTCGTATCAAGTCCACTTTCTCTGAAGTCTCTCTAACCATGTCTGGTCCAAGAATAAGCTTATCTGTAGACTCCCACCAACAAGTTGGTGATTTGCACGGTCTTCCATATAAGGCTTCGAAGGGTGTCATGCCTATGGTAGCTTGGTAGCTGTTGTTATAAGCAAATTCCACTAAAGGAAGGTGATCCTCCCATGTCCCTCCAAAGTCAAGAACGCAAAGTCTTAAAAGATCCTCTAAAACTCTATTCACCCTTTCCGTCTGGCCATCGATTTGGGGGTGATATGCCGTGCTCAAACATAACTGTGTGCCTACAGCTTCTTGCAGACTCCGCCAAAACTCGCTTGTGAAGATAGGGTCTCGGTCACTAACAATGCTAGAGGGTATCCCATGGAGTCGAACTATCTCCTTGATGAAAAGAGACGCTAGAAATGAGGCAGTCCTTTTACTCTTGACAGCTAAAAATTGGCGCTTTTTGTAAGCCTATCCACTATTACCCAAATGCTAGTATTGCCCCTTCTTGTCCTAGGCAGCCCATCAACGAAGTCCATCGAAATGCTATCGCACTTCCACTGTGGGACCTCTAGGGGATGAAGTAGTCCTCCAGGCTTTTTCTGTTCCGCCTTGACCTATTGGCAAATCATACACTTGGAAACGAAATCTTCCACGTCCTTCTTCATGTCGTTCTAAAAGAAAACTCTTTTCATGTTCTTGTACATTTTGTCTTCGCCTGGGTGTATGGTCATCTTGGAATGATCTGCTTCCTCAAGAACCTTCTTTACCAACTCTCTTGCTTGTGGGACGCATAGTCTTCCATCGCGTCTCAGCTAACCTTTATCGTCGATAGAGTACCTATTGAGGTGACTAGAAGTCTCACCCCTAATTATTTTATCAACCACTTCTACTAGCTGAGGGTCTTCACGTTGTGCAGTCCCTATTGTATCAAAAAGAGTAGGGCGCACTTCAAGAGATGATAACAAACCCGGTACGAAATCAGAGGAGAGCCTAAAGTTTAAACTGGCTATATACTCTAGGCTTTGCCTTTCTACAAAGAGTGGGGTTAGGGTCATCTTCTTTCTACTCAAGGCGTCTGCCAATACATTGCCCTTGCCCGGAGTGTAGGAAATCTCAAAGTCATACGAGGCATGAAACTCCATCCATCTCTGTTGTCTCAAGTTAACATCTTTCTGCGAGAAAAGATATTTCAACGATTTATGATCAGTGTAAAGTTCGAACTTCTCACCTAGGAGATAATGGCGCCAAGACTTAAGTGCAAAAACGATGGCGGCTAACTCAAGATCGTGGGTTGGGTAGTTCTTTTCATGAACTTTCAATTGCCTTCCACCATAAGCTACTACCCTCCCTTCTTGCGTCAAAATAGCGACTAGCCCTGTCCCACATGCATCATTATAAACTGTGAACATCTTGCTTCCATCTGGCAGAGTCAAAACTGGGGCTGTTGTAAGAGCCCTTTTCAAGCGTTGGAAAGCCAACTTACAATTCAAGTCTCAAGCGAACGCTAGATTCTTCCTTGTTAGCCTTGTGATTGGAGCTGATATTTTGGCAAAATCCCAAATGAACTTACGGTAGAAACCTGCTAGTCCTAGAAAACTTCGGACTTCGGTTGCGTTTCTTGGTGCCTTCCAGTCTTGCACCGCAACTACATTCGCGGGTTCGCGGCCAACCCTTCTTTAGATACTACATGCCCAAGAAATCTTACTTCTTCCCTCCAAAAGTGGCATTTGGAAAATTTTGCCTTTAATTGATGTGCTCGGAGAGTATCCATGATTTCTTTCAGATGTTGAGCATGCTCTTCCTCATTCTTTGATAAGATTAAAATATCGTCTACGAAGACAACCACGAATTTATTGAGTAATTATCTGAACACTCTGCTCATTAGGTCTACGAAATAAGCGGGTGCGTTTGTCAAGCCGAAAGGCATTACAAGCCACTCGAAGAAACCGCCTTGTGTTCTGAACGCCGTTTTATCAATGCTATCTTCAACTACTCTTAGCTGATGGAACCCAGTTGCCAGATCAAGTTGGGAGAAAACCGACGCACCTACAAGCTGATCAAACAAATCGTCGATTCGGGGAAGAGGGTGCCTATTTTTCTTGGTCAATTTGTTTAACTCCCTATAGTCAACGCAGAGGCGAAGCGAACCGTCCGTTTTGGTTGCGAACACCGCTGGAGCACCCCATTCCGAAATGCTCCGTCTAATGAACCCTTTTTCGAGAAGTTCTTTAACCTGCTTACTAAGCTCCTTTATCTCTTTTGGAGCCATGTGTCTGATTGGTAAAGCTACGGGCTTTGCATTATCCATAAGGTAGATGCGGAAGTCTATTTCCCACCTCGTAGGTTAGCCTTTTACCTCCTCAAAGACATCCGGATATTCTCGGACTAATCTAACCGATTGTAAATTCTCAACAGAAGCATCAAGCGACTCTAGATAACTAAGCATAACAGCATTCAAAGGATTACAGGAAATTTCTAGAGTGTTACCAAGTCGAGTCAAGAGTCTAACTACTCTTTTCTCGCAATCGAGGATGGCACCGTTACTGGATAACCAGTCCATGCCTAAGATCAAACCATATCCCGAGAAGCCCAAAACAAAGGCATTACAACTAAACTCAACGCTGAGAATAGAGCTTTTCAAACCCAAACAAACCATTGACAAGTAAGCGGAGCCCCCAATTGGATTTGAAACTACTAAGGGATCCTCTACCATACTAGTGTCTAGATGCAGAGATTCTACTAAAGCAGAAGAAATAAAGGAGTGTGATGCACCAGAGTCAAAAAGTGTGCGAACTGGATGATCATAAAGATAGACTACACTTTCTACTGAAATATTACTGCCTTGTTCCTGTGGAGGTGCCACTAGTGCATGAACTTGACCCCCTGAAGTGGATCCAGCCTTCTGTCCCTACCCTCTTATCTTTGGGCAGTCCTTAGCTTGGTGCCCAGTCTCTCCGCAATGGAAGCAACCACCCATCTTTGCCTTCTTTTTCCGGCAGTCTTTCTCTATATGTCCAACTGTGCAACAGAAATTGCACTTTCTCCTCTCACGGGACTTTTTGTTCTTCCCTCCTTTCTTGAAGTCTGTTTTCTTAGGCTGTAAACCCTCTTTCTTTTCTTCCACCTTATTCTCTTTCTTGCCGTGTTCTTCCTCGTGTAGCAACGCTATGTCCACCAAGCTTTCATAAGTCACTCCCGTGGATACATGGGTCATAGCAAGGCTGTGTAGAGGCTCATTCAGACCTTTGACGAAGCGAAGCGCCTTCTTGTGTTGGGTGTTTACTAAGTCCAGCCCAAATCTGGCCAACTGATTAAACTGATTGACGTACTCCCTGGTTTTCATGCTTCCCTGTTTAAGAGTTAGGAACTTCGCCACTTGCAGGGTCCTTTCAGCTTGGGAGAGGAATTTCAACTCAAACCTTGTCCTGAAATCTTCCCATGTTTCTACTAGCCTCTGAGCATTAGTGATCTCCCACCAATAGGAAGCTTCATCTTTGAGTAACCACATTGTTATCTGTATCTTTTGCCTGTCATCAACTCCGAAGATGTCAAACAGATCCTTGGTCTCCTTTAGCCAGTTTCTTGCTCCTACAAAGTGCTCAGTTCCATGGAAGTCCTTTCCACCCATAGACTTGAAGTCTCTACAAGTTTTGGCAAAAGCATTTCCAAGAGAAGGAGGAGGAGGAGGAACCTCTGCCACTAGAGGAGGAATGTTTGCTGGCCCCGCGTCATTGGCCCTTGCTTCTAAGTACCTCCTAAACCAGCCGGGTATCGTTACCCCTTCTGGAAGGTTAAGGTCTCCAGACATGCTGAAACATAAAGGAAATATTCAAAACGAAGGATAGAGAGAGATAGTGTACATGGCTTCGGGAGATTATGCCTTTTAAAAATAACACTTTTTCTTGAAAAATGCTTCCTTAAACTTTCTTCTGAAAACATTTTCAAAAACATTTATCTTATCTGGTAAACCTATGCTCTGATACCAAGTGAAACACCCCATCTCCGTTAGGGTCACTCACAAAGGGAATGCCCTAATTTTGGTGGTGGTTTTTAAGTATAAGTCACAGATAAACACAAGACAGATATAAACACATATATTTTAAACAGCGGAAAACAACATACTTTTATTCATAGATACGTGTTCATACGAAACATTTCCATAATTGTCTCATAATACTTCCAAGAAAGAAAAACATTACATCCTCATTACTGTCTTGATTTTTAAAGAAGCATAAAACATAAATAAAGTAGCAAAAATCCCCATAGTGATATCCAAAGCCATGATCCTAGCAAACGAGATCCAAACCATACATCTGTTGTCTTGAAGCTTGCAAAGAGTCTGACTAAGCTGGGTTGTTTCCTCCCCGTGGACCTGGGGGGGGGGGGGGGAGGACGAAAGAAAAGAAGACGAAAAGAAAAATAGAGTCAGACATAAAGCATAAGTAAATCTAGTGACTTTTCAGTATGTGAATAAGAAAAGGTCATTATAGATATAAACTGAAAACAGGAAAGTATCATAGGCTAAGGAAGTGTAGTTGAGAATCGAATATACTATTGCACCCACACAATATCTCTGCATCTACTAGAACTTATTCTAACTGGCACCCCATGCTGAGGGTGAAGTGATCCTTTTTGGTTTTACTAAAGATCGGCTCCTACTCGCACATGAGTCATACGGCTCCTCCAAGAAGTGTAGATACCTATGCTCGTCCCACCAAGTGGTGTACCCAGACCCGTGGTGGGAGCCCCGACACAATTTCTAGAAGGCATAGGTTATACTACTAGTGCCCCCAGTGCCATGTTTGTCTGCTCCGGAGTGTGTGCACGCCCGCACCCCGTTAGAACCCACACTGTGCACCATCGTTGCTGTTGTTTGACCGCTTACAATCAGCCCAGTAATCGTGCCCCACCCTGCCTAGTTTCAGGGTACCATGATGCCTAATTTGGGTTACTGCTGAAACGGGTCCCTCGCTACTAGTGTTTTCTAGTCAAACATGTTAAGTGATTAAGTGTTTGTATTTACCTAACCTCACCCATCAATTCTTGCTAACATGTTGAATTTGGTTAAGTTTTTTCAGTTGACTTAACCCTACCATCTGTCCTTAGCCTCTTAAAGCACCGACCACTCACATTAGACAGATATCGCTACGATTACTGGATATGCCGATTGGTTCCGGGCAAGTTTACACCATAGCTCAGTCTAACCTCGGGTCGCTATTGGGCTCATTGCTTAACCTCTCACATTGGATCGGTATTGTTGTGACTACTGGACAGCCGGGCGGGTCCGGGCAGGTTTACGTCACAACTCAATCCAACCTCGGGTTAAGCATATCGTATTTTCTAAATTTACATATTTTATTACTCAATTTTATATGTAAATGTCATGCCCTTTATTTTTGGGTATAACAATTCATACCGCTTAAATGTCACAGTCGTTGGCATGTGCCAAACATGCCAACACACATATTTTATCATGTTTTATACCCAACGCTATTACCCCCATTTGTACGTTCGCAATATTATAACAAATGTTGGGCTTGACACAATTTAGCCCAACTTTATAAACGTAAGAAAAGGGGAAATCAAGAACATGCAATATTTTCCAATACATAAAGGTGTGTAGCGCATGAACTAGCAATTTAGCGATTAAACTAACATAAACATTTGGTCATGTGAACTTGCATTCAATTAGGCATATAACTAAATAGGTGTCACATGAAATGGCATAACTTTTGATTTGCCTAGATGTGAGTTTAAACATATATAACTAGGCATAATGTCAAACACCAAACTAGCATGGTACATGTTTATAAAATGTCCACTTTTTGACATAATCCAAAGGTGTAAATTAACTTCAAATTAAGAGGTCTATGATAACATGAAACTTGCATAGTTTGTGTAACCCAAAAGATGCTTAATCATAGATCCAATCATAATGAATATAAGATGTATACATAGGTTTTTGGATCATGGAGGAAATCTAGAACATGTTTACATAAGTCTTAATTCAGACTTAAAGGATGTATATAGTCTATGCTATCACATAAACATAAAGGGATCGAATTTTAGTTTTTGCCACAAACCTACAAGTACTATTACTTTCATATACAAATGTCCAATAGACATGCATTAATCAATTTATGCCACAAATATCAATACACAAATCATGACAGAATCATTACAATATACAGAATTCACATCATTATACAATAACACAATTCTATTTTCAATTACATCGAATCACATCACAATTTTTATTCATATTCTGAAAGATCACTATACTTATAACGTGTGATGAAATCTTGTTTTTCTGATTTCTATATTCTGATTTGGAGATGCTCTCCTTTTGTTAGCAACGTTGCGTTGATTAATTTGATTATGCTTTAATTTGCTTCTTAGTTTGATTCGTCTCTCTTGACGGCTATGCTCGATTCCTTCCCGGCAGCATGACGACTCCAATCTTATTTTTTAATGTGAATTTTAGTTGAGACTTAGGGTGTATATATAGAGTTTTCAGATTGTTTTGAGTCGTCAGATGAAGACAGGAGGGATCTAGACCATACAAAGTCCAACAGAGCCAATCAAGAGATGACACATCATCTGAATGACACACAGAAATTCGAGCCAGGGCCAGACCCAACCAGCCAGGTCGACCAGGCAGGTCGACACCCAGGTCGACTGCATGGTCGACTGCCCAGTCGACCCTGTGGTCGACCTGGTCAATGGGCAGGAATTTTCCCGCCCAACCCAGTTTGAGTTCAAATTTCGAATTTTGAATCCGAAACTGAGCTGTTTGAATTTTGAATTTAATTCTGAAACTTCCAAAGGTCATAACTCCTTCATACGGAGTCCGATTCACGCAAACTCGGATTCTATCTCAAGCATAATTCCGAGACGAACGCAATGGCGTAAGTCATTTCCTTTAATTATTTCATTTAGAATTAATTACTCTTAAATTTATGTATTTTAATGTTATAAAATATATGGGGTGTTACACACATAAAGTGGTTAATCTTCTAAGTTCCACTGCACTAATCTTTTTTTTTCCTCTAATACCTTTTCAACAACCTAAAATCATACCAGACAAACTTTTAGTTACCTCCCCTAATCAACCAATTCCTTCCTAGTTCCCCAAACGCAAAAGTTCCAGTCATATAGTTGACGATCATTATGATTCAACCCAGAGATTTTTGCTGTTTTGCATATGCGATTTGCTGGTGGATCCGAACTTTTATTCAAGGTTGTTACGAAGCCTTAAGCATGGTAATTTTAATTATTTCATTTCTAATGTTAAGGTTCCTAAATTTTTATTTAACATTCACCCTTACAATTTCATG
Organism: Allium sativum; assembly: GCA_030737875.1. NCBI lineage: Eukaryota > Viridiplantae > Streptophyta > Magnoliopsida > Asparagales > Amaryllidaceae > Allium > Allium sativum. Next base: position 151,907,854 of record CM060924.1, on the reverse strand, counting down.
CAATCTGTTCCTACAATGCAGCAATGTAGGTGACACATTATATCGTTTTCTACAGTGTAATTATTCGATAGGCTCACGGAATGTATACTCTTCAATCTTTTCTCTCAAGTAAGTTCTTATTGTAAGTTTTTCATTTGTTTTAACAATTTTGTACTTGGATGTTTTGTTGATGCTTCTTATATACAATTACTCTTTTGCTCTGTGGCTAAGGATTCAACTTATAAGTAGGAACGTCTGAAATTTAATTCCAATGCCCGATTGTAAATAATAGAGAAAAAACATACTACACCCATCCAAATCAGTTATTTTTCATATCACTAACTCAACTTTTTACCTTTTGAATTTCCCAGTTCCATGCCGCATTTAAAGAATTCATTTGTTATTACAGCAAAGTTCAGATGAATTAATTTTCATGTACATGGAGAATTCTCGGCCATTTGCATATTTATATTTATACCCAAACTGTGTTCGAAACAGTGAAGTGCATTTAGGACGGCTAACCTGATAAGTTTGAAGTGAATTTTTTTGCCATTTTATTCCGGTATAATTATGCATTTCAAATAATTATTTGGTCCCTATTTTTCTCTCTCTATATGATTATTTGGTGCTTCTTTTATCAAAGTGGTTCTAATAGAATTCTCAAACAGAAATTTACATTTACCAAGTAGCAAACTAGTCTGAATAGTTTGTTCTATTTGGATGAATTGTGGGATGATATATTTTAGCATATTTGAGTATTGTCAAACTTTTAGTTGTAGTGTATGTTAAAATGCAGTACTTTGACCTAGCTTTTACCATATGAAGCTGTATTCAGTATTAAGTATATTATGTTTTATGTTTTTGTTTCTTTTATATTGTTGTAAATTATTTGCTAGAGTACCATTAATTCTTCTTATGTTGACAGTGAACAATTTGTTTGATTTTCATGTAAAATATTTCTTGATTTTTCACTCAATTGGATTATAATGTTTGATAAATTTAATCAGTCTATCACTTTGCAACAGGAAATGGGTATGACCTGCTCCATTAACATAAACATAACTATGTTAACATAAGGCTAATTTTAAGTTGTTTACTTATCCCCTTGTCAACTCCTATACTGCACGTCTGTTGACAATGCTTAATCATTTGGTTATGACCTTTAAACAGACAATACGTTTTGTGTTTATCATCAGTAATATGATTGACATTGGTGATGCTAATACGGGACAATGAAACATGCCTGTTTTTGCTTCTAGAAGATGAATCTACACAGCATAGTTAAAGTAAAGAAGGAATAAATAGTACCCATTTCTTCGTCTTTGTCGATTGTAAAGGAAAACAACTGCTGTAAAGTAGTATGTTTGTTAATAATTTTGTTAATAATATTGTTATTTATATTACTTTATAGTAAATTGTACTCAATGCGAATAACTAAGCAAAAAAATGAAATTGGTTTTCCTTAACATGCTATCAATTGCAATGAGTTTATGTTCCTCTAATTACAGTAGATTTGTTTAATCGGACAATGTCAAAGTCAAGATTCAAATTGTGTAGGTCTACTTTAAATCATATATATATGTGTGTGTGTGTATATATATATATATATATATATATATATATATATAGCAAGCGTTCGGTTGCACCCCAAAAATGGAGCACCCCTTTAGCCTACCACTTTTCCACCACAGATTTTCTCCCTCTCTCCTTCCACTAACTCTCTCACCTTCCACTAACTTTAATTAATATAAATAAGAGTTAGAAAACAGGGGGGCTAAAGGGATGCTCCATTTTTGGGGTGCCATTGAACGCTCGCCATATATACACACACACACACACACACACATATATATATATATATATATATATATATATATATATATATATATTAATGAAAATGTCGGTAGGAGTTATGTTGTTAAAACTATGTATCCATTAGTGATTACCAGGTGATCTCTTGAATTTGTCTTTGTTTCTTCCTTATTCTCAATGTTCAATTAACACATAATGATTTTATATTTTTTTCCTTACCGATTATATTTGTCGAATTACTGTATTTGCAGCGAGCAAATAATGCTATGCTTTCCCAGTGTTGATCGTAATCATTATTCATTCTTTGAAATTAGTTATGGAATCACTCACTGCTGTTATTCCCAGGTATGCGTTCATTTTAGGTCATATTGATGTATAGACAAACAATTAACGATTGAAGAAACTGGTGTTCATTCGAATCATTATTGTGTTGTTTCTCTGAAAGTTTATTTCAAATTATTTTGGGATCACTCAGTCTTTCTAACGTCCCATGTTTGTTTTAATTTTAAGTTCTACTGTTCATAGAAATACAATAATGACTTTGAAAGCATTAGTAAATAATATATTACCCTATGGGTTTTGTATATTTAGCTTTGCTTCGGTATTTTGTTTTGGCATTAATGTAGTAGTAATGGGATAATGAAAGAAGAAGCCACAAGATCTCAATCCGCACGATTATTCAAGAAGTCTGAACATAAATTCAATATTGCTCAAGCCAAAAAATGAGAGCAGAGAAATTGCTTTCAAGAATATAGGCATCAATGGTTCCAGTTAATCCATCTGATGATCAGGAAATGATAAATGATGAAGAACGGTCTGTCTTTCGTAGGATTGGATTGTCAAATGAAATCATACCTACCTCTTGGCATACGTGGTGTTTTTGACGGTGTCATAGAGAACATGCACTTGCATTGGAAACATTGAGAGCTGGTAAATTTAATTTCAAAACAGAAAACTCTTTCGTTTGTTGAGGATACAACAAAATTACTAGAATATGAGAGTGGAGGAATTTTGGTGGCAATTGTGAGAGTTCCCAAAGAATTTGCAATTATATATTACTGTGGTAAAAACTATCAACAGCCCTATTGCTTAAGGCCTAGAAACCTTTTGACAAAGGCCAAAGCATTAAAAAGTGCCGTTGCAATGCAGAGACACAAGGCACTTCATCAACACATAAGTCAGCTGGAGAGCACAATAAACCAGATGAAGTTAGACCTGGGATATTCTGAAACTAAAGAAAATGATGTATTTCGGTTTGATCACTCAGATGAAAGTGACATGGAAGAGCAGGACTACTTTAGTGACTTAGATGACTCACAGTTCCTCCATGATTCGAAGGGCGATGATAATGATAAATTACACAAATTATAAAAAAGGCATTCAAAGCATTACGATGGAAACAGTAAACTAATGAAGGTGACATATCTTTGCCGATGCTGTTGAGAGGTATACTCTTCATGGTAGTTTTGTTTATTCTTTTGTCCGGTTCTATTTTCATTTAGAACTGCAGTTGCAATTGCTTGTTATAGCAAAATTTCTCTCCGTATCTGTAGATATTTTTGACGTTACAAAATATCTTCTTATTTTTTATTTTTAGTATGAATATATGTATGGACGACTGTAAGTAGGAATTGAAAGTTCAGGAGTGGGGTAAATTGAGTCGGAAAAACATGCTTCCTGTAACACCCTGTATTTTCTGTTAACACTAAATTAACGAATTAAAGAATACTTAATTATAAATTTGAGAATTAAGGGAAACGGGTTACACCATTGTGTTCGTCTCGGAATTCTGGTTGAGATAGAGTCCGAGTTTGCGTGATTTGGACTTCGTATGAAGAAGTTATGGTTGTCGGAAGTTTCCAGAAGATTTAAAATATAAAAATAGTTCAAATTCGAAGTTTAGAATCAGCGAGGCAGGCAGGCGGAAAAATCCCACCATAGGGTGTCGACCCCCCTATATAGGTGTCGACAAAGGTGTCGACCCCCGTATAGGGGTGTCGACCCCTGCTTCCAGATCTGGGACATGACGAATTCATGACATGCTGCTGACTCACTAGGGCTGAGGTGGCTCCTTGGATGGTTCTGGTTGCTCTGGGTTGATCGGACGACTTAAATTAATCCTAAACTCTATAAAAACACATGTAGACTCAAAACTAAACTCAAATCAAAAATCAGAACAATGGCCGTCATGCTGTTAGTCTGCAATCTGGAGTAGCCGCCACCAATTAGAAGAAAGCTTAGCAACAATTCGTCTCAACTCAAATCTAATCTTAACAACGAAATTGCCTACATCAAGGGAACGCTAATCAATTATAGAATTCAGATACCAGAACTCAAGACTTTCTTTTTGTTTGTGAGTTCGATTCCTTTAATAAGATAATTACTAATTTAATTAAGATGAGATGTAATTGAGGTTATTTGGCTATGTTTGTGAATCATTGGAAAGATGTGGTATTTTGTGAATATATGCTATTTGTTCATGATGATAGTTTTGTTGTGAATCCCTTTTTATATGCCAATCACTATGTTCAACATTGATTCATTATGACGTCATATTTGATGCAAGTTTGGGTGCTAGAGTATATGCTAGTTTCTATGAGAATCGTTCACAAGTTTACATGTGAATTAAGTAACATGATTTATGCAAGTTTGCACCCTTGAGTTTAGATCTATGACATGTATAACTTATGCAAGTTTACACCTTTTAGTTTAGATCTATGACATATATATCACTTATGCAAGTTCACACCTTTTAGTATAGATCTATGACATGTATAACTTATGCAATTTTACACCTTTTAGTATAGATCTATGACATATATAACTTATGCAAGATTGCACCTTTTAGTTTGGATCTATAACATGAATATGCAAGTTTACACCTTTAGGTTTGGATCTATGACATGTATAGTTCATTCAAGTTCACACCTATTAGATCTATGTTTTAGACCATGGCAATACCAAGTTAGGCAAGTTATGTTTTAATTCTTATTTGCAAGTTAAATGCAAGATTAGATCTATTTGGTGTGTTATGTCAATTTGTGATGTTTCTTCCCTTATATTCGTTAGACTAATTGCTAATCTAGTATATATATATATATATATATATATATATATATATATATGTGACATGAGAACGAACAACATGGGGGTGATGAGGATAATATTGAATATACACATATTGTGAATTGGCATAAATGCCTTAAAAAGCATATAATTAATTTGTGATGTTAATTGGTATAATTTATGTACCATAAATAGATAGACATAATTAAGGTGACAATTATGGACACAAATAAATATGGAAATGAGTGATAATTTGAATAGGGAAAGTAATTCAAAATTTGGGGTAAAAGATTTGATGTAAAAATCAATGCTTAGGACACGAGGTTGGACTCATTTGTGGTGTAAAACTGCCCGGACGCGCCCGGCAAAACCAATAGCCACAAATGGTAGTCCAATGTGAGATGTCCTAGGCCCAAATTAAATGCGTGACAACTGTATGGACATGAGGTTAGGCCCATTTGTGGTGTAAGACTGCCTGGACCCGCCCGGAAAATCCAGCAACCACAAAAGGACGGCCTAATGTGAGATGTCCTACAGGGTTGTGGTAGTAATAAACTAAGAAACACTTAACCAAAGTGAACATGTGGTGGGACATAGGGGTTAAATGGGTGACATGTGAGTGACATTAATGGACGTGGGGTGTTACACGTGGTATCACAGCGGAAGGTTACCAGAACAGACAAAAACTTTGAAAAACTATTTTTCAAAAGCATTGTTGGAAAGAAGTATTTTTAAAACATGTCTTAATGAGTTATTTTAGGAGGAAAGTTTTTGTGAAAAACATAATCCCCAATAGCCATATATCTGTCTTTCGAATTCTCCGTCTTGAATCTTTCCTTTTTCTTTTCAGCATGGTTGATCTACCCGATATACCAGAGGGCGTACAGATACCTGGATGGTTCAGAAGGTATCTGGAGGCGAGGGCTAATGCCGCAGGCCCAGCAAACGCTCCTCCTCCTCCTCCTCCACCCCGCGTAGATGCTTTTTCTAAGACATGCAAAGACTTTAGGGCGATGGGTGGAAAACCTTTTAATGGCGCAGAGACATTTGTTGAGGCTCGAAACTGGCTAAAGAAGACTGAAGATCTGTTTGGTATCTTCGAGTTGGAAGATGGAAGGAAGGTCCAATTAGATGCTTGGCTAATGAAGAACGAAGCCGTGTTTTGGTGGGAGGTCACAAATGGAGAGCGTCCGGTTGAAACATAGGTGGATTTCAGGCATAGGTTCAAGATGAAGTTTCTCTCACGGGCAGAGCAGAATCTATATATGGAAAGGTTCTTGGCATTGAAGCAAGGGAACTCGTCAGCTAAAGAGTACGTCAACAAATTCAATCAGTTGGCAAGATTTGGCTTGGACTTAGTAAACACGCCCGATAAGAAGGCCCTAAGATTCGTTAAGGGGTTGAATGAGCCGTTGCAGGGGTTAGCTATGACCCACATACACATGGGGGCCACTTTTGAGAATTTGGTTGACTTGGCGCTTATGCACGAAGAAGAGAAAGGTGCAAATGCTAATAAGGCACCGGAGAAGAAAGGGGATCCGAAGAAGTTGCAACCGCAACACAAGAAAGGAGGAAAAGATAACAATGGCAAGGTAAAGAAGAGGTGCTTTAACTTTGGGACACCAGGCCATCTGAGCAAGGATTGCCGAAAGAAGAAAAAGACTGGTTGTTTTAACTGTGGTGAGGCTGGACATCTAATCAAGGACTGCCCGAGAAGACAAGGGCATGGGCAGAGGGCAGGGTCTACATCTGGAGGGCAGGTTCAGGCTCTCATGGCGCCAGGGCAGGCAAGAGGGCAGGTCCAGGCTTTCATGGCCCCGCCGCAAGAACGAGGTAGAACTATTTCTATCGAAAGTTTGGTTTTTTTACTCGATCATCATGTTCGTACCTTATTTGATTCTGGCGCATCACTCTCTTTTATATCTAATGCCTTAGTTGAGTCACTGCACCTAGACACCAATTTAATAGAGGATCCCTATTTGTTTCAAATCCAATTGGGGGCTCAGCTTATTTGTCGATGATTTGTTTGGATTTGAAAATTTCTATACTTAGCATTGGTTTTAGATGTGGTGCCTATGTTTTGGGCTTCATGGGCTATGGATTGATTCTAGGCATGGATTGGTTATCCAGTAATGGTGCCGTTCCAGATTGTGAAAAGAGAGTGGTTAGACTCATGACTCGCCTAGGTAACACTCTCGAGATCTCTTATAAATCCGTGAATTCTGTCATGCTAAGTTATCTAGAATTGCTTGATGCATCTGTAGAGAATTTGCAGTCTGTTAGAGTGGTCCGTGAATATTCGGATGTTTTTGAGGAGGTGAAGGGCTTACCTCCGAAGCGGGAGATAGACTTCCGTATATATCTCATTGATAAAGCAAAACCCGTCGCCTTATCTATTAGGAACATGGCTCCAAGAAAGAGAAAAGAGCTCAGCAAGCAAGTTAAAGAGTTGCTTGAGAAGGTGTTTATAAGGCTGAGTATTTCTGAATGGGGTTCTCCAATAGTTTTTGCCACGAAGGCAGATGGCTCCCTTAGACTGTGTGTGGACTATAGAGAACTTTATAAGGTTACAAAGAAGAATAGGCACCCACTGCCGAGGATTGACGATTTATTCGATCAGTTAGTTGGCGCCTCAGTGTTTTCACAGTTGGACTTAGCCACTGGTTTCCATCAGTTGAGAGTGGCTAAGGATAGCATTGATAAAACTGCGTTCAGAACCCCAGATGGTTTCTTCGATTGGCTTGTCATGCCTTTTGGCTTGACAAATGCACCTGCTTATTTCGTTGATTTGATGAGTAGGGTATTCCGGGAATTCCTCAATAAGTTTGTGGTGGTCTTCCTAGACGACATTCTGATTTTCTCGAAGAATGAGGAAGAGCATGCTTTACATTTAAGGGAAGTCATGGATACTCTCCGTGCACATCGGTTGAAAGCAAAATTCTCCAACTGTCACTTCCGGAGAGAAGAAGTAAGATTTCTTGGACATGTGGTGTCCAAAGAGGGCTTAGCTGTGGACCCCGCAAAAGTAGTTACGGTCCAGGATTGGAAGGTTCCAAAGAATGCAACCGAAGTCCGAAGTTTTCTTGGGCTAGTAGGCTTTTATCGCAATTTCATTAAAGACTTTTCGAAAATCTCAGCTCCTCTTACAAGGTTAACAAAGAAGAACCTGACTTTCTCGTGGGATTTAGATTGTGAAGTGGCTTTCCGACATTTGAAGAGGGCTATGACAACAGCCCCGGTTTTAACACTACCAGATGGGAGCAAGATGTTTATAGTATACACAGATGCATGTGGCACGGGACTAGGCGCTGTTTTGATGCAAGAGGGGAAGGTAGTAGCTTATGGTGGAAGGCAGTTGAAAGTGCACGAGAAAAACTACCCAACCCACGATCTAGAGTTGGCAGCCATCGTTTTTGCGCTTAGGTCTTGGCGCCATTATCTCCTAGGTGAGAAATTTGAACAGTATACTGACCATAAATCGTTGAAGTGTCTTTTCTCGCAGAAAGATCTCAATCTTAGGCAGCAAAGACGGATGGAGTTTCTTGCCTCATACGATTTTGAGATCTCATATACACCTGGCAAGGGCAATGTAGTAGCAGACGCCTAAATCGAAAGAAGCTGAATTTGAGTCCTTTGTTTGTAGAGCGACAGAGTTTGGAGTATATATCTATCTTTGACTTCACACCCTCTGTCGATTATGTACTCGGATTGTTGGCATCGCTAGAGGTGCAACCTACACTTTTGGGACAGATTGGGGAGGCACAGCGAAATGACCCACATTTGGTTGAGATAGTAGGCAAGCTTATACGAGTGGAGTCTTTGAGCCATCTTAGTAGATGCACTATTGATGAGAGAGGCTGGTTATGTAGAGACGGGAGAATTTGCGTGCCATAGGACGAGAGCTTGAGGGAGACAATTCTTTAAGACTCACATCACTCCAAGATGACTATACATCCCGGTGGTGTCAAGATGTATAAAGATATGAAGCGAGTTTTCTTCTGGGCCGGAATAAAGAAGGACGTGGCTGAGTTCGTTTCTAGATGTTTGGTGTGTCAACAAGTCAAGGCGGAGCAAAAGAAGCTCGGTGGTTTGCTCCATCCTTTAGAGATTCTGCTATGGAAATGGGAAAGTGTTTCCATGGATTTTATATATGGGTTGCCAAGATCAAGGAGGGGCAATACGGGAATTTGGGTAGTTGTACACAGGCTTACCAAGAGTGCCGATTTCTTTCCCGTCAAATGTAGAAGGACCACCGCATGGTTAGCGTCTGTTTATCTTCGAGAGATAGTTCGTCTGCACGACATACCCTCTAGCATTGTGAGTGAAAGCGATCCCATTTTCACTAGCGAGTTTTGGAAGAGCTTACAAGAGGCGGTTCGAACACAATTATGCCTAAGTACCGCTTGTCACCCTTAGACAGACGGCCAGACCGAGAGGGTAAATCGGATTCTCGAAGATCTTTTGAGGCTATGCATCTTAGACTTTGTGGGGGGAACATCTTCCATTAGTGGAGTTTGTCTATAATAATAGCTTTCAAGATAGCATTGGCATGGCACCTTTTGAGGCTCTATATGGACGACCGTGTCGATCGCCCACTTGTTGGTGGGAATCCACAGATAAGGTTTTGCTTGGACCCGATATGATCAGGGAGACTTCGAAGAAGATAGACTTGATTTGATGGCGAATGAAGACAGCGCAAGACCAACAGAAGTTATATGCTGACAAGAGACGGACCGATCTTGAGTTCGAAGTTGGGGACATGGTCTTTATCAAAGTGTCACCATTGAGGAATGTAGTCCGTTTTGGAACAGTTGGGAAGTTGGTACCGAGGTTCGTAGGACCCTTTCCTATTACAGAAAGGATTGGACTGATGGCGTACAGATTAGCATTGCCAGAGAAGCTCAGTGGTGTTCATGACGTGTTTCACATTTCGCATTTGCGTAAGTGTTTACATGATACGGCGGAAGTGGTGGAGCCGAGCACACTCAAAGAAGTGGAAGTAGAACGAGATTCCACAGTCAGACGAGCACCTACACGCATATTTGGATCGGAGGTCAAAAAGCTACGCAACAAAGAGGTCAATTTGGTCAAAGTGCAATGGGGAGATGATCTTAGAGTCGCGACTTGGGAGACGGAAGACAAGATGCGTACGCGGTACCCTTTTCTTTTTGAGGGTATGTTTTTAACTTCTTCTTTTTCTACCGCTTTGTTTATACTTGTCCTATCGTTTGAAATGTCTTTGCGATGATATCTTCGATCTTTAGTTAGGAACGATCCTTTGGTTGTAAACATGTGTTTGAGACATGTTATTTTTGGTGGATGCTAGTTGATGCAAGTGTTTGCTAGTGGTTGTTCGTGGATGCATATACACACACCTTAGGCACTAGATCGGCTCAATCACTTTCATATTGCATATGAATATGTGTACTTGTTTAGGGTAATGGATGTATAATGGATGTGTTATCATATGGATGCTGCATTTAGATGAATGATTGTGCATGCATGTAGAAATAATTTGGATTGTTTTGCATACATAATGGACGCATGGCACTATCATGGTTCGCATTAAGGAGGTCAACTGAATCATTAGACCGCTTGATTTTGCATTGGATAAAGACATGTACACACACTGTGCATATAAACATGAAAGCATTAGAAGTCTTTTAAGGAGAATGGATGCCTATGTTTGATGGTTGAGTAGATGGTCGATTGGATGGTAATGTACATTCTTCTTGACTTGAAGATTTCGGGGTTGAAATCCTTTTAGGAGGGGAGAATGTAACACCCCGTATTTTCTGTTAACAATAAATTAACGAATTAAAGAATACTTAATTATAAATGTGAGAATTAAGGGAAATGGGTTACGCCATTGTGTTCTTCTCGGAATTCTGGTTGAGATAGACTCCGAGTTTGCGTGATTTGGACTTCGTATGAAGAAGTTATGGCTGTCGGAAGTTTCCAGATGATTTAAAATATAAAAACAGTTCAAATTTGAAGTTTAGAATCAGCGAGGTAGGAAGGCGGGAAAAATCCCGCTATAGGGTGTCGACCCCCAATAGGGGTATCGACATAGGTGTCGACCCCCCTATAGGGGTGTCGACATGGGTGTCGACCCACCTTAATGACCGTCGACCCCTGCTTCCAGATCTGGGAGATGACGAATTTATGACCTGCTACTGACTCACTAGGGCTGATGTGGCTCCTTGGATGGTTCTGGTTGATCTGGGGTTGATCGGACGGCTTAAATTAATCCTAAACTCTATAAAAACACATGCAGACTCAAACCTAAATTCAAATAAAAAATTAGAACAATGGCCGTCATGCTGTCAGTCTGCAACCTGTAGTAGCCGCCACCAATTAGAAGAAAGCTTAGCAGCAATTCGTCTCAACTCAAATCTAATCTTAACAACGAAATTGCCTACATCTAGGGAACGATAAACAATTACAGAATTCAGATACCAGAACTCAAGACTTTCTTTTTGTTTGTGAGTTCGATTCCTTTAATAAGATAATTACTAATTTAATTAAGTTGAGATGTAATTAAGGTTATTTGGCTATGTTTGTGAATCATTGGAAAGATGTGGTATTTTGTGAACATATGCTATTTTTTCATGATGATAGTTTTATTGTGAATCCCTTTTTATATGCCAATCACTATGTTCAACATTGATTCATTATGACATCATATTTGATCCAAGTTTGGGTGCTAGATTATATACTAGTTTCCATGTGAATTAAGTAACATGATTTATGCTAGTTTACACCCTTGAGTTTAGATCTATGACATGTATAACTTATGCAAGTTTACACCTTTTAGTTTAGATCTATGACATATATAACTTATGCAAGATTACACCTTTTAGTTTGGATCTATAACATGTATTTGCAAGTTTACACCTTTAGGTTTGGATCTATGACATGTATAGTTCATGGAAGTTCACACCTATTAGATCTGTGTTTTAGACCATGACAATACCAAGTTAGGCAAGTTATGTTGTAATTCTTAGTTGCAAGTTAAATGCAAGATTAGATCTATTTGGTGTGTTATATCAATTTGTGATGTTTCATACCTAATATTTGTTAGACTAATTGCTAGTATAATCTATATATATATATATATATATATATGTGTGTGTGTGTGTGTGTGTGTGTGATATGAGAACGAACAACGTGGGGGCGATGTGAATAATATTGAATATACACATATTGTGAATTGGCATAAATACCTTAAAAAGCGTATAATTAATTTGTGATGTTAATTGGTATAATTTATGTACCATAAATAGATAGACATAATTAAGGTGACAATTATGGACGTAAATAAATATGGAAATGAGTGATAATTTGAATAGGGAAAGTAAATCAAATTTTTGGGTAAAAGATTTGATGTAAAAATCAATGCTTAGGACATGAGGTTGGACTCATTTGTGGTGTAAAACTGCACGGACGCACCCATAAAATCCAGTAGCCACAAACGGTAGTCCAATGTGAGATGTCCTAGGCCGAAATTAAATGCGTGAAAACTGTATGGACATGAGGTTAGGCCCATTTGTGGTGTAAGACTGCACGGACCCGCCCGGCAAATCCAGCAACCACAAAAGGACGACCTAATGTGAGAGGTCCTATGGGGTTGCGGTAGTAATAAACTAAGAAACACTTAACCAAAGTAAACATGTGGTGGGACATGGGAGTTAAGTGGGTGACATGTGAGTGACATTAATGGACGTGGGGTGTTACACTTCCAAAAAAAAAAAAAAAAAAAACATCGCCTGCAGTTCGCTATGTTATTTACAATGGATATCTTGAGGTGGTTGGAAAAAAGAGAAAAAACTAAGTACCTAAGAAAGCCTCAATTCATTAACCTATTAATTTATGACTATCTTACTGAAATAACAATGACATGAGATAAATAGACACAAAAATGTACACTGAGATATAGTATAGATAAGGACTCCTATTTCTTGATAATACCAGGTACAGTTACGTGTTTTTGACCTAAAATTGCACGCCCGATGTATGTATTTTTTTGGAAACAAACAACTAGGAATATTAAACAAGAATATGAAATAGAAATCATGTTTGACAAATAACAAATAAGGAAAGACAATTCATCCTCTATTATCCCTCATATGTCATAATGGTCTAAAATTTTAAACCTATCTTTTGTTTGCTCTTATTTTGTTATGAATGTTGAAAACATAAAAAAAAAAAATGAACAAATCAGACTCCGAGCTTTCAAAATATTTTCAATATGGTTAAAGTATTGTACCTATGTAACAACCCTGAATTTTGGGGCCAATTTAAAATTTTATTTTAAGCAATTTTAATGAGTTTTGATATTTAAAATAAAAATGATCACAAATTTGGTTCAAATCGAAGTTAGAATGAATAATTTAATTTTAATTATAAAAAGAGTTAGAAATAGCGCGGTAGTTTGAAAAGTCAAACTTGAACTTTGACTGACCATACAGGATGCAAAATTTAACGGATTTTAGTGAAACCAAAAATATTAGAATCTATTTAAAAATATCTTTCCAACGAGTCCGAAAAATCGAAATTTCATAGCGGAAATCAAAAGTTATGGCCAATTAAAATTTTAGAAAGGTCGTTGGGTAATTTGCATAGGTCAAAAATGCTACTTTTTGCATATGTAGGAATTTCGACTCGAAACCACTTCCATTGAGTTCGAAATGATGTTTCTGCATTGAAAAACAGTAAACACTTATATATTTCGAGTTTCGAAAATTATTTGTTTAAAAATGTATTTTTAATATTAAATATGCTGGCCTTAAAAATAGCCATTTTTCAAAAAAGTCTCAGAATTCGACGAAATAAATTTTGTTGGAATCGTATCGTCATAAGAAAGCCAAAAATAATTTTTTCGGTTTTTTCTGACTTCGTATGTGGGCCCGGCAAAATTAGATCTACGTTTGAATTAAAAATAAAAGATTTATTTTAAAAATAAAAGAAACATGCGTATAACTTCAGAATTGGACTTTGGGAATAGTGCCCTCGCGTTCAGAAGGCGTCAAAACATATAGATCGACAGTCGTTGAGCGCGAATCGGAGTTCGGACAGAAAGTCACTATTTTCTGGAATTAATTAATAAAATAAAATAAAAAATTTAACCCTAAAATACTGGTATAAATACGCCCGTATACGGTACAACATCTTCTTCTTCCCCGTTCAAATTGTGGCCGCCGTAACCCATAATAGCTCGAAATTTTGAGCTCCAAATTCTCCTTCTATACTCAACGAAATTCAACAAACTCATACTCGTATCGAAGCTCCTTCCGAGCTCTACAATCTCCGACAAGTCTCAGCCTCCCTCGTGCACCGTAGCGCCACCACCAAGGCCAAGAAGCCGCCGCCGTTCGTGCCCCTTGGGCCCCACACGCCGCCGCCGAACGCTACCCCCCTCTGGCCGATCAAAGCCCTCTCTGGGCCGATCCTTCTCCAACAAACGGCTCGTCGTTTCATCAACTACAACTCCAGAAAATCGGATTTGAATTTTTGAAAAAAACTGAAATTCTAAGGTAATTCTTATTTCAGAAATTGCGACGCTTTTAAGCGTGACTGCAGCAGTTGTTAAAAACCAGTATGTTTAAAACATTGATAACTAATGCATATGAACTTCGATTCTGAAAATTTCAGAACCGCTAGGACCGTGACGACGATTAGGACCTGCTGTGATTGACGGGAACATTCTGAACATTTCTTGGATTTATTATAATTTTATCCAAACAAGGTGAGAATCCTTTATTTAAAATTTATATTTAAATAAACTGTTCAGTATATGATGTGATTTAAAAATAAGGTTCAGATCTGTTTGTTTGGACTTGTTTGATGATGATTGTTCTCTGATTGAGTAGCTAGTATAGATCCATCTGATTTTTATGCTTATACTCTGTCATGTTATCACTATCACATGTTATCGCTTTGGGTTGAAATTACATTGATTCAATTTTCAGTGTAAAGTAAAAGAGAATATAACGGTCACCATTTGTATGTTATCCCTTGTGTTAGGATTGGATTGATTTAACTTATCAATTTCAAAATGAAGATTTACATCGTATGAATAATTGGCATTTTTGTTTAATGTTAAATTAGAAAATATTCATCGTATGAATAATTGGCATCTTTGTTTAATGTTAAATTAGAAAATATTCATCGTATGAATAATTGGCATCTTTGTTTAATGTTAAATTAGAAAATATTCATCGTATGAATAATTGGCATCTTTGTTTTATGTTAAATTAGAAGATTTACATCGTATGAATAATTGGCATTTTTGTTTAATGTTAAATTAGAAAATATTCATCGTATGAATAATTGGCATTTTTGTTTAATGTTAAATTAGAAATATTCATCGTATGAATAATTGGCATCTTTGTTTAATGTTAAATTAGAAAATATTCATCGTATGAATAATTGGCATCTTTGTTTAATGTTAAATTAGAAAATATTCATCGTATGAATAATTGGCATTTTTGTTTAATGTTAAATTAGAAAATATTCATCGTATGAATAATTGGCATCTATGTTTAATGTTGAATTAGAAAATATTCATCGTATGAATAATTGGCATTTTTGTTTAATGTTAAATTAGAAAATATTCATCGTATGAATAATTGGCTTCTTTGTTTAATGTTAAATTAGAAGATTTTCATCGTATGAATAATTGGCATTTTTGTTTAATGTTAAATTAGAAAATATTCATCGTATGAATAATTGGCATTTTTGTTTAATGTTAATGTTAGAAGATTTACATCGTATGACTCATGGACATTTATATTTTAATATTAATTTAAAAAGAAGGATACCGCATGATTGTTTAACATTATTTTAATGTTATTTAAAAGAATTCACCGTATGATTGATTAACATTATTTTTAATGTAAAAAATAAGATAATTTTCATCGTAGGAAAATATCATTCTTGTTAATATAATAAGAAGAGTGGAAATTTACATTGTACAAGAAGATTGAATTTGCATTTTAATATAAAGATTAAATTTACATGGTATAAGTTAAATTAACATTATTTTTAATGTTAATAAAAAAGAGAATGCATGGTATGTAAATTTATCATTATGTTTAATGTTAATAAATAGGAAATGCATTGTATGTAAATTTAACATTATTTTTAATGTTAATAAAAAGGAATTGAACCGTATGTAAGATAACATTATTTATAATATTAAACAAAAGAGAATTTACCTCGTAAGAAAAATGTACATTATTTATAAATGTATATGAAAAGGAAAGATTGATTTACATTATTCTAATGTAAATATTAAAAGAGAATGGACCATATGATTTATTAACATTATTTTAATGTTATATAAAAAGAAAAGATGGTTTAACATTATTTTTGATATTGATTAAAAAGAAGATTGCACCGTATGTATTAACACACTTTTATTAATGTATGTATAAAAAGAGAAATTTACATTGTAGGAGAAATTGACATTAACATTTATTTATAATGTTAATATTAGAGTATTTTCACCACATGATAAGATGTACACTTTTATTTGTAAAAGTAAGTTGGCATTTTCACTATATGATAAGATTTACTGTTTATTTGTAAAATAAGGTAGGAATTCACCACATGACAAGGTTTACTCTTTATTTTGTAAATATAAAGTAGGAATTTGCGATGTATCAAAATATACATTTTTCATGTGTAATGTAAAGATAGAAAAATTAACATTATTTTCAATGTTAATAAAAATAGAAAATGCATTGTATGTTAAGGTAACATTATTTTCAATGTTAATAAAAAGAAAAACATACCGTAGGATAAAAATACATTATTTTTAATGTATATTAAAAGAGAATTTTTCATCGTAGGAAATGTACATTATTTATAATGTGAATAGAATGGAAATGTCATCGTAAAATAAAATTACATTTTAGATGTAATTGAGATTGAGAATGCATTTAGAAAGAGAATGAGTATTTTATATATGTAAATGGAATCATAATATAATTAAAAGATGAAATGGAATAAATAGAGCGATGAATTATAACTTACATTTTAGTGTAAATTATAAAGATTTTGAAATAAAAATAAGATAAAAGGGAATAATTCACCATCTAATTATAAATTACATTTTCATGTAAGATTAAGAAGTGAAAAAAAAAGAATAAAGGAAAAGGGGAGATGTATGTAAGAACGATGAATTAAACGAATTATTTATATATATATTTATATATATATATAAAATTAAACGAATCGAGCGTGGTAGTTCGCGTTTTAAAATTATGTCTTTAAAGGACTATACCGGAAGATCCGACCGTCGGATTTTCCCGAAACTGAAACCGCTAGGACCGTCTTGGAAAGATCTTTCCAACGATATATAATACGTCAAAATCCAACGGTTAGATTGTGAGATATGTGAAAATCAAAATTGGTTGAAAACAGCGCAAAAATCGCCATTGACCTGAATCGTCGTTGATTAAAGATTTAATTATTTTTAATTAAATAAAATAGGAAATAATCGTTATAAATTAGAAATAACGATAAGGAAGAGTTTTCAATATATTTACATATATATATATATATATATATACGAAGATTATTTGGGAAGACCGAGTTAATCTCATTCCAAATAATCAAACGAGGATGAAAATTAAAGAAGAAGACGACTAATGAAGACCGTCAATCTTCCCCCCAGGAGGACAGCGATTAAGACTTTGAATTGATTTGCTCCCAAGTCAAGGTCATGGTCGTCGTCCGAACGAACATTTTGATTGAACGGATTTGGCTTTCGCGCAGACCCAGAGCATAAGCTTATAAATGGATTGTGTGTCTGACATCGTACTCCATTATATATCATGTTATTAATCTTCTGTCGAATGTATGGATGTTTGGTGGTGGAGAATTTATTCTCTTGCTTAACACCCATTCATATATTTCGGCAAAGGATTGGTAGTGTGATATGGAGTGACGATGTGGCATGCTAAGATGCATATGATCAAGGCTTTGTTGAAAAGCAGGCCTTGTGGGATGATCAAAGCATAACCTGTTTAGGTATAGCTTTGTGTATGACATGACTTCACGAGCCTCACACACCGGCGGAGTGTAAAACGGGAGAAGGGAACGCAGGGAGAGCGGCACGTTTCTTTCTAGCTAGAGTGGTGTCAGTGACCTACCAGCCCTGGCATTTTACTTATGTGGATGATGGAATGAGGCGCCTCGGATAAGTCCTATAGGACCGGGGAACGTGTGCTTAGGAATTGCCAATCCTCTAAGCTGTATTTGAGGACCGTCCCTGCCATTTCCAAGGGTTAACTGCGGGTAATCCTGAGGCATTAGCTAGAGTGTCTCGAATCGGTAAGGAGCTCCTCCCTAGCCTTGACTCATGATGGAAACCAATTTCCAATACACGCCATTCGGTTTTGATTATATTACTAGTACGGAGGCATAGCATATGGTACCTATGCTTCCTAGGATTGATACATTATGATTGAAATTGTTTTTAAAACATATACACACTAATAATAATATCAAACTCGTATTTGCCGTATTTATCATGTTTGATCACCATAAGGTAAAACTCTATCCTCTGGTGTGCGTTGCATTGTGTGATGGGACCTGAGTCTTATGGTGATTTCATTTTTCTAAAAAGCATAGCGTTGTTGTACGACTTACTTATCATTTATTATGACACGTTTATGCACGGCAATCCATTAGAGTAAACCCGTTCCGCGTTAGCGGCGTGGTCTTTGGATTTGCCCTATTAATAGTGATTTATTAGTTAAGAATTCTCACACCAGTCCCACGACTGACCCGTTGTTTGTTTCCACCTTTTTGCAAACTCGGGTGCCCTCTTCTCCACACGGGCAGTCGAGCAGTTTGTCTACAGGTTTACCTCTTTAGCAAGATCCTGGATTGAAGCTTAAAGATGTGACCAGAGCATAGTTGTCTTCCGCTGTATCTATTTTATTTCCGCTGCACTGTATAAAATTTATAGTAAAATTTCCTTCCGCTGTATTTTAATTTCGATGTACTCTGATATATTCTGTACTCTGATGTTATATTATCATGATGTAATAAAAGTTTGTTGTTATTATTCTGATGTGTTGTATTCCCAAAGTTAACGTATGCAGATTTTGAACAGTCTTGGTCGATTTTGCGATCGATTAAGGTCGGGGGAAATGCGTGTCGTTACAGTTGGTATCAGAGCTTTGGTTAGCTCAAATCTTTGGGGTACAACTCATTAGAACTGAACAAAAGACTCATCAGAGATTGGATTAGTAACATCCAATAAGAATACTCATTATAGATAGGATCAGTAGTATCCTAGAATGAGAAAACTCATTAGAGATAGGGTTAGTAATGCCTTAGAATGAGTGGAGAGTAGCAAGCCTATAATATACGTATTTGTGATTAATTATACTTTATTTTGGAAAATATGATTTTGAATATACAAAAAGTTATATATTTGAAAGTTAATCAACTAATGAAATTATTTAAACCAATGGAGAATATGTATATAAATTAGTTAGTTAATTAATCAACTTTTAGCTTCGTCCCTTTTCGAGGACGAAAAGTTTTTAAGTGGGGGAGACTGTAACAACCCTGAATTTTGGGGCCAATTTAAAAATTTATTTTAAGCAATTTTAATGAGTTTTGATATTTAAATTAAAAATGATAACAAATTTGGTTCATATCGAAGTTAGAATGAATAATTTAATTTTAATTATAAACAGAGTTAGAAATAGCGCGGTAGTTTGAAAAGTCAAACTTGAACTTTGACTGACCATACAGGATGCAAAATTTAACGGATTTTAGTGAAACCAAAAATATTAGAATCTATTTAAAAATATCTTTCCAACAAATCCGAAAAATCGAAATTTCATAGCGGAAATCAAAAGTTATGGCCAATTCAATTTTTAGAAAGGTCGTTGGGTAATTTGCATAGGTCAAAAATGCTACTTTTTGCATATGTAGGAATTTCGACTCGAAACCACTTCCATTGAGTTCGAAATGATGTTTCTGCATTGAAAAACAGTAAACACTTATATATTTCGAGTTTCGAAAAATATTTGTTAAAAAACGTATTTTTAATATTAAATATACTGGCCTTAAAAATAGCCATTTTTCAAAAAAGTCTCAGAATTCGGCGAAATAAATTTTGTTGGAATCGTATCGTCATAAGAAAGCCCAAAATATTTTTTCGGATTTTTCTGACTTCGTATGTGGGCCCGGCAAAATTAGATCTACGTTTGAATTAAAAATAAAAGATTTATTTTAAAAATAAAAGAAACATGCGTATAACTTCAAAATTGGACTTTGGGAATAGCTCCATCGCGTTCAGAAGGCGTCAAAACATATAGATCGACAGTCGTTGAGCGCGAATCGGAGTTCGGACAGAAAATCACTATTTTCTGGAATTAATTAATAAATTAAAAAAAAATTAAACCCTAAAATACTGGTATAAATACGCCCGTATACGGTACAGCATCTTCTTCTTCCCCGTTCAAATTGTGGCCACCATAACCCATAATAGCTCGAAATTTTGAGCTCCAAATTTTCCTTCTATACTCAACGAAATTCAACAAACTCATACTCGTATCGAAGCTCCTTCCGAGCTCTACAATCTCCGACTAGTCTCAGCCTCCCTCGTGCACCGTAGCACCGCCACCAAGGCGAAGAAGCCGCCGCCGTTCGCGCCCCCTGGGCCCCACACGCCGCCGCCGAACGGCACCCCCCTCTGGCCGATCAAAGCCCTCTCCGGGCCGATCCTTCTCCAACAAACGGCTCGTCGTTTCATCAACAACAACTCCAGAAAATCGGATTTGAATTTTTGAAGAAAACTGAAATTCTAAGGTAATTCTTATTTCAGAAATTGCGACGCTTTTAATCGTGACTGCAGCAGTTGTTAAAAACCAGTATGTTTAAAACATTGATAACTAATGCATATGAACTTCGATTCTGAAAATTTCAGAACCGTTAGAACCGTGACGACGATTAGGGCCTGCTGTGATTGACTGGAACATTCTGAACATTTCTTGGATTTATTATAATTTTATCCAAACAAGGTGAGAATCCTTTATTTAAAATTTATATTTAAATAAACTGTTCAGTATATGATGTGATTTAAAAATAAGGTTCAGATCTGTTTGTTTGGACTCGTTTGATGATGATTGTTCTCTGATTGAGTAGCTAGTATAGATCCATCTAATTTTTATGCTTATACTCTGTCATGTTATCACTATCACATGTTATCGCTTTGGGTTGAAATTACATTGATTCAATTTTCAGTGTAAAGTAAAAGAGAATATAATGGTCACCATTTGTATGTTATCCCTTGTGTTAGGATTGGATTGATTTAACTTATCAATTTCAAAATGAAGATTTACATCGTATGAATAATTGGCATTTTTGTTTAATGTTAAATTAGAAAATATTCATCGTATGAATAATTGGCATCTTTGTTTAATGTTAAATTAGAAAATATTCATCGTATGAATAATTGGCATCTTTGTTTAATGTTAAATTAGAAAATATTCATCGTATGAATAATTGGCATCTTTGTTTAATGTTAAATTAGAAGATTTACATCGTATGAATAATTGGCATTTTTGTTTAATGTTAAATTAGAAAATATTCGTCGTATGAATAGTTGGCATTTTTGTTTAATGTTAAATTAGAAAATATTCATCGTATGAATAGTTGGCATCTTTGTTTAATGTTAAATTAGAAAATATTCATCGTATGAATAGTTGGCATCTTTGTTTAATGTTAAATTAGAAAATATTCATCGTATGAATAATTGGCATCTTTGTTTAATGTTAAATTAGAAAATATTCATCGTATGAATAATTGGCATCTTTGTTTAATGTTAAATTAGAAAATATTCATTGTATGAATAATTGGCATTTTTGTTTAATGTTAAATTAGAAAATATTCATCGTATGAATAATTAGCATCTTTGTTTAATGTTAAATTAGAAGATTTACATCGTATGAATAATTGGCATCTTTGTTTAATGTTAAATTAGAAAATATTCATCGTATGAATAATTGGCATCTTTGTTTAATGTTAAATTAGAAGATTTTCATCGTATGAATAATTGGCACTTTTGTTTAATGTGAAATTAGAAAATATCCATCGTATGAATAATTGGCATTTTTGTTTAATGTTAATGTTAGAAGATTTACATCGTATGACTCATGGACATTTATATTTTAATGTTAATTTAAAAAGAAGGATACCGCATGATTGTTTAACATTATTTTAATGTTATTTAACAGAATTCACCGTATGATTGATTAACATTATTTTTAATGTTAAAAATAAGATAATTTTCATCGTAGGAAAATATCATTCTTGTAATATAATAAGAAGAGTGGAAATTTACATTGTACAAGAAGATTGAATTTGCATTTTAATATAAAGATTAAATTTACATGGTATAAGTTAAATTAACATTATTTTTAATGTTAATAAAAAAGAGAATGCATGGTATGTAAATTTATCATTATGTTTAATGTTAATAAATAGGAAATGCATTGTATGTAAATTAAACATTATTTTTAATGTTAATAAAAAGGAATTGAACCGTATGTAAGATTAACATTATTTATAATGTTAAACAAAAGAGAATTTACCTCGTAAGAAAAATGTACATTATTTATAAGTGTATATGAAAAGGAAAGATTGATTTACATTATTCTAATGTAAATATTAAAAGAGAATGGACCATATGATTTATTAACATTATTTTAATGTTATATAAAAAGAAAAGATGGTTTAACATTATTTTTGATATTGATTAAAAAGAAGATTGCACCGTATGTATTAACACACTTTTATTAATGTATGTATAAAAAGAGAAATTTACATTGTAAGAGAAATTGACATTAACATTTATTTATAATGTTAATATTAGAGTATTTTCACCACATGATAAGATGTACACTTTTATTTGTAAAAGTAAGTTGGCATTTTCACTATATGATAAGATTTACTGTTTATTTGTAAAATAAGGTAGGAATTCACCACATGACAAGGTTTACTCTTTATTTTGTAAATATAAAGTAGGAATTTGCGATGTATCAAAATATACATTTTTCATGTGTAATGTAAAGATAGAAAAATTAACATTATTTTCAATGTTAATAAAAATAGAAAATGCATTGTATGTTAAGGTAACATTATTTTCAATGTTAATAAAAAGAAAAACATACCGCAGGATAAAAATACATTATTTTTAATGTATATTAAAAGGGAATTTTTCATCGTAGGAAATGTACATTATTTATAATGTGAATAGAATGGAAATGTGATCGTAAAATAAAATTACATTTTAGATGTAATTGAGATTGAGAATGCATTTAGAAAGAGAATGAGTATTTTATATATGTAAATGGAATCATAATATAATTGAAAGATGAAATGGAATAAATAGAGCGATGAATTATAATTTACATTTTAGTGTAAATTATAAAGATTTTGAAATAAAAATAAGATAAAAGGGAATAATTCACCGTCTAATTATAAATTACATTTTCATGTAAGATTAAGAAGTGAAAAAAAAGAATAAAGGAAAAGGGGAGATGTATGTAAGAACGATGAATTAAACGAATTATTTATATATATATTTATATATATATATATATATATATATATAAAATTAAACGAATCGAGCACGGTAGTTCGCGTTTTAAAATTATGTCTTTAAACGACTATACCGGAAGATCCGACCGTCGGATTTTCCCGAAACTGAAACCGCTAAGACCGTATTGGAAAGATCTTTCCAACGGTATATAATATGTCAAAATCCAACGGTTAGATTTTGAGATATGTTAAAATCAAAATTGGTTGAAAACAGCGCCAAAATCGCCATTGACCTGAATCGTCGTTGATTAAAGATTTAATTATTTTTAATTAAATAAAATAGGAAATAATCGTTATAAATTAGAAATAACGATAAGGAAGAGTTTTCAATATATATATATATATATATACGAAGATTATTTGGGAAGACCAAGTTAATCTCATTCCAAATAATAAAACGACGATGAAAATTGAAGAAGAAGACGACTAATGAAGACCGGCAATCTTCCCCTCAGGAGGACAACGATTAAGACTTTGAATTGATTTTCTCCCAAGTCAAGGTCATGGTCGTCGTCCGAACGAACATGTTGATTGAACGGATTTGGCTTTCGCGCAGACCCAGAGCATAAGCTTATAAATGGATTGTGTGTCTGACATCGTACTCCATTATATATCATGTTATTAATCTTCTGTCGAATGTATGGATGTTTGGTGGCGGAGAATTTATTCTCTTGCTTAACACCCGTTCATATATTTCGGCAAAGGATTGGTAGTGTGATATGGAGTGATGATGTGGCATGCTAAGATGCATATGATCAAGGCTTTGTTGAAAAGCAGGCCTTGTGGGATGATCAAAGCATAACCTGTTTAGGTATAGCTTTGTGTATGACGTGACTTCACGAGCCTCACACACCGGCGGAGTCTAAAATGGGAGAAGGGAACGCAGGGAGAGCAGCACGTTTCTTTCTAGCTAGAGTGGTGTCAGTGACCTACCAGCCCTGGCATTTTACTTATGTGGATGATGGAATGAGGCGCCTCGGATAGGTCCTATAGGACCGGGGAACGTGTGCTTAGGAATTGCCAATCCTCTAAGCTGTATTTGAGGACCGGCCCTGCCATTTCCAAGGGTTAACTGCGGGTAATCCTGAGGCATTAGCTAGAATGTCTCGAATCGGTAAGGAGCTCCTCCCTAGCCTTGACTCATGATGGAAACCAATTTCCAATACGCGCCATTCGGTTTTGATTGTATTACTAGTACGGAGGCATAGCATATGGTACCTATGCTTCCGAGGATTGATACATTATGATTGAAATTGTTTTTAAAACACATACACACTAATAATAATATCAAACTCGTATTTGCCGTATTTATCATGTTTGATCACCATAAGGTAAAACTCTATCCTCTGGTGTGCGTTGCATTGTGTGATGGGACCTGAGTCTTATGGTGATTTCATTTTTCTAAAAAGCATAGCGTTATTGTACGATTTACTTATCATTTATTATGACACGTTTATGCACGACAATCCATTAGAGTAAACCCGTTCCGCATTAGCGGCGTGGTCTTTGGATTTTCCCTATTAATAGTGATTTATTAGTTAAGAATTCTCACACCAGTCCCACGACTGACCCGTTGTTTGTTTCCACCTTTTTGCAAACTCGGGTGCCCTCTTCTCCACACGGGCAGTCGAGCAGTTTGTCTACAGGTTTACCTCTTTAGCATGATCCTGGATAGAAGCTTAAAGATGTGTCCAGAGCATAGTTGTCTTCCGCTGTATCTATTTTATTTCCGCTGCACTATATAAAAATTATTGTAAAATTTCCTTTCGCTGTATTTTAATTTCGATGTACTCTGATATATTCTGTACTCTGATGTTATATTATCATGATGTAATAAAAGTCTGTTATTATTGTTCTGATGTGTTGTATTCCCAAAGTTAACGTATGCGGATTTTGAACGGTCTTGGTCGATTTTGCGATCGATTAAGGTCGGGCGAAATGCGTGTCGTTACAACCTATGTCAAGATATAGATGCTTTATACGTGTATGTATTTGTGCAAACAATTTTAATAAATCGTACAACTTTTTACCCATATACGTTTGTATGTATTTGTTGTTCTTTTCATTAGTAGGATTATTTTTTGTGTTAAAAGTTATTTATTATCGTTACCCAAAAGGTTACATGCACCGCACCTACAGTGAAGTTTGCTTGGATTTAAATAAAAAAAATATTTTATTTAGTTATGTTACGCTAATGTGATGCTGGAAGCTTCATTATAAGTTTATGGCTTTTGTCCACCATGAAATAACCGGATTAACTTTGTTTTCTTCAACCTCCATTTCAAAAATTATGATTGAAAATAATGTATCCAAACCAGACATGATTCTAGAAAAGTGCGTCTCACATAATACAGAGTTCTTCTCATTTGTAGCTGGTGGATATGTTTTTCCAGAAATCAAAGTCAGCTTTCACAGATGATGGGTCTTGAAGGTCAAAGTCAATATTCCAGATCCGGATTTAAATGATTCCGCTTGGTATATAATGGTGAATTGGGGAGTTCTGTATATTTTGAGCGCCCGAGGTATACAGACATAATGTGGCTACAGGTAATCTTATGCTTCGGTGATTGCTTGAGTTGTCGAACATTCATTTACTGGGCAAGAATGGAACTGTTTTTATATGGTTGAATCATTGTTAATATATTAATTCATGATTTGTTTGTGCTTTACAAGGATTATGTAAAATTGAATTCATCTAATTATTTGGTGAAGTGTGTGCATGGTGAAAGCATACCTTTTCAATTGTACTAACAGTATGTGTCTGTTTTAGGTTTAAATTTTATCTACGTTATTATATAGTGTGTTGGTAAAAGCACCCAAATTTCTTTTTACTAATACCATGAGTGGTATTAGTGTAAAACTGGGTACTTTTAGCACAATACCACCATGTGATGCTAAAAGCACTCAGGTTTACACTTACTAATACCACACATGGTATTAAGAAGAAGAAATATGGATGCTTTTAGCAACACTCTATTATATATTGTCATTTTCACCCATGTCGTTACTGGTCACGTGATGGTAGGCTTAACGCATCATATGTTAGAAATAATATAATGACAGAAGACCATAAATTTGTCATGCTTCTTTGAATCTAATTTGTCTATGTCTAATTTTAACATTATCTCAGTTTGCATAAATTTCTCTATTTTAGGTGTATAATAATATTCTAGATTTCTAGTAGTGTAGAATACACACGTAAGCAGCGTTTCATTGCACCTCAAACATTAAATGTCCATCGATTTCTACTAAAAAACAGGAGCATTGCTAGGAACAACTGCCAGATATTATCGTTTGTTGTATAAAACTATCGTCCTGTAAATTATGAATTTTCTATTTATACAATTTCTAGATTAGTTAAGAAATTTTATCAAAAACATTTGTTTGTAATGTTGGGAAAAATTATGATCAAAATAATTACAATTCTTAGACATGCATTTTCAACGTTATATAACTTAAAATTTCTAAAGTGCACTTTCGACACGGTATTGTGAAACCCGTGCGTAGCATGGTTTCACGTTTATGCAATTTTGGTAGCTCATCATGTTACACAAGTATATTATTAGAACCATCTAAGTTTTGTGCCTAATTAACGGGAAAAATTAAGAGGATGCCACCCATAAAAATTGTGTTCTATCTAAAGCCGTTTATTTGTGAATTCGCATATCATACAATATATAGGTTCTCACTTTACATCTTTACATTGGTTCTTCTGTAATTCTTATGTGTAACCATTTGATCTAATTACAAATAATAAATGGAGAGCAAGTCCATATGACAATTTGTTTTATTTTATATGTAGTAATTGATAACAACCAAACCAGTTTGCACCCCGGAGACAATAAAGTCTCTTTGGCTACTCCTTAAGGAGTTCGAGTTTGTTCACACTTTTTAAGGAAGTTGAACATAACTCTCGTTCATGATTGGTGGAAATCAGGGGGGGTCCATATAGGTCTTTCTGATTTCCACCAATCAGGGGAAAGTGTTATCTTCACATCTTTAAAATAGATGTGAACAAATTCGCAGTGCTCTTAAGTTATTGGCAAGACAAGTTGAGCAGTTACACTATGCAATAACTATGAAAAGATTGAAAAATCGTTTGAATAGACTCTTAACATTAACATATAATTTAGGAATCAACTCTTTTAAACACAAAAAATATGACACAAATTAAAGAAGATTAATTTGTCCTTATGTGAGGGGTGGAAATCTGAAGACAATACAATAGTTGACATTTTGTGTCCTCTCGATTTGTGTTAAGTTCCTGTTTCTAAATAAACTTTCTCTATAATTAATGGGAAAAGAAAATTCGTATCGGTATAAAAAAAAACAAAAGAGACAGTATACGAAAAGTAAATTTGTATCAATTTCAGAAAAAAACACGAAATAGACTACAGAGATTAGTTCCTTTAATTTATAAAGTTTCACAATAGCTGTTTCTTTTATATGCATCATATGTCCCTGTTCTATTTATGTTTTATTTCGATTTCATGGGGACTTTACATGTATGCTTATATTGTATCTATATGTGTAAACATCCTCTTTGTTACCTCCACCCTTGGTTTATTATTATCAACTACAAGTTTAAGAAGTTAGTATTCAAATAATTGTTTTCTGTCTAATACATCATTGTCACTGTATATAAATATATGCTTCAAATTATGGAGTCAAAGAGAAGGAGGCTACACAACTAAGCTTTTAGCAGACTTCTAGCATTATATATATATATATATATACACACACACACACACTCTTTTGAGAAAGCTATATATGTATATATATATATATTTATGTGTGTGTATATATATAAGTATATATACACACATACACACTTTTGAGAAAGCTCCTTCTGACCCAAATCTTGATGGCCACCAAAGTTAAGATGTAAGATGAACCGACATTCCACATATTCAATTCCTTATTAATATTGTTATAAAGCTATTTGTTAATACTCACGCACACACTCACGCATAAGTACAAATGTCTATATGTGTGCGTTAGATATTTTTAATGACTTAGAATATAACTAGAATATTTGTAATAATTATCGATTTACAAGTACAATCTTTTAGTTATATTAGATAATCATCGAGTGCAGTAGATCAACTAATATGATACAAGATCAAATATCAATATTTTTCTTATAATTTACGATAAACAAGTAACAAGTTGGTTAAAAAAAATAACCATACACATATATATTTATATGTGTGTGTGTGTGTGTGTGCATGTATCCACCCAAGCGGCCGTACGTGCACATATATAATATTTAAATCATTAGCATTTATATTTTTGGATTATCGTATCATGCAACAAATATATATATATATATATATATATATATATATATGGTATACCCATGCTTACAACCCTCTTGAAGTACCATGATCATATCACATGTTGTAAACTGTAACAAATTTAAAAAAAACTTACAAACACTAAACAATAGTTTTAAACCTTAAACTCTTTTTATAACTCACCTGCCCATATGCGTAGCACGGTCCACACACTTGTTTATTATATACGCGAGTTATTCAGAAAGACCGGGTTTATCCAATTCTGAATAACTGATTCGACGATAAGTTGATGATGAAGATGGTGGTTGAAGACCGGAGATCTTCACATCGTTTGGATGATTACTGATGATCTTGATTGGGTTGTACACCCAAGAGGTGGGAATTAGTTGGTGATCGTCCAGATGTACTTGGAGATCGATGGATATGCGAGGAATAAGGTTCCTTCGGTTTCGTTCAGACCTAGAACGAACTTGTAAATGGACTGTGTGTTTGACATT
This sequence comes from Allium sativum, assembly GCA_030737875.1. Lineage (NCBI taxonomy): Eukaryota > Viridiplantae > Streptophyta > Magnoliopsida > Asparagales > Amaryllidaceae > Allium > Allium sativum. Next base: position 151,878,570 of record CM060924.1, on the reverse strand, counting down.
GGATTTTATTCTGTGTTGATTGATCTCTATTAAATATACATTTGTCTGGTGAAGGGGAATTTATTCCCTTACTTCACCCTTCTCTGAGACGAACGGGATCAGAGGTCTTATATCGATAGACATCAGTCGCATGAAGTGGATTGCCTGTGTGGCATGCTGAGATGCAAACGATCAAGGCTTCTGTTGAAAAGCAGAGTCTTGTGGTTGATGATCAAAGCACAGCTTTAATATAGCGACGCTTTGTGTATAGCATTAATTCACGAGCCTCACACCTCGGTGTGAACCAGAAACGGGGAGGACTTCCGGGATATGGACAAATGCTGGTTTCTAGCTAGGAGTGGTGTCAGTGACTTACCAGCCCTGATAAGTTTGACTCATGTGGATGTTGCTTATTATTACTTGCTGGAAAGCAAGGCGCCTCGGATATATCGGTCTCTACGGAGCCGATGGGTATGGTGGTTGCAGAGGCTTACGTCCCCAGATCACCAAGAGGTTCGATAGAACCGGCTAGCATACAGTTTATGGCATTTATAACCATCGACGGATGGACGGCCCCGACGATCCAAGGGTTACTCGAGCTCTGATCCTGAGGCACGTGCTAGCGTGTCTCGAATTAGCACAGGATATTCCCTTTGCCTTGGTTCACAGATGGAATCCAATTTCTAATACGCGACATTTCGGTTTTGATTGTAAACCTATATTGGCGGCATAGTGGCATGGGACGCTCATGTCACCTATGGTTTATACATTTATATTTGAAGTTGATTTCTTCACTTATAGTAATAATAAAAGATTAAATTTCGCGTATCAAGCATTATTTGGCTATTATAAGGTAAAACCCTATTGAAACGACCCGCAAATCCGTACCCTTTGAGTCAACTAATAACACCACACGTCCAACTCAAATTGTACAGAAATACGCATCATTTTTAGAAAGAAGTTAGAGGATGAGAAATAGAAAGAAAGAAATATTAGAATAGAAGAAACGAAGATCACAAACTCACAGCGGAACGAATAAAATATATTAGATAACATAACTTTGAAGCACAAATCAGTACTTGTATATATATACATACCATTATCAGAGCACAACGATTATCCTTGGAACAGTTATAAACACCTGTTTCCAGATACAACAAAGTACACAGCGGAAAATATGATAGTCTATAGCTAAGTGGTGAGGCCTCCTGCTTCAAGCTCCTCCAAGTGAATCTGTAAAATCCTGACTACTTGACTGCCCGTACAAATTTGGGCACCCAAGAGTTTAGGGAAAACAAACAAAATAAACTCTGGGTCAGTCATGGGACTGGTGTGAGTAAACTCCAATCATTTGTTTAACTTTCAAAAATCCTTTTCAAAAGAAAAGATAATCGTAAGACCAATCCACACATAAACACGGATGGTTTTTACCTTACGATAACCCAAAACACTTTGGAAATCATATATTATCTGATATTATAATAATGTCTAATCACAAGTAATTAAAATCTAGTAGAACGCTTGCATCTCACGCTCTACATATATAATATACAATCAAACTCGCAGGCACTTATTGGAGATTGGATTCCAACTTGACAAGGTATGGGACCACCTTCCGAACGTGTATCTCTAGAAGCAAATACACTGGGTTCAACAAGAACATCTTGCAACCCGGCCCACACATGACCGACCACTCATTTCGCTTGAGTGTATCGAATGTATACCACCGACGGTTGGGATCAGCAACCGCCTCCCGATAAGGGACAGCATTGATAGATTTAAGAACGAAAGGAATTTCTCTAGATAGGTGATCATACATCCTAATGGGTGCGACCCACATAGCCATGCTGCCTGCCCGATTTTTGTCCACTTCCGGTTTGATGAGGCTTGAGGTTTGAATTATCTTCCAGAACATCTGGCCATCATTCACTTTGAATGCCACATCGTCAGATCCATCGGAAATCACTAATTGATTCCCACAAAAATACTCAGATTTGTTAGGCTAAAGAAGTTTCCCTTCTATGCCATCAACTTCGTACGTTTGAAGGAATCAACGTACGTAACCCCCTTTGGAAATACTCTGTCAGACACTCGTCCATACAAGTTGTCCTGGGTCTGGACAAACCGAAGGCACTAACCCGTAAACAGGATAGCCCTTGCATAACTCCGTCTTCAATTTTCTTCAGCATAAGTTGCTTCATAACGCTTACGCCAATACGGAGTGGTTTTCAGATATCAAATCTGATCCCGGTCTCTCCATATTGACAACGGAGGTATATATAAAAAAATAAAACTTTGATAGTCGGTGATTTAACTATCAAAGAAACATCCATACAATCAACGGTCCTATTTCCAAATGGAAATTCTATCAATCAAGCATCAAACAACACTGGGCCCTTTTTATATTAGTTCTTTATTACATTATCATTTCCAATTCCCATTTTCCATCATTCGTGTTCTTTCAAAGTCCTATTTTCTCTCTTGATTATTGGAAAACATTTCCAATATATATAATTCCTTTATTGAGAAAATATCTCTTATTCCAATTAGAAAACATTTCTAATTCCTTTGAATTAACTGATGTTATAAACATCGTTATTATAACTCAAATCATAAATCATTCGTTAACTAACGATATCACTAACCAACCCTTACTATCGAGCTTTAACCATTTCTCCGTCAATAACGCAGTTAGTCAAGTTGGGGTATAATTACCTCTCAGACCTTAACTGAACGAGATTCTTAACTTTGAAATAGTCAGAACTCACGACTTTAAACCAAATATTGCTTTCAACAACAGCGTTAAAACCGCTATCTAGCATTATAGAACACTTGTCCTAACCATAGCATTAAAATTGCTATTAAAACAGTTATTATAACGGCAGCGTTAAAATTGCTGTTTTGAATAAAATACCGTGTGCGGCGCACACGCTTCCGTTGTTCATTTATAAACTCTGTTTATTTTAAACAATTCGAGTTTTCCTTTAAACATATTTATAACTATACATTCTTCTAACCACTTAATTCGATTTCTATAAATCCCCTTTTTATATACCTTTTATTTGCAAATATTTCCTTGTTTTAAACTATTATTTCTTTTACTTTAAACATTTAAAAAAAATCCTCCTTTAAGCTTTCCTCTGTACTTTGCTAAATTCAAATCCATTTCCCATATTGGTTTCAAAACCGATACTTACTTTCAAATATACATTCATATTTGAATTTACCTTTTTAATTTATCCAATGGTTAATGATCCACTTAATTTATATCTCTATTAATCATTTTTCTTGGTTTACCCAATGGAATAGGTCTCCATTTGCGACTCAACGAAAAAGAAATTATTTCTAATTTGGAAATAAACTCTGCTTTTTAAATTCTAATTTCTTTTTCACATTCGATGATATTTTACGGTATCTAAAATACCAGGTTCCTAAGGCCAGGGTAAATCAAACACACAAATTCAACCATGGATAATGTAGCATAACATATATCACCATTAAATAAAACAGTAAATAAAATGTTGAGGGATCCAGTTGGATCCCTCCAACCTGTTTCCCTGCATCCACAGATGTTAGTAACATCAAAAATATCGCATTAAAAAAAACAATCAACGATGTGATTATATCAACCAATTTATCAACTATTCAATCAAGCAACCATTTCACACTATAAAATAATTTAAACGAGTGAGTTTACTCACCTTGATTCGCGGTTAACGAGTCTGCTTTTGTTTTTGTTTAAAACCAAACAGCTTTTGATTTTTCCCTGAGATTCCAGCAACTCTGTTCTCCGCAGGAATAGTTCTACCATATAGACTTCATCGTTCAGTTATTAAGAACGAACACATGCATATATTCTCGGTTCCGAAATTTCTTGTTCCATTGAATTCTGACAACATTTGTAAAGGTTAAACCATTTATAAGTTAACCCTTAAATTTAGACAATTTTAAACTATTAATAATTTTAGTTTATTTATTTTAAGACAGAATTTACCCCTAAATCTCGTTTTAAGTATTATTAACACATATTGTTTCCTTTACCTTGTCATCCCCTAAAACCGTGCTCGCACCCCCATACACGCATGCCGTTACCACGTTTGCTCCTGTTTCTTCCATATTATTTACCGCAAAACCCATACCTGCTCCAAACAACAGACTTCTCCTTTTTGGTCTTCTGCTCTCCAGTGTTGAACCGTATAATAGCCATTCACCCACCAAAACTTCAACACAGCCGAACCTTCTCGTTGCCAGACCACTTGCGGTCATCATTGATAGCGTCTTCTACATGAGTAGTCTCCCCACCTGGAACGCAGCCCTCCAAAACACCTTATGAAACCCACGCTGATATCCTCCTTGCCAACCCCATTCAACAGTTCTCACTTTCCCTTTAAAATCATGATGGCATGTTTCCATCTTCAAATCAGAACGTTGTCACAGCTCCAAGGAAGCACGTTGTCCCCTACTTACAAAATGAAACCGCCTGAACCCCACGCACAGTAATGCACCCGCAACCCTCAATCTTCATGGACATACTTTCATTGAGTTGTAGGAGTATTATTTGAATTTATTTATATGTATTGTTTTCAAGACCGGAACTTGTGTTTTTAGTTCGTTATATGCGGTTTTGAGTTCGTGAAGAATGGAAGAGAGACACAGCAATATATAATATGATAAAACTTGGCACCCACGGAAAGCATTTTGGTTTGGGGGACGCGGCAGTAGGATTGTTTGGTACCCATGCATTAGACTAGCTGTAGCATTAGGCGCAGGTAGGTCTGAATATTTATTCCTTTGTCGGCACGTTTTTATATATATAGGGTGTCACTGTATAATTTATTAAATGGCCTCAGTACTTCCTGTTTACATGTTTGCTGCTAGGTATAAAATAGGTATGTGTATAGCCCCTCTTATGTCGGCTTGAACATTTCTTTTTGTCCGCAGATTATATAAATGGAAATATGCTTAGACGGTTACAAACACGTATATCTATAAATGAAATTTCCCATTTCAGTCTCAACAAAACCAATACCGATTTGCGTATCATGCATATTTATTTTATTATATTATTTATATTATAGCGAAACTTCGCGGTGAAGTATTAAGTAGAACTAATTACAGTTGACTTCTGTTTACTGATAAAAAAACTTATCTTGGTGTAAAAAGGTATTCTGAACCCAATGGGACAAGTTTCGTTAAATTCCGACATCGTATGAAAAAATTTCCTTTATGAAACCGGAAATCAACATGCGTTTAAATTTTTCACGATCACCAGATAAATCAAATCAACTTGAAACTGCGAACACTGACCATAACTTTTCGATACGAACCCAACGGCACTAGTTTCGTCGCATTCTGAGACTGTTGCCCCGGTAGACTATTTTTGGCGCGTACCGCACTGCCCTTCTGAACACCAAATTTGCCGATCTCTAAAATAACAAACTATATACCTACCCTGACTATATCTGACGCTACGAACTCACTGGAACTGGTTTCGTGGCCTGATTCGATCGTCTGTTCAAGTTACACTCTAATATCCCTGTATTCAGTTGAATTAATTTAATTGCACTGAACGAGCGTTTACGGCTACCGTGGTTACATACGACATCGGTTTTCCACGCCACTCACCACCATACAACAATTTAACGATACGGTCCTAATGAAACTGATTTCGTCGAAATCTGAGTCTGTTTGCAAAACGGCTATTTTAAAGGCCTATATTTTAAATAACGATTTCCACAGCGACTATTTCAAAATTTGATTTGATCATAACTAACAAATTATAACACGAAATCTAGATTTTTCTCTTTCATATGAAAATTATAATCAATACGGTTCCAACGTGTCTTGTTTCACAGAAATCCGACTTATATCGGATCCTGTATCCTCAGTTGAAGTTCAAAACTCTATATTACGAACTGCCGCGCGATTTCGAGCTCGTTTTATAATATATTATATATTATACGTTCAAACTTCGTTTTTAATTAATAAATTCCTATATGTAATTCAATTAAAATTTTTAAAACAAATTTAAATATTCAGAATTCAACGGCCAAAAATCCGGGTCGTTACATTCCTTCCCCCTTAAAATAATTTCGTCCTCGAAATTGCTAAGTTAAGAAAAGATACTACATACCCTGTTAACTAGGTCCAATAATCCTTTTTTTGTTTACTTCTTAATTTCAGCTTAACTGAACCAATTTATTCCAATTAAAATATTAATTTATTCTTACTAACGAAAATTTTCAAAAATTCTGAAAATTTTCTAACACTTGAGGTTTTGAAAAATTTCGGCAACATCTCCTCTGCACGGCTAAATCGGCACAATCACAACTCGCCTTTCTTGGCCTCTCCAATCCAAAAGAAAATCAAAAGCCAAGTGGCTTGCCTCATAGGCTCATAAAATCATCAACCCAAACAATATTGTAAACATGTACCTTTTTGTCGGGCATAATTCTATCTCTTGCACTTGCTTTCATTCAATATCTGCTCGGTATATCCATTCCAATGGATTTCCAATCAGTCCAACTTCCAGTCTTTAACTCTCTAATCAACTTCTGATTAGTCCATTCCAATTCTATCAAGTCAAATCTGATCTCTTCTTCAGGAATCAATCAACTTATTCCATTTGAGTTTCAATTTCCATTTAACTTAAATTTCGATCCATTTGATTTATTTCCACAAATTTTGGTTTGAATCCAATTCCAATATAGCTTATTTTTATATCTCATTCATATACAAATTCAATTTAGTTATAAATATAACCACTTCAATATTTTATAATTCCATTTGATTGTAATAACAATCAACCCATCTATATAATAATTCATAAATTATAACTTTTATATCAAAATAACTTTTGGGCAAAATTACTTCATTTACCCATTTTAAAACAATACTGAGTCGATTTGTTCTGTTCGAGAGTTTAGAAACACCTATCGATATAGTTGTACTTCCTGTATCGACCAGAATTCATAAACCACTCAACAAACCAGTCAACACAATATAAACCATTTTTATATCAAATCTACAAATACGCGCTCATATATATACACTCAAACTCAATCTAGGGTATCACTAACCCCATCTCTATTGAGTTACGCCACAGAGCCAAGGTAATCACTTAACCTTCAGCTCTGATACCAACTGAAACGACCTAACGGCAATGGGCTAACCTCCCACCGTGGCTTACAGAGATACCTCAGAACTGCTTTTACGGCCAGCCTCGCGACTCGACCAACCCACATTGTCGGGAGATGTAGGGGTAAGAGTCTCCCGTTCGCCACCAAACGCGAAGCGAGAACCCCCTATCACCCGTACCAATTAAGCAACCAACTCTGATACCAACTGAAACGACCCGCAAATCCGTACCCTTTGAGTCGACTAATAACACCACACGTCCAACTCAAATTGTACAGAAATACGCATCATTTTTAGAAAGAAGTTAGAGGATGAGAAATAGAAAGAAAGAAATATTAGAATAGAAGAAACGAAGATCACAAACTCACAGCGGAACGAATAAAATATATTAGATAACATAACTTTGAAGCACAAATCAGTACTTGTATATATATACATACCATTATCAGAGCACAACGATTATCCTTGGAACAGTTATAAACACCTGTTTCCAGATACAACAAAGTACACAGCGGAAAATATGATAGTCTATAGCTAAGTGGTGAGGCCTCCTGCTTCAAGCTCCTCCAAGTGAATCTGTAAAATCCTGACTACTTGACTGCCCGTACAAATTTGGGCACCCAAGAGTTTAGGGAAAACAAACAAAATAAACCCTGGGTCAGTCATAGGACTGGTGTGAGTAAACTCCAATCATTTGTTTAACTTTCAAATATCCTTTTCAAAAGAAAAGATAATCGTAAGACCAATCCACACATAAACACGGATGGTTTTTACCTTACGATAACCCAAAACACTTTGGAAATCATATATTATCTGATATTATAATAATGTCTAATCACAAGTAATTAAAATCTAGTAGAACGCTTGCATCTCACGCTCTACATATATAATATACAATCAAACTCGCAGGCACTTATTGGAGATTGGATTCCAACTTGACAAGGTATGGGACCACCTTCCGAACGTGTATCTCTAGAAGCAAATACACTGGGTTCAACAAGAACATCTTGCAACCCGGCCCACACATGACCGACCACTCATTTCGCTTGAGTGTATCGAATGTATACCACCGACGGTTGGGATCAGCAACCGCCTCCCGATAAGGGACAGCATTGATAGATTTAAGAACGAAAGGAATTTCTCTAGATAGGTGATCATACATCCTAATGGGTGCGACCCACATAGCCATGCTGCCTGCCCGATTTTTGTCCACTTCCGGTTTGATGAGGCTTGAGGTTTGAATTATCTTCCAGAACATCTGGCCATTATTCACTTTGAATGCCACATCGTCAGATCCATCGGAAATCACTAATTGATTCCCACAAAAATACTCAGATTTGTTAGGCTAAAGAAGTTTCCCTTCTATGCCATCAACTTCGTACGTTTGAAGGAATCAACGTACGTAACCCCCTTTGGAAATACTCTGTCAGACACTCGTCCATACAAGTTGTCCTGGGTCTGGACAAACCGAAGGCACTAACCCGTAAACAGGATAGCCCTTGCATAACTCCGTCTTCAATTTTCTTCAGCATAAGTTGCTTCATAACGCTTACGCCAATACGGAGTGGTTTTCAGATATCAAATCTGATCCCGGTCTCTCCATATTGACAACGGAGGTATATATAAAAAAATAAAACTTTGATAGTCGGTGATTTAACTATCAAAGAAACATCCATACAATCAACGATCCTATTTCCAAATGGAAATTCTATCAATCAAGCATCAAACAACACTGGGCCCTTTTTATATTAGTTCTTTATTACATTATCATTTCCAATTCCCATTTTCCATCTTTCGTGTTCTTTCAAAGTCCTATTTTCTCTCTTGATTATTGGAAAACATTTCCAATATATATAATTCCTTTATTGAGAAAATATCTCTTATTCCAATTAGAAAACATTTCTAATTCCTTTGAATTAACTGATGTTATAAACATCGTTATTATAACTCAAATCATAAATCATTCGTTAACTAACGATATCACTAACCAACCCTTACTATCGAGCTTTAACCATTTCTCCGTCAATAATGCAGTTAGTCAAGTTGGGGTATAATTACCTCTCAGACCTTAACTGAACGAGATTCTTAACTTTGAAATAGTCAGAACTCACGACTTTAAACCAAATATTGGTTTCAACAACAGCGTTAAAACCGCTATCTAGCATTATAGAACACTTGTCCTAACCATAGCATTAAAATTGCTATTAAAACAGTTATTATAACGGCAGCGTTAAAATTGCTGTTTTGAATAAAATACCGTGTGCGGCGCACACGCTTCCGTTGTTCATTTATAAACTCTGTTTATTTTAAACAATTCGAGTTTTCCTTTAAACATATTTATAACTATACATTCTTCTAACCACTTAATTCGATTTCTATAAATCCCCTTTTTATATACCTTTTATTTGCAAATATTTCCTTGTTTTAAACTATTATTTCTTTTACTTTAAACATTTAAAAAAAATCCTCCTTTAAGCTTTCCTCTGTACTTTGCTAAATTCAAATCCATTTCCCATATTGGTTTCAAAACCGATACTTACTTTCAAATATACATTCATATTTGAATTTACCTTTTTAATTTATCCAATGGTTAATGATCCACTTAATTTATATCTCTATTAATCATTTTTCTTGGTTTACCCAATGGAATAGGTCTCCATTTGCGACTCAACGAAAAAGAAATTATTTCTAATTTGGAAATAAACTCTGCTTTTTAAATTCTAATTTCTTTTTCACATTCGATGATATTTTACGGTATCTAAAATACCAGGTTCCTAAGGCCAGGGTAAATCAAACACACAAATTCAACCATGGATAATGTAGCATAACATATATCACCATTAAATAAAACAGTAAATAAAATGTTGAGGGATCCAGTTGGATCCCTCCAACCTGTTTCCCTGCATCCACAGATGTTAGTAACATCAAAAATATCGCATTAAAAAAAACAATCAACGATGTGATTATATCAACCAATTTATCAACTATTCAATCAAGCAACCATTTCACACTATAAAATAATTTAAACGAGTGAGTTTACTCACCTTGATTCGCGGTTAACGAGTCTGCTTTTGTTTTTGTTTAAAACCAAACAGCTTTTGATTTTTCCCTGAGATTCCAGCAACTCTGTTCTCCGCAGGAATAGTTCTACCATATAGACTTCATCGTTCAGTTATTAAGAACGAACACATGCATATATTCTCGGTTCCGAAATTTCTTGTTCCATTGAATTCTGACAACATTTGTAAAGGTTAAACCATTTATAAGTTAACCCTTAAATTTAGACAATTTTAAACTATTAATAATTTTAGTTTATTTATTTTAAGACAGAATTTACCCCTAAATCTCGTTTTAAGTATTATTAACACATATTGTTTCCTTTACCTTGTCATCCCCTAAAACCGTGCTCGCACCCCCATACACGCATGCCGTTACCACGTTTGCTCCTGTTTCTTCCATATTATTTACCGCAAAACCCATACCTGCTCCAAACAACAGACTTCTCCTTTTTGGTCTTCTGCTCTCCAGTGTTGAACCGTATAATAGCCATTCACCCACCAAAACTTCAACACAGCCGAACCTTCTCGTTGCCAGACCACTTGCGGTCATCATTGATAGCGTCTTCTACATGAGTAGTCTCCCCACCTGGAACGCAGCCCTCCAAAACACCTTATGAAACCCACGCTGATATCCTCCTTGCCAACCCCATTCAACAGTTCTCACTTTCCCTTTAAAATCATGATGGCATGTTTCCATCTTCAAATCATTACGTTGTCACAGCTCCAAGGAAGCACGTTGTCCCCTACTTACAAAATGAAACCGCCTGAACCCCACGCACAGTAATGCACCCGCAACCCTCAATCTTCATGGACATACTTTCATTGAGTTGTAGGAGTATTATTTGAATTTATTTATATGTATTGTTTTCAAGACCGGAACTTGTGTTTTTAGTTCGTTATATGCGGTTTTGAGTTCGTGAAGAATGGAAGAGAGACACAACAATATATAATATGATAAAACTTGGCACCCACGGAAAGCATTTTGGTTTGGGGGACACGGCAGTAGGATTGTTTGGTACCCATGCATTAGACTAGCTGTAGCATTAGGCGCAGGTAGGTCTGAATATTTATTCCTTTGTCGGCACGTTTGTTATATATATAGGGTGTCACTGTATAATTTATTAAATGGCCTCAGTACTTCCTGTTTACATGTTTGCTGCTAGGTATAAAATAGGTATGTGTATAGCCCCTCTTATGTCGGCTTGAACATTTCTTTTTGTCCGCAGATTATATAAATGGAAATATGCTTAGACGGTTACAAACACGTATATCTATAAATGAAATTTCCCATTTCAGTCTCAACAAAACCAATACCGATTTGCGTATCATGCATATTTATTTTATTATATTATTTATATTATAGCGAAACTTCGCGGTGAAGTATTAAGTAGAACTAATTACAGTTGACTTCTGTTTACTGATAAAAAAACTTATCTTGGTGTAAAAAGGTATTCTGAACCCAATGGGACAAGTTTCGTTAAATTCCGACATCGTATGAAAAAATTTCCTTTATGAAACCGGAAATCAACATGCGTTTAAATTTTTCACGATCACCAGATAAATCAAATCAACTTGAAACTGCGAACACTGACCATAACTTTTCGATACGAACCCAACGACACTAGTTTCGTCGCATTCTGAGACTGTTGCCCCGGTAGACTATTTTTGGCGCGTACCGCACTGCCCTTCTGAACATCAAATTTGCCGATCTCTAAAATAACAAACTATATACCTACCCTAACTATATCTGACGCTACGAACTCACTGGAACTGGTTTCGTGGCCTGATTCGATCGTCTGTTCAAGTTACACTCTAATATCCCTGTATTCAGTTGAATTAATCTAATTGCAATGAACGAGCGTTTACGGCTACCGTGGTTACATACGACATCGGTTTTCCACGCCACTCACCACCATACAACAATTTAACGATACGGTCCTAATGAAACTGATTTCGTCGAAATCTGAGTCTGTTTGCAAAACGGCTATTTTAAAGGCCTATATTTTAAATAACGATTTCCACAGCGACTATTTCAAAATTTGATTTGATCATAACTAACAAATTATAACACGAAATCTAGATTTTTCTCTTTCATATGAAAATTATAATCAATACGGTTCCAACGTGTCTTGTTTCACAGAAATCCGACTTATATCGGATCCTGTATCCTCAGTTGAAGTTCAAAACTCTATATTACGAACTGCCGCGCGATTTCGAGCTCGTTTTATAATATATTATATATTATACGTTCAAACTTCGTTTTTAATTAATAAATTCCTATATGTAATTCAATTAAAATTTTTAAAACAAATTTAAATATTCAGAATTCAACGGCCAAAAATCCGGGTCGTTACACCTATCCTCTGGCTTGGGTTGCATTGTGTGATGGGACCTGGATCTTATAATAGCTTCATTGTTCTTTATTTAGCATTGCACTATTTGTTTTATGCACTGGTATTATTGGGAGGAAACCTGTTCCGTGTTATACGGCGTGGTCCCTTGATTTACCTTAATTTTAAAGTAAAGTTTTAAATAAATGTTTTAGTTCTCACACCAGTCACATGACTGACCTGGAGTTTATTGTTTTAACCTAAACTCTTGGTGCCCCTATTTTCCGCACGGGCAGCTAGTAGTTTTGGTTTTGCAGATTTATATTCACAGGATCCTGGTTTATAGCTGAAGTGATATTCAGAAAGCTCTGTATCCGTGTATTTCTTTCAGTTATGTTTTGTATTTTTTTTCGCGGCAGTAATGTATTTAAATCTCTGATAATTATCAAATGTATAATATTTATTCATACTTTGTAATATTCTTGTACTCTGATGTAATTGTTGTAATAAGCAATGAAATGTTCTTCTGTTTGGGTTTGGATTCGTCATGTTCTCAATTCAATCCGGGCTTTCCTTCATGGGGAAGTTTCAAGCTGTCACACATATAATGTTATTTATATGGATTTCATACATCACATGTATACAACAACAATGATAAACAATCATCCATCATCTAGAGTGCATTACACAACTGCATAAGCATTAAATATAAATAATTAACGCATATAACAATCTGTCAACCAATCGATTGACATACAATTGAAGACTTGGGATTAGTGCATGTCAAATATCATCCCAATACCCGTGTGGGGTTTCAGTCAACAAACACTAATTTTATTTGTGTAGTTGGGCGGTGTTTAAAATTTATCGTCCTAATCAATATCAATTAAATGGTTGTACATAAACAAATCGTCCGATTTGTAAATGAATATTTATTTCTGGAGAATTTTATGTCATTCATATATTCGTTAAAAATTATATTTTTAATGTTTAAATATTTATTTCAACACATGACTATTTTATATAGTTCATTTACACATTAAAAATGACATTTTTTACAACACGTTTATTTCAGAAAATTTCGGCATTATAACAGCGCGATATTAGAACCGGAATAATGTCTAGCATTATCCCTCTCCTGATACTGGCTCGCACCTTACACAATCACCAATCACAATCAATGTACCACAATACAATCAATAACCAAAATACAATCAATTTCACCACAAATCAATCCAAACAAACATCCATAGTTTGTACAATAAATAGTGACAACAGCAACCAAGCCCCATTTACATCCTAGTATATATTTAACTGTAAAATAATTTGAGTGAGAAGATGTTCTCACATTGGGATCCACTCCGCCACTGTTTTCTGACGCTCTTATTTTCTTTTCTGGTTCCAAAATTTGCAAACAAGCTCCAATCTTCATACGGTCTTTTTTCCCAGCTTAAACGCGCTATTCCGGACAATTTTCGCCTAGTGGCCTTCCTTTCGAAAATTCTCCTATTGCCCGGAATTTGCGAAAATACATAAATCAGACAGCTGACTTTAGACGTGTTTTATGAACAACTCCGTAATCCAAAATACAGCTTCCATATACTCAAATCGAAGAGAAAACCATGCTCTTCGATTTTGGCACTGTGGATGGACAGAAGCGCACGGTTGGGGAGTTATTGAGGGCGGGAAGGTCAGGGGTTAAATGTAAAACTGAATAATAGTAAAAACCGGATGTTTAAGTGGAGGGTGCCCACTGGTCGGACTGGGGTGGTGTGGGAGGTGGCGCAGGGGGTGCTGATGGTCGGGGGAAGGCATGGCTGGCCGGCGGCGGGGGTATGGAGGCTCACTTAGACGACCCAAACTTCCCCGTAAAGGAAAGCCCGGATTGCTTTGAGAACAACACACACCAGAACACAAAACCGAAGAACATTTTATTGCTGTTACAACAATTACATCAGAGTTCAAGAATATAACAAGGCATGAATAAATATTTTACATTGGAAATACAGTAATATCAGAGATTTAAAATTACATTTAAATAGCAGTGGAAAAATAATACAATACACAATTGAGACAAATACCCGTATACAGAGCTTTCCGAATATCGCTTCAGCTGTAGACCAGGATCCTATGAATATAATATCTGCAAAACCAAAACTACTAGCTGCCCGTGTGGAAAATATGGGCACCAAGAGTTTAGGTTAAAACAATAAACTCCAGGTCAGTCATGGGACTGGTATGAGAACTCAAAAACAGATATTAAGTTGATTTTAAAGTTAGGTAAATCAAGGGACCACGCCGTATAACACGGAACGGGTTTACCCCCAAGAATACCAGTGCATAAAAATAAACAACCTAATGCTAAATAAAGGAAAATGAAGCAATTATAAGACTCCGGTCCCATCACACAATGCAACGCAAGCCGGAGGATAGAGTTTTACCTTATAATAGCCAAATATGCTTGATACGCGAAATTTATCTTTTAATATTATTATAAGTGCATAGTGCAGAAATCAATTTCGAAAGTTAATGTATAAATCATAGACGGCATGGGTACCATATATCATGTCGCCATACTAGTTATACAATCAAAATCGAAATGTCTCGTATTGGAAATTGGGTTTCCATCATGAGTCAAGGCTAGGGAGGAGCTCCTTACTGATTCGAGACACTCTAACAAATGCCTCAGGATTCGGACGCTGGCGAACCTTTGGATCCTGCAGGGCCGGTCCACACCTACGTTAGTGGATTAGTTATGCCTGAACACACGCTTCCTGGTCCCTTTGGACCTCAATATGACCACTTACGACTTATAAACCCGAGGCGCCTCAATATCCATCATCCACATAAGTAAAATGTCAGCGCTGCTAGGTCCCTGACATCACTCTAGCTAGAAAGAAACGTGTGCACACCTTGCGTTCCCTTCTCCCGTTATAGACTCTAACCGAGGTGTGAGGCTCGCAAAGTAACGCTATACACAAAGCTATGCCAAAATTGGTTATGCTTTGATCATCCCACAAGGCCCTGCTTTTCAACAAAAGACTTGATCATTTGCATCTTGGCGTGCCACATTGTCAGACCATACCATATCGTTGATCATCTACCAATATAAAACCGGGTATTAAGCGAAGAATAAATTCTCCACCACCAACAGCCATACGTTAAATAGAGATCAACAAATACAATATAAAGGAATACAATGTCAGACACACAATGCATTTACAAATCCGTTCTGGGTCTGAACGAAACCGGAGGCACCTTATTCCTCACATATCCATCGATCTCCAAGTACGTTTGGATGATCACCACTTTTTCCATCGTCTTGGGTGTACGGTCCAATCAAGATAGCAATAACCATCCAAATGACGTGAAGAACTACGGTCTTCAAACACCGTCTTCATCTTCGACTCTTGATCGGCGTATTAGTTATTCAGAATGGGTTAAACCCGGTCTTTCTGAATAATTCATGTATTTTATAATCAAGTGCTATAAAAACACATCCAACGCCTCATTCCAATTCAGAATATTCTTTTAAATAACATATTTTTATTATTAGGGAAAAGTTCCCATTAATTTTATCAAAGATAAAATCCTTTGAAATTATTCTATTCAATCCAACTAAGAATTTATTAAAACCCCAATTCAGTTTTAATATCAAAAATCATTGTTTGATGATAACCAATTTTTAAGAAATAATTCTTATCTTTAACTGGGTTAAAGAACTGGTGTCATTTAAAACACAGTTCACGATAAACCCAAAATCATTTTCCATAAAATATGGAATCGTCGCTGAAATTAGATCAACATATAATCGATATAAATTTTTATATCACACTAATAGTATAAATGGAATAACGGCAAGGCCTTTTAAATTCCATATATAATAATAGTCTTCATCCACAGAAGTTCATTTCAATTATTAACCAATCGAATTCCATTCAGTTCCAATTTAATATATTAAATTGGAAAACTTTACTTGGAAAATCTTCATTAAATCTAGATAGAAGATTTATAAATTCCAAATCATATTTTCCTTGTAAATCGGGTTGAAGAACGAATGTCGTTAAAAACATAGTTCACGATAAACCAAATTTACATTTCAATTTATTCCAATTACTAAATATAATTGGAAACTCTAATAATCTTAACTAAAAGATTTATCTTTTCCCACACTTATATTTACTATTTAATTCCAATTTAAATATTAATTGGAAAATTCCATTAAATCTTATTTAAAAGATTTATTCTTTTTCTAATCGGGGTTTAAGAACAATGTTGTTAAAGACACTGTTCACGACAACCCCAAAAATCCAATACTTCTCTTTCAATTCCAATTTAATATATATTGAATTGGAAAACTTTTCTTTAGAAGTTTCTATTAAATTTTAATTATAGGATTTCTAAATCACGAATCATACTTTAACATCAAATTCTTTTTAATGCAAAACATACTTGAAAACCATATTATAGCGAGAAAATTCATTCTTATTATCTAATCTTTCTAATGAAACAAATGAACTATAAAAATGTATTCTTTCTAATGTAATCAATCTTTAATAAAAATGAAATCCTTTTAATGTAATCTTTTTAATTCAACCTTTATTACACTGAAAAATGAAATAATTTCAATTCATTCTTTATTACATTGAAAAATGTAACATTTTAATGTAATCGTTAAAAACATCGTTAAAAACATATTACATTGAAAAATTTTAATGTAACATTTTAATGTAATCTTTTTAATTCTTTATTACATTGAAAAATGTAACATTTTAATGTAATCGTTAAAAACATCGTGTCCAAGTACAATTATAATTTATGATTATAATTGTTTAACTGAAACATATTACCTTAAAATGTCCTTTATTTTAAAATAACTTAATTCCAAAATATCATCTAATTTAAAATATCTTAATTAAAATATTCTTTATACTATAAAGGGTCTCGATATTAAATTGTTATTAATATTCATGAATCCATTGTTTTTCAAACCTTCTGACTTACATTTCAATTCCTGATAAAAATTTGAACTTTCCATATTATTATATTAATATAATAATAATCTTTTCAAAATGTTCAATTTTGAATTCAAATCTTTTATTTCAACATATTGTCCTTAAAAATGTAGTCTTTTCAATTCAAACTTTCAACCATAAAGCTATAATCTTTTCAATTGAAAACATCAAAACATCATTTAATTCCTTGAATTGAATATTAAATTAAATATTCATTAAATTCAAAATTGGAATGAGACTTAATCAGTTACCATACCATTTTAATAATATGGATTTCATGCAACGTATTTATTTCAAAATAACAACAAAACATTCAATAACAGCCAAAGTGCATTTTACAATAAATCCAAGGGTGATGTGAAATCAGAATATCAACTCAAGACCCGTGTGGGGTTTCAACCAACACAAATTCAAATAATATATTATTAATTGTGCTCTTGGACGATGTGTGAAAATTTATCGTCCAATCAACATAAACAAGTTAGGAAACTTGTTATGGATGTGTAAACATTATTTAAATAATCATAAATAATGTAGCATTACATTATCCTTTTAAAAATTTCCAATTTCAAAACATAACATAACATGACATTCCAATCCACTATTCATTCAATAAACAATTACTTCCATCACAGATAATTTATTTATTTTTAATTATAAAAATAAATAACTGCTCAAAAATTCAGTGAGAAGGAGTTCTCACCTTTGTCGGGCTTTAATTGACGGTTCGGGCCCAATTTTGGCCCAAAATCCAACATGCTCTAAAATTGACAAAATTAATGTCTACGCGAAGCTCTTGACTCCACGATCGCAGCAAATCCTGTTTCATGCGATTTCGAGTTCGTATCAAAAAGATATGAATTTCTGAAGTTTGAATATTTTAAATAATTAATTAAATCGTGGAAATTACCCAAAATTTCAACTTGCTCAGAATTAAACGTAATTAGTGTTATTGCGAAGATCTCGTCGCCATGATCGCAGAGGATCTGAAATCGTCAGATTTTGACCTCGTGTGTAAAAGTTATTCCGTTACAAACATTGAATGAATTTAAAATAAAAATTAAATTAATTTTTCTGGTCAAACCCACAGCTCAAGACCTTTGACCGCTTGCTAACGTCACCTGGGCCCACCTGGGCGCCGACCGCCGCCGCCGTTGGCTTCCCCTACCCGAGCCGCCACCACGCCCCAAGCGCCGCCGCCTGGATCGCCTCCGACCGCCGCCAATTTGCCTGAGAACGGAAATCACGTCGTGGGCCCCACCGGCCACCATACACCTCCGAACCTCCTGAAAATTGTTGATTTACGTTTTCAGCTTCCGGAATTTCTGTTTTGGTGTTTTTCAGTTCATCTTGATTTTCGTGCAATTCCGTCGACTTTCAGGCAAAACTTTCTGAAGCAAAGTTGTAGATCTTTGTCTCCTCTACAATTTCTCCAACTGGGCCGTCGTCTAATTCTCGACGGTGTGTGAGTTATTCGCCAAAATCACAAATCTGTTTTCTATGTTCAAACTCAGATTCCGGCGAATTCGTGCGACGATAGGTCTTGAATATTTCGTGGTAGATAGAGGATAAGTAGATGAACAAAACCCAGAAAGGGTTTGGTCTGATTTGGTTTGGATTGAGAGATATAAATTATTTCATTTCAAGGTCTTATTTGCAAAAAAAATTTGAGAGAGGAGGGAGCTGCCGCCATGGAATGGAAGATGGAGGCTGGGGTTTTCATTTAGGGTTATGGGAAAGTTAAGATAATATATAGAGGTGGAGATTTTTAATTTTTAACCCATACGTGTTTTAATTATATTAAAATATATTAATTTTTAGTCCGATTTCAGTGTTTTAAAACCCATACGAATACATACATTATTCGATTTTGCTGAAAACTGAAACATAAGTAGTTCTCGACAATACGAATCCAAAGAAACTGGTTTCGTTGAATTCTGAGTCCGTATGAATTATTAATGAATTTTTAAATTCTAAAAATTGACTGTTTTCAATGAAAAATTAATAACGCCCACATACCAACTCTAAAAATTACAGAAAAATTATTTCTAGCTTTGTTTTGATGATACGGTCCCAACAAAACTAGTTTCGTCGAATTTGGAGAACGTTTGAAAAATGGCTATTTTTAAGGCGTATATATTTAATATTAAAAATACAAATAAATATGAATAATTTCCGAAACTCAAAATATATAAGTGTTTATACTTTTTCAATGCAGAAACATTATTTTGAACTCAATGGAAGTGGTTTCGAGTCCAAATTCATCCATATGCAAAAGTGGCCTTTTGGGTCCTACATAATAATATATATAAATTCTATAGCGTTTTTCTGAGATTTTGAATTTTTCATAACTTACAAAATATAATCTGAGATCTTAATTTCTATAATTCATTAGAAAGATATCGTCAATACGATCCCAACATTTCTTGTTTCGTCCAATTCCGACTTAAGATCAATTTTATATAATTTTCCAAAGTATGAAATCGAAAATTGAAATTACCACGCCATTTCAAGCTCGAAATATAATTAATATAAATTATTCGTTCTAACTTGAATTTAAAATAATTTTTCCGTCATTATTATTTAAAATAAATTATTCTAAATATAATAAATCCATTAAATTAACTAAAATAAAAAATTTAAATTTGCCCTAAAATTCCGGGTCGTTACAATCTCCCCCACTTAAAATCTTTTCGTCCTCGAAAAGGAACGAAGCTAAAAGTTGTTTTATAAATCAACTCAACTTTCATTATAATAAATTTTCAATTCAGTTCAATATTAAACTTGATTTACCTAAATTTATTAATCTTTCTCATACTAGTTAAATTAATTATCATTCCAATATTTTAATTAGTTAAATTAAAAATCAAACATCACAACCAGCAATCAATTAGGTGATTAACTTTTCAAATATATATAATTTATATATATATATATATATATATAGTCAAAAATCATATTTCAGTGCAAATCACAACAATAGACCCTATCTAGTTTTGGTTCGCACACCAGTGAATGGAAATATATAGATATACCACTTTAGAAACTCGAACATAAATACTGATGACGATCGATCAATCACCAAAATTCCCCCCGGGTGACTAGAGTGTGATTCACCAAAACGACCTGGATTTTTCTGCTATTTGAGTTCGAATATTTAAATTGATTTTTGATATTATATTTGGAATATTTATGGGTTTTAATATTGAATTCGTTTATAAAACGACGACTGAACGGTTATAATTTATATTTAATATAAAATGAGCTCGAAACAACACTACAGTTCGTAATATTGAAATCTGAACTTCAATTGAATATACATGATCCGATATAAATCGGATTTCTGAGAAACAAGAACCGTATTGATCGATTTGATTATATTTTTCTAAGGGAAGAGAAAAATGGAAATTTCGTCGTATAGATTGTAAGATACGTCCAATTTAAATTTTAAAATAGTCGTTGTGGAATCGTTTATAAGCCATACCGATAATTTAATTATAATTAAATATCGGTTTCGAATTCAGACGAGATTCTTTTGAGACGTAAGTATAATTTAATTTTTAGAATTTTACTGTAGTTTTAATTTTGTGAAATAAGCAAATTTTTATTTAGAGTATTTTTGTACCCTATATCAGCATTTTGGGGTTTCATAATATAAGTCAACCTACCGATGTTATTATATTTTTGAAGTCGTGAGGCAATGCTGGACACAACGGTGTTTATATTTTTTTTCCTTAGCGGCGTGAACATGAACGGAATTCTACGTAAAATTTTGGTACCGCATGAATAAATTAATAAAACTACGTCATATCCTTTCTTCCCCACTTGTGTTCGCACGGGATCTTTTGCTTCATCGATCAACATCAAATCTATCCTATTGTACATAGCATGTCTAGTTTGATCAACTTAAAAGAAGCACCCATACCTGTCTAGTCTAGCAACACAATAGCCTATATATATACTCCTGTTTCTTTGCCTTCCCTACCTATTTCTTCGCATCACAGTAATTCAGTTGCCTACCCTATGAAGCAGCATTCCTTAATGACAAAGCACATATACATGTTACACCGCAAGTATTCACCCAGCACGTACACTCTAGAAACTAAGCCCTGCCTGCCTAATCAACCAAAAAATATATATATATATATATATGCACATGCTATAGTATAGCCTACACGGCTATGCGTCTATGCCACGTTCAATCCCATTAAAGGCAGAAGAGATACTTGCGCTTCGAGCACATGCAACTGCAAACCTACCCTATACCATCTCGTCCTACCCTATGTTGATGGAAGTGATCTCCTCCAGTGACTACACATGCCAGCCCTTCGAATTAATACATGTACAACTTCCTTTCCTGTCCATTCTTTTTCACTATCTTTTAACACGATAAAACACTTGCGTGCAACCTACTTTGTGCTTGCAACCATCTCTGCTCCTATGTGGGTAGACATGCTCGCCACTTTTTATTTTTACAGTGAAAAGAAAATGGCAACTCAAGCATTTGAAAAATCATTCCTTCACATATATGTACCACTTTAAATCTTGAAAACTTGTCGAGATAATACCCTATAATCGAGTGGAACAGCTTCGCCATATTCCATTTACGAACAACGAAGCTCCTCAGTAAAAGTCTGAAGCTAGTTTTCATGTTTCTCGAGTTTATAAGAGTTGTGCGCGAGTTGGAGTGTGGGATGGAGATCTACAAGGAGGAGGAGAGAAGTTGATGAGTGGCGTTAGAATGGAGTTTAAATGGAAGATTGGTGGTGCCAGGAATTACTGTTCATGGTGCGTGTGAGGGAGGGAGACAAATGAAGCTCCAGGATTTCGTTTTGAGGAAGCACACTGTAGCAATTTGGGTATGCATGCGGTTTGGGCTGAGGAAGTACATATAGACGTTGGACTTACGGGTTTACAAGGAAGAGAGGAAAAAAAACGTCTGAAACAAATACTTGGAAGGAGAATGAATTGGTGAAGAATGTAGTGGGGTTCATGAGTTTTTGTGTGGTGTCATGCACCATTCACGGAGGGGAGCTTCAGAAGTGGAAATCCGGGAAGAACGGTTACTGTACAAGCGGGTTTGGGAGAAAATGTTTGGGGCATTGAGCTTTTGGGGCATCTTAAAAAAAAGAAGAAGAAGAAGAAAGAAAGAGTTGCGATGGGAAAGCCTTCAGGAGGATGGGAATGAAGCTATAGCGGTGGAGAAGGGATACTTACGTGGAGGGGTGGGCTGATGTTAATCTCAAATGGGCAGTGGGCCAATTCTATATAAAAAATATATGGAGAAATAATGAAGCTGGAACGTGTTCGAATGCAAATACTAGAGGACGCAGGGCACTGAAGTGGATCGGGGAGGGATAGAGTAGAGGGCTTTGGCTGTTATTGAAAATGAAGCCATTCAGGGGGCAGCCGCATTTTTTCTACATAAGGTATTAACGTTGAATCTAGCCTTATATATATAATCATTATATTGAAGTGCCAAATAAAACGAAAAGTTAGTCGCCAATTGTTTAAAACTAAATTAAACGTTAATACGTAACAACTGTAAATGTATATTTAATGAGGTAGTAGAAACTGTATGTTTCAAAAACGGATGAGCATGGTCGTTGGTTAACTAGGGTCATTAGTGTAATATAATTTTAATTAGGAATTGGTTATTATATAAAATAAATCTTTGTACCTTGTTTATACGTTACCAGATTCAGGAAAACAAAGAGGGGAGGGAATTGTATCGACAAGTGCTACATTATGAAGCTGGTCTAATCAAGATTTGGAGCAACCAGGATTTTTAATTAAATTAAACATCAGTTTAATTTAATTAAAATCAAGCGTTATAACGACGGACGACAATAAAGGTGAGTTAAACTCACTCAGTTCCCCACTTATATTTATTATAAGCCGGGTTTAATATTTATTTGCTATGTTTGCTGAATATTGGTTGATTTGATGGTTGTTTGGAAAGTTGTTAAATATTGTTATACCGATTATTTAAATTATACATTGTTTAATTTTAGTGAAACGACATCGTTATTTTAATGATGATTTCCAAACAAGGTAACTTACCTTGTTGGTCACGTTTATAAAAATATAAACGTATTCAAATTAAATTGGGTGCTAAATTATCATCGTTGGTTGACTACTATCAGTTAAATTAATTACTTGCATATGACCCTTACATGAATTGTTTAACCTATATGATTGAATTATTTATCGTTGAATATGAATGCAACGTTTGTTTGTCAATAACCAATAAGTGATATCGGTTGGAAATTCATAGCAGATGGCCAAAATGTATAGTGTTTTATAAAAACTGATTTACCAACAGGTAAATCGATAGAGATGAAGTTATAAAAATTTATTTTATAACTGAATATCAAATTTGAAAATATATTATTTTAAAAAGGAAGTTTATCAAAAGGAAATAAACCAACAACATATATAGATATTTTCCACCATTTTTGATACCGAAATCTATCCGTGTGCGAAGCATGTGTCTCGTCTCAATTATTAAATGATCTTATAAAAATGATTCTTATATTTACCACACTGATTAGCGAGTGAGTGTATTTTAATGTGATGTTTAATAACCGAAGTTAATTGTTTTTAGAAGCATTTTTAAGGAGATTTGCATAACGGTATTTTCATAGTAATAAGATTTTGAATAAGTTTATTTTAAGAACGTAAGTGACGAGTATGGTATTCTAATAATGAAAAAACAGGAGATTTTGTAATGATCATTTTAAATGATAAGTTAAATCGATTTCCAAATGTTGGATAATACGTAATGTTATAACAATGTTTTGAAATAATGGTTAATGGGGAAATTGGATATGATTTAAGATATTTTTCTAAGTATCGAATAAATGATTTGAGAATATTAATATATTAAAACTGATTGATTATTTTAAATGGCCAAGTGACGCTGTATACTAAACTAATTGATTTATTTTATGATTGTTTATTTTGATAGTTAAATAACCGACTATCAAAATCATACTCAGTGCGTTGTTGGTATGGAAAAACCGGTGTATCGGCTGGAAATTTTCGACTCCTCGAGAGTCGAAAATTCCGAGACGTTAGTGAAAGAAAGTAGAGGGTGAGGAAGAAAAGATAGAACTAATAGAATAGAAGAAGAAGAAGAACTTACATCATCAGAGTAAACACGAATCTCACAGCGGAATGAATAAAATATAACATAACTTTGAAATACAAATCAGTACTCTATATACATACCATTTCAAAGTACAACACTTAACAACACAGCGGAATAATAATAGCTATAATCCTGAAGCCTCCTGCTCCAAGCTCTCCAAGTGTATCTGTAAAATCCCGATTACTTGACTGCCCATACAAATTTAGGCACCCAAGAGTTTAGGGAAAACAAACAAAATAAACTCCGGGTCAGTCATGGGACTGGTGTGAATAAAACTCCAACACTTGGTTAAATAAAGGATATCTTTCTGATATTATAATAATGTCTAAATACAAATAGATATCAATCTAGCAGAACGCTTGCATCTCACGTTCCACATACATAGTATACAAATAAATCCGTGAGCGCTTATTGGAGATTGGATTTCAACAGACAAGGTATGGGAGCACCTTCCGATCAGTGTACTCTAGAGGAGATACACTAGGGTTCAACAAGAACGTCTTGCAACCCGGCCACACATGACCGTCCACTCATTTATCTTGAGTGTAACGAATATATTATCATCGATGGTTGGGATCAGCAACCATCCCTCCCGATAAGGGACAGCATTGAAATAGATTATAAAGAAGTACAATTGAATATTCTCTAGATGGTGATAATACACCCTGCTTGGGCATGGCTCAACTAGCCATGCTGCCTAGCCCAACTTCTGTTATTTCCTAGTTGTGAGGTTTTGAGGTCATGTTTATCACTTTGACAGATTATTTCTTTAATTACTTTGAATGCCACATCGTCATACGCGCCAAATCATTATCGATTTCTCAAGGCATCACGGGTATAAAAGCTAAGAGAAACGAATTTCTCCGCCACCAACGTAATACGTTTAAAGAGATCAACATATATGATTCGTTAAGAATACTTTGTCAGACACTCGTCCATATACGTTGTTCTGGGACTGAATAAACCGAAGGCACTATTCAGTGAATCCATCCTACCTAGGCTTTTCACAATAGCCCTTGCACTTCACTCCATCTTCAATTATCTTCAGCGTACTTGATTCACAACGCTTATGCTAATACGGAGTGGTTCTTCGGATAATAATCCAACCAGTCTCTCCATATTTACAACGTAAATAGGGTCAAAACTTTGATAGTCTGTGATTCAACTATCAAATGAAAACATGTCGGTGTACAAACAACGATCTTATTTCCAAATGGGAATTCGATCGATCAATCATCATATGTTCATATTCCCTTATTTCATATATTTAGAAAATATACGTTATTAATCATTGGAAAACATTTCCATAGCTTATTCTCACATCACTATTATTTCGCAACTATCAGTCCCTAACTATAACTCGTATGAGAACAATTCTCTAATTATCAATCCGGAAGGTCGAAACCAACATCAGATCGTCACTTAGAAAACCGTTCAACTTACCCTCTCCAGTCAGTTTCTGAATTTGCTTAACTCTATTTCTTAAATTCTTATCATGAAAACATTTCATTTTGTATGTTTAGAAAACATATCTGACTATATTTGGAAAACGTTTCCAAAACTCATTTATGAATTTCCAATGAACGTTGTATAAAACATCGTTTCGCTTAATCCATTTATCGCTTATTCCTTAACTTTATTCCTAATCAACCCTTTAGATCGAACCACAACTATTCCTTTGTCAATTCTGAAGTCAATCAAGTTGGGGTATAATTACCTCTCAGACCTTAATTGAACAACGTCCTTTACTGTGAAATAGATGAAGCTCATTACTCACTTTTTCCAATCTTCTGTTTATGCAAATTCTCGGATTCAGGTTACGAATCCACTTCTCATATGAAAACGTTTGATTATAACTATAACGTTATGATTCCTACTTCTACAATATCTAACCTAAATTATAAATTAATTTCCTAACTCGAATAATTTAACAGACACCTAATTTCTAAATCAATAACTAAATCTTGATTTAAACCCTGGAAAGTAAATAGTACTTTCCCAAATTCGCTATAATCGAATTCGACGTATAACTCTCTTTCGAGTAATCTCTATTTGATTAACTCTCCCTTTTTAATAACTGATATTCGATAACTCTATTTCGATTAACTCCTATCGAATAACTAATATTCGAATAACTCTTCTTGGTAGGCTCTATTTCATTAACTCTTATCGAATAACAAATAATCGATTTTCTTAAATGTGTCAATTCTTATCGAATAACTTACATCCAATTTAACTTAAATGGATTTACTCTTATCGAATAACTTTTTCGATTAACTTAACTTGATTTTCTTAACTCGATTATCTCAACTCGATTACGTAACTCGATAACTTAACTTAACCGAAATCGATTAACTCAACTCTAATCGATTAACTTAATTTGATTTACTCCTTCGAATAACTAATTCGAATAACTTAATTGATTAACTCCTCTGAATAACTAATTCGATTTACTCTTCTCGAATAACTAAATTCGATTAACTCAAATTGAATAACTAATATTCAATTAACTCTTCGACTAACTCCTTTGGATTAACTAACTTCGAATAACTCCTTTGTATTAGCTAACTTTGAATAACTCCTTTGGATTAACTAACTTCGAATAACTCCTTTGGATTAACTAACTTTGAATAACTCCTTTGGATTAACTAACTTCGAATAACTCCTTGGGATTAACTAACTTCGAATAACTCCTTTGGATTAACTAACTTCGAATAACTCCTTTGGATTACTAACTTCGAATAACTCCTTTGGATTAACTAACTTCGAATAACTCCTTTGGATTAACTAACTTCGAATAAATAATATTCGGTAACTCTTCTCAAATGAATAACATTTGATTTCTCCACTCGAATAAACTATATTCGATTACTCTTCCCTCGAATGCACTATATTTGATAACTCTACTTCGAATAAGTGATATTCGGCAACTCTACTCGATTAACTCCACTTGGATAGCTCTAACTGGTCAACTCTAACTGGTCAACTCTAACTGAGTAACTCTAACTGATCAACTCTAACTGGTCAACTTTAACTGGTCAACTCTAACTGTTTATCTTTAACTGGTAAACTTTAACTGGTTAACTCAAATGGTTTAACCTAACTGGTTAACTCAAATGGTTTAACCTAACTTGATTTACTTGTCTCGATTAACTGAACTAATCCACTTAGTTTAACTTAGTTAATTCACTTTGATTAACTCTAACCGATTTACTTAGTTTAACTCAGCTAATTCACTTTGATTATCCCAACTAATTTACTTCGATTAACCAATTAGTTTAACTTGACTAATTCACTTAGTTTGACGCAACTAATTCACTTTGATTTACAAATTAGTTTAAGTTAACTTAGTCACTTAGTTTGACGCGACTAATTCACTTTGATTTACCAATTAGTTTAACTTGACTAATTCACTTAGTTTGATGCAACTAATTCACTTTGATTTACAAATTAGTTTAACTTAACTAAGTCACTTAGTTTGACGCAACTAATTCACTTTGATTTAGCAATTAGTTTAACTTAACTAATTCACTTAGTTTGACGCAACTAATTCACTTTGATTTACAAATTGGTTTAACTTAACTAAGTCACTTAGTTTGACGCAACTAATTCACTTTGATTTACCAATTAGTTTAACTTAACTAATTCACTTCGATTAACCGCTTAGTTTATCTTAACTAATTTACTTTGGTTAACTTAACCAATTACTTTGATTAACTCGACTAACTCGCTTTGGTTAACTTAACCAATTACTTTGATTAACTCGACTAACTTGCTTTGGTTAATCTAACCAATTACTTTGTTTAACTCGACTAACTTGCTTTGGTTAACCTAACCAATTACTTTGTTTAACTCGACTAACTTTGCTTTGGTTAACCTAACCAATTACTTTGTTTAACTTTTTTTATCACACTCTGGTATTTCTTATGGTTTTTAACACATCACCTAACAACGATGAATATCGTCCAACCACACGTAATCACAACAGATTATATACATCACATTTATATATCACAATACATAAATCACAGTAAAAATAACTGTTGAGAAATCCAGTTGGATTCCTCCAACCTGTTTCCCTACATCCACAGATGTTAAACAACACCAGTATAATATTCTGATAAACAGAATCAACATATAACTATTTGACGGTTTATATATATATATATACATACGTAAATATATATATAAAATCTCTACTAACTGACTAGCAGTTCAAGCAAACAATCAACACACAGTCAAACAGACAATATTTTAACAGTTCTAAGAATACAACGTGAAAATAAAACTGTTTAGAGTTTGTGAGATTTACTCACTTTTGCGCGTTAACCGATAAATATCGGTTTGCGTTCATTGATTCAGTCGAACAATTTATTTCGCCATAAATTGTAATGAGCTCGGATTGACTCGCGGTCAGTCCCATTGTGTCGCTCCCGTCCATACGATCCCAACACAACTTATTTCGCTGAGTTTCGATCAGGTATGAATAAGTTACAGCCATTCGAAGTCAATATACTTTATTAAATAAAAACTTGGATTATATGATTTGGGCTCACCCCTTTTCCCAAGGCCCAAGCCCGTTTCTAAAGCCCATCAGCCCTTTAAATACACCGGACCCGATTGTTTCCATCTCCTCCAAATAGACAGACGCGATTTCCAGTATTCAGAACACCCTTTTTCCCGACTTTGACCATGCCTCACCACCACCTCGGTCAATGAACTCCGGCGCCTCCTCCTCCAAACCCTTTCTCTTCCAATCCCGCTTCCCTCCAACCCCTTCTTGCTTCGTTCGATCCCCATAACCCGGTGCAACGTCCGCCGTTTCTACAGTGACCCCGTCACTGTTTTGGTCACCGAAACCCATCGTAGTCACTCACAAGGAGCGGCTGACCTCGACAACGCCACACTCCATTCCAGAGATCTATGCTCAAATCCCAAGAATGTTGGAGCCCTAGCTTTAATGCTAATGTTCGAGCTCCTCAAACACGTATCGCAAGCTTCAAAACTGGTGCTACATCGAAGAGAATCCCAATGGAAACTCATCTAAACTTGTTTGAGGATTTACTGTAATTGTTTTGATTTTTATGTGGAAATTTTCTTCTGCGTTTTGTTCTGAAATGGGAATTTTGTTCTTGCATCTTTACAGCTGAGGTTGTTAAGGTTAGTGGCTGAAATCAAATGGTGTGTGGCCTCTAATTTGACCAAGAAAAATATTAGGATATTTTTATATTAAGGTTTTATATTTTATTTTCTCGATTATATGCTTGTCTCTTGTCCTTAAAAATCCCCGCGATCACATCCGACACCCAAAAATTACCAAACTGGACGTGCACCTTCAGTTCGACATTATGGTCCGAACGAAACTGGTTTTGTCAAATTCCGACTCCGTTTGCTCACACAGAGTATTTTTAACCGTCAGAATACTGACTGTTTCTCACTCTAAAAATCCGTACGGCCACACAGTGACTCTAAAAATCACGAAACTGGAAATCTAACAACTATTTGACATTGCGGATCCAACAAAACTGGTTTCGTCGAATTCCGACTTCGTTTGCAAAAGTGGCTATTTTTAACGCTCTGGATAGCCCATTTAAATATATAAATATATTTAAATATAAATAAAAATAAATATTTAAAAATAAATATTCTCGTCTATACTGACAGTGGAATACCTTACAGCTCAGGATAAATCCTATATTTATTTCTAACTTGATATTACATCGTCAGAGTTATATCGATGTCCGATTTCTATTTAAATCCTTATATAAAAATATATTTAAATCGTTATGGTCAGGGCGCTGCACTTCTGAGAATTTGATTTGGACATAACTCCAAATCTACACGACGAAATCTCGATTTTTCTCTTCAATATGAAAAATATAGTTCAACAGATCCGTACGTTTCTTGTTTCACAGAAATTCGACTTAAAACGAATCTTGTATATTCAGTTGAAGTTCAACTCGCCAAATAACGAACTGCCGCGTCGTTACGGCTCGATTATAATTATTATTATAATTTATACGTTCAACTATCGTTTATTTAATATATTCGTTATTTAAATAATTAAATAACTTAATTATTATACCTTACAAAACGCGCCATTACAGACTTCCCCCCTTAAAATAATTTCGTCCTCGAAATTGCTAAGTTAGAAAAATGCTACTAACTCTACTAACTAGATTTAAAAATCCCTTTTTGTTTACCTCTAAATTTCAGTTTCGACTGGACTCATTTAATTTTAATTAATTTATTAATTCATTTCCGACCAACTAAAATTTTCAAAAATTCTAAAAATTTTCTAACACCATAAATTTTCGAAAAATTTCGCCATAACCTCCTTTTTACGGCTCAATACATCAAACCACAACTCGCCTCTCTAGGCCTCCTCCAATCCTAAAGGAAATCAAAATAGCCAAGCGGCTTGCCAATTCGGCTCATAAAATCCAAACTTATATATGATATAAACTTGTACCTTTTTGTCGGGCATTTAACTCTATCCCTTGCATCTGCTACCACTTCAACATATACCAATGTTATCCATTCCAATTGATCTCCTATCAGTTCATATCCTCAAATCCAAATCGAATTTCATTCGAACTCTAATATCAAATTCCAAATTATTGACTTATCAATTTGGTTCCATTCTAGATTATCTCTAATCCAATTCAATTTTATTTAACTCGGTTCAAGTTAAATTTCAATTTATTTTTACCATCTCATTTTATTTAACTTCATTAGTTAAATTTTAATTCCAGACTTAAGTTCCTGGGTTTCTTTCAAATCAATTTGAAATCATAATGCCAATTCAAAACCTTTGAATTTCTAAACAACTTGTATTCTCAAAACAATTCAAAAACAAAACCTTGGGTAGTAATCCGTCAATTAGAACTCGAAAATGAACACTGATGATGTCTAGATTCATCATCAGAATCTATTTTCCAGCTATCGAAGTGAGTTCAATACTATATCATTTTCAATTTGAAAAACATTTTCAAAATCTCCCAGGAACTTAAAATTTCCTTATTTTAAATTCCAAATTCTGATTTAAATTCATATTTAATTCAAACTATTTCATATATTACATTCATATGAATTCTGATTGGTCATTTATAACCATTTCACCCTTTTATAATCTTATTCGATTATAATAACAACCAACACAATCAATATACTATAATAATTTCAAGATATATATTTCTTCTATAAACAAATATATTTTGGGAAAAATTATTTCATTTACCCTCTTTCAAAACATACCATGACGGTTCATCGTATTCGAGTGTTTAGTAACCCTTATCGATACAGTGGATCAATCTGATCGACCAGAATTCATAAGCCACTCAACCAATGAGTCTCCATAATATAAAACCATTTTATATTGAATAACAATTACGCGCTCATATATATACACTCAAACTCAATCTAGGGTATTACTAACCCTATCTCTACCGAGTCACGCCACAGAGCCAAGTAATTCTTAACTTAAGCTCTGATACCAACTGTAACGGCTGGAAATTTTCGACTCCTCGAGAGTCGAAAATTCCGAGACGTTAGTGAAAGAAAGTAGAGGGTGAGGAAGAAAAGATAGAACTAATAGAATAGAAGAAGAAGAAGAACTTACATCATCAGAGTAAACACGAATCTCACAGCGGAACGAATAAAATATAACATAACTTTTAAATACAAATCAGTACTCGTATATACATACCATTTCAAAGTACAACACTTAACAACACAGCGGAATAATAATAGCTATAATCCTGAAGCCTCCTGCTCTAAGCTCTCCAAGTGTATCTGTAAAATCCCGACTACTTGACTGCCCGTACAAATTTAGGCACCCAAGAGTTTAGGGAAAACAAACAAAATAAACTCCGGGTCAGTCATGGGACTGGTGTGAATAAAACTCCAACACTTGGTTAAATAAAGGATATCTTTCTGATATTATAATAATGTCTAAATACAAATAGATATCAATCTAGCAGAACGCTTGCATCTCACGTTCCACATACATAGTATACAAATAAAACCGTGAGCGCTTATTGGAGATTGGATTCCAACAGACAAGGTATGGGAGCACCTTCCGATCAGTGTACTCTAGAGGAGATACACTAGGGTTCAACAAGAACGTCTTGCAACCCGGCCACACATGACCGTCCACTCATTTAGCTTGAGTGTAACGAATATATTATCACCGATGGTTGGGATCAGCAACCATCCCTCCCAATAAGGGACAACATTGAAATAGATTATAAAGAAGTACAATTGAATATTCTCTAGATGGTGATAATACACCCTGCTTGGGTATGGCCCAACTAGCCATGCTGCCTAGCCCAACTTCTGTTATTTCCCGGTTGTGAGGTTTTGAGGTCACGTTTATCACTTTGACAGATTATTTCTTCAATTACTTTGAATGCCACATCGTCATACCCGCCAAATCATTATCGATTTCTCAAGGCATCACAGGTATAAAAGCTAAGAGAAACGAATTTCTCCGCCACCAACGTAATACGTTTAAAGAGATCAACATATATGATTCGTTAAGAATACTTTGTCAGACACTCGTCCATATACGTTGTTCTGGGACTGAATAAACCGAAGGCACTATTCAGTGAATCCATCCTACCTAGGCTTTTCACAATAGCCCTTGCACTTCACTCCGTCTTCAATTATCTTCAACGTACATGATTCACAACGCTTATGCTAATACGGAGTGGTTCTTCGGATAATAATCCAACCGGTCTCTCCATATTTACAATGTAAATAGGGTCAAAACTTTGATAGTCTATGATTCAACAATCAAATGAAAACATGTCGGTGTACAAACAACGATCTTATTTCCAAATGGGAATTCGATCGATCAATCATCATATGTTCATATTCCCTTATTTCATATATTTAGAAAATATATGTTATTAATCATTGGAAAACATTTCCATAGCTTATTCTCACATCACTATTATTTCGCAACTATCAGTCCCTGACTGTAACTAGTATGAGAACAATTCTCTAAGTATCAATCCGGAAGGTCGAAACCAACATCAGATCGTCACTTAGAAAACCGTTCAACTTACCCTCTCCAGTCAGTTTCTGAATTTTCTTAACTCTATTTCTTAAATTCTTATCATGAAAACATTTCATTTTCTATGTTTAGAAAACATATCTGACTATATTTGGAAAACGTTTCCAAAACTCATTTACGGATTTCCAATGAACATTGTATAAAACATCGTTTCGCTTAATCCATTTATCGCTTATTCCTTATCTTTATTCCTAATCAACCCTTTAGATCGAACCACAACTATTCCTTTGTCAATTCTGAAGGCAATCAAGTTGGGGTATAATTACCTCTCAGACCTTAATTGAACAACGTCCTTTACTGTGAAATAGATGAAGCTCATTACTCACTTTTTCCAATCTTCTGTTTACGCAAATTCTCGGATTTAGGTTACGAATCCACTTCTCATATGAAAACGTTTGATTATAACTATAACGTTATAACTCCTACTTCTACAATATCTAACCTAAATTATAAATTAATTTCCTTACTCGAATAATTTAACAGACACCTAATTTCTAAATCAATAACTAAATCTTGTTTTAAACCCTGGAAAGTAAATAGTACTTTCCCAAATTCGCTATAATCGAATTCGACGTATAACTCTCTTTCGAGTAATCTCTATTCGATTAACTCTCCCTTTTTAATAACTGATATTCGATAACTCTATTTCGATTAACTCCTATCGAATAACTAATATTCGAATAACTCTTCTTGGTTGGCTCTATTTCATTAACTCTTATCGAATAACAAATATTCGATTTTCTTAAATGTGTCAATTCTTATCGAATAAGTAACATCCGATTTAACTTAAATGGATTTACTCTTATCGAATAACTTTTTCGATTAACTTAACTTGATTTTCTTTACTCGAATATCTCAACTCGATTACTTAACTCGATAACTTAACTTAACCGAAATCGATTAACCCAACTCTAATCGATTAACTTAATTTGATTTACTCCTTCGAATAACTAATTCGAATAACTTAATTGATTAACTCCTTTGAATAACTAATTCGATTTACTCTTCTCGAATAACTAAATTCGATTAACTCAAATTGAATAACTAATATTCAATTAACTCTTCGACTAACTCCTTTGGATTAACTAACTTCGAATAACTCCTTTGGATTAGCTAACTTCGAATAACTCCTTTGGATTAACTAACTTCGAATAACTCCTTTGGATTACCTAACTTCGAATAACTCCTTTGGATTAACTAACTTCGAATAACTCCTTTGGATTAACTAACTTCGAATAACTCCTTTGGATTACTAACTTCGAATAACTCCTTTGGATTAACTAACTTCGAATAACTCCTTTGGATTAACTAACTTGAAATAAATAATATTCGGTAACTCTTCTCAAATGAATAACATTTGATTTCTCCACTCGAATAAACTATATTCGATTACTCTTCCCTCGAATACACTATATTTGATAACTCTACTTCGAATAAGTGATATTCGGCAACTCTACTCGATTAACTCCACTTGGATAACTCTAACTGGTCAACTCTAACTGAGTAACTCTAATGGATCAACTCTAACTGTTCAACTTTAACTAGTCAACTCTAACTGTTTATCTTTAACTGGTAAACTTTAACTGGTTAACTCAAATGGTTTAACCTAACTGGTTAACTCAAATGGTTTAACCTAACTTGATTTACTTGTCTCGATTAACTGAACTAATCCACTTAGTTTAACTTAGTTAATTCACTTTGATTAACTCTAACCGATTTACTTAGTTTAACTCAGCAAATTCACTTTGATTATCCTAACTAATTTACTTCGATTAACCAATTAGTTTAACTTGACTAATTCACTTAGTTTGACGCAACTAATTCACTTTGATTTACAAATTAGTTTAACTTAACTAAGTCACTTAGTTTGACGCAACTAATTCACTTTGATTTACCAATTAGTTTAACTTGACTAATTCACTTAGTTTGACGCAACTAATTCACTTTGATTTACAAATTAGTTTAACTTAACTAAGTCACTTAGTTTGACGCAACTAATTCACTTTGAATTACCAACTAGTTTAACTTAACTAATTCACTTAGTTTGACGCAACTAATTCACTTTGATTTACAAATTGGTTTAACTTAACTAAGTCACTTAGTTTGACGCAACTAATTCACTTTGATTTACCAATTAGTTTAACTTAACTAATTCACTTCGACTAACCGCTTAGTTTATCTTAACTAATTTACTTTGG
This sequence comes from Allium sativum, assembly GCA_030737875.1. NCBI lineage: Eukaryota > Viridiplantae > Streptophyta > Magnoliopsida > Asparagales > Amaryllidaceae > Allium > Allium sativum. The sequence continues at coordinate 151,842,620 of CM060924.1, read as the reverse complement.
TTAACTTAACCAATTACTTTGATTAACTCGACTAACTCGCTTTGGTTAACTTAACCAATTACTTTGATTAACTCGACTAACTTGCTTTGGTTAATCTAACCAATTACTTTGTTTAACTCGACTAACTTGCTTTGGTTAACCTAACCAATTACTTTGTTTAACTCGACTAACTTTGCTTTGGTTAACCTAACCAATTACTTTGTTTAACTCTTTTTATCACACTCTGGTATTTCTTATGGTTTTTAACACATCACCTAACAACGATGAATATCGTCCAACCACACGTAATCACAACAGATTATGTACATCACATTTATATATCACAATTCAAAAATCACAGTAAAAATAACTGTTGAGAAATCCAGTTGGATTCCTCCAACCTGTTTCCCTGCATACACAGATGTTAAACAACACCAGTATAATATTCTGATAAACAGAATCAACATATAACTATTTGATGGTTTATATATATATATATATATATATATATATATATATACACATACATACGTAAATATAGATAAAAAATCTCTACTAACTGACTAGCAGTTCAAGCAAACAATCAACACACAGTCAAACAGACAATATTTTAACAGTTCTAAGAATACAACGTGAAAATAAAACTGTTTAGAGTTTGTGAGATTTACTCACTTTTGCGCGTTAACCGATAAATATCGGTTTGCGTTCATTGATTCAGTCGAACAATTTATTTCACCATAAATTGTAATGAGCTCGGATTGACTCGCGGTCAGTCCCATTGTGTCGCTCCCGTCCATACGATCCCAACACAACTTATTTCGCTGAGTTTCGATCACGTATGAATAAGTTACAGCCATTCGAAGTCAATATACTTTATTAAATAAAAACTTGGATTATATGATTTGGGCTCACCCCTTTTCCCAAGGCCCAAGCCCGTTTCTAAAGCCCATCAGCCCTTTAAATACACCGGACCCGATTGTTTCCATCTCCCCCAAATAGACAGACGCGATTTCCAGTATTCAGAACACCCTTTTCCCGACTTTGACCATGCCTCACCACCACCTCGGTCAATGAACTCCGGCGCCTCCTCCACCAAACCCTTTCTCTTCCAATCCCGCTTCCCTCCAACCCCTTCTTGCTTCGTTCGATCCCCATAACCCGGTGCAACGTCCGCCGTTTCTACAGTGACCCCGTCACTGTTTTGGTCACTGAAACCCATCGGAGTCACTCACAAGGAGCAGCTGACCTCGACAACGCCACACTCCATTCTAGAGATCTATGCTCAAATCCCAAGAACGATGGAGCCCTAGCTTTAATGCTAATGTTCGAGCTCCTCAAACACGTATCGCAAGCTTCAAAACTGGTGCTACATCGAAGAGAATCCCAATGGAAACTCGTCTAAACTTGTTTGAGGATTTACTGTAATTGTTTTGATTTTTATGTGGAATTTTTCTTCTGCGTTTTGTTCTGAAATGGGAATTTTGTTCTTGCATCTTTACAGCTGAGGTTGTTAAGGTTTGTGGCTGAAATCAAATGGTGCGTGGCCTCTAATTTGACCAAGAAAAATATTAGGATATTTTTATACTAAGGTTTTATATTTTATTTTCTCGATTATATGCTTGTCTCTTGTCCTTAAAAATCCCCGCGATCACATACGACACCCAAAAATTACCAAACTGGACGTGCACCTTCAGTTCGACATTATGGTCCGAACGAAACTGGTTTCGGTCAAATTCCGACTTCGTTTGCTCACACAGCGTATTTTTAACCATCAGAATACTGACTGTTTCTCACTCTAAAAATCCGTACGGCCACACAGTGACTCTAAAAACCACGAAACTGGAAATCTAACAACTATTTGACATTGCGGATCCAACAAAACTGGTTTCGTCGAATTCCGACTTCGTTTGCAAAAGTGGCTATTTTTAACGCTTTGGATAGTCCATTTAAATATATAAATATATTTAAATATAAATAAAAATAAATATTTAAAAATAAATATTCTCGTCTATACTAACAGTGGAATACCATACAGCTCAGGATAAATCCTATATTTATTTCTAACTCGATATTACATCGTCAGAGTTATATCGATGTCCGATTTCTATTTAAATCCTTATATAAAAATATATTTAAATCGTTATGGTCAGGGCGCTGCACTTCTGAGAATTTGATTTGGACATAACTCCAAATCTACAGGACGAAATCTCGATTTTTCACTTCCATATGAAAAATATAGTTCAACAGATCCGTACGTTTCTTATTTCACAGAAATTCGACTTAAAACGAATCTTGTATATTCAGTTGAAGTTCAACTCTCCAAATAACGAACTGCCGCGCCGTTACGGCTCGATTATAATTATAATTATAATTTATACGTTCAACTATCGTTTATTTAATATATTCGTTATTTAAATAATTAAATAACTTAATTATTATACCTTACAAAATGCGCCATTACAGACTTCCCCCCTTAAAATAATTTCGTCCTCGAAATTGCTAAGTTAGAAAAATGCTACTAACTCTACTAACTAGATTTAAAAATCCCTTTTTGTTTACCTCTAAATTTCAGTTTCGACTGGACTCATTTAATTTTAATTAATTTATTAATTCATTTCCGATCAACTAAAATTTTTAAAAATTCTAAAAATTTTCTAACACCTTAAATTTTCGAAAAATTTCGCCATAACCTCCTTTTTACGGCTCAATACGTCAAACCACAACTCACCTCTCTAGGCCTCCTCCAATCCAAAAGGAAATCAAAATAGCCAAGCGGCTTGCCAATTCGGCTCATAAAATCCAAACTCATATATGATATAAACTTGTACCTTTTTGTCGGGCATTTAACTCTATTCCTTGCATCTACTACCACTTCAACATATACCAATGTTATCCATTCCAATTGATCTTCAATCAATTCATATCCTCAAATCCAAATCGAATTTCATTCGAACTCTAATATCAAATTCCAAATTATTGACTTATCTATTTGGTTCCATTCTAGATTATCTCTAATCCAATTCAATTTTATTTAACTTGGTTCAAGTTAAATTTCAATTTATTGTTACCATCTCATTTTATTTAACTTCATTAGTGAAATTTTAATTCCAGACTTAAGTTCCTGGGTTTCTTTCAAATCAATTTGAAATTATAATGCCAATTCAAAACCTTTGAATTTCTAAACAACTTGTTTTCTCAAAACAATTCAAAAACAAAACCTTGGGTAGTAATCCGTCACTTAGAACTCCAAAATGAACACTGATGACGTCTAGATTCATCATCAGAATCTATTTTCCAGCTATCGAAGTGAGTTCAATACTATATCATTTTCAATTTGAAAAACATTTTCAAAATCTCCCAGGAACTTAAAATTTCTTTATTTTAAATTCCAAATTCTGATTTAAATTCATATTTAATTCAAACTATTTCATATATTACATTCATATGAATTCTGATTGGTCATTTATAACCATTTCACCCTTTTATAATCTTATTCGATTATAATAACAACCAACACAATCAATATACTATAATAATTTCAAGATATATATTTTTCTATAAACAAATATATTTTGGGAAAAATTATTTCATTTACCCTCTTTCAAAACATACCATGACGGTTCATCGTATTCGAGTGTTTAGTAACCCTTATCGATCTAGTGGATCAACCTGATCGACCAGAATTCATAAGCCACTCAACCAATGAGTCTCCACAATATAAAAACATTTTATATTGAATAACAATTACGCGCTCATATATATACACTCAAACTCAATCTAGGGTATTACTAACCCTATCTCTACCGAGTCACGCCACAGAGCCAAGTAATTCTTAACTTAAGCTCTGATACCAACTGTAACGGCTGGAAATTTTCGGCTCCTCGAGAGTCGAAAATTCCGAGACGTTAGTGAAAGAAAGTAGAGGGCGAGGAAGAAAAGATAGAACTAATAGAATAGAAGAAGAAGAAGAACTTACATCATCAGAGTAAACACGAATCTCACAGCGGAACGAATAAAATATAACATAACTTTGAAATATAAATCAGTACTCGTATATACATACCATTTCAAAGTACAACACTTAACAACACAGCGGAATAATTATAGCTATAATCCTGAAGCCTCTTGCTCTAAGCTCTCCAAGAGTATCTGTAAAATCCCGACTACTTGACTGCCCGTACAAATTTAGGCACCCAAGAGTTTAGGGAAAACAAACAAAATAAACTCCGGGTCAGTCATGGGACTGGTGTGAATAAAACTCCAACACTTGGTTAAATAAAGGATATCTTTCTGATATTATAATAATGTCTAAATACAAATAGATATCAATCTAGCAGAACGCTTGCATCTCACGTTCCACATACATAGTATACAAATAAAACCGTGAGCGCTTATTGGAGATTGGATTCCAACAGACAAGGTATGGGAGCACCTTCCGATCAGTGTACTATAGAGGAGATACACTAGGGTTCAACAAGAACGTCTTGCAACCAGGCCACACATGACCGTCCACTCATTTAGCTTGAGTGTAACGAATATATTATCACCGATGGCTGGGATCAGCAACCATCCCTCTCGATAAGGGACAGCATTGAAATAGATTATAAAGAAGTACAATTGAATATTCTCTAGATGGTGATAATACACCCTGCTTGGGTATGGCCCAACTAGCCATGCTGCCTAGCCCAACTTCTGTTATTTCCCGGTTGTGAGGTTTTGAGGTCACGTTTATCACTTTGACAGATTATTTCTTCAATTACTTTGAATGCCACATCGTCATACCCGCCAAATCATTATCGATTTCTCAAAGCATCATGGGTATAAAAGCTAAGAGAAACGAATTTCTCCGCCACCAACGTAATACGTTTAAAGAGATCAACATATATGATTCGTTAAGAATACTTTGTCAGACACTCGTCCATATACGTTGTTCTGGTACTGAATAAACCGAAGGCACTATTCAGTGAATCCATCCTACCTAGGCTTTTCACAATAGCCCTTGCACTTCACTCCGTCTTCAATTATCTTCAGCGTACTTGATTCACAAAGCTTATGCTAATACGGAGTGGTTCTTCGGATAATAATCCAACCGGTCTCTCCATATTTACAACGTAAATAGGGTCAAAACTTTGATAGTCTATGATTCAACTATCAAATGAAAACATGTCGGTGTACAAACAACGATCTTATTTCCAAATGGGAATTCGATCGATCAATCATCATATGTTCATATTCCCTTATTTCATATATTTAGAAAATATATGTTATTAATCATTGGAAAACATTTCCACAGCTTATTCTCACATCACTATTATTTCGCAACTATCAGTCCCTAACTGTAACTAGTATGAGAACAATTCTCTAAGTATCAATCCGGAAGGTCGAAACCAACATCAGATCGTCACTTAGAAAACCGTTCAACTTACCCTCTCCAGTCAGTTTCTGAATTTGCTTAACTCTATTTCTTAAATTCTTATCATGAAAACATTTCATTTTCTATGTTTAGAAAACATATCTGACTATATTTGGAAAACGTTTCCAAAACTCATTTACGGATTTCCAATGAACGTTGTATAAAACATCGTTTCGCTTAATCCATTTATCGCTTATTCCTTAACTTTATTCCTAATCAACCCTTTAGATCGAACCACAACTATTCCTTTGTCAATTCTGAAGTCAATCAAGTTGGGGTATAATTACCTCTCAGACCTTAATTGAACAACGTCCTTTACTGTGAAATAGATGAAGCTCATTACTCACTTTTTCCAATCTTCTGTTTACGCAAATTCTCGGATTTAGGTTACGAATCCACTTCTCATATGAAAACGTTTGATTATAACTATAACGTTATAATTCCTACTTCTACAATATCTAACCTAAATTATAAATTAATTTCCTTACTCGAATAATTTAACAGACACCTAATTTCTAAATCAATAACTAAATCTTGATTTAAACCCTAGAAAGTAAATAGTACTTTCCCAAATTCGCTATAATCGAATTCGACGTATAACTCTCTTTCGAGTAATCTCTATTCGATTAACTCTCCCTTTTTAATAACTGATATTCTATAACTCTATTTCGATTAACTCTTATCGAATAACTAATATTCGAATAACTCTTCTTGGTTGGCTCTATTTCATTAACTCTTATCGAATAACAAATATTCGATTTTCATAAATGAGTCAATTCTTATTGAATAACTAACATCCGATTTAACTTAAATGGATTTACTCTTATTGAATAACTTTTTCGATTAACTTAACTTGATTTTCTTAACTCGATTATCTCAACTCGATTACTTAACTCGATAACTTAACTTAACCGAAATCGATTAACTCAACTCCAATCGATTAACTTAATTTGATTTACTCCTTCGAATAACTAATTCGAATAACTTAATTGATTGACTCCTTTGAATAACTAATTCGATTTACTCTTCTCGAATAACTAAATTCGATTAACTCAAATTGAATAACTAATATTCAGTTAACTCTTCGACTAACTCCTTTGGATTAACTAACTTCGAATAACTCCTTTGGATTAGCTAACTTCGAATAACTCCTTTGGATTAACTAACTTCGAATAACTCCTTTATATTAACTAACTTCGAATAACTCCGTTGGATTAACTAACTTCGAATAACTCCTTGGGATTAACTAACATCGAATAACTCCTTTGGATTAACTAACTTCGAATAACTCCTTTGGATTACTAACTTCGAATAACTCCTTTGGATTAACTAACTTCGAATAACTCCTTTGGATTAACTAACTTCGAATAAATAATATTCGGTAACTCTTCTCAAATGAATAACATTTGATTTCTCCACTCGAATAAACTATATTCGATTACTCTTCCCTCGAATACACTATATTTGATAACTCTACTTCGAATAAGTGATATTCGGCAATTCTACTCGATTAACTCCACTTGGACAACTCTAACTGGTCAACTCTAACTGGTCAACTCTAACTGAGTAACTCTAACTGATCAACTCTTACTGGTCAACTTTAACTGGTCAACTCTAACTATTTATCTTTAACTGGTAAACTTTAACTGGTTAACTCAAATGGTTTAACCTAACTGGTTAACTCAAATGGTTTAACCTAACTTGATTTACTTGTCTCGATTAATTGAACTAATCCACTTAGTTTAACTTAGTTAATTCACTTTGATTAACTCTAACCGATTTACTTAGTTTAACTCAGCTAATTCACTTTGATTATCCCAACTAATTTACTTCGATTAACCAATTAGTTTAACTTGACTAATTCACTTAGTTTGACGCAACTAATTCACTTTGATTTACAAATTAGTTTAACTTAACTAAGTCACTTAGTTTGACGCAACTAATTCACTTTGATTTACCAATTAGTTTAACTTGACTAATTCACTTAGTTTGACGCAACTAATTCACTTTGATTTACAAATTAGTTTAACTTAACTAAGTCACTTAGTTTGACGCAACTAATTCACTTTGATTTACCAATTAGTTTAACTTAACTAATTCACTTAGTTTGACGCAACTAATTCACTTTGATTTACAAATTGGTTTAACTTAACTAAGTCACTTAGTTTGACGCAACAAATTCACTTTGATTTACCAATTAGTTTAACTTAACTAATTCACTTCGATTAACCGCTTAGTTTATCTTAACTAATTTACTTTGGTAAACTTAACCAATTACTTTGATTAACTCGACTAACTCGCTTTGGTTAACTTAACCAATTACTTTGATTAACTCGACTAACTTGCTTTGGTTAATCTAACCAATTACTTTGTTTAACTCGAATAACTTGCTTTGGTTAACCTAACCAATTACTTTGTTTAACTCGACTAACTTTGCTTTGGTTAACCTAACCAATTACTTTGTTTAACTCTTTTTATCACACTCTGGTATTTCTTATGGTTTTTAACACATCACCTAACAACGATGAATATCGTCCAACCACACGTAATCACAACAGATTATATACATCACATTTATATATCACAATACATAAATCACAGTAAAAATAACTGTTGAGAAATCCAGTTGGATTCCTCCAACCTGTTTCCCTGCATCCACAGATGTTAAACAACACCAGTATAATATTCTGATAAACAGAATCAACATATAACTATTTGACGGTTTATATATATATATACATACGTAAATATATATATATAAAATCTCTACTAACTGACTAGCAGTTCAAGCAAACAATCAACACACAGTCAAACAGACAATATTTTAACAGTTCTAAGAATACAACGTGAAAATAAAACTGTTTAGAGTTTGTGAGATTTACTCACTTTTGCGCGTTAACCGATAAATATCGGTTTGCGTTCATTGATTCAGTCGAACAATTTATTTTGCCATAAATTGTAATGAGCTCGGATTGACTCGCGGTCAGTCCCATTGTGTTGCTCCCGTCCATACGATCCCAACACAACTTATTTCGCTGAGTTTCGATCAGGTATGAATAAGTTACAGCCATTCGAAGTCAATATACTTTATTAAATAAATACTTGGATTATATGATTTGGGCTCACCCCTTTTCCCAAGGCCCAAGCCCGTTTCTAAAGCCCATCAGCCCTTTAAATACACCGGACCCGATTGTTTCCATCTCCCCCAAATAGACAGACGCGATTTCCAGTATTCAGAACAACCTTTTCCCGACTTTGACCATGCCTCACCACCACCTCGGTCAATGGACTCCGACGCCTCCTCCACCAAACCCTTTCTCTTCCAATCCCGCTTCCCTCCAACCCCTTCTTGCTTCGTTCGATCCCCATAACCCGGTGCAACGTCCGCCGTTTCTACAGTGACCCCGTCACTGTTTTGGTCACCGAAACCCATCGGAGTCACTCACAAGGAGCGGCTGACCTCGACAACGCCACACTCCATTCCAGAGATCTATGCTCAAATCCCAAGAACGTTGGAGCCCTAGCTTTAATGCTAATGTTCGAGATCCTCAAACACGTATCGCAAGCTTCAAAACTGGTGCTACATCGAAGAGAATCCCAATGGAAACTCGTCTAAACTTGTTTGAGGATTTACTATAATTGTTTTGATTTTTATGTGGAATTTTTCTTCTGCGTTTTGTTCTGAAATGGGAATTTTGTTCTTGCATCTTTACAGCTGAGGTTGTTAAGGTTTGTGGCTGAAATCAAATGGTGCGTGGCCTCTAATTTGACCAAGAAAAATATTAGGATATTTTTATATTAAGGTTTTATATTTTATTTTCTCGATTATATGCTTGTCTCTTGTCCTTAAAAATCCCCGCGATCACATACGACACCCAAAAATTACCAAACTGGACGTGCACCTTCAGTTCGACATTATGGTCCGAACGAAACTGGTTTCGTCAAATTCCGACTCCGTTTGCTCACACAACGTATTTTTAACCGTCAGAATACTGACTGTTTCTCACTCTAAAAATCCGTACGGCCACACAGTGACTCTAAAAATCACGAAACTGGAAATCTAACAACTATTTGACATTGCGGATCCAACAAAACTGGTTTCGTCGAATTCCGACTTCGTTTGCAAAAGTGGCTATTTTTAACGCTCTGGATAGCCCATTTAAATATATAAATATATTTAAATATAAATAAAAATAAATATTTAAAAATAAATATTCTCGTCTATACTCACAGTGGAATACCATATAGCTCAGGATAAATCCTATATTTATTTCTAACTTGATATTACATCGTCAGAGTTATATCGATGTCCGATTTCTATTTAAATCCTTATATAAAAATATATTTAAATCGTTATGGTCAGGGCGCTGCACTTCTGAGAATTTGATTTGGACATAACTCCAAATCTACACGACGAAATCTCGATTTTTCTCTTCCATATGAAAAATATAGTTCAACAGATCCGTACGTTTCTTGTTTCACAGAAATTCGACTTAAAACGAGTCTTGTATATTCAGTTGAAGTTCAACTCGCCAAATAACGAACTGCCGCGTCGTTACGGCTCGATTATAATTATTATTATAATTTATACGTTCAACTATCGTTTATTTAATATATTCGTTATTTGAATAATTAAATAACTTAATTATTATACCTTACAAAACGCGCCATTACAGACTTCCCCCCTTAAAATAATTTCGTCCTCGAAATTGCTAAGTTAGAAAAATGCTACTAACTCTACTAACTAGATTTAAAAATCCCTTTTTGTTTACCTCTAAATTTCAGTTTCGACTGGACTCATTTAATTTTAATTAATTTATTAATTCATTTCCGAACAACTAAAATTTTCAAAAATTCTAAAAATTTTCTAACACCATAAATTTTCGAAAAATTTCGCCATAACCTCCTTTTTACGGCCCAATACGTCAAACCACAACTCGCCTCTCTAGGCCTCCTCCAATCCTAAAAGATCAAAATAGCCAAGCGGCTTGCCAATTCGGCTCATAAAATCCAAACTTATATATGATATAAACTTGTACCTTTTTGTCGGGCATTTAACTCTATCCCTTGCATCTGCTACCACTTCAACATATACCAATGTTATCCATTCCAATTGATCTCCAATCAGTTCATATCCTCAAATCCAAATCGAATTTCATTCGAACTCTAATATCAAATTCCAAATTATTGACTTATCAATTTGGTTCCATTCTAGATTATCTCTAATCCAATTCAATTTTATTTAACTCGGTTCAAGTTAAATTTCAATTTATTTTTACCATCTCATTTTATTTAACTTCATTAGTTAAATTTTAATTCCAGACTTAAGTTCCTGGGTTTCTTTCAAATCAATTTGAAATCATAATGCCAATTCAAAACCTTTGAATTTTTAAACAACTTGTTTTCTCAAAACAATTCAAAAACAAAACCTTGGGTAGTAATCCGTCAATTAAAACTCGAAAATGAACACTGATGATGTCTAGATTCATCATCAGAATCTATTTTCCAGCTATCGAAGTGAGTTCAATACTATATCATTTTCAATTTGAATAACATTTTCAAAATCTCCCAGGAACTTAAAATTTCCTTATTTTAAATTCCAAATTCTGATTTATATTCATATTTAATTCAAACTATTTCATATATTACATTCATATGAATTCTGATTGGTCATTTATAACCATTTCACCCTTTTATAATCTTATTCTATTATAATAACAACCAACACAATCAATATACTATAATAATTTCAAGATATATATTTCTTCTATAAACAAATATATTTTGGGAAAAATTATTTCATTTACCCTCTTTCAAAACATACCATGACGGTTCATCGTATTCGAGTGTTTAGTAACCCTTATCGATACAGTGGATCAATCTGATCGACCAGAATTCATAAGCCACTCAACCAATGAGTCTCCACAATATAAAACCATTTTATATTGAATAACAATTACGCGCTCATATATATACACTCAAACTCAATCTAGGGTATTACTAACCCTATCTCTACCGAGTCACGCCACAGAGCCAAGTAATTCTTAACTTAAGCTCTGATACCAACTGTAACGGCTGGAATTTTTCGACTCCTCGAGAGTCGAAAATTCCGAGACGCTAGTAAAAGAAAGTAGAGGGTGAGGAAGAAAAGATATAACTAATAGAATAGAAGAAGAAGAAGAACTTACATCATCAGAGTAAACACGAATCTCACAGCGGAACGAATAAAATATAACATAACTTTGAAATACAAATCAGTACTCGTATATACATACCATTTCAAAGTACAACACTTAACAACACAGCGGAATAATAATAGCTATAATCCTGAAGCCTCCTGCTCTAAGCTCTCCAAGTGTATCTGTAAAATCCCGACTACTTGACTGCCCATACAAATTTAGGCACCCAAGAGTTTAGGGAAAACAAACAAAATAAACTCCGGGTCAGTCATGGGACTGGTGTGAATAAAACTCCAACACTTGGTTAAATAAAGGATATCTTTCTGATATTATAATAATGTCTAAATACAAATAGATATCAATCTAGCAGAACGCTTGCATCTCACGTTCCACATACATAGTATACAAATAAAACCGTGAGCGCTTATTGGAGATTGGATTCCAACAGACAAGGTATGGGAGCACCTTCCGATCAGTGTACTCTAGAGGAGATACACTAGGGTTCAACAAGAACGTCTTGCAACCCGGCCACACATGACCGTCCACTCATTTAGCTTGAGTGTAACGAATATATTATCACCGATGGTTGGGATCAGCAACCATCCCTCCCGATAAGGGACAGCATTGAAATAGATTATAAAGAAGTACAATTGAATAATCTCTAGATGGTGATAATACACCCTGCTTGGGTATGGCCCAACTAGCCATGCTGCCTAGCCCAACTTCTGTTATTTCCCGGTTGTGAGGTTTTGAGGTCAGGTTTATCACTTTGACAGATTATTTCTTCAATTACTTTGAATGCCACATCGTCATACCCGCCAAATCATTATCGATTTCTCAAGGCATCACGGGTATAAAAGCTAAGAGAAACGAATTTCTCCGCCACCAACGTAATACGTTTAAAGAGATCAACATATATGATTCGTTAAGAATACTTTGTCAGACACTCGTCCATATACGTTGTTCTGGTACTGAATAAACCGAAGGCACTATTCAGTGAATCCATCCTACCTAGGCTTTTCACAATAGCCCTTGCACTTCACTCCGTCTTCAATTATCTTCAACGTACTTGATTCACAACGCTTATGCTAATACGGAGTGGTTCTTCGGATAATAATCCAACCGGTCTCTCCATATTTACAACGTAAATAGGGTCAAAACTTTGATAGTCTATGATTCAACTATCAAATGAAAACATGTCGGTGTACAAACAACGATCTTATTTCCAAATGGGAATTCGATCGATCAATCATCATATGTTCATATTCCCTTATTTCATATATTTAGAAAATATATGTTATTAATCATTGGAAAACATTTCCATAGCTTATTCTCACATCACTATTATTTCGCAACTATCAGTCCCTAACTATAACTAGTATGAGAACAATTCTCTAAGTATCAATCCGGAAGGTCGAAACCAACATCAGATCGTCACTTAGAAAACCGTTCAACTTACCCTCTCCAGTCAGTTTCTGAATTTACTTAACTCTATTTCTTAAATTCTTATCATGAAAACATTTCATTTTCTATGTTTAGAAAACATATCTGACTATATTTGGAAAACGTTTCCAAAACTCATTTACGGATTTCCAATGAACGTTGTATAAAACATCGTTTCGCTTAATCCATTTATCACTTATTCCTTAACTTTATTCCTAATCAACCCTTTAGATCGAACCACAACTATTCCTTTGTCAATTCTGAAGTCAATCAAGTTGGGGTATAATTACCTCTCAGACCTTAATTGAACAACGTCCTTTACTGTGAAATAGATGAAGCTCATTACTCACTTTTTCCAATCTTCTGTTTACGCAAATTCTCGGATTTAGGTTACGAATCCACTTCTCATATGAAAACGTTTGATTATAACTATAACGTTATAATTCCTACTTCTACAATATCTAACCTAAATTATAAATTAATTTCCTTACTCGAATAATTTAACAGACACCTAATTTGTAAATCAATAACTAAATCTTGATTTAAACCCTGGAAAGTAAATAGTACTTTCCCAAATTCGCTATAATCGAATTCGACGTATAACTCTCTTTCGAGTAATCTCTAATCGATTAACTTAATTTGATTTACTCCTTCGAATAACTTAATTGATTAACTCCTTTGAATAACTAATTCGATTTACTCTTCTCGAATAACTAAATTCGATTAACTCAAATTGAATAACTAATATTCAATTAACTCTTCGACTAACTCCTTTGGATTAACTAACTTCGAATAACTCCTTTGGATTAGCTAACTTCGAATAACTCCTTTGGATTAACTAACTTCGAATAACTCCTTTGGATTAACTAACTTCGAATAACTCCGTTGGATTAACTAACTTCGAATAACTCCTTGGGATTAACTAACTTCGAATAACTCCTTTGGATTAACTAACTTCGAATAACTCCTTTGGATTACTAACTTCGAATAACTCCTTTGGATTAACTAACTTCGAATAACTCCTTTGGATTAACTAACTTCGAATAAATAATATTCGGTAACTCTTCTCAAATGAATAACATTTGATTTCCCCACTCGAATAAACTATATTCGATTACTCTTCCCTCGAATACACTATATTTGATAACTCTACTTCGAATAAGTGATATTCGGCAACTCTACTCGATTAACTCCACTTGGATAACTCTAACTGGTCAACTCTAACTGGTCAATTCTAACTGAGTAACTCTAACAGATCAACTCTAACTGGTCAACTTTAACTGGTCAACTCTAACTATTTATCTTTAACTGGTAAACTTTAACTGGTTAACTCAAATGGTTTAACCTAACTGGTTAACTCAAATGGTTTAACCTAACTTGATTTACTTGTCTCGATTAATTGAACTAATCCACTTAGTTTAATTTAGTTAATTCACTTTGATTAACTCTAACCGATTTACTTAGTTTAACTCAGCTAATTCACTTTGATTATCCCAACTAATTTACTTCGATTAACCAATTAGTTTAACTTGACTAATTCACTTAGTTTGACGCAACTAATTCACTTTGATTTACAAATTAGTTTAACTTAACTAAGTCACTTAGTTTGACGCAACTAATTCACTTTGATTTACCAATTAGTTTAACTTGACTAATTCACTTAGTTTGACGCAACTAATTCACTTTGATTTACAAATTAGTTTAACTTAACTAAGTCACTTAGTTTGACGCAACTAATTCACTTTGATTTACCAATTAGTTTAACTTAACTAATTCACTTAGTTTGACGAAACTAATTCACTTTGATTTACAAATTGGTTTAACTTAACTAAGTCACTTAGTTTGACGCAACTAATTCACTTTGATTTACCAATTAGTTTAACTTAACTAATTCACTTCGATTAACCGCTTAGTTTATCTTAACTAATTTACTTTGGTTAACTTAACCAATTACTTTGATTAACTCGACTAACTCGCTTTGGTTAACTTAACCAATTACTTTGATTAACTCGACTAACTTGCTTTGGTTAATCTAACCAATTACTTTGTTTAACTCGACTAACTTGCTGTGGTTAACCTAACCAATTACTTTGTTTAACTCGACTAACTTTGCTTTGGTTAACCTAACCAATTACTTTGTTTAACTCTTTTTATCACACTCTGGTATTTCTTATGGTTTTTAACACATCACCTAACAACGATGAATATCGTCCAACCACACGTAATCACAACAGATTATATACATCACATTTATATTTCACAATACATAAATCACAGTAAAAATAACTGTTGAGAAATCCAGTTGGATTCCTCCAACCTGTTTCCCTGCATCCACAGATGTTAAACAACACCAGTATAATATTCTGATAAACAGAATCAACATATAACTATTTGACGGTTTATATATATATATACATACGTAAATATATATATAAAATCTCTACTAACTGACTAGCAGTTCAAGCAAACAATCAACACACAGTCAAACAGACAATATTTTAACAGTTCTAAGAATACAACGTGAAAATAAAATTGTTTAGAGTTTGTGAGATTTACTCACTTTTGCGCGTTAACCGATAAATATCGGTTTGCGTTCATTGATTCAGTCGAACAATTTATTTCGCCATAAATTGTAATGAGCTCGGATTGACTCGCGGTCAGTCCCATTGTGTCGCTCCCGTCCATACGATCCCAACACAACTTATTTCGCTGAGTTTCGATCACGTATGAATAAGTTACAGCCATTCGAAGTCAATATACATTATTAAATAAAAACTTGGATTATATGATTTGGGCTCACCCCTTTTCCCAAGGCCCAAGCCCATTTCTAAAGCCCATCATCCCTTTAAATACACCGGACCCGATTGTTTCCATCTCCCCCAAATAGACAGACGCGATTTCCAGTATTCAGAACACCCTTTTCCCGACTTTGACCATGCCTCACCACCACCTCGGTCAATGAACTCCGGCGCCTCCTCCACCAAACCCTTTCTCTTCCAATCACGCTTCCCTCCAACCCCTTCTTGCTTCGTTCGATCCCCATAACCCGGTGCAACGTCTTTCGTTTCTACAGTGACCCCGTCACTGTTTTGGTCACCGAAACCCATCGGAGTCACTCACAAGGAGCGGCTGACCTCGACAACGCCAACGCCACCCTCCATTCCAGAGATCGATGCTCAAATCCCAAGAACGTTGGAGCCCTAGCTTTAATGCTAATGTTCGAGCTCCTCAAACACGTATCGCAAGCTTCAAAACTGGTGCTACATCGAAGAGAATCCCAATGGAAACTCGTCTAAACTTGTTTGAGGATTTACTGTAATTGTTTTGATTTTTATGTGGAATTTTTCTTCTGCGTTTTGTTCTGAAATGGGAATTTTGTTCTTGCATCTTTACAGCTGAGGTTGTTAAGGTTTGTGGCTGAAATCAAATGGTGCGTGGCCTCTAATTTGACCAAGAAAAATATTAGGATATTTTTATATTAAGGTTTTATATTTTATTTTCTCGATTATATGCTTGTCTCTTGTCCTTAAAAATCCCCGCGATCACATATGACACCCAAAAATCACCAAACTGGACGTGCACCTTCAGTTCGACATTATGGTCCCAACGAAACTGGTTTCGTCAAATTCCGACTCCGTTTGCTCACACAGCGTATTTTTAACCGTCAGAATACTGACTGTTTCTCACTCAAAAAATCCGTACGGCCACACAGTGACTCTAAAAATCACGAAACTGGAAATCTAACAACTATTTGACATTGCGGATCCAACAAAACTGGTTTCGTCGAATTCCGACTTCGTTTGCAAAAGTGGCTATTTTTAACGCTCTGGATAGCCCATTTAAATATATAAATATATTTAAATATAAATAAAAATAAATATTTAAAAATAAATATTCTCGTCTATACTCACAGTGGAATACCATACAGCTCAGGATAAATCCTATATTTATTTCTAACTCGATATTACATCGTCAGAGTTATATCGATGTTTGATTTCTATTTAAATCCTTATATAAAAATATATTTAAATCGTTATGGTCAGGGCGCTGCACTTCTGAGAATTTGATTTGGACATAACTTCAAATCTACACGACGAAATCTCGATTTTTCTCTTCCATATGAAAAATATAGTTCAACAGATCCGTACGTTTCTTGTTTCACAGAAATTCGACTTAAAACGAATCTTGTATATTCAGTTGAAGTTCAACTCGCCAAATAACGAACTGCCGCGTCGTTACGGCTCGATTATAATTATTATTATAATTTATACGTTCAACTATCGTTTATTTAATATATTCGTTATTTAAATAATTAAATAACTTAATTATTATACCTTACAAAACGCGCCATTACAACCGGGATTGAATTTATATTCGAAAACCATTCTGACCAACAGAAACGTAAACGAAGAAGATATCCGATTCTGATCGAGATGGAGCAATGAAGACCGTAAATCTTCATGAGCGGAGGAAATATTGTTGAATTTCTCTGGCTGATCCTCAGAGATGTTTCGACAATGATTCTGTCGTGATTGGAATCTACAGATTGCAAGGACTACTCGCTACTGATCCATGGGATGATTCCTATATTGGATGCAGTAGGAGGGTGCCTTCGGTTCATCCTGTTCCTGGATGACTTGTATGGACGATTGAACGGTGGCCAGATGTTCCAAGAGTCGATTATAACCTCAAGCCTCATCAACCGGGAAATGACAAAAATCGGGAAAGCAACATGGCTATGTGGGTCGCTCCCATTAGGGTGTATAATCACCTATATAGAGAGATTCCTTTTGCTTCTTTAATCTATCGATGCTGTCCCTTTTCGGGAAATGGTGGTTTGAGTCCAACCGTTGGTGATATACATTCGATACACTCAAGCGAAATGAGTGGTCGGTCTTGTGTGGGCCAGGTAGCAAGACGTTCTTGTTGAACCCAGTGTATTCGTCTCTAGAGATACACTATCGGCAGGTGGTCCCATACCATGTCATAGTCGGAATCCAAACTCCAATAAGCGCCCGCGGTTTTGATTGCATACTATATATGTGGAGCATGAGATGCAAGCGTTCCACTAGATTGATATTTACTTGTATTTAGACACTATTATAATATAAGAAAAGATATTGATTTCAAAAATGTTTTGGGTTATCGTAGGGTAAAACCGTCCATATTTATGTGTGGATTTGGTCTTATGATTATCCTTTTCTTTCGAAAGGATTTTAACTTTAAAACCAAGTTGTGTGATACCCTTAATACTGTGCGAGTTTTTCTCACTCTGGTTCACCAGATTGACCCGGTGTTTTGTAAATGCTCGGGTTAGACCGAGGTGTACAGGTTCAAGTTATCAGGTACTGTGAAGTCCAGAGATGAGCTGAGGGTGTTCAGACGTATGATATTATCTAATATTATTCCGCTGTGTGATGTATATGAGGACAGATTATTATAACTGTCCCAGTGTTTTGATGTACTCTGATGATTGTAAGTTTTATTTCACAGCTCTCTACAAAGTTTATTTATAAATTATATTTTGTTTCGCTGCGACGTGAGGCTCTGTGTTGTGTTGGTTCTTCTTATTCTTCTATTCTAATATTCTTTCTTTCTTATCTCACCCTCTAACTTCTTTCTCCTAGCTTTCTAGGATTTTTGGTACTTGAGTTCTGGACATGAGTTGTATTAGTGTCGAGATTCAAGTGTCAAAATTCTCGGGTCGCTACAGTTGGTATCAGAGCAATGGTTTAGGAATAACCTTGGCTCTATGGCATAACTCGATAGAGATTGGGTTAGTAATACCCTAGATCGAGATTGAGTGTATATATACGAGAGCGTATTTGTAATTTTTATATAAAAATGTTTTGTATTGTGTTGTTTGATCGGTTCAAGTTGAGCGGAATTATTTTTAAAGTGGGTAAATGAAATAATTTTGCCCAAATTATATTTTTCATATATGAAAAAAATAATCTTTCTCAATTATTGAGATATTGGTTTGATGAATAATTTGAAATTTAATTCAAATTGGATTTGAATTGTTTAATTTAACAAGAATAGGAATTATGACTTGATTTTGAATTTGAAAAGGTCCCATACAACCAGTTGGATTTATAAATAAGAATTTAAATAAGAAATCAGATAAATCAGAATTTAACTTAAGTTAAATATGGATGAATTGCTGTATTGATTGTTGCTTGTCTGTTTATTGGATTGGTTGGATATAAAATTCATCAACCGTTGAATGAATTGAAAACTAATAGAAATAAATTCTAGTGCAATGAATTCAAATGGAATCAATATGAAACGAAACTGAAATGATTTAACCCTGTAACTTTTATTGGCATTGGACATTGAGTTAAATGCAGGATTTGAAGATAAAAGGTTGTTAGTTGTCGTGCTTCATGGGTGGAGTATTGATTGCCCGAAAATAGGTACACCTTAATATTATATTGATTGGCAAGTGATTTTATACCCTTGAGTTGGGCGGCCATTTTGCTTTCTTCTTTAGATCGATGTGGGGCCCAAAGTGGCGAGTTGTGGTGACTGGATCGAACAGTACAGAGGAGGTGTTGGCAGATTTTTCGTAAAGTTTTTAAACTTAGAAATTGTTTTGATAATATTTTAGTAATTATTTTGAAAATAATTGGGTTCGGAGCATTCTTCTTACTTAGCAATTTCGAGGACGAAATTTATTTAAGGGGGGAAGAACGTAACGACCTGGATTTTTCTGCTATCTGAGTTCGAATATTTAAATTGATTTTAGATATTATATTTGGAATATTTATGGGTTTTAATATTGAATTCATTTATAAAATGACGACTGAATGGTTATAATTTATATTTAATATAAAACGAGCTCGAAACGACGCTGCAGTTCGTAATATTGAAATCTGTACTTCAATTAAATATACATGATCCGATATAAATCGGATTTTTGTGAAACAAGAACCATCTGGATCAATTTGATTATATTTTTCTAAGGGAAGAGAAAAATGGAAATTTCGTCGTATAGATTGTAAGATACGTCCGATTTAAATTTAAAATAGTCGCTGTAGAATCGTTTATAAGCCATAACGATAATTTAATTATAATTAAATATAGGTTTCGAATTCAGATGAGATTCTTTTGAGATGTAAGTATAATTTAATTTTTAGAATTTTACTGTAATTTTTATTTCGTGAAATAAGCAACTTTTTATTTGGAGTACTTTTGTACCCTATATCAGCATTTTGTGGTTTCACAATATAAGTCAACCTACCGATGTTATTATATTTTTGAAGTCGTGAGGCAATGCTGGACACAACGGTGTTTTTATTTTTGTATGTAGCGGCGTGAACATGAACGGAGTTCTACGTAAAATTTCGGTACCGCATGAATAAATTAATAAATCTACGTCATATCCTTTCTTCCCCACTTGTGTTCACACGAGATCTTTTGCTTCATCGATCAACATCAAATCTATCCTATTGTACACAACATGTCCAGTTAGATCAACTTAAAAGAAGCACGCATACCTGTCTAATCTAGCAAAACATCAACCTATATATACTCCTGTTTCTTTGCCTCCCCTACCTATTTCTTCGCATCACAGTAATTCAGTTGCCTACCCTATGAAGAATCATTCCTTAATGACAAAGCACATATAAATGTTACACCATAAGTATTCACCTAGCACGTACACTCTAGAAACTAAGCCCTGCCTGCCTAATCAACCAAAATATACATATGCACATGCTATAGTATAGCCTACACAGCTATGCGTCTATGCCACGTTCAATCCCATTAAAGGCAGAAGAGATACTTGCGCTTCAAGCACATGCAACTGCAAACCTACCCTATACCATCTCGTCCTACCCTATGCTGATGGAAGTAACCTCCTCCAGTGACTACACGCGCCAACCCTTCGAATTAATACATGTACAACTTCCTTTCCTTTCCATTCTTTTCCACTATCTTTTCACGCGATAAAACACTTGCATGCAACCTACTTTGTGCCTGCAACCCACTCTGCTCCTATGTGAGTATACATCATTTCTATCTTCTCCATTTCTTCAACTATAAATAGAGGAGCACAGCTCGCCACTTTTTATTTTTACAGTGAAAAGAAAATGGCAACTCAAGCCTTTGAAAAATCCTTTCTTCACATATATGTACCACTTTAAATCTTGAAAACTTGTCGAGATAATACCCTATAATCGAGTGGAACAGCTTTGCCGTATTCCATTTCTGAATGAAGCTCCTCATTAAAAGTCCGAAGCTAGTTTTCATGTTTCTCGAGTTTTAAGAGTTGTGCGCGAGTTGGAGTGTGGGATGGAGATCTACAAGGAGGAGGAGAGAAGTTGATGAGTGGCGTTAGAATGAAGTTTAAATGGAAGATTGGTGGTGCCAGGAATTTATGTTCACGGTGCGTGTGCGGGAGGGAGACAAACGAAGCTCTATGATTTCGTTTTGAGGAAGCACACTGTAGCAATTTGGGTATGCATGTGGTTTGGGCTGAGGAAGTACATATACACGTTGGACTTATGGGTTTTCAAGGAAGAGAGAAAAAAAACGTCCGAAACAAATACTGGGAAGGAGAATGAATTGGTGAAGAATGTAGTGGGGTTCGTGAGTTTTTGTGTGGTGTCATGCACCGTTCACGGAGGGGAGCTTCAGAAGTGAAAATCCGGGAAGAACAGTTATTGTACAGGCGGGTTTGGGAGAAAATGTTTGGGGCGTTGGGCTTTTGGGCCATCTTAAAAAAAAAGAAGAAAGAAAGAGTTGCGATGGGAAAGCCTTCAGGAGGATGGGAATGAAGCTTTAGCGGTGGAGAAGGGATACTTACGTGGAGGGGTGGGCTGATGTTAATCTCAAATGGGCCGTAGGCCAATTCTATATATAAAAAATAAATGGAGAAATAAAGAAACTGGAACGTGTTCGAATGCAAATACTAGAGGGCACGGGGCACTGAAGTGGATCGGGCAGGGATAGTGTAGAGGGATTTGGCTGTTATTGAAAATGAAGCCATGTAGGGGGCGGCCGCATGTTTTCTACATCAGGTATTAACGTTGAATCTAGCCTTACATATATATAATCATTATATTGAAGTGCCAAATAAAATGAAAATTTAGTCGCCAATTATTTAAAACTAAATTTAATGTTAATACGTAACAACTGTAAATGTATATTTAATGAGGTAGTAGAAACCGTATGTTTCAAAAATGGATGAGCATGGTCATTGGTTAACCAGGGTCATTAGTATAATATAATTTTAATTAGGAATTGTTGATTATATAAAATAAATCTTTGTACCTTGTTTATACGTTTTCAGATTCAGGCAAACCAAGAGGGGACGGAATTGTATCGACAAGCGCTACATTTTGTAGCTGGTCTGATCAAGATTTGGAGCAACCGGGATTTTTAATTAAATTAAACATCAGTTTAATTTAATTAAAATCAAGCGTTATAACGACGGACGATAACAAAGGTGAGTTAAACTTACTCAGTTCCCCACTTATATTTATTATAAGCCGGGTTTAATATTTATTTGCTATGTTTGCTGAATATTGGTTGATTTGATGGTTGTTTGGATGGTTGTTAAATATTGTTATACCGATTATTTAAATTAAACATTGTTTAATTTAAGTGAAACGGCATTGTTATTTTAACGATGATTTCCAAACAAGGTAACTTACCTTGTTGGTTACGTTTATAAAAATATAAACGTATTCAAATTAAATTGGATGCTAAATTATCATCGTTGGTTGACTACTATCAGTTAAATTGATTACTTGCATATGACCCTTACATGAATTGTTTAACCAATATGGTTGAATTATTTATCGTTGAATATGAATGCAACGTTTGTTTGTCATTAACCAATGAGTGATATTGGTTTGAAATTCATAGCAGATGGCCAAAATGTACAGTGTTTTATAAAAACTGATTTACCGTCAGGTAAATCGATAGAGATGAAGTTATAAAAATATATTTTATAACTGAATATCAAATTTGAAAATATATTATTTTAAAAAGGAAGTTTATCAAAAGGAAATAAACCAACCACATATATAGATATTTTCCACCATTTTTGATACCGAAATCTATCCGTGTGCGAAGCACGTGTCTCGTCTCAATTATTAAATGATCTTATAAAAATGATTCTTATATTTACCACACTGATTAGCGAGTGAGTGTATTTTAATATGATGTTTAATAACCGAAGTTAATTGTTTTTAGAAGCATTTTTAAGGAGATTTGCATAACAGTATTTTCGTAGTAATAAGATTTTGAATAAATTTATTTTAAGAACTTAAGTGACGAGTATGGTAATCTAATAATGAAACAAAAGGAGATTTTGTAATGATTGTTTTAAATGATAAGTTAAATCGATTTCCAAATGTTGGATAATACGTAATGTTATAACAATGTTTTGAAATAATGGTTAATGGGGAAATTGGATATGATTTAAGATATTTTTCTAAGTATCGAATAAATGATTTGAGAATATCAATATATTAAAACTGATTGATTATTTTAAATGGACAAGTGACGCTGTATACTAAACTAATGGATTTATTTTATGATTGTTTATTTTGATAGTTAAATAACCGACTATCAAAATCATACCCAGTGCGTTGTTGGTATGGAAAGACCGGGATTGAATTTATATTCGAAAGCCATTCCGACCAACAGAAACATAAAAGAAAAAGATATCCGATGTTGATCGAGATGGAGCAATGAAGACCGTAAATCTTCATGAGCAGAGGAGCTATTGTTGAATTTCTCTGGCTGATCCCCAGAGATATTTCGACAATGATTCTGTCGTGATTGGAATCTACGGATTGCAAGGACTACTCGCTACTGATCTATGGGGTGATTCCTATATTGGATGCAGTAGGAGGGTGCCTTCGGTTCATCCTGTTCCTGGATGACTTGTATGGACGATGTGAACGGTGGCCAGATGTTCCAAGAGTCAATTATAACCTCAAGCCTCATCAACCGGGAAATGACAAAAATCGTGTAGGCAACATGGCTATGTGAGTCGCTCCCTTTAGGGTGTATAATCACCTATCTAGAGAGATTCCTTTTGCTTCTTTAATCTATCGATGCTGTCCCTTTTCGGGAAACGGTGGTTTGAGTCCGACTGTTGGTGATATACATTCGATACGCTCAAGCGAAATGAGTGGTCGGTCATGTGTGGGCCGGGTTGCAAGACTTTCTTGTTGAACCCAGTGTATTCGTCTCTAGAGATACACTATCGGCAGGTGGTCCCATACCTTGTCATAGTCGGAATCCAAACTCCGATAAGCGCCCGCGGTTTTGATTGTATACAATATATGTGGAGCGTGAGATGCAAGCGTTCCACTAGATTGATATTTACTTGTATTTAGACACTATTATAATATCAGAAAAGATATTGATTTCAAAAATGTTTTGGGTTATCATAAGGTAAAAACCGTCCGTATTTATGTGTGGATTTGGTCTTACGATTGTCCTTTTCTTTCGAAAGGATTTTAATTTTAAAACCAAGTTGTGCAATACCCTAAATATTGTGCGAGGTTTTCTCACTCTGGCTCACCAGACTGACCCTGTGTTTTGTAAATGCTCAGGTTAGACCGAGGTGTACAGGTTCAAGTTATCAGGTACTGTGAAGTCCAGAGACGAGTTGAAGGTGTTCAGACGTATGATATTATCTAGTATTATTCCACTGTGTGATGTATATGAAGACAGATTATTATAACTGTCCCAGTGTATTGATGTACTCTGATGATTGTAATTTTTATTTCACAGCTCTCTATAAATTTTATTTATAAATTATATTTTGTTCCACTGCGACGTGAGGCTCTGTGTTGTGTTGGTTCTTCTTATTCTTCTATTATAATATTCTTTCTTTCTTATCTCACCCTCTAACTTCTTTCTCCTAGCTTTCTGGTGTTTTCGGTACTTGAGTTGTGGACATGAGTTTTACTAGTGTCGAGATTCAAGTGTCGAAATTCCCGGATCGCTACAGGTCCAATCAAGATAGTAATAACCATCCAAACGACGTGAAGAACTCCGGTCTTCAACCACCGTCTCCATCTTCGACTCTTGATCGGCATATTAGTTATTCAGAATGGGTTAAACCCGGTCTTTCTGAATAATTCACGTATTTTATAATCAAGTGCTATAAAAACACATCCAACGCCTCATTCCTATTCAGAATATTCTTTTAAATAACATATTTTTATTATTAGGGAAAAGTTCCCATTAATTTTATCAAAGATAAAATCCATTGAAATTATTCTATTCAATCCAACTAAGAATTTATTAAAACCCCAATTCGGTTTTAATATCAAAAATCATTATTTGATCATAACCAATTTTTAAGAAATTATTCTTATCTTTAACTGGGTTAAAGAATAGGTGTCATTTAAAACACAGTTCACGATAAACCCAAAATCTTTTTCCATAAAATATGGAATCTTCGCTGAAATTAGATCAACATATAATCGATATAAATTTCTGTATCAGATTAATAGTATAAATGGAATAACAGCAAGGCCTTTTAAATTCCATATATAATAATAGTCTTCATCCACAGAAGTTCATCTCAATTATTAACCAATCGAATTCCATTCAATTCCAATTTAATACATTAAATTGGAAAACTTTACTTTGGAAAATCTTCATTAAATCTAGATAGAAGATTTATAAATTCCAAATCCTATTTTCCCTGTAAATCGGGTTAAAGAACGAATGTCGTTAAAAACATAGTTCACGATAAACCAAATTTATATTTCAATTTATTCCAATTACTAAATATTATTGGAAACTTTAATAATCTTAATTAAAAGATTTATCTTTTCCAACATTTATATTTACTATTTAATTCCAATTTAAATATTAATTGGAAAATTCCATTAAATCTTATTTAAAAGATTTATTCTTTTCTAATCGGGGTTTAAGAACAATGTTGTTAAAGACACTGTTCAAAACAACTCCAAAAATCTAATTCTTCTCTTTCAATTCCAATTTAATATATATTGAATTAGAAAACTTCTCTTTAGAAATTTCTATTAAATTTTAATTAAAGGATTTCTAAATCACGAATCATACTTTAACATTAAATTCTTTTTAATGCAAAACATACTTGAAAACCATACTATAGCGAAAAAATTCATTCTTATTATCTAATCTTTCTAGTGAAACAAATGAACTATAAAAATGTATTCTTTCTAATGTAATCTATCTTAAATAAAATGAAATCCTTTTAATGTAATCTTTTTAATTCGACATTTATTACATCGAAAAATGTAATAATTTCAATTCATTATTTATTACATTGAAAAAATTAATATTTTCAATTCATTCTTTATTACACTGAAAAATGTAATATTTTCAATTCTAAATCAAAATTGAATATTCTATCAATTATCATATTAAAATAATAATATTTCCAAAATATTAATTTTGAAATTAGCTCTTTTAATATGCATTATAAAATGGATAAAATAAATCGATAAACACATTCGGGTTAAAATGGCGTTGCTATTTAAAACAGATTAAATAGCCCAATTCATTATCTTATTCATTTATATTTTATACTGGGTCAGACCTCCCACATTAAGCCTGTGACTTGTGGATGCTGGATATGCCCGTTGGTTCCGGGCAGACTTATCCCACAAGTTGGGCTTAACCTCGTGTCATGACCCGTTTCGAATTTGCGCACTAGGACCTCTCACATTAGGTTCGACATTAGTGGCCGCTGGATAGCAGGTTTGGTCCGGGCAGACTTCCACCATAATGTAACCTAATCTCGTGTCCAAGTACAATTATAATTGTTTAACTGAAACATATTACCATAAAATGTCCTTTATTTTAAAATAACTTAATTCCAAAATATCATCTATTTATACAATTTCTAGATTAGTTAAGAAATTTTATCAAAAACATTTGTTTATAATGTTGGGAAAAATTATGATCAAAATAATTACAATTCTTGAACATGTATTTTCAACGTTAGATAACTTAAAATTTCTAAAGTGCACTTTCGACACGGTATTGTGAAACCCATGCATAGCATGGTTTCACATTTATGCAATTTTGGTAGCTCATCATGTTACACAAGTATATAATTAGAACCATCTAAGTTTTGTGCCTAATTAACGAGCAAAATTAAGAGGATGCCACCCATAAAAATTGTGTTCTGTCTAAAGCCGTTTATTTGTGAATTCGCATATCATACAATATATAGGTTCTCACTTTGCATCTTTATGTTGGTTCTTCTGTAATTCTTTTATGTAACCATTTGATCTAATTACAAATAATAAATGGAGAGCAAGTCCACATGACAATTTGTTTTATTTTATATGTAGTAATTGATAACGACCAAACCAGTTTGCACCTCGGAGACAATAAAGTCTCTTTGGCAACTCCTTAAGGAGTTCGAGTTTGTTCACACTTTTTAAGGAAGGTGAACATAACTCTCGGTCATGATTGGTGGAAATTAGGGGGGTCCATATAGGTCTTTCTGATTTCCACCAATCAGGGGAAAGTGTTATGTTCACATCTTTAAAATAGATGTGAACAAACTCGCAGTGCTCTTAAGTTGTTGGCAAGACCAGTTGAGCAGTTACACTATGCAATAACTATGAAAAGATTGAAAAAATCGTTCGAATAAACTCTTAACATTAACATATAATTTAGGAAGCAACTATTTTAAACACAAAAAATATGACACAAATTAAAGAATATTAATTTGTCCTTATGTGAGGGGTGGAAATCTGAAGACAATCCAATAGTTGACATTTTTTGTCCTCTCGATTTGTGTTAAGTTCCTGTTTCTAAATAAACTTTCTCTATAATTAATGGGAAAAGAAAATTCGTGTTGGTATAAAAAAAACAAAAGAGACAGTATACGAAAAGGTAATTTGTATCAATTTCAGAAAAAACACGAAATATACTACAAAGATTAGTTCCTTTAATTTATAAAGTTTCACAATAGCTGTTTCTTTTATATGCATCATATGTCTCGGTTCTATTTATGTTTTATTTCGATTTCATGGTGACTTTACATGTATTCTTATATTGTATCTATATGTGTAAACATCCTCTTTGTTACCTCCACCCTTGGTTTATTATTATCAACTACAAGTTTAAGAAGTTAGTATTCAAATAATTGTTTTCTGTCTAATACATCATTGTCACTGTATATAAATATATGCTTCAAATTATGGAGTCAAAGAGAAGGAGGCTACACAACTAAGCTTTTAGCAGACTTCTAGCATTATATATACACACACACACACACACTCTTTTGAGAAAGCTACATATGTGTATATATATATATGTGTGTATATATATATAAGTATATATACACACATACACACTTTTGAGAAAGCTCCTTCTGACCCAAATCTTGATGGCCACCAAAGTTAAGATGTAAGATGAACCGACATTCAACATATTCAATTCCTTATTAATATTGTTATAAAGCTATTTGTTAATACTCACGAACACACACACGCATAAGTACAAATGTCTATATGTGTGCATTAGATATTTTTAATGACTTAGAATATAACTAGAATGTTTGCAATAATTATCTATTTACAAGTACAATCTTTTAGTTATATTAGATAATCATCGAGTGCAGTAGATCAACTAATATGATATAAGATCAAATATCAATTTTTTTCTTATAACTTACGATAAACAAGTAACAAGTTAGTTAAAAAAATAACCATATGCATATATATATATATATATATATATATGTGTGTGTGTGTGCATGTATCCACCAAAGCGGCCGTACGTGCTCATATATAATATTTAAATCATTAGCATTTATATTTTTGGATTATCGTATCATGCAAAATATATATATATATATATATATATATATGGTATACCCGTGCTTACAACCCTCTTGAAGTACCACGATCATATCACATGTTGTAAACTGTAACAAATTTTAAAAAAACTTACAAACACTAAACAATAGTTTTAAACCTTAAACTCTTTTTATAACTCACCTGCCCATATGCGTAGCACGGGCCACACACTTGTTCATTATATAGGCGAGTTATTCGGAAAGACCGGGTTTATCCAATTCTGAATAACTGATTCGACGATAAGTTGATGATGAAGACGGTGGTTGAAGACCGTAGCTCTTCACATCGTTTGGATGATTACTGATGATCTTGATTGGATTGTACACCCAAGAGGTGGGAATTAGTTGGTGATCGTCCAGATGTACTTGGAGATCGATGGATATGCGAGGAATAAGGTTCCTTCGGTTTCGTTTAGACCTAGAATGAACTTGTAAATGGACTGTGTGTTTGACATTGGATTTTATTCTGTGTTGATTGATCTTTATTAAATATACATCTGTCTGGTGAAGGGGAATTTATTCCCTTACTTCACCCTTCTCTGAGACGTACGGGATCAGAGGTCGTATATCGATAGACATCAGTCGCATGAAGTGGAATGCCTGTGTGGCATGCTGAGATGCAAATGATCAAGGCTTCTGTTGAAAAGCAGAGTCTTGTGGTTGATGATCAAAGCACAGCTTTAATATAGCGCTGATTTGTGTATAGCGTTAATTCGCGAGCCTCACACCTCGGTGTGAACCAGAAACGGGGAGGACTTCCGAGATATGGACATATGCTGGTTTCTAGCTAGGAGTGGTGTCAGTGACTTACCGACCCTAACAATTTTGACTCATGTGGATGTTGCTTATTATTACTTGCTGGAAAGCAAGGCGCGTCGGATATATCAGTCTCTACGGAGCCGATGGGTATGGTGGTTGCAGAGGCTTACGTCCCTAGATCACCAAGAGGTTCGATAGAACCGGCTAGCATATAGTTTATGGCATTTATAACCATCGACGGATGGCCGGCCCCGACGCTCCAAGGGTTACCTGAGCTCTGATTCTGAGGCACGTGCTAGCGTGTCTCGAATTAGAACAGGATATCCCCTTTGCCTTGGTTCACAGATGGAATCCAATTTCTAATATGCGACATTTCGGTTTTGATTGTAAACCTATATTGGCGGCATAGTGGCATGGGACGCTCATGTCGCCTATGATTAGTACATTTATATTTGAAGTTGATTTCTTCACTTATAGTAATAATAAAAGATTAAATTTCACGTATCAAGCATTATTTGTCTATTATAAGGTAAAACCCTATCATCCGGCTTGCGTTGCATTGTGTGATGGGACCTGGATCTTATAATAGCTTCATTGTTCTTTATTTAGCGTTGCACTATTTTTTTATGCACTGGTATTCTTGGGAGGAAACGTGTTCTGTGTTATACCGCGTGGTCCCTTGATTTACCTTAATTTTAAAGTAAAGTTTTAAATAACTGTTTTAATTCTCACACCAGTCACATGACTGACCTGGAGTTAATTGTTTTAACCTAAACTCTTGGTGCCCCTATTTTCCGCACGGGCAGCTAGTAGTTTGGGTTTTGTAGATTTATATTCACAGGATCCTGGTTTATAGCTGAAGTGATATTCGGAAAGCTCTGTATCCGTGTATTTCTTTCAGTTATGTTTTGTATTTTTTTTCGCGGCAGTAATGTATTTAAACCTCTGATAATTATCAAATGTATAATATTTATTCATACTCAGTAATATTCTTTGTACTCTGATGTAATTGTTGTAATAAGCAATGAAATGTTCTTCTGTTTGGGTTCGGATTCGTCGTGTTCTCAATTCAATCCGGGCTTTCCTTCACAGGGAAGTTTCGAGCTGTCACACATATAATGTTATTTATATGGATTTAATACATCACATGGATACAACAACAATGATAAACAATCATCCATCATCTAGAGTGCATTACACAACTGCATAAGCATTAAATATAAATAATTAACGCATACAACAGTCTGTCAAACAATCGATTGACAAAAAATTAAAGACTTGGGATTAGTGCATGTCAAATATCATCCCAATACCCATGTGGGGTTTCAGTCAACAAACACTAATTTTATTTGTGCAGTTGGGCGGTGTGTAAAATTTATCATCCTAATCAATATCAATTAAATGGTTGTACATAAACAAATCGTCCGATTTGTAAATGAATATTTATTTCAGGAGAATTTTATGTCATTCATATATACGTTAAAAATTATATTTTTAATGTTTAAATATTTATTTCAACACATGACTATTTTATGTAGTTCGTTTACACATTAAAAATGACATTTTTTACAACACGTTTATTTCAGAAAATTTCGGCATTATAACAGCGTGGTATTAGAACCGGAATAATGTCTAGCATTATCCCTCCCCTGATACTGGCTCACACCTTACACAATCACCAATCACAATCAATGTACCACAATACAATCAATAACAAAAATACAATCAATTTCACCACAAATCAATCCAAACAAACATCCATGGTTTGTACAATAAATAGTGACAAGAGCAACCAATCCCCATTTACATCCTAGTATATATTTAACTGTAAAATAATTTGAGTGAGAAGATGTTATCACATTGGGATCCACTCCGCCACTGTTTTCTGACGCTCTTATTTTCTTTTCTGGTTCCAGAATTTGCAACCGAGCTCCAATCTTCATAAGGTCTTTTTTCCCATCTTAAACGCGCTATTCCGGACAATTTTCGCGCCTTCCTTCCGAAAATTCTCCAATTGCCCGGAATTTGCGAAAATACATAAATTAGACAGCTGACTTTAGACGCGTTTTATTAACAACTCTGTAATCCAAAATACAACTTCCATATACTCAAATCGAAGAGAAAACCGTGCTCTTCGATTTTGGCACTGTGGATGGACAGAAGTGCACGGTTGGGGAGTTATTGAGGCGGGAAGGTCAGGGGTTAAATGTAAAACTGAATAATAGTAAAAATCAGATGTTTAAAAGGAGGGTTCCCACTGGTCGGACTGGGGTGGTGTGGGAGGTGGCGCCGGGGGTGCTGAAGGTCGGGGGAAGGCATGGCTGGCCGGCGGCGGGGGTATGGCGGCTCACCTATACGACCCAAACTTCCCCGTAAAGGAAAGCCCGGATTGCTTTGAGAACAACACACACCAGAACACAAAACTGAAGAACATTTTATTGCTGTTACAACAATTACATCAGAGTACAAGAATATAATAAAGCATGAATAAATATTTTACAATGGAAATACAATAATATCAGAGATTTAAAATTACATTTAAATAGCAGCGGAAAAATAATACCATATACAATTGAGACAAATACACGGATACAGAGCTTTCCGAATATCGCTTCAGCTGTAGACCAGGATCCTGTGAGTATAATATCTGCAAAACCAAAACTACTAGCTGCCCGTGTGGAAAATATGGGCACCTAGGGTTTAGGTTAAAACAATAAACTCCAGGTCAGTCATGGGACTGGTATGAGAACTCAAAAACAGTTATTAAGTTGATTCTAAACTTAGGTAAATCAAGGGACCATGCCGTATAACACGGAACGGGTTTACCCCCAAGAATACCAGTGCATAAAAATAAACAACGCAATGCTAAATAAAGGAAAATGAAGCAATTATAAGACTCAGGTCCCATCACACAATGCAACGCAAGCCGGAGGATAGAGTTTTACCTTATAATAGCCGAATATGCTTGATACGCGAAATTTAACTTTTAATATTATTATAAGTGCATAGTGCAGAAATCAATTTCGAAAGTAAATGTATAAATCATAGACGACATGGGTACTATATGTAACACCCCACTCCCGCTATGATCACTCACTAAGGGAATGCCATAGCATCGGTGGAGTATTTTAGTGAATATAGAACAGAAAAATTACAACAAGACAGATATAAATAGTACTTGAAATTTTAAAACATCATCTCATAACAGCGGAAGTAAAACATGTCTGGTTACATCATAAAACCACAATAAAGGTCAAGTACAATATCCATCAAAATAAAGAAGTACATAATCCCACTCTCATACAATAGCCAAACAAAAGAAAAGATAACTGGATAACTGGAGCTTTACATCTATCCAAGCTCCTAAAGACTGGAACAGCAATCCGATCAAGCTCCACTACTGCTAGGATCCACCGTAGGACCTGAGGGTTGGGAAAAAGATAAAAACAACAGGGTCAGACATAAGTCTGAGCGAGTCCTATAACTTTAACAATACAATCGTTAAAGTAACCAGAGAAGACATAAACTGATATACGGTAACATATAGGGATGAATGGCTACCCTAAGCAGTCAACTAAACGAAGATAAAGGATAAAGACGCATCTACCCTCCCTAAGGTAAATTACTAAACTGCACCACACCAGTCGTTCCTAACTTAAAGGTTGATCCCACCCAAGGACTTATAAAATTTACTAATTAGTACCTGCGTACCCCTAGGTGACCAAGTAGGCGCCACGGGGCCCTACAATCCACTAGGTGTACACACTACTTCCCATTCGATCGGCTCCCTAACGTAGATACCCGTGCTGGCCCCACCGTGGGATGTATCATTCCCCAATGTGGCAACCTGATGAAACTAAAGGTGCACGGCTTATATCTACTCGATGCAACAACGGCTTACCTACCAGCCCGGGCCCACTCACGCATATGAAGCCCGTTGGACTTGCGTTGCCACCGCTAACCCGTTTGCCTCTTACAGTCAAGCCCAGTATGCGTGTCCCGTCCTCGACATGGGTCGAGCCCACAAAGATACGTATGGGTTACTGGTTGAAATGGGCCTCCACAAGCTACCCACCTAAGCTTGTCCCTTTTTCTAGTATATCCCACTTAACCCTTTAATCATGTTTTAATTACATGTTCCATTTTGGTTAAGTATTCTAATCGTATTTTCTATTGCCACCCAAGGCAACCACTAGATTTTCTCATGCCACCCGAGGCACCCACTTAACCCCTCATGTCCCTCTACATGCTAATATGGTTAAGTGTTTCTTAATTAATTAATTAAGAACGTAACCTTTGTAAAGACCTCTCACATTAGACTGTCTTTTATGACCGCTGGTTAAGCCGGTTGGGTCCGGGCAGCCTTATGTCATAACAGAGTCTAACCTCGTGTCTTTACATTAATTACGTATTTAGTTTGTGCCTAAGACCTCTCACATTGGGCTAACATTTGTAGCAACTGGTTAAGCCGGTTGGGTCCGGGCAGTTTTACGCTACAACTGAGTCCAACCTCGTGTCTTAGTCAATTAATTACACCTAATTAATCACCCTCATAATTTTATATTAATTATCCCTAATTAATCAAGTTTTCTTAACATGGGTAGACCTAACTTAATAGGTAAATTCCCATGGGGTAGACCTAACTCAATAGGTAAATTCCCAACACATAGTATGGGTACACCTAACCAAATAGGCAAATTCCCATACTATGTTTATTTATTTTGTGTTATGCATAATTATATTAATTTCACACAATCTTATTAACTTATGCATTTAATTACCCCATCGTTCCCACGTAATTTCGTTCATGATATAACACATATAAAAGGTGTCAACTTGCATATGAATGAACATGTTTCAAAGGTGCCATCTTGCATATTAACAAACACATAACTTGCATATGAACTTGCATAACATGTCACATAACTTGCATATAATATGTCACATAACTTACATATTCATTTTGCATAACAAACTTGCATATTAGCTTATAGACTTGCATAATGTGTCATCATGAACTTGCATATTAATAAACATGTAACTTGCATATTTACATACATGTAACTCGCATATTAACAAACATGTAACTTGCATATAAAGAAACATGTAACTTGCATATTTACATACATGTAACTTGCATATTAACAAACATGTAACTTGCATATTAACGAACATGTAACTTGCATATTTACATACATGTAACTTGCATATTAACAAACATGTAACTTGCATATTTACATACATGTAACTTGCATAGCATATTACCATGAACTTGCATAACATGCATATGATTACATAGCCCACAACTTGCATATTTAGCATCATGCAAACATAACATACATCATATTAATCTTGCATAAACTTACATACTCAACATGCATAAACATAAGATTAATGCTAACATCATATCATATGATTCAAAGCTCATTAATCCACATACAAAACCATAAATCTCATCACATCTCATCTAATTAGTTTACCAAAAGATCATCAAAGTGATAGAAACTCACAACTAGCAACTTTGAACACCAAATGAAGAAGATTAAGATGCTAAGAAGGGATTAGAAGTTGATTAGAGAGTGATTAGTATGCAACCCTCTTCATAAAATTAGTGGAGGCCATGAGAGCTAGCATTTTGCCATAGTTTAGTCACTAGGTTTAATTATGAATGAATTAGGGTAGGTTAGGGTCTTATTTATAGATTAGGCAAGTGTTTTAGGCCATAGGATTAACCCTAGATTCAATCCAAGCCATCAAAGCATGTCTTGGGGAAGAAGTCAAGTGTAGGAACCATCTAGGGCCTTTAGATTAAAGATGGACCATGAGAACCATTCAAATGCAAAATCTGCACTTGAGCGAATCGGCCCACGGGTTGACAGCCAAACACCCTGGATTAACCCCTAGTCGACCCAGCGGGCTCGGGTCGACTTCAAAAATCGGCCGGTTCGGTTATTCCCCTCTCCCAATTCGCTGTTTTGAGCATTTTTGCATATTTATTTATTAAATTTTCAATTATATATATATATATATATATCAATATATATATATATATATATATATATCTACACAACCCATTTCACTTAATTAAGTATACTTTAATTTGGGAATTTTCGTGAAACTTCGCGAGGCCATATCTTGGTCATACGGACTCCGATTTTCGAAAACTCGGACTCTATTTCGCGTATTTTTCCGAGACGAACACAATGGCATAGCCCGTTTCCCTTGATTCCCATTTTAGAATTAAATTCTGCCTCGATTTATGTTATTACAGGTTATTGAAAATACGGGTTGTTACATTCTCCCCTCCTTAAAGGATTTCGTCCCCGAAATCTTCAAGTTAGGAAGAACGTATCCTACCATCCAATCATCCATCTACTCAAAGCATCATCCACGAGCAATCATTGTCCTTACAAGATTCTAAATGCTGGATGGATATATGCAAAAGTGTGTGTATATGTACTTACCTAATGCGAAAATCAGGCGGTTACTGATACAGTAAACCTCCTTAATGCAAACCATGATAGTGCCATGCATCCAATATGTATGCGAAACCCTATTGACACATACAAATTTCTACATGCGTGCACAACCATACACAAAAATGCATCATCCATATGATAACACAGCCATGATACATCCATCAATCTAACTACCACATCCATTTATGCAATATGCAACATGAAGTGACTGAGCCGATCTAGTGCCTAATGTGTGTGTATATGCATCCACGAGCAACCACTAGCAAACAATTGCATCCATATGCATCCATCAACCATAACATGTTTCAAACACATGTCTCAACCATAGGTTTTACCCTATCTAAAGGTCATAGGTATTAGCGAGAGGATATACTAAAGATAAGATAAGTACTAGACAAGCAATAAAGGAGAAGTTAAAAGACATACTCTCAAAAAGAAATGGATACAAAGAACGCATCTTTGCTTCCGTCTCCCAAGTAGCATTGCTTTCGTCATCTCCCCATTGCACTTTAACTAGCTGAACTTCTCTGTTCCTCAACTTCCTAGTTTCTGACCCAAGGATGCGAGTAGGAGCTCGTCGAATCGTCGCATCACGCTCTACCTCTACATCTCTAAGCAAGCTCGGCTCTACCACCTCCGCGGTCTCATGTAAGCACTTCCTCAAATGTGATACATGGAATACATCATGAACACCACTAAGTCTGTCGGGCAACTCCACCCTATATGCCATCCGTCCAATCCTTTCCTTAATAGGAAACGGCCCAACAAATCTCGGTGCTAACTTCCCTACGGACCCAAAGCGAACAACATTTCTCAATGGAGATACTTTGACAAAAACCATGTCCCCAACCTCAAACTCAAGATCCGTCCTTCTCCGATCCGCATAAGATTTCTGTCTATCTTGCGCTGCTTTCATCCTTTTTCGAATTAAATCAATCTTCTCTGAAGTCTCTCTAACCATATCCGGCCCAAGCAAGATCTTATCCGTAGATTCCCACCAACATGTAGGAGATCGACAAGGCCTTCCATAAAGAGCTTCGAAAGGAGCCATACCAATACTGGACTGAAAGCTGTTATTATATGCGAACTCCACCAAAGGAAGATGTTCTTCCCATGTACCTCCAAAATCCAAGATACAAAGCCTCAAGAGATCTTCTAAGATACGGTTCACCCTCTCGGTCTGACCGTCTGTCTGAGGATGATATGCGGTGCTCAAACACAACTGAGTCCCTACCGCCTCTTGCAAACTTCTCCAAAACTCACTAGTGAAGATAGGATCTCGGTCACTCACAATGCTGGATGGTACGCCATGCAATCTAACAATCTCTCTAACATAGACTGAAGCAAGCCATGGAGCGGTCCTCTTACTCTTCACGGGTATAAAATGGGCACTCTTGGTAAGTCTGTCCACCACAACCCAAATTCCCGTATTGCCCTTCCTTGATCTCGGTAACCCATCGATGAAATCCATCGAGACACTATCCCACTTCCATTGCGGGACTTCCAATGGGTGTAGCAACCCACCGGGTTTCTTTTGCTCCGCTTTAACTTGTTGGCACACCAAGCATCTAACCACATACTCGGCCACATCTTTCTTCATACCGGCCCAGAAGAAAACTCTCTTCATGTCTTGGTACATTTTGTCTCCACCGGGATGAATAGTCATTCTCGAACGATGTGCATCATCCAAAATAGCCTTCTTCAAACCCTCATCTTGCGGTACACAAAGTCTACCGTCTCTATGCAACCATCCCTTATCATCTATGGTGTATATACCCAAATGGCTGGACGACTCCCCTCTTATAAGCTTCTCTACCAACTCAACCAACTGTGGGTCGTCTCGCTGAGCCTCGCCAATCCGTCCCAAAAGGGTAGGTCTAACTTCCAAGGATGCCAACAAACCAGGTACAAAATCAACAGAAGGTCTGAAGTCAAACAAAGAAAGAAACTCCAAGCTTCGCCGTTCCACGAACAATGGACTCAAAGATAGCCTTTTTCTACTTAAGGCGTCTGCCACCACGTTACCCTTACCAGGGGTATACGCTATCTCGAAATCATAGGATGCTAAGAACTCCATCCACCTTTGCTGTCTTAAGTTTAAATCCTTCTGAGAGAATAAGTACTTCAATGATTTATGGTCGGTGAACAACTCGAATCTCTCACCAAGAAGATAATGGCGCCAAGACTTAAGTGCGAAAACAATCGCGGCCAACTCTAGATCATGGGTAGGGTAATTCTTCTCATGCACTCTCAATTATCTCCCTCCATAGGCTATTACCCTTCCCTCCTGCATCAAGACTGCGCCTAATCCTGTTCCACAAGCATCGGTATAAACAACAAACGGCTTACTCCCATCTGGAAGCACTAAAACTGGAGCGGTGGTCAAAGCTCTCTTTAACCGTCGGAAAGCATCATCACAATCTACATCCCACGAGAAAACCAGATTCTTTTTCGTCAAGCGGGTTAATGGGGCTGATATCTTCGCGAAGTCTTTGATGAACTTCCTATAATATCCTGCCAACCCCAAGAAACTTCTTACCTCGGTAGCATTTCTAGGAACTTTCCAATCCTGGATAGATACTATCTTTGCGGGATCCACAGCTATCCCTTCCTTAGAGACCACATGTCCTAAGAATCGCACCTCTCTTCTCCAAAAATGACATTTAGAGAATTTAGCTTTAAGACTATGTGCTCGAAGAGTCTCCAACACTTCCTTGAGATGTAAGGCATGCTCTTCTTCATTCTTGGAAAAGACCAAGATGTCATCCACAAAAACTACTACAAACTTATTCAGATACTCTCTGAACACTCTACTCATGAGATCAACAAAGTATGCGGGGGCGTTTGTCAACCCAAATGGCATCACTAGCCACTCATAAAAACCATCCGGAGTCCGGAAAGCAGTCTTCTCTATACTGTCCTCCGCCACTCTTAACTGATGAAACCCTGTAGCTAAGTCCATCTGCGAAAATACTGACGCGCCAACCAACTGATCAAAGAGATCATCTATCCTCGGTAATGGGTGTCTATTCTTCTTCGTGAGCTTATTAAGTTCTCTATAATCCACACAAAGTCTGAGGGACCCATCCGCCTTCGTGGCAAACACAGCTGGAGATCCCCACTCCGATATACTTCGCCTTATGAACCCCTTCTCAAGCAACTCCCCTACTTGCTTATGAAGTTCTCTTCTCTCACGAGGAGCCATATGGCGCACTGGCAAAGACACTGGTTTGGCATTATCCACCAAATAAATTCGGAAATCTATCTCCCGCTTCGGAGGCAAACCCTTCACTTCTTCAAACACATCCGGATATTCCCGGACCACTCTGACTGAATGCAAACTCTCGACCGAAGCATCGAGAGATTCAAGATAACTTAGCAAAACAGATTCCATGGGATTACAAGAGATCTCGAGAGTATTACCCAAGCGGGTCATAAGCCTGACAACTCTCCTTTCACAATCAAGAACGGCACCATTACTGGATAACCAGTCCATGCCCAAAATCAACCCATAGCCCGTGAAGCCTAATACAAAAGCATCACATCTAAACTCAACGCTAAGTATAGAAATCTTCAAACCCAAACATATCATAGACAGGTATATGGAGCCCCCAATTGGGTTTGAAACAACCAAGGGATCATCAACTAGACTGGTGTCTAAGTGCAGTGACTCAACTAACGATGATGAGATAAAAGAATGCGATGCGCCAGAGTCAAACAAAGTACGAACTGGATGATCAAACAGAAAAACCAGACTTTCAACGGAAATAGTTCTACCTCTCTGCTGAATCGGTGGAACTGAGAGAACCTGAACTTGCCCCCCTGACTGAGGTGGTGCTATAAGAGCTTGCACCTGACCTCCTGAGGTAGACCCCGTCTTCTGCCCCTTCTTTGGGCAGTTTTTCACAAGATGCCCTGCTTCA
Organism: Allium sativum; assembly: GCA_030737875.1. Taxonomy (NCBI): domain Eukaryota; kingdom Viridiplantae; phylum Streptophyta; class Magnoliopsida; order Asparagales; family Amaryllidaceae; genus Allium; species Allium sativum. Next base: position 151,802,607 of record CM060924.1, on the reverse strand, counting down.
CCACAATGAAAGCAACCGGTCTTCTTCTTTTTGCGACAATCCTTACTGAGGTGTCCTGGTGTTCCACAATTGAAGCACTTCTTCTTCGTCTTCTTTTTGTCACCATTGCCTTTTCCGCCCTTGCCTTGTTGTTGCTGTTGCGGTTTCTTCTGATCCCCCTTTTTCTCTGGTGCCTTAGAATTCTTATCATCCTCATGCATAAGTGCCATGTAGACAAGCTTCTCAAAAGTGGCCCCCATAGGAATGTGAGTCATAGCTATTCCTTGCAATGGTTCGTTCAAGCCTCTAACGAACCTCAAAGCCTTCTTCTCCGGTGTATTCACCAACTCTATGCCAAACCTTGCTAATTGATTGAATTTGTTGACATATTCTTTCACCGTGAGATTCCCTTGCTTCAAATTCAAGAACTTCTCCATAAACAGATTCTCTTCCGCCCTTGAGAGAAACTTAGCCCCAAACCTTTGCTTAAAATCTGCCCAAGAGTCAACAGGGCGTTCTCCATTAGTGACCTCCCACCAGAATGAGGCCTCTCCCTTCATTAACCAAGCCGCCAACTTGACTTTCTTTCCCTCTTCCACTTCAAAGATATCTAGCAACTCTTCCACTTCCTTAAGCCAATCTCTAGCCTCTACGAAAGTCTCTGAACCAAGAAAAGGTTTTCCTCCTATAGCCTTGAACTCCTTGCAAACCTTAGCAAAATTATCCACTCTAGGCTGAGGAGGAGGAGCGGTTGTCTCTGGTGTAGTAGCATTGGCTGGACCCGCAGCCGCGGCCCTAGCCTCTTGCAACCTCCTATACCATAGTGGTATAACTAAACCCTCCGGGATGTTAAGATCTTCAGCCATGCTGAAACGAAAGAGGAAAGATTCAAAAAGGAGATTCCGAAAGATAACGATATGGCTATTGGGGATTATGCTTTTCTTTTTCAAAAACTTTTCCTTTTAAAGACATGTTTTTGAAAATACTTTCTTCGAAAATACTCTTAGAAAATAGTTTTTCTAAAAAAAATTATCTGTTCTGGTAACCTTAAGCTCTGATACCACGTGTAACACCCCACTCCCGCTATGATCACTCACTAAGGGAATGCCATAGCATCGGTGGAGTATTTTAGTGAATATAGAACAGAAAAATTACAACAAGACAGATATAAATAGTACTTGAAATTTTAAAACATCATCTCATAACAGCGGAAGTAAAACATGTCTGGTTACATCATAAAACCACAATAAAGGTCAAGTACAATATCCATCAAAATAAAGAAGTACATAATCCCACTCTCATACAATAGCCAAACAAAAGAAAAGATAACTGGAGCTTTACATCTATCCAAGCTCCTAAAGACTGGAACAGCAATCCGATCAAGCTCCACTACTGCTAGGATCCACCGTAGGACCTGAGGGTTGGGAAAAAGATAAAAACAACAGGGTCAGACATCAGTCTGAGCGAGTCCTATAACTTTAACAATACAATCGTTAAAGTAACCAGAGAAGACATAAACTGATATACGGTAACATATAGGGATGAATGGCTACCCTAAGCAGTCAACTAAACGAAGATAAAGGATAAAGACGCATCTACCCTCCCTAAGGTAAATTACTAAACTGCACCACACCAGTCGTTCCTAACTTAAAGGTTGATCCCACCCAAGGACTTATAAAATTTACTAATTAGTACCTGCGTACCCCTAGGTGACCAAGTAGGCGCCACGGGGCCCTACAATCCACTAGGTGTACACACTACTTCCCATTCGATCGGCTCCCTAACGTAGATACCCGTGCTGGCCCCACCGTGGGATGTATCATTCCCCAATGTGGCAACCTGATGAAACTAAAGGTGCACGGCTTATATCTACTCGATGCAACAACGGCTTACCTACCAGCCCGGGCCCACTCACGCATATGAAGCCCGTTGGACTTGCGTTGCCACCGCTAACCCGTTTGCCTCTTACAGTCAAGCCCAGTATGCGTGTCCCGTCCTCGACATGGGTCGAGCCCACAAAGATACGTATGGGTTACTGGTTGAAATGGGCCTCCACAAGCTACCCACCTAAGCTTGTCCCTTTTTCTAGTATATCCCACTTAACCCTTTAATCATGTTTTAATTACATGTTCCATTTTGGTTAAGTATTCTAATCGTATTTTCTATTGCCACCCAAGGCAACCACTAGATTTTCTCATGCCACCCGAGGCACCCACTTAACCCCTCATGTCCCTCTACATGCTAATATGGTTAAGTGTTTCTTAATTAATTAATTAAGAACGTAACCTTTGTAAAGACCTCTCACATTAGACTGTCTTTTATGACCGCTGGTTAAGCCGGTTGGGTCCGGGCAGCCTTATGTCATAACAGAGTCTAACCTCGTGTCTTTACATTAATTACGTATTTAGTTTGTGCCTAAGACCTCTCACATTGGGCTAACATTTGTAGCAACTGGTTAAGCCGGTTGGGTCCGGGCAGTTTTACGCTACAACTGAGTCCAACCTCGTGTCTTAGTCAATTAATTACACCTAATTAATCACCCTCATAATTTTATATTAATTATCCCTAATTAATCAAGTTTTCTTAACATGGGTAGACCTAACTTAATAGGTAAATTCCCATGGGGTAGACCTAACTCAATAGGTAAATTCCCAACACATAGTATGGGTACACCTAACCAAATAGGCAAATTCCCATACTATGTTTATTTATTTTGTGTTATGCATAATTATATTAATTTCACACAATCTTATTAACTTATGCATTTAATTACCCCATCGTTCCCACGTAATTTCGTTCATGATATAACACATATAAAAGGTGTCAACTTGCATATGAATGAACATGTTTCAAAGGTGCCATCTTGCATATTAACAAACACATAACTTGCATATGAACTTGCATAACATGTCACATAACTTGCATATAATATGTCACATAACTTACATATTCATTTTGCATAACAAACTTGCATATTAGCTTATAGACTTGCATAATGTGTCATCATGAACTTGCATATTAATAAACATGTAACTTGCATATTTACATACATGTAACTCGCATATTAACAAACATGTAACTTGCATATAAAGAAACATGTAACTTGCATATTTACATACATGTAACTTGCATATTAACAAACATGTAACTTGCATATTAACGAACATGTAACTTGCATATTTACATACATGTAACTTGCATATTAACAAACATGTAACTTGCATATTTACATACATGTAACTTGCATAGCATATTACCATGAACTTGCATAACATGCATATGATTACATAGCCCACAACTTGCATATTTAGCATCATGCAAACATAACATACATCATATTAATCTTGCATAAACTTACATACTCAACATGCATAAACATAAGATTAATGCTAACATCATATCATATGATTCAAAGCTCATTAATCCACATACAAAACCATAAATCTCATCACATCTCATCTAATTAGTTTACCAAAAGATCATCAAAGTGATAGAAACTCACAACTAGCAACTTTGAACACCAAATGAAGAAGATTAAGATGCTAAGAAGGGATTAGAAGTTGATTAGAGAGTGATTAGTATGCAACCCTCTTCATAAAATTAGTGGAGGCCATGAGAGCTAGCATTTTGCCATAGTTTAGTCACTAGGTTTAATTATGAATGAATTAGGGTAGGTTAGGGTCTTATTTATAGATTAGGCAAGTGTTTTAGGCCATAGGATTAACCCTAGATTCAATCCAAGCCATCAAAGCATGTCTTGGGGAAGAAGTCAAGTGTAGGAACCATCTAGGGCCTTTAGATTAAAGATGGACCATGAGAACCATTCAAATGCAAAATCTGCACTTGAGCGAATCGGCCCACGGGTTGACAGCCAAACACCCTGGATTAACCCCTAGTCGACCCAGCGGGCTCGGGTCGACTTCAAAAATCGGCCGGTTCGGTTATTCCCCTCTCCCAATTCGCTGTTTTGAGCATTTTTGCATATTTATTTATTAAATTTTCAATTATATATATATATATATATCAATATATATATATATATATATATATATATATATCTACACAACCCATTTCACTTAATTAAGTATACTTTAATTTGGGAATTTTCGTGAAACTTCGCGAGGCCATATCTTGGTCATACGGACTCCGATTTTCGAAAACTCGGACTCTATTTCGCGTATTTTTCCGAGACGAACACAATGGCATAGCCCGTTTCCCTTGATTCCCATTTTAGAATTAAATTCTGCCTCGATTTATGTTATTACAGGTTATTGAAAATACGGGTTGTTACACTATATATTATGTCGCCATACTAGTTATACAATCAAAACCGAAATGTCTCGTATTTGAAATTGGGTTTCCATCATGAGTCAAGGCTAGGGAGGGGCTCCTTACCGATTCGAGACACTCTAGAAAATGCCTCAGGATTCGAACACTGGCGAACCCTTGGATCCTACACGGCCGGTCCAGACCTACATTAGTGGATTAGTTATGCCTGAACACACGCTTCCCGGTCCCTTTGGACCTCAATATGACCACTTACGGCCGGTATACCCTAGACGCCTCAATATCCATCATCCACATAAGTAAAATGTCAGCCCTGGTAGGTCCCTGACATCACTCTAGCTAGAAAGAAATGTGTGAACACCCTGCGTTCCCTTCTCCCGTTATAGACTCTAACCGAGGTGTGAGGCTCGCGAAGTAACGCTATACACAAAGCTATGTCAAAATTGGCTATGCTTTGATCATCCCACAAGGCCCTGCTTTTCAACAAAAGACTTGATCATTTGCATCTTGGTGTGGCACATTGTCAGACCATACCATATCATTGATTATCTACCAATATATAACCGGGTGTTAAGCGAAGAATAAATTCTCCACCACAAACAGCTATACGTTAAATAGAGATCAACAAATACAATATAAAGCAATACAATGTCAGTGTAATGACCCGCATTGGCAGAGGTATTATGATTAGTTTATTTAATTATATCAATGGTGATATAGTGAATTTAGTGATCATGGAATTTAAATCATGGTAAATATTTAATTAAAATATTAAATTAAATAATATATTAAATTCTGAAATAATCAGAATTGGCTGAAATGGCGATATGGTGTGAACCGGATCATCTGTGATATTTAATTCATCTTGGAATATGAATTTGAATAACGAATATATTCAATCGTCGACAGTTGAACGTATACTTTATAATATAATTATAAACGAGCTCGAAATGGCGCTGCAGTTCTTAAATTGGTGATTCGAACTTCAACTGAATGTACAGGATTCATTTTAAGCCGGATTTCTGTGAAACAAGAAACGTGTGGAGCTGATGGAGTATATCTTTCTAGTGGAAGAGAAGAATTGGGATTTCGTCGTATAGATTTTGAGATATGTCTAAATCAAATTTTAATATAGTCGCTATAGAATCGTTTATTGACCATATCGGTTTATTCGCTATAACTAGAGATCGGGTTTGAATTTAGACAAGGTTCTTTTGAGACATAACGATAATTTAATTTTTAGAATTTTTCTGTAATTTTTAATTAATTTAATAAGCGACTTTTTATTTAAAGTATTTCGCACCCTGTAATCAACATTTTGAGGTTTCAAAATATGAGTCAATCTACCGGTATTATTATATTTCTGGGATCGTGACACCTCACTGAGCAAGACTGTACTCTTACTTCTGTCTGTAGCAGTCCGTACATGAACATGATTGTGTACATAGGGGTACATAATTTTACAAAATAAAAAGGAGAAACCAACATATACAAGTTTCCCCAATGTATAAAGTTTTCCCACGTCCTCTGTGCTCCATATATTTATTTAAATAATTAGTTGTAATACAGCTTCCACCCAATTCATCATGAAAAGAAAAGGCTACCATACGTGGGCACTTACCTGCTCTACTCCTTACCAACCAAGAAAACGTGGACAACCCTCTCGCATAAATCAAACCTACTCAATACCATAGCCGACCTACCTCTACAACTTGTTTCTTAAGGTTTAAATTTCTTTTATTATAAAAATAACACACTGCTTACTTGCTTTCGATTGCTGAAGTTTTATGGCAGTCAAACTTTAAAACAAAACCGTAGGAAGCACTTCAGTTTGAACAATTTTAGTTCGCTGGTTTCTTTTTGCCGTTCATCAAGTTTTGAGACTCTTTAGAAAGAGAGAAGCTGTTGCTCGGCATGGAGTTTGGATCTTGCGCGTTGAAGGCCATGTACAAGTAAGGCGTCAGGGTGTATGCTTGGAGAGTGGGTTATATGGGGCCATAGCGTTTAAACCATGAAGGTGAAGGATGGATAGCCATAACGTGTTTTGCATTACAGTTGAGGCAGGTTCGGTTATTTGCACGCAAGAAAGAGCGGACGTGATCAAGCATGGGTGTGGTGTGAGGCCAGTCAGGCGAGGGGATCCTCAACATGTAAGGAGCAGTCTTTCGGCGATGGAAACTGGGGAGAAAAGGGGAAGGAGTGTAGTTAAATGGCAGATGCTTTAGAAGTTTAGGAAACAAAAGGTGGGTTGAAAACGTGGAAATGAAATGATCCATGTTTGTGTGGAGATGGAACCGTAAGGGAAGAAATAATACACGTAGTTGGCGGAAGGGAATGTTTTAAAGAGTAGCAGCAGATTTCTTTCCATCGGAGGAGATGAAGATTGTAGCGGGTCGGCTATTTAAGAGAAATTGGGCCCGTATGAAAGGTAAAAACCCAACTGTAAATAAATGTTTAGTTTTTATTTAATTTAAATAACAATAGTATATTAAATTTAAATTATAATATCTCATCTGTACGGTGTCAAATTTACGAACGGTTAGATCCGCTGGGACCGTATGGATGGGAGCAACACAATGAGGCTGACTGGGAGTGAATCTGAGCTCGTTACAATTTATGGAGAAATAAATTGTCCGACTGAGTCGAATAACTCAAACCGTTATTCAACGGTTAACGCGCAATGTGAGTAAATCTCACTAACTCTGAACAGTTTATAAATTCATGTTGTATTTTTAGAACTGTTAGATATTGGTTGATTTACTGTATGTTGACTGTTTAATTGAACTGCTAGTCAGTTAGTTAAATTTCTGTATTGATTCTGTTTAACAGAATATATCATATAGAACTGAAAAGTGATGTTATCTATATCGTTTAACATCTGTGATGCAGGGAGACAGGTTGGAGGAATCCAACTGGATTCCTCAACATTTATTTTACTGTTTTTCATATATTGTGATATATGATGTCTTATATAATCTGTTATGGATTATGTGTATTGGAATGATGTTGATCATTGTTATTCGATATTGTAAATATCATAAAAGACCCTGGGATGTAAAAAGAAGTATTTCAATGTATATTGAAATAAAGGAATTTTATAAAATCACAGGATTTTATAAAAGGAATTATTTATAAAATGAACACGGTTTTATAAAAGGGATATTTATTTAGAAAATAAATAGAAATAGAAAAGGAATATTTATTTAGAAAATAAATAGAAGTTACAAATAGGAAATATTTGTAACGGTAAGTAAACGTTATAAATAGGAAATATTTGTAATGGTTAATAGAAGTTATAAATAGGAAATATTTGTAACGGTAAATAGAAGTTATAAATAGGATATATTTGTAACGGTAAGTAAACGTTATAAATAGGAAATATTTGTAACAACCCATATTTTCAATAACCTGTTATAACATAAATGGAGGTAGAATTAAACTGTAAAATCTGAATCATGGGAAACGGGCTATGCCATTGCGTTCGTCTCGGAAAAATACGCGAAATAGAGTCCGAGTTTTCGAAAATCGGAGTCCGTATGACAAAGATATGGCCTCACGAAGTTTCACGAAAAATTCCCAAATTAAAGTATACTTAATTAAGTGAAATGGGTTGCGCAGAGAAATATATATATATTGATATATATATATGTATATAATTGAAAATTAAATAAATAAATATGCAAAAATGTTCAAAACAGCGAATTGGGAGAGGGGAATAACCGAACCGGCCGATTTTTGAGGTCGACCCGAGCTCTCTGGGTCGACTAGGGGTTAATCCAGGGTGTTTGGCTGTCAACCCGTGGGCCGATTCTCTCAAATGCAGATTTTGCATTTGGATGGTTCTCATGGTTCATCTTTAATCTAAAGGCCCTAGATGGTTACTACACTTGACTTCTTCCCCAAGACATGCTTTGATGGCTTGGATTGAATCTAGGTTTAATCCTATGGCCTAAAACACTTGCCTAATCTATAAATAAGACCCTAACCTATCCTAAATCCTCATTATTCATTCATGCAGCTAAACTATGGCAAAATTTTACCTCTCATGGCCTCCACTCTCTTCATAAAATTTCTAAATGGTTTCTATGAGAGATTTTCCATGCATACAAGTGTTTTCAAGCTTGTATGAGTGTCATTAGCTTGCATTCAAGTCAAGTTTCTATCTTTGCATCATAAAGCAAGGGTTTTGATCATTTTGGCTCAAGGGTTTTTATGTTAGAGCTTGCATTTTGGGTCTATTTGATTGCATAAGGGCTTTGTCATATCTTTTGTGCCTTCATAGCAATGTAAGCCCTTTCCCTACTCTTAGATATTAACTATGAAGTTAAATGTTCATGTTGCAAGTTTGGGTTTGAACATTGAGTATGATACATGCTATCATGTCATGCAAGTTTATGAAGTCATTATCTTGATCTTGTGAGCTAAAAGCTACAACCTTTATGTTGAAATGTTGCATTAGGCAACATGAGAACCCTCATAACCTTTATGTCCACTTGCATATGAAGTCATAACCCTTATATGATGATATATGCGAGTTACTTGTCATCATTCCATATCTTTTGTCACCATGATTCGCTTATGTGCCAAGTTTGGGTTTATGCATGTTTTGAGGCTTAAGAATGTAACATGCAAGTTAATGAACACATTTGTGCCTCATTTGCCACCATGATTAACTTGTGGCTTAATATCCATTTTTGTCATGCCTTTGTCAAGTCTCTTCTTTTAATCCATTACGTTGTCGCGAATGTATATGCGAGTTTAAAAGCGTTGGGTTATGTTATGGGTAATTTCTAATGACATGAAAATACAACTTGAAAATATGACTTGAAATATAACATGGAAGTTGGCATGTAAGTATGCATAAAAACATAAGCTTGGGAATTTACCTATTAAGTTAGGTCTACCCTTTGGGAATTTACCTATTAAGTTAGGTCTACCCAAATGCTTGAAAACTTGTAACATGTTTTGGGAAACATGATGGACATGACACTTAGATAATATAAGTGTGGCCAACTCGAGGTTGGGTTGAGTTTGCAACGTAAAACTACCCGGAACCGACCGGCCTAACTAGTAGTTGCAAACAATAGGACCCAATGTGAGAAGTTGGTCATGTTGTGCTTGAACCCGAGGTTAGACCAAGTTGTGGTGTAAAGCTACCCGAAACCGACCGGCTTAACTAGTAACCACAACAAAGTCTAATGTGAGAGGTGAAGGTGCATTAAGTAATTAATGCCACATGATAGGGTTAAGTTAATTTGATTAATGACTCTTAACCAAATATGACATGGACAAATGGGTTAAGTAATTTGATTAGGCTAATGATACTTAACAAAACATGACAAGGTTGGGTAGGTTAAGTAACTTGATTTGCCTAATGACACTTAACCATTTTTATATGACTGGTGGATGGGGTTAAGTTAACCAACACTTAATCAATCCAACGCGATAACTTGGTAAGGTTAAGTAAGTTTTCTTAATGACGCTTAACCGAAAAATATGGTTAACGAATGGGGTTAAGATTAGACTCAACTAGTCTAAACATGGAAATTGGATGGGATTAAGTTAGCCTAGACTTAATTAATCCCACTTGGTAGTTTAATGGGGTTAAGTTAAACACTTAACTAATCTAAACATGATGAATTGATGCGGTTAAGTGACCTATACTTAACCAATCTAACTCGTGAATTTATTGAGGTTAAGTTAACTTATACTTAACCGATCTAACGTGAAAACATGATAAAGCTAAGTCACGAATCGCTTGAATACACTTGACCGATTTGACTGAGTAAATTGATAGCGTCAAGTTAATATATACTTAACCAATCTAGAATGATAATTGGACGAGGTTAAGTCGTGAATTGCTTAATACATACTTAACCAACGTGAGCATGGTTTGTAGGGTTAAGTCTTGGACTTGGATACTTAGCCAATTTTGACATGATTTGAAGACGGGTTAAGTCTTGGACTTGGATACTTAGCCAATTTTGACATGATTGGTAGACGGGTTAAGTCATGAACTTAAGTGACACTTAATCCATTATGTAAACCCTAGTTCTGAGGATAGGGGATAACCGTAGTTAACAAGGATTACGGGAATAAGGCTAAGTGGTAAACCTAAGTTGAGGAATAACTAAGTAATGATTCTTAGTCAAGGAAATTTAGACCAGTTCATAGATAGATGAGTAACCTGATACGGTAGGTCATCGTTTAAGTATACGAGTAGGAGCAAGTATCTGATTTAGATAAAGGCTCCAGCGAACTGGGTAACGAAGCAGCGGCTTCGGGGAACATGAGGGTATTCTTGGTATCCCTCTATGAGCTGCCAGGTGATTATACTAGGCTCATGAGAGGTTAAGTTCTGCGTTAGAAGAACCAAGAGTATGCCTTGGTTGCTATGCGAGCGACCTAAAGACGGGGATGGATAGGGGATAGTCGACGATACACGGTCGTACCCTAGATAGCATTTCGTCAGACTACCTACCATCTTTGGTCAAGCGTGTACGTACGGAAAGGCAGAGAACACCCAATAGACCATAATTGCTATCTAATTATGGTTGCGGTAAGGCTTGGATGTGGGTTGGCCAGTGTTGTGTTCTTATACAGGATTTATCCTGTCTTGTCTTTCACTAGTTGAGGGAGGGGTCGCGTGGGACCATAGCCACGTATAAAAAAACAGACCTTAGCATCTGCATCGGCAGATAAATCGAAAGCTCCCGACCGAGTCCTGTATTTCTCGATCTGCCCTGTGACAGGACTCGGATGGCACGATGTGATACATGTGCATACAGTCATGGAAAACGATTCACGATGAATGCGTGGGAAAAAGGGCGCGGTTGACGGTTAGCGTAAATCCCAGTGGCCCTGGGTGGTTGAACCAAAACCGAGATACGAAAACGTGCAATAGGTAAGCATAATCCCTAGTGGCCCTAGGTAGCATAAGTCCTAGTTGCACAAATGATAATTCATGTTGGAAGACCCTAGCTAGGTTTAGGGTAACAGTCCAAACCGATCTTAAGGATCATGGAACTATGTTAAAGTAATGTAGAATCTCATGGGAAAGCCCGTATGGTCTACGGCAAGGGACTGAACATTTACATGGAATAAAACATACAAGTTGAGTAACCTATATATGCGATATATTAGGTTGACATGGACCATTACACGACTTTTGAGTGAGGGTCATTCTTGGTTAACACATGATACGGTGGGAATACTAGTACGGTTGGTGCAGAGCTAAAATGCAGGATAGATATCATGGGACGTTATACGTGATAGATATCTTGGGGATATTATACTTGATAGAAACCTGACGATGTGTGTAACACCCCGAAAATTCGATAACTGTGAAATTCATAAATTAAAGTATAATCAAATTCAAATCAGAGAACTAAGGGAAACGGGATACGCCATTGCGTTCGTCTCGGAAAAATACACGAAATAGAGTCCGAGTTTTCGAAAAACGGAGTCCGTATGAAGAAGATATGGCCTTCGGAAGATTTGAATTAAATTTAAAACTTAAACAGAATTAAATAATTAAATATTCCGAAGTGGGGCCCATTGGGCCAGAAAAGCGCCGCCTGGGCCACCCAGGTCGACTGGGCTGTCGACCTGGGCTACCCATGTCGACAGGGCTGTCGACAGCCCTGTCGACAGGGGTATCGACCTGGTCGAGCCCAGTCAACCTAGCTGGCCAGGTCGGTGTGTGGTCGAATCTCTGTGGTCTGCTTTGTCATTAGGGCTAGGTGGAGGGTTTTTATTGGTCTCTCTTCCTAATGAATGGCTATGATCTAACCTAGCAACATCAAGGGTCCTAATCAATCCCTAACCTCTATATAAACAACCCTAGACTAAACCCTAATCTATTCATTCAAAAATAAGATTATAGCCGCCATGTTGCTGAGGAACGACAAAGAATAGCCGCCAACCAAAGAGAGGATTAGGAAGAAAGTTCTAAGGCCTAAAGCAATTCAAAGCAACCTAAAGCTAATCAATTCAACAAAGGAATTTGCGTCTTCAATCCCTAAACTAGAGAATTCATCAAACCATTGTAAGTAGAGTATTACTTTGGTATAATAAACAACTGTGTTGATGTGTATGCTTGAATTGTGGCAATGGAAGTAATTCATATTTGAGCGTTCTTATCAATTTATATACGTTTGGATACTCTTGAGTTATATTATTCATTATAAAGAACTACATGCGGTAGTTCTATGCAAATATACGTTGAGAATATTACGCAAATTATGTAGTCTATGTTGAAGCTACATGTATATAGTTAAGTGAAATTTATGCAAGTTTGGGGCTTTGTTATTATGCCATTATGATGTATGTTTTTATGTATAAATCATTTTGCAAGTAATTGAAAACAAGTTTGGTTATTATAGTTCATATGAAACTATGTGGAATTTTGACACCATGTATTAGTCATGCTTTTGCAAACTTATGAATATGGCATAGGAATGATATTTGGCATAATTGAGATCTATGATTGAGTCTATCTTGTTTTAAAGAATTATATGATGACATATGTGAGACATGGTTAGATTAGACTCAAAAATCCCCTTTTTGCAAGTTTAAAGCAAAACACCATGATTAGGAATATTTATGCATAAGTATGTTTATACCATCGTTATGTGATTAGGCTTAAATCATGATTAAGTTGAATTATGCTATGTTCATGCTAGAAGTATTTATGCCATGCTTATGTTTGACAATATGCCATATTTATGCTAGAAGTATTTAGGCCATGCTTATGTTTGACATTATGCCTAAATAAGAATATAGGTTCATGTTGTAGTTAAACCTATGCAAGTTTACATGCCTTGATTTATGTCACCTATGTTGTATGACCAAAATACATGTCACCACTATGCAAGTACACCAATTTCCATTATGTATTTTCCAACGTCATATGCAAGTTCATGCGCTCACTTTCCCCTCTTTGTGTATACGCCATAAGCCTCCCCTTTCGCATGGCTAAATTGGGCTTTAAAAGGCTAAGCCCAATATATATGAACGGACTTGTAAAACGGGGGAAAATAACGTTGGGTTAAAATGAATTAATGAATGAAAATATAAAATAGAAGGGCCCCAATTCAAGTATGGGTTGGGCCCGTGGTTGGTGTAATCTTTACACCATTAACTTAATAATGGGCCGCAAATATTTACATATGAGAAACAAAGAAGAATGACAAAATATGTAAATGTAGAAAAGACGATGTGTTTAACCCGAGGTTGGATTGAGTTGTGATGTAAACCTGCCCGGAACCGCCCGGCTGTCCAGTAGTCACAACAATACCTATCCAATGTGGGAGGTTAAACATGGAGCCCAGCAAGGACCCGAGGTTAGACTGAGTTGTGGCGTAAGACTGCCCGGAACCAACCGGCAACAGGCAGCCACAACAATACCTGTCTAATGTGAGAGGTCCGGGCCTTAATAAGACAATTAAGGCTGAGTCAGGATTGTTAGGATTAAGTGGACTAAAGACTTAATCAAAATGGAACATGCTAAACTAAACGGACTGGTGGGGTTAGGTTAGGAAACACTTAACCAACTTAGCATGTTGGCTAGAGATAGAAAACCTAGTAACGGGGGACCCTTTTCAGCAGTAACCCTAGAAGGTGTATCAGGATACCCTGAAACTAGGCAGGGTGGGGCACGATTACTGGGCTGATTGTAAGAGGTCGAATCGACGGCGGTGGTGTAGCAGTGTAGGTTCTAACGGTGTGCGGGCGTGCACGCACTCCGGCGCAGAAAAATAAAGCACTGGACACCAGTAGCATACCTTTGCACTCTAAGGTTGTGTCGGGTTGCCACTATGGGACTTGATACACCCCATGGTGGGACCAGCATAGGTAACTACAAACATCGGGGGCCGTAAGACACATGTAACTATGCGAGTAGGAGCCGATCATCGTAGAATGGAGCACATCACCCTGATTATGGGGTGCAAATTGGAAACTAGTTTATATGGGTTCAGAGATTAACATGGGGTACGATAGTATATTCGACCCTAGATAACTTAACCAAGGTTATAATGTTGCCCACTTCCTGTTTTACTTATCATACCCAGTTCTTTATTCATAGACAAAGTAGTACTAGACTTACTCAGGCTTTATGTCTGACTCTATTTTTCTTTCGTCTTCTTCCTTCCGTTTCCCCCCCCCCCAGGTCCTCAGGGAGGGAACACAGCAGCTTGACCTACCTCAACATCCAACTTGAAGAAGAGAAATGTATTGCTTGGACTTTCCTGTTTTGAACTATGACTTTGGACAATCCACTATGGGGCTTTGGCAGTTTGTCTATGTTTTATTTATGCTTCTTTAAAAATAATGTACTCAAGACAGATTATGAAAGTGTTATGTTTTGAAAGGATGTTGTTGTAACGCGTATTTGACTTGATGAAATAAAGTTTGTTGTTCTTCCGCTGTTTACAAATATGTGTTCTTATATCTGTCTTGTATATCTGTGACTTGTACTTATAAACCTCCACCAAAATTAGGGCATTCCCTTTGAGAGTGACCCTAACGGAGGTGGGGTGTTTCACTTGGTATCAGAGCATAGGTTTACCAGATAAGATAAAAAGTTTTGGAAATTTATTTTCAAAAAGGAAATTTAAAGAAGCATTTTTAAAAGATAAAAATATTATTTTATTTTAAAAAAGGCAAAGTCCACTCCCCAAAGCCATAGGTACTATCTCTTATCCTTCGTTTTGAATCTATCCCTTTTGTTTCAGCATGTCCGAAGATCTTAACTTGCCGGAAGGAGTACCAATACCTGGTTGGTTTAGATGATTCTTAGAAGCTAGGGCCACTCAACCAGGTCCTACCGTTCCTCCTCCCCCAGCTGCAGGGAATCATCCAGCTGCAGCAGCACCTCTTCCTCCACCTCCTCCACGAGGAAACGCGTTTGCTAAGATATGTAAGGATTTTAAAGCTATGGGAGGAAGGGATTTCCATGGAACCGAGTCCTTCGTAGCAGCTAGAAATTGGCTGAAGGAAACTGAGGATCTATTCATCATCTTTGAGGTAGAGGACAGACAAAAAGTACAATTGGCGGTGTGGCTATTGAAGGGCGAGGCTTCCTACTGGTGGGAAGTCACTAATGCTGAAAGACCAGTGGATACATGGGAGGACTTTAGGGCAAGGTTTGAGACTAAGTTTCTCTCAGATGCTGAAAGAAGTTTGCAGTTGGAAAAATTCTTATTTCTTAAGCAAGGAGACAAGACTGTCAGAGAGTATGTGAATCAGTTTGATGAGCTGGCTAGGTTTGGACTTGACCTAGTCAACACCCCGCATAAGAAGGCTCTCCGTTTCGTCAAGGGGTTAAATGAGCCATTACATAGTTTGGCCATGACCCATATACCCATGGGAGCCACGTATGAAAGATTGGTGCAAATGGCATTGCTGAATGAGGAGGATAAGGGCAAGAAGGAGGCAAAGGCAGAAAGCTCTCAAGGGAAGAAAGAGGGTTTGCAGCCTAAGAAGACAGACTTTAAGAAAGGCGGGGAAGGCAACAAAGAGAAGAGGACGTGTAATTTCTGTGGCAAAGTGGGGCACTTAGTAAAGGACTGCCGGAAGAAGAAGGCTAAGGAAAATGGTGGGTGCTTTTCGTGCGGTCAAACAGGCCACAGGGCTAAGGACTGCCCAAGGAAACGAGGACAGGGGCAGGGCACTGGATCCACCCCAGGGGCACAGGTTCATGTGCTAGAAGCGCCACCATTGCAACAGCGAGGTATAAATACTTCTGTAGAAAGTGTAGTTTATCTTTATGATCACCCCGTTCGCACTTTATTTGATTCCGGCGCATCACACTCCTTTATCTCGTCTGCTTTAGTAGAATCTCTGCACCTAAAAACTAGTATGGTAGAGGACCCCTTAATTGTTTCAAACCCAATTGGGGGCCCAGCTCATTTGTCTATGATCTGTTTGGATTTGAAAATTTCTATTCTAAGTGTAGAATTTGAATGTAGTGCCTTTGTTTTGGGCTTTGTGGGGTATGGTTTGATTTTGGGTATGGATTGGCTATCCAGTAATGGGGCCATCCTTGATTGTGAGAAAAGGGTTGTTAGGCTCCTAACCCAGCTCAGTAATACTTTGCAAATTTCTTGTAATCCCTCGTATGCGGTTATGCTTAGTTATCTTGAATCGCTAGATGCCTCTGTTGAAAATTTGCAATCAGTTAGAGTGGTCCGGGAATATCCGGATGTCTTCGAAGAGGTGAAGGGCTTGCCTCCGAAGCGGGAAATAGACTTCCGCATATATCTTGTAGATAATGCAAAGCCCGTTGCATTGCCCGTTAGACACATGGCTCCACGAGAAAGAAAAGAGCTCAGTAAACAGATTAAAGAGCTTCTAGAGAAGGGGTTCATTAGGTGGAGCATTTCAGAATAGGGCACTCCAGGAGTGTTCGCCACTAAGGCTGAAGGTTCATTTCACTTATGCATGAGTGGTAAAGAATCACCTTAGTAAGTACATTTGGCAACATAGTTGGACTTAGGAAGGGACTCCCTTGTGACCTAAAAGGAGTCCATCATGCTTAGTTTCCTAGAATCATATGTGGTGGTTGGGTTGATTAATTATTTGGGTGTCAGTCTGATGTTGATTTCGGTCTTCGGGGCTGATGCTTAGAGAGTTCTTCTCCTAATCAATATATATGTGGCATAGATTTCCAGTTTTGACATTGCCTAATGGGCACAAAATTTTTACTTGCTTCTATCATTCGACTATACCTATAGGTAGGACCATTTCCTATCATTAAGAAAATTTGGAAAATGACCTATAGATTAGAGCTACCCGAGAAATTGGCCGGAGTCCACAACGTTTTTCACGTTTCACATCTCCGAAAATGTCTACATGAGTCAGCTGAAGTGGTAGAGCCAAACATCCTCGAAGAGGCCGAAGTGGAACGCGAAGCAACCATAAGGAGAGTTCCTACCCGCATACTAGGAACGGAAGTGAAGAAGCTACGCAACCGCGAAGTCAAGCTCGTCAAAGTTCAGTGGAGCGACGCCGAGGGAGACGCGACTTGGGAAACTGAAGCTAGAATACGCACTGCCTACCCTTTTCTGTTCGAGGGTACATCCTTGATCTTTCTTTTCCTTAAGTTGCGCTTTTATCTATCTATCTTTTTAGGTATATTTCCTCGACCGTATCTTTTAGGTAGAAAACCTTTGGATGAAAACATGTAGTTGAAACATGTTATGTATGAATGGTTGCAAGTGGTTGCAAGTGATTGCTAGTGGTTGCTCGTGGTTGCATATACACACATAATCTAGGTTTTAGATCGGCTCAGTCACTTCATATTGCATATGCATATATGTTTGTATTCGTATGTGGTTGAACTATAATGTGTTGTCATATGGGTGTTGCATTTGTAATGAATGATTGTGCACTCATGTAGAATCAAGAATAGGAAAATTTGCATACATAATGGATGCATGGCACTTACATGATTCGCATTAAGGAGGTCAGCTGAATCAGTAGACCGCCTGATTTTGCATTAGATAAGGGCATGTACACACACACACTTTGCATATGATCATGAAGCATTAGAAGTCTTTTAAGGACAATGGATGCTCGTGTTTGATGGATGAGTAGATGGATGATTGGATGTTAGGATTTACATTCCTCCTAACTTGAAGATTTCGGGGACGAAATCCTTTTAAGTGGGGGAGAATGTAACACCCCGAAAATTCGATAACTGTGAAATTCATAAATTAAAGTATAATCAAATTCAAATCAGAGAACTAAGGGAAACAGGATACGCCATTGCGTTCGTCTCGGAAAAATACACGAAATAGAGTCCGAGTTTTCGAAAAACGGAGTCCGTATGAAGAAGATATGGCCTTCGGAAGATTTGAATTAAATTTAAAACTTAAACAGAATTAAATAATTAAATATTCCGAAGTGGGGCCCATTGGGCCAGAAAAGCGCCGCCTGGGCCACCCAGGTCGACTGGGCTGTCGACCTGGGCTACCCATGTCGACAGGGCTGTCGACAGCCCTATCGACAGGGGTATCGACCTGGTCGAGCCCAGTCAACCTGGCTGGCCAGGTCGGTGTGTGGTCGAATCTCTGTGGTCTGCTTTGTCATTAGGGCTAGGTGGAGGGTTTTTATTGGTCTCTCTTCCTAATGAATGGCTATGATCTAACCTAGCAACATCAAGGGTCCTAATCAATCCCTAACCTCTATATAAACAACCCTAGACTAAACCCTAATCTATTCATTCAAAAATAAGATTATAGCCGCCATGTTGCTGAGGAACGACAAAGAATAGCCGCCAACCAAAGAGAGGATTAGGAAGAAAGTTCTAAGGCCTAAAGCAATTCAAAGCAACCTAAAGCTAATCAATTCAACAAAGGAATTTGCGTCTTCAATCCCTAAACTAGAGAATTCATCAAACCATTGTAAGTAGAGTATTACTTTGGTATAATAAACAACTGTGTTGATGTGTATGCTTGAATTGTGGCAATGGAAGTAATTCATATTTGTGCGTTCTTATCAATTTATATACGTTTGGATACTCTTGAGTTATATTATTCATTATAAAGAACTACATGCGGTAGTTCTATGCAAATATACGTTGAGAATATTGCGCAAATTATGTAGTCTATGTTGAAGCTACATGTATATAGTTAAGTGAAATTTATGCAAGTTTGGGGCTTTGTTATTATGCCATTATGATGTATGTTTTTATGTATAAATCATTTTGCAAGTAATTGAAAACAAGTTTGGTTATTATAGTTCATATGAAACTATGTGGAATTTTGACACCATGTATTAGTCATGCTTTTGCAAACTTATGAATATGGCATAGGAATGATATTTGGCATAATTGAGATCTATGATTGAGTCTATCTTGTTTTAAAGAATTATATGATGACATATGTGAGACATGGTTAGATTAGACTCAAAAATCCCCTTTTTGCAAGTTTAAAGCAAAACACCATGATTAGGAATATTTATGCATAAGTATGTTTATACCATCGTTATGTGATTAGGCTTAAATCATGATTAAGTTGAATTATGCTATGTTCATGCTAGAAGTATTTATGCCATGCTTATGTTTGACAATATGCCATATTTATGCTAGAAGTATTTAGGCCATGCTTATGTTTGACATTATGCCTAAATAAGAATATAGGTTCATGTTGTAGTTAAACCTATGCAAGTTTACATGCCTTGATTTATGTCACCTATGTTGTATGACCAAAATACATGTCACCACTATGCAAGTACACCAATTTCCATTATGTATTTTCCAACGTCATATGCAAGTTCATGCGCTCACTTTCCCCTCTTTGTGTATACGCCATAAGCCTCCCCTTTCGCATGGCTAAATTGGGCTTTAAAAGGCTAAGCCCAATATATATGAACGGACTTGTAAAACGGGGGAAAATAACGTTGGGTTAAAATGAATTAATGAATGAAAATATAAAATAGAAGGGCCCAAATTCAAGTATGGGTTGGGCCCGTGGTTGGTGTAATCTTTACACCATTAACTTAATAATGGGCCGCAAATATTTACATATGAGAAACAAAGAAGAATGACAAAATATGTAAATGTAGAAAAGACGATGTGTTTAACCCGAGGTTGGATTGAGTTGTGATGTAAACCTGCCCGGAACCGCCCGGCTGTCCAGTAGTCACAACAATACCTATCCAATGTGGGAGGTTAAACATGGAGCCCAGCAAGGACCCGAGGTTAGACTGAGTTGTGGCGTAAGACTGCCCGGAACCAACCGGCAACAGGCAGCCACAACAATACCTGTCTAATGTGAGAGGTCCGGGCCTTAATAAGACAATTAAGGCTGAGTCAGGATTGTTAGGATTAAGTGGACTAAAGACTTAATCAAAATGGAACATGCTAAACTAAACGGACTGGTGGGGTTAGGTTAGGAAACACTTAACCAACTTAGCATGTTGGCTAGAGATAGAAAACCTAGTAACGGGGGACCCTTTTCAGCAGTAACCCTAGAAGGTGTATCAGGATACCCTGAAACTAGGCAGGGTGGGGCACGATTACTGGGCTGATTGTAAGAGGTCGAATCGACGGCGGTGGTGTAGCAGTGTAGGTTCTAACGGTGTGCGGGCGTGCACGCACTCCGGCGCAGAAAAATAAAGCACTGGACACCAGTAGCATACCTTTGCACTCTAAGGTTGTGTCGGGTTGCCACTATGGGACTTGATACACCCCATGGTGGGACCAGCATAGGTAACTACAAACATCGGGGGCCGTAAGACACATGTAACTATGCGAGTAGGAGCCGATCATCGTAGAATGGAGCACATCACCCTGATTATGGGGTGCAAATTGGAAACTAGTTTATATGGGTTCAGAGATTAACATGGGGTACGATAGTATATTCGACCCTAGATAACTTAACCAAGGTTATAATGTTGCCCACTTCCTGTTTTACTTATCATACCCAGTTCTTTATTCATAGACAAAGTAGTACTAGACTTACTCAGGCTTTATGTCTGACTCTATTTTTCTTTCGTCTTCTTCCTTCCGTTTCCCCCCCCCCAGGTCCTCAGGGAGGGAACACAGCAGCTTGACCTACCTCAACATCCAGCTTGAAGAAGAGAAATGTATTGCTTGGACTTTCCTGTTTTGAACTATGGCTTTGGACAATCCACTATGGGGCTTTGGCAGTTTGTCTATGTTTTATTTATGCTTCTTTAAAAATAATGTACTCAAGACAGATTATGAAAGTGTTATGTTTTGAAAGGATGTTGTTGTAACGCGTATTTGACTTGATGAAATAAAGTTTGTTGTTCTTCCGCTGTTTACAAATATGTGTTCTTATATCTGTCTTGTATATGTGTGACTTGTACTTATAAACCTCCACCAAAATTAGGGCATTCCCTTTGAGAGTGACCCTAACGGAGGTGGGGTGTTTCAATGTGATACCTTGTTTTATCTTGACATCGTAATTTATCATGACACCTTAGTTTATCTGAGTTCAGTAGTTCATCCTGTTATTTTGATTTAGCTTATCTATCTTGTCATCATGCTTATGTTCATCTCAGTTTCTCATGTCAGTTAACTTTACTAGTTTTTATGCTAATAGTAGATAGGGCTTACTCAGTCTTTTTGACTGACCCGTTTTGTTTCGCCTCTTCTCTTCCGTTTCTCCCCCGCCCCCCAGGTTACAGGGAGGAAATACTGTTGTTTAGTTCGGACTTCTTCTGCTTGAAGGTCATCATGGATGGCTTGGACTTTTCTTGGCTAATGGCTACTTTACTATTTTTACTTGGGGAATAATTTATGAAAATGTCTTTATGCTTCTTTACTATTGCAAGACAGGTTTTGATGTACTCTGATGTAAAAGGCTTTAGACCTTATTTATTCATGTTATAAAAGTTTGATTTTACTTCCGCTATTTTTATATGTTCTGTCTTGTGATATTTCTGTGCATGTTTACCAATAATGCCCCTCTAAAGCTAGTGCATTCCTTTGCGAGTGACCCTAGCGGAGGCGGGGTGTTACAATATTTGTAACGGTAAATAGAAGTTATAAATAGGATATATTTGTAACGGTAAGTAAACGTTATAAAAAGGAAATAGTTGTAACGGAAAACGTAGTTTATCAAAGAAGTTAATCGATGTTAGTTAATCGATTAGTGTTAAAGTTAAAAAGAAGTTAATCGATGTTAGTTAATCGATTAGAGAATAAAGTTAAAAAGAAGTTAATCGATGTTAGTTAATCGATTAGAGAATAAAGTTAAAAAGGAAGTTAATCGATGATTTGAGAATAAAGTTAAAAAGAAGTTAATTGATGTTAGTTAATCGATTAGTGTTAAAGTTAAAAAGAAGTTAATCGATGTTAGTTAATCGATTAGAGAATAAAGTTGAAAGGAGATAATCGATGTTAGTTTAATCGATTAGAATAGAAGCAAATGAGTTAAATCGAATATAGTTATTCGAATAGAATGAAGGAGTTAATCGAATATAGTTATTCGAATAGAAAGAAAAGGAGTTAATCGATGTTAGTTAATCGATTAGAGTTAAAGCAAAGGAGTTAATCGATGTTAGTTAATCGATTAGAGTTAAAGCAAAGGAGTTAATCGATGTTAGTTAATCGATTAGAGTTAAAATAAAAGGAGTTAATCGATGTTAGTTAATCGATTAGAGTTAAAGTAAAAGGAGTTAATCGATGTTAGTTAATCGATTAGAGTTAAAGTAAAAGGGAGTTAATCGAATATAGTTATTCGAATAGAAAGCAAAGAGGTTAAAGTAAAAGGGAGTTAATCGAATATAGTTATTCGAATAGAAAGCAAAGAGGTTAAAGTAAAAGGGAGTTAATCGAATATAGTTATTCGAATAGAAAGCAAAGAGGTTAAAGTAAAAGGAGTTAATCGAATATAGTTATTCGAATAGAAAGCAAAGAGGTTAAAGTAAAAGGAGTTAATCGAATATAGTTTATTCGAATAGAAAGTGAAAGGAGTTAATCGAATATAGTTTATTCGAATAGAATGAAGGAGTTGATCAAATATATAGTATTCAAATAGAATTAAAAGAGCTATCGAATATATTTTATTCGATAGGAGTTAAGTGAATAGAGTTAGAGTTAAATCGAATAGAGTTAAGTGAAAAGAGTAAATCGAACATAGCTATTCGAAGAGGGTTAAGTAAGGAAGTTAGTAAAAGGGATATAAAGTGAACTTTGCCTATTTCAAAGTTAGAAATGTTGTTCAGTTAAGGTCTGAGAGGTAGTTCTACCCCAACTTGATTGGCTTCGTTTTTAACTAAGGAATAGTTAAGGTTCGGCAGTAAAGGAAATGGTTTGAGTTTGCATAGCAATGTTTGTTTAAACATCTGTCCAAGACCAATGAAGAAGCTTTGGAAATGTTTTCCAAATAAGAAACCTGAAATGTTTTCTAATAAAGAAAACAAGAAATGGAAATGTTTTCCAATGGTAATAACATATATTTTCTAAATTTAGAAAATAAGAAATGTTGAATATAGGGAAACAGGAGATGAAAAATGAACTAAGGAGATGAATGTTTAATGATGTTTGATCGATATAATTTCCATTTGGAAATAATATCGTTGTTTGCACACTTGTTTTTATTCGATAGTTAAATCACAGACTAACGTTATTAATATGGAGAGACCGGTTGGATTATTATCCAAAGAACCACTCTGTATTGGCATAACCGTTGCGAATCATATATGCCAAAGGAAATTGAAGACAGAGTTATGCAAGGGCTATCCTGTTTACAGAATAGTGCCTTCGGTTCATCCTGTTCCTGGATGACTTGTATGGACGGATGTCTGACAGAGTATGTCCAGACGATCACGTATATTGATTTCTCCAACTATACCAAGAGTGGAAGCGGAGAAGGAAACTTATTTTAGCTAACACATAATGTATTGTTGAGGACGTCAATCGGTGATTGGATGGATTTGATGATGTGGCATTCAAAGTGAATCTGATATGATGATAAAGCGTAGCTTCTAGCCTCATCATCCGGTAAATGACAGAAATCGGGCAGGCAGCATGGCTAAGTCGGTCGCACCGAAGTAGGGTGTATAATCACCTGATCTAGAGTTTCATTTACTTCTAAAAATCTTTTGTTGATGCTGTCCCAATCGGGAAACGGTTGTTGATCCCAACTGTTGGTGATATACATTCGATACACTCAAGCGAAATGAGTGGTCGGTCATGTGTGGTCGGGTTGCAAGATGTTCCTGTTGAACCCAGTGTATTCCTCTCTAGAGGTACACTAGCGAAAGGTGGCTCCATACCTTGTCATAGTTGGAAATCCATTACCCAATACGTGCTTGCGGTTGTGATTCTATACTATATATGTAGAACGTGAGATGAAAGCGTTTCAGCTAGATGATTACATATACTGTGGTTGATAGACATTATTATAATATCAAAAGGTTTTTGATATAAAGATAATTTGGATTCTCATAAGGGAAAAACCTGTTCCGTTATGCGGCGTGGTCTTATGAGATATCGTTTACTTGTTTGAACTGTTTTTAAACAGTTTTACTCATACCAGTCCCATGACTGACCCGGAGTTTACTTTGTTGTTTTCCCTAAACTCTTGGGTGCCTAAATTTGTACGGGCAGTCAAGTAGTCGGGATTTTACAGATACACTTGAAGAGCTGGAGCAGGAGGCTTCAAGATGTTATTGCTATAGTTATTTCCGCTGTGTTGTAAGTGCTGTACTTTGAAAATGATATGTATATTCAAGTACAGATTTGTATTTCAAAGTTATGTTATGAAATATATTTATTCGTTCCGCTGTGAGCTTCGTGTTACTCTGATGTTGTGTTCTTCTTCTTCTTCTATTCTATTTTTCTATCTTATCTTTCCTCACCCTCTAATTTCTTTCACTAATTACCAGGATTTTTCGACGTTTTGGTTATCGACATCGGGCTTATGTCGATAACCAAAGTCGCTGAAAATCCGGGTCGTTACAGTTGGTATCAGAGCTTAAGTTAAGAATTACTTGGCTCTGTGGCGTGACTCGGTAGAGATAGGGTTAGCAATACCTTAGATTGAGTTGAGTGTATATATACGAGTTAGCGTATTTGTTATTGATATAAAAATTTGTTTTATATTGTGGAGATTCATTGGTTGAGTCGTTTATGAGTTCTAGTCGATCAGTTTGATCCACTGTATCGGTAGGGATTTTGTAAACACTTGAATACGATGAACCATCATGGTATGCTTTGAAAAGTGGGTAAATGAAAATAGTTTACCCAACGTATATTTTGATATATAGTGGATATATTGGTTGTTAGTATAATCGAGTAAGATTATAAAGTGAAATGGTTATGTGAATAACCAATCATAATTCATATAAGTGAAATATGTGAAATCAGATGATTTAAATCTGAAATTTAAACCAGAAATTGAATTAAAACTCTGGAGAATTGGATAAGTGTTTGTAAATAGATTTGGATTAAAAATAAGGAAAATTTAAGATCCTGGGAGATTTTAAATTGTTTTACAAGCAGTGTGAATTATATTTTGAAATGGATTTCAAAGTGGAAATGTGTAGAAATGATTTTATAGTATTGAACTCACTTCGATCGCTGGAAAATAGATTCTGAAGATGACAGCTGCATCATCAGTATTCATTTTCGAGTTGTAAGTGACGAATTACTACCAAAGATACTGTTTTGAATTTGTTTTGAGAAAGACAAGTGGTATTGAATTTCAAAATAGAATTTGAATATATAGAATTTGAATTTTGAAATAGATTTTAAATATTAACTTGTTTTAAAAGAAATAAAACGAGAAGTTCCTTTATAAACGAAGTTTATAAATAGTTCTTTTATAAACGAAGTTTATAAATGAAGTGAAGAGAATTATCATTGGATAATTCAGAAATAAAATACAAGTGTGAAATTGAAAGGAAAAACTTATTTTCCAAAGGTGGAAATATCGATTTCAAAAGGAATTGAAATCAAGGCTTATTTAAAGAATAAATAAAGAAAATTCAAAAGGGGATTTGAATATAGAAATTCAAATGAGATTTGAATAAAGAAGATTTAAATCATGGAAAATTGAATATAGAATTCAAATAGAGTTGAAATAGAAATTGAATATAGGAATTCAAAGGGAGTTTGAATATATGAAATTCAATGGAAGTGATATAGAATTTGAATATAGAAAATATAAAGGAATTCAAATATAGGATTTGAATATCGAAAGTGAAAATGAAATTTGAACAAAGCAGATTAAAATAGAATTGAAATTTGAATATAGAAGATTCAAAGGGAATTGAAATGAAATAAAGAGAATTCAAATAGATTTGAATATAGAAATTCAAATGGAGTTTGAAAATAGATTTGATTATGAAATTCATATATGGAATTTTAATAAATAAATTGAAATGGAATTCAAATATAGAATTTGAATAAGAGAATCGAAATGGAATTTGAATATAGGAAATTCAAATAAAATTTGAAATGGAATTCAATTAGTTGATAAACAAGTTAAACATATATTTGAACATGTTATACTCAAATATGAAGGTGAAATGGGAAAACCAGTAATTTGAAAATCACTTAACGAACTAAGTTAAAATGATTGGATTAAGTTGAAATGAATTAGAAATGTATAAATATACATGAGATATGTATGGATAAGATATGAAGGTATATAAATAGAATGCTCGACGAAAGGTATGTATTTAATTCATATATGAGATTTTATGCACCGTATCGGCAAGCCGCTTGGCTTTTTCTTTTTCTTTTTGAGATAAGGAGGACCGGGAAAGCTATTTGAAATATCCCGATGCTCCTAGTACAAAGTAGGTTATGGCGAATTTTTTTCGGGAATTTAACGAGTTAGAATATTTTTAAGATAATTTGATAGTTAGAAATCAACGTATCGAAATATATAGAAGTCGATAAGGAAACGAACTTAGGAATATGATAGTAAAATCAAAACGGAAGTATAAGAATAAAATCTGGTAAGAATAGAAAGAGAAAGTGTATACGTGTTTAAAAGTTAATCAGTAGTTGTATGGTATTGATTATTCGAATAAGTAGTCATATCTGTTTTGACGTTATAAATGTTATTCAGTCAAGGTCTGAGAGGTAGTTATACCCCAACTTGATTGATTTCATTATTAACAAATAAATAGTAAGATTTCAGGCTCGAAGATCAATGTTGAATAAGAGTTAGTTGAATATAGTATTTGGGTTGTCGTAACGATGTTTTACACAACATCTGTTTTAACCAAATAAGTGTAAGCTGGAAAATAGAATAAAGAATATTTCCTAAGTATAGAAATAAACGAGATCGGAAAAGAGATAAGTAATTGGAATATTTTCCAATTATAAATATCATATATTTTCTAAAGTTTAGAAAATAGAGGAAGGCGATATTCGGAAAAGTTTTCCAAATAACTTAAAAGGGCCAATATGGTTATTAAAAATATTTGGTTAACAAATATTGATAAAGGAATAGAGAAGTGATTTAACTAATGGAATATTAATTAAGGGCTCAGCGACATGTTCAAACAGGAAAAATTGATTTTTTTTGAAAAGAGTAAACTGTTTAAAAACTCCCAGGGAAAGACTGTTTGAATTAAAAACAAATTTAACAGAAATTTGTGAAAGCAAGTTTGAATTAAAGTAAAGCCAGTAAAGTGGTAAATGAAATTGAATTAGAATGATATCAAGACCAACTGGATTGTGAGATTCAAATTTGAAGTGTAATGTGATAATCAAGTTAAGAGTTGGGAATCGAGAAGAAACTCGAGTTGAAATGATATATGGCTCGGATATAAGCGGATGATTGTGTTGGGGATTAAAGCCGATTGAAATTTGATTGGGATGACCCTTGTATCCGCTGAATTAACGGCAGGTGAAGGTGATAGAGTTGATATGCCGACAAAAGATACAAGTTTATATTTCTATTGGATATAAGATTTATGAGCCGAATTGGCAAGCCGCTTGGCTGTTTGATTTCCTTTTGGGATGGAGATGGCCCAGAGAGGCGAGTTGGAGTTTGACCAATTGACCAGTACAAAGGAGGTACTGGCGAAATTTTCCGAAGAGTTAAGGCGTTAAATTTTTTTTCAAGATTTTTGAAAATTTTCATTGATAATAATTGATTAATAATTTAATTAAAATAAATTGGTTTAGTGAAACCGAAGTTGAGAAGTGAAGAAATATGTTCTAACCAGTCGATAGGGTCGTTCTCTACCTTTTAGCAATTTCGAGGACGAAATTATTTTAAGTGGGGAAGATTGCAATGACCCGCATTGGCAGAGGTATTATGATTAGTTTATTTAATTATATCAATGGTGATATAGTGAATTTAGTGATCATGGAATTTAAATCATGGTAAATACTTAATTAAAATATTAAATTAAATAATATATTAAATTCTGAAATAATCAGAATTGGCTGAAATGGCGATATGGTGTGAACCGGATCATCTGTGATATTTAATTCATCTTGGAATATGAATTTGAATAACGAATATATTCAATCGTCAACAGTTCAACGTATAGTTTATAATATAATTATAAACGAGCTCGAAATGGCGCTGCAGTTCTTAAATTGGTGATTCGAACTTCAACTGAATGTACAGGATTCATTTTAAGCCGGATTTCTGTGAAACAAGAAACGTGTGGAGCTGATGGAGTATATCTTTCTAGTGGAAGAGAAGAATTGGGATTTCGTCGTATAGATTTTGAGATATGTCTAAATCAAATTTTAATATAGTCGCTATAGAATCGTTTATTGACCATATCGGTTTATTCGATATAACTAGAGATCGGGTTTGAATTTAGACAAGGTTCTTTTGGACATAACGATAATTTAATTTTTAGAATTTTTCTGTAATTTTTAATTAATTTAATAAGCGACTTTTTATTTAAAGTATTTCGCACCCTGTAATCAACATTTTGAGGTTTCAAAATATGAGTCAATCTACCGGTATTATTATATTTCTGGGATCGTGACACCTCACTGAGCACGACTGTACTCTTACTTCTGTCTGTAGCAGTCCGTACATGAACATGATTGTGTACATAGGGGTACATAATTTTACAAAATAAAAAGGAGAAACCAACATATACAAGTTTCCCCAATGTATAAAGTTTTCCCACGTCCTCTGTGCTCCATATATTTATTTAAATAATTAGTTGTAATAAAGCTTCCACCCAATTCATCATGAAAAGAAAAGACTACCATACGTGGGCACCTACCTGCCCTACTCCTTACCAACCAAGAAAACGTGGACAACCCTCTCGCATAAATCAAACCTACTCAATACCATAGCCGACCTACCTCTACAACTTGTTTCTTAAGGTTTAAATTTCTTTTATTATAAAAATAACACACTGCTTACTTGCTTTCGATTGCTGAAGTTTTATGGCAGTCAAACTTTAAAACAAAACCGTAGGAAGCACTTCAGTTTGAACAATTTTAGTTCGCTGGTTTCTTTTTGCCGTTCATCAAGTTTTGAGACTCTTTAGAAAGAGAGAAGCTGTTGCTCGGCATGGAGTTTGGATCTTGCGCGTTGAAGGCCATGTACAGTAAGGCGTCAGGGTGTATGCTTGGAGAGTGGGTTATATGGGGCCATATCGTTTAAACCATGAGGGTGAAGGATGGATAGCCATAACGTGTTTTGCATTACAGTTGAGGCAGGTTCGGTTATTTGCACGCAAGAAAGAGCGGACGTGATCAAGCATGGGTGTGGTGTGAGGCCAATCAGGCGAGGGGATCCTCAACATGTAAGGAGCAGTCTTTCGGCGATGGAAACTGGGGAGAAAAGGGGAAGGAGTGTAGTTAAATGGCAGATGCTTTAGAAGTTTAGGAAACAAAAGGTGGGTTGAAAACGTGGAAATGAAATGATCCATGTTTGTGTGGAGATGGAACCGTAAGGGAAGAAATAATACACGTAGTTGGCGGAAGGGAATGTTTTAAAGAGTAGCAGCAGATTTCTTTCCATCGGAGGAGATGAAGTTTGTAGCGGGTCGGCTATTTAAGAGAAATTGGGCCCGTATGAAAGGTAAAAACCCAACTGTAAATAAATGTTTAGTTTTTATTTAATTTAAATAACAATAGTATATTAAATTTAAATTATAATATCTCATCTGTACGGTGTCAAATTTACGAACGGTTAGATCCGCTGGGATCGTATGGACGGGAGCAACACAATGAGGCTGACTGGGAGTGAATCTGAGCTCGTTACAATTTATGGAGAAATAAATTGTCCGACTGAGTCGAATAACGCAAACCGTTATTCAACGGTTAACGCGCAATGTGAGTAAATCTCACTAACTCTGAACAGTTTATAAATTCATGTTGTATTTTTAGAACTGTTAGATATTGGTTGATTTACTGTATGCTGACTGTTTAATTGAACTGCTAGTCAGTTAGTTAAATTTTCTATATTGATTCTGTTTAACAGAATATATCATATAGAACTGAAAAGTGATGTTATCTATATTGTTTAACATCTGTGATGTAGGGAGACAGGTTGGAGGAATCCAACAGGATTCCTCAACATTTATTTTACTGTTTTTCATATATTGTGATATATGATGTGTTATATAATCTGTTATGGATTATGTGTGTTGGAATGATGTTGATCATTGTTATTCGATATTGTAAATATCATAAAAGACCCTGAGATGTAAAAAGAAGTATTTCAATGTATATTGAAATAAAGGAATTTTATAAAATCACAGGATTTTATAAAAGGAATTATTTATAAAACGAACACGGTTTTATAAAAGGGATATTTATTTAGAAAATAAATAGAAATAGAAAAGGAATATTTATTTTAAAATAAATAGAAGTTACAAATAGGAAATATTTTTAACGGTAAGTAAACGTTATAAATAGGAAATATTTGTAACGGTAAATAGAAGTTATAAATAGGAAATATTTGTAACGGTAAATAGAAGTTATAAATAGGATATATTTGTAACGGTAAGTAAACGTTATAAATAGGAAATATTTGTAACGGTAAATAGAAGTTATAAATAGGATATATTTGTAACGGTAAGTAAACGTTATAAAAAGGAAATAGTTGTAACGGAAAACGTAGTTTATCAAAGAAGTTAATCGATGTTAGTTAATCGATTAGTGTTAAAGTTAAAAATAAGTCAATCGATGTTAGTTAATCGATTAGAGAATAAAGTTAAAAAGAAGTTAATCGATGTTAGTTAATCGATTAGAGAATAAAGTTAAAAAGGAAGCTAATCGATGTTAGTTAATCGATTTGAGAATAAAGTTAAAAAGAAGTTAATTGATGTTAGTTAATCGATTAGTGTTAAAGTTAAAAAGAAGTTAATCGATGTTAGTTAATCGATTAGAGAATAAAGTTGAAAGGAGATAATCGATGTTAGTTTAATCGATTAGAATAGAAGCAAATGAGTTAAATCGAATATAGTTATTCGAATAGAATGAAGGAGTTAATCGAATATAGTTATTCGAATAGAAAGCAAAGGAGTTAATCAATGTTAGTTAATCGATTAGAGTTAAAGCAAAGGAGTTAATCGATGTTAGTTAATCGATTAGAGTTAAAGCAAAGGAGTTAATCGATGTTAGTTAATCGATTAGAGTTAAAGTAAAAGGAGTTAATCGATGTTAGTTAATCGATTAGAGTTAAAGTAAAAGGAGTTAATCGATGTTAGTTAATCGATTAGAGTTAAAGTAAAAGGGAGTTAATCGAATATAGTTATTCGAATAGAAAGCAAAGAGGTTAAAGTAAAAGGGAGTTAATCGAATATAGTTATTCGAATAGAAAGCAAAGAGGTTAAAGTAAAAGGGAGTTAATCGAATATAGTTATTCGAATAGAAAGCAAAGAGGTTAAAGTAAAAGGAGTTAATCGAATATAGTTATTCGAATAGAAAGCAAAGAGGTTAAAGTAAAAGGAGTTAATCGAATATAGTTTATTCGAATAGAAAGTGAAAGGAGTTAATCGAATATAGTTTATTCGAATAGAATGAAGGAGTTGATCAAATATATAGTATTCAAATAAAATTAAAAGAGCTATCGAATATATTTTATTCGATAGGAGTTAAGTGAATAGAGTTAGAGTTAAATCGAATAGAGTTAAGTGAAAAGAGTAAATCGAACATAGCTATTCGAAGAGGGTTAAGTAAGGAAGTTAGTAAAAGGGATATAAAGTGAACTTTGCCTATTTCAAAGTTAGAAATGTTGTTCAGTTAAGGTCTGAGAGATAGTTCTACCCCAACTTGATTGGCTTCGTTTTTAACTAAGGAATAGTTAAGGTTCGGCAGTAAAGGAAATGGTTTGAGTTGGCATAGCAATGTTTGTTTAAACATTTGTCCAAGACCAAGGAAGAAGCTTTGGAAATGTTTTCCAAATAAGAAACCTGAAATGTTTTCTAATAAAGAAAACAAGAAATGGAAATGTTTTCCAATGGTAATAACATATATTTTCTAAATTTAGAAAATAAGAAATGTTGAATATAGGGAAACAGGAGATGAAAAATGAACTAAGGAGATGAATTTTTAATGATGTTTGATCGATATAATTTCCATTTGGAAATAATATCGTTGTTTGCACACTTGTTTTTATTCGATAGTTAAATCACAGACTAACGTTATTAATATGGAGAGACCGGTTGGATTATTATCCAAAGAACCACTCTGTATTGGCATAACCGTTGCGAATCATATATGCCAAAGGAAATTAAAGACGGAGTTATGCAAGGGCTATCCTGTTTACAGAATAGTGCCTTCGGTTCATCCTGTTCCTGGATGACTTGTATGGACGGATGTCTGACAGAGTATGTCCAGACGATCACGTATATTGATTTCTCCAACTATACCAAGAGTGGAAGCGGAGAAGGAAACTTATTTTAGCTAACACATAATGTATTGTTGAGGACGTCAATCGGTGATTGGATGGATTTGATGATGTGGCATTCAAAGTGAATCTGATATGATGATAAAGCGTAGCTTCTAGCCTCATCATCCGGTAAATGACAGAAATCGGGCAGGCAGCATGGCTAAGTCGGTCGCACCGAAGTAGGGTGTATAATCACCTGATCTAGAGTTTCATTTACTTCTAAAAATCTTTTGTTGATGCTGTCCCATTCGGGAAACGGTTGTTGATCCCGCCTGTTGGTGATATACATTCGATACACTCAAGCGAAATGAGTGGTCGGTCATGTGTGGCCGGGTTGCAAGATGTTCTTGTTGAACCCAGTGTATTCCTCTCTAGAGGTACACTAGCGAAAGGTGGCTCCATACCTTGTCATAGTTGGAAATCCATTACCCAATACGTGCTTGCGGTTGTGATTGTATACTATATATGTAGAACGTGAGATGAAAGCGTTTCTGCTAGATGATTATATATACTGTGGTTGATAGACATTATTATAATATCAAAAGGTTTTTGATATAAAGATAATTTGGATTCTCATAAGGGAAAAACCCGTTCCGTTATGCGGCGTGGTCTTATGAGATATCGTTTACTTGTTTGAACTGTTTTTAAACTGTTTTATTCATACCAGTCCCATGACTGACCCGGAGTTTACTTTGTTGTTTTCCCTAAACTTTTGGGTGCCTAAATTTGTACGGGCAGTCAAGTAGTCGGGATTTTACAGATACACTTGAAGAGCTGGAGCAGGAGGCTTCAGGATGTTATTGCTATAGTTATTTCCGCTGTGTTGTAAGTGCTGTACTTTGAAAATGATATGTATATTCAAGTACAGATTTGTATTTCAAAGTTATGTTATGAAATATATTTATTCGTTCCGCTGTGAGATTCGTGTTACTCTGATGTTGTGTTCTTCTTCTTCTTCTATTCTATTTTTCTATCTTATCTTTCCTCACCCTCTAATTTCTTTCACTAATTACCAGGATTTTTCGAGTTTTGGTTATCGACATCGGGCTTATGTCGATAACCAAAGTCGCTGAAAATCCGGGTCGTTACAGTCAGACACACAATCCATTTACAAATCCGTTCTAGGTCTGAACGAAACCGGAGGCACCTTATTCCTCGGATATCCATCGATCTCCAAGTACGTTTGAATGATCACCACTTTTTCCATCGTCTTGGGCGTACGGTCCAATCAAGACAGCAATAACCATCCAAACGACGTGAAGAACTACGGTCTTCAAACACCGTCTTCATCTTCGACTCTTGATCGACGTATTAGTTATTCAGAATGGGTTAAACCTTGTCTTTCTGAATAATTCACGTATTTTATAATCAAGTGCTATAAAAACACATCCAACGCCTCATTCCAATTCAGAATATTCTTTTAAATAACATATTTTTATTATTAGGGAAAAGTTCCCATTAATTTTATCAAAGATAAAATCCTTTGAAATTATTCTGTTCAATCCAACTAAGAATTTATTAAAACCCCAATTCGGTTTTAATATCAAAAATCATTATTTGATGATAACCAATTTTTAAGAAATAATTCTTATCTCTAACTGGGTTAAAGAACTGGTGTCATTTAAAACACAGTTCACGATAAACCCAAAATCATTTTCCATAAAATATGGAATCTTCGCTGAAATTAGATCATCATATAATCGATATAAATTTCTGTATCAGACTAATATTATAAATGGAATAATGGCAAGGCCTTTTAAATTCCATATATAATAATAGTCTTCATCCACAGAAGTTTATCTCAATTATTAACCAATCGAATTCCATTCAGTTCCAATTTAATATATTAAATTGGAAAACTTTACTTTGGAAAATCTTCATTAAATCTAGATAGAAGATTTATAAATTCCAAATTATATTTTCCCTGTAAATCGGGTTAAAGAACGAATGTCATTAAAAACATAGTTCACGATAAACCAAATTTACATTTCAATTTATTCCAATTACTAAATATAACCGGAAACTCTAATAATCTTAATTGAAAGATTTATCGTTTCCCACATTTATATTTACTATTTAATTCCAATTTAAATATTAATTGGAAAATTCCATTAAATCTTATTTAAAAGATTTATTCTTTTTCTAATCGGGGTTTAAGAACAATGTTGTTAAAGACACTGTTCACGACAACCGCAAAAATCCAATTCTTCTCTTTCAATTCCAATTTAACATATATTGAATTGGAAAACTTTTCTTTAGAAATTTCTATTAAATTTTAATTAAAGGATTTCTAAATCACGAATCATACTTTAACATCAAATTCCTTTTAATGCAAAACATACTTGATAACCATATTATAGCGAGAAAATTCATTCTTATTATCTAATCTTTC
The DNA here is from genome assembly GCA_030737875.1 of Allium sativum. Classification (NCBI taxonomy): domain Eukaryota; kingdom Viridiplantae; phylum Streptophyta; class Magnoliopsida; order Asparagales; family Amaryllidaceae; genus Allium; species Allium sativum. Next base: position 151,767,630 of record CM060924.1, on the reverse strand, counting down.
TAATGAAACAAATGAACTATAAAAATGTATTCTTTCTAATGTAATCAATCTTAAATAAAAATGAAATGCTTTTAATATAATCTTTTTAATTCAACCTTTATTACACTGAAAAATGAAATAATTTCAATTCATTCTTTATTACATTGAAAAATGTAACATTTTCAATTCATTCTTTATTACATTGAAAAAGTAATATTTTCAATTCATTCTTTATTACATTGAAAAATGTAATATTTTCAATTCTAAATCAAAATTGAATTTTCTATCTATTATCATATTAAAGTAATATTATTTCCAAAATATTAATTTTGAAATTAGCTCTTTTAATATGCATTATAAAATGTATAAAATAAATCGATAAACACGTTCTGGTTAAAATGGCGTTGCTATTTAAAACAGATTAAATAGCCCAATTCATTATCTTATTCATTTATATTTTATACTGGGTCAGACCTCCCACATTAAGCCTGTGACTTGTGGATGCTGGATATGCCCGTTGGTTCCGGGCAGACTTATCCCACAAGTTTGGCTTAACCTCGTGTCATGACCCCTTTCGAATTTGCGCACTTGGACCTCTCACATTAGGTTCGACATTAGTGGCCGCTGGATAGCAGGTTTGGTCCAGGCAGACTTCCACCACAATGTAACCGAACCTCCTATCCAAGTACAATTATATTTTATAATTATAATTGTTTAACCGAAACATATTATCTTAAAATGTCCTTTATTTTAAAATAACTTAATTTCAAAATATCATCTAATTTAAAATATTTTAATTAAAATATTCTTTATACTATAAAGCGTCTCCATATTAAATTGTTATTAATATTCATAAATCCTTTATTTTTCAAACCTTCTGACTTACATTTCAATTCCTGATAAAAATTTGAACTTTCCACATTATTATTTTAATATAATAATAATCTTTTCAAAATGTTCAATTTTGAACTCAAATCTTTTATTATAACATATTGTCCTCAAAAATGTAGTCTATTCAATTCAAACTTTCAACCATAAAGCTATAATCTTTTAAATTGAAAGCATCAAAACATCATTTAATTCCTTGAATTGAATATTAAATTAAATATTCATTTAATTCAAAATTGGAATGAGACTTAATTAATTACCATACCATTTGAATAATATGGATTTCATGCATCGTATTTATTTCAAAATAAAAACAACACATTCAATAACAGCCAAAGTGCATTTTACAATAAATCCAAGGGTGATGTGAAATCAGAATATCAACCCAAGACCCGTGTGGGGTTCCAACCAACACAAATTCAAATAATATATTATTAATTGTGCTCTTGGACGATGTGTGAAAATGTATTGTCCAATCAACGTAAACAAGTCGGGAAACTTGTTATGGCTGTGTAAACATTATTTAAATAATCATAAATAATGTAGCATTACATTATCCTTTTAAAAATTTCCAATTTCAAAACATAACATAACATGACATTCCAATCCACTATTCATTCAACAAACAATTACTTTCATCACAAATAATTTATTTATTTTTAATTATAAAAATAAATAACAGCTCAAAAATTCAGTGAGAAGGAGTTCTCACCTTTACCGGGCTTTAATTGACGGTTCGGGCCCAATTTTAGCCCAAAATCCAACATGCTCTAAAATTGACAAAATTGATGTCCACGCGAATCTCTCGACTCCACGATTGCAGCAAATCCTGTTTCGTGCGATTTCGAGTTCATATCAAAAAGATATGAATTTCTGAAGTTTAAATTTTTTAAATAATTAATTAAATCATGAAAATTACCCAAAATTTCATCTTGCTCAGAATTGAACGTAGTTAGTGTCATTACGAAGATCTCGTCGCCACGATCGCAGCGGATCTGAAATCGTCATATTTTGACCTCGTATGCAAAAGTTATTGCGTTACAAACATTGAATGAATTTAAAATAAAAATTAAATTAAATTTTCTGGTCAAACCCACAGATCAAGGCCTTTGACCGCTTGCTAACGTCACCTGGGCACCGACCGCCGCCACCGTTGGCTTCCCCTACACGAGCCGCCGCCACGCCGCAAGCGACGCCGCCTGGATCGACTCCGACCGCCGCCAATTTGCCTAAGAACGGAAATCATGTCGTGGGCCCCACAGGCCGCCATACACCTCCAAACCTCCAGAAATTTGGTGAGCACCTTCCCCTCGCGTAGATGAACAACTTCTCTTTTGATCCCTTCGCCTGGAACTTTCTAGATTCGCCAGAATTTGTTGATTTACGTTTTCAGCTTCGCCGGAATTTCTATTTTGGTGTATTTCAGTTCATCTCGATTTTCGTGCAATTCAGTCGACTTTCAGACAAAACTTTCTAAAGCAATGTTGTAGATCTTTGTCTCCTCTACAATTTCTCCAACTGGGCCGTCGTCTAATTCTCGACGTTTTGTGAGTTATTCGCCAAAATTTAAATCAGTTTTCTGTGTTCAAACTTAGATTCCGGCGAATCAATGCGACGATAGGTCTTGAATTTTTCGTGGTAGATAGAGGATAAGAAGATGAACAAAACCCAAAAATGGTTTGGTCTGATTTGGTTTGGATTGGGAGATATAAATTATTTCATTTCAAGGTCTTATTTGCAAAAGAAATTTAAGAGAGGAGGGAGCTGCCGCCATGGAAAAGAAGATGGAGGCTGGGGTTTTCTTTTAGGGTTATGGTAAAGTTAAGATAATATTTAGAGGTGGAGATTTTTTATTTTTAACCCGTACGTGTTTTAATTATATTAAAATATATTCATTTGTAGTCCAATTTCAGTGTTTTAAAATCCGTACAAATACATACGTTATTCAATTTTGCTGAAAACTGAAACATAACTATTTCTCGACAATACAAAACCAAAGAAACCGGTTTCGTTGAATTCTGAGTCCGTATGAATTATTAATGAATTTTTAAAGTCTAAAAATTGACTGTTTTCAATGAAAAATTAATAACGCCCACATACCAGCTCTAAAAATTACAGAAAAATTATTTCTAGCTTTGTTTTGATGATACGGTCCGAACAAAACTAATTTCGTCGAATTTGGAGACCGTTTGAAAAATGGCTGTTTTTAAGGCATAAATATTTAATATTAAAAATACAAGTAAATATGAATAATTTCCGAAACTCGAAATATATAAGTGTTTATACCTTTTCAATGAAGAAACATTATTTTGAACTCAATGTAAGTGGTTTCGAGTCCAAATTCATCCGTATGCAGAAAGTGGCCTTTTGGGTCCTATATAATAATATATATAAATTCCATAGCGTTTTTCTGAGATTTTGTATTTGTCATAACTTACAAAATATAAAGTGAGATCTTAATTTCTAAAATTCATTAGAAAGATATCGTCAATACGATCCCAACGTTTCTTGTTTCGTCCAATTCTGACTTAAGATGGTTTATATAATTTTCCAAAGTATGAAATCGAAAATTGAAATTACCGCGCCATTTCAAGCCCAAAATATAATTAATATAAATTATTCGTTCTAACTTCAATTTAAAATAAATTTTTCGTCATTATTATTTAAAATAAATTATTCTAAATATAATAAATCCATTAAATTAACTAAAATAAAAAATTTAAATCTGCCCCAAAATTCTGGGCCGTTACACTCACGGCGATGAATTGGGGATGATGGTCTCGGGGTTTTTAGTTGAAGTTAGGAGAAAGAAGGGGAGGGAGGAGGAGGTGCGGCAGCCAAATGGGGGTGCGGCGGGGGCGGAACGGTGGCGTAGAAGAAGGGAGCGCGACGGGGCTATGGCAATGAGGTTTTTTTTTCTTCTTAATTTTGAACAATGGTGAGAGAGAGAGGGGAGGGTTGACCAAGTATATAAATATATATATATATATATTTAATTTAATTTAATTCCAAAAAGTAACTTTTTCATTCGAACTCTAAATCGAACCCGAGGACTATCGCCCTTAGCCAAATACCCCTATTTCGGACATAATGGGATATGTTTCGTAAACCAATTTGATCATTTTGATCAATTTTCGTAAAAATTAAAATATAAATTAATATAATGTTCATAATTGATCTCAATGTACATTTAATTTACCACGCTCACATATTAATTCCAAAAATTATGAAATTTGAAACTTAACACTAATTTGACACTCCGGATCCAACAAAAGTGGTTTCGTCGAAAACGGAGGTCGTTTGCAAAATGGCTATTTTTAAGGGTTATATATATTGAAAATATATATAAATTCCATAGCGACTATTTTAAATTTCAAACTGGATATAACTTTCAATTTATATTATGAAATCGCAGTTTTTCATATTCGTTGGAAAGAAATAATTAAATAGATTCCAATGTTTCTTGTTTTACTAAAATCGAATTCATATTGAATTCTATATATTCATTTAAATTTAGAAATCAAATTTTCAAACTACCACGCCGTTTCAGGCTCATTTTATAATTAAAATAAATTTATACGTACTAACTTTGATTAAAATGAATTTTAAGTCGTTATTATTTAAAATAAATCATTTTAAATATTCAAAATCCATTAGAATAGCCGAAATAAAAATATTAAATTGGTTCAGAAATTCCGGGTTGTTACAGTATTGTCATATACTCTGCCAATGCTGATACCACTTTAAGAACTGTGCACATGGTGGAGAATCCAGAATGAAGTCGGATGGTATGGAGGCGATTACTGGATTTGAAGAAAGAGAACGATAATGGATGACCTTGACCTTGAGGTCATAATTGAAATGACTAAAACATGAGCTATACCGTGACTAAGTGAGATCGCATCTCCGATCGGACATGCTTCTTTGATACCATCTATATTACGTTGTGATCGATTTGGGGCGCCTTTGATATGGGAGTGTGTTCCGAGGTGGGCGGTAGTTGCGGCTATTTGTTACCACCGGTCCGAGAGTGTAAATGGTAGAATCCTACTCTGGGTATTGCCTCGCGTGCCTTGTTAAATTTATCCTGATCGAGCCCCTATGATTTTAATTTGAAGTTTTGTATCGCGGCGCATCCCTATCTACCGACGTACTGGTGTTTTATATGCAATGTGTACGACAATGTCCTTAAAGGGTGTAAGGGTAAAATGTAATCCCGCTTATGTTATTTTTATTATATTTACTTTACTGAGTAGACATTATAATAATAGCATATTATATTTTGTATGTAAATAGTTTAACGGACCCTTAAGAGATGGGAAAATCCCATAACATTTCTTTAGTTACTGCACCCATGGCACTCATGTTATTTTGTATTTTAATTTGACTAATATGAGAATGATTTAGTTCTGATCCGAGTGTTTGTTGTGTTTCTTTTTTTATGCAATATGCTCGGGTCAGCAGAAGTTTGTAGTTAGCGAAGATTAGTTTGCCTTTGAGAACGAAGACGAAGGTTTGGTATATATTTATTATATATATGTATTTACCGATGCACTTTTTTCCGTTGCCTTGTTATATACATCTCTATATGTGTAACTCTGATAATCCTTGTATGTAATAATCAAATGTATGCATTTCAACTATTTTCGAACTGTTAATTATGTATTATATGTTGCTCTTCCGCTGTGAGATTCTGTTATTGTTTCCTCTTCGTTTTCCTCCTCATTTATCTTCCCAATAACTACATGTATTGGAGATTCGTTTGGGTCGGCATGTGTGGATTATTTTCGATTTGAACGGTCAAAAATCCAGGTTGTTACACCATTCCTGCATAGCCCCGCGCCCCTCTTTCCCTCTTATTAACCATTCCCTCGTGAAACAACCCAAACTTCCCCGTAAAGGAAAGCCTGGATTGCTTTGAGAACAACACACATCAGAACACAAATAGAAGAACATTTTATTGCTGTTACAACAATTACATCAGAGCACAAGAATATAATAGAGTATGGAGACTTATTACACAATACGAATACAATAATATCAGAGATTAAATTACATTAAATAACAGCGGAAAAATAATACAAATATACAACCGAAAGGAATACACGGATACAGAGCTTTTCGAATACCGCTTCAGCTGTAAACCAGGATCCTGTAAATATATCTGCAAAAGCTACTCGACTGCCCGTGTGGAAAATATGGGCACCCGAGTTTGCCAGTGAAACAAACTACAGGCCAGTCATGGGACTGGTATGAGAAATCTTAACTTAACTTATCTAATAATAAGGCTAATGACAGGACCACGCCTCTATCGCTGAACGAGTTTGCTGCATTGGATTGCCAGTGCATAAAATAAAGTAAATCGTTAAACAACGCAATGCTTTTTAGAAAAATGAAACCATTATAAGACTAAAGTCCCATCACACAACGCAACGCAAACCAGAGGATAGAGTGTTTCCTTATAATGGCCAAAAGATGCTTGATACGATAAAACATATTTAATATTATTATTAGTATATATATGGGTATATATATTTCAAAAACATTTCAATCATAATGTATCAATCTTAGACGGCATAGTACCCCATCCTACTATGTCGCCATAATAGTTCTACAATCAAAACCGCAAGGTCGTATTGGAAGTTGGATTTCCATCATGAGTCGAGGCTAGGGATTGTACCCTCCGATTTGAGACACTCTAGCAAATGCCTCAAGATCCCCCGCAATGAACCCTTGGAGCGATAGGGCCGGTCCACACATGTCGAAAGTGGATTAGTTATGCCTGAACACACGCTTCCTGGTTCCTTTGAACCTATAATATGACCACTTTCGGCCTACAAACCCGAGGCGCCTCAAAATCCATCATCCACATAAGTAAAATGTCAGCGCTGGTAGGTCCCTGACACCACTCCAGCCAGAAATAAACGTGTGCACTCCCTACGGTCCATATCCCGTTTTGACTCATACCGAGGTGTGAGGTTCACGAAGTCACGCTATACACAAAGCTTCGCCTAAACAGGCTCCCACAAAGCCCTCCTTTTCAACAAAACCCTTGATCAACTGCATCTTGGCGTGCCACATTGACAATTCACGCCATGCGATCAATAGCTATTAATATATACTAGGATGTTTAGCAGAGAATAAATTCTCCACCACCAATCACATATACATTAATAAAAATCAATTTAATTTACAAGGAACGAAATCCAATGCCAGGCACACATTCATTTACAAGTCCGTTCTGGGTCTAAACGAAACCAGAGACACCTGAGAGGTCCTCGCATATCCGGACAATCAACAAATACGTCCGGACAATCTACCACTATTACCCGTTACTGGGAGCTACCCAATGCCTAGCATCAGTAGTCGTCCATCCGATGTGAAGATCGCCGGTCTTCAAACACCGTCTTCATCTTCGACTCTTCATCGTCGTAGTAGTTATTCGGAATGGGTTATACCCGGTCTTCCTGAATAACTCGCGTATTTTTATAATAAAAAATCAAGTACTATAAAAATACATCCAACGCCTCATTCCAAATCAGAATATTCTTCTAATAAAATATTCGCAATATTCTATCAAAGATAAATTCTTTAAATTTATTCTTAAATCTTTCTTTAAAGATTTATTAAGACCCCAATTTGGTTTTGAATATCAAAAATCATTATTTAATGATTATTTAAATTTAAGAAATTAATCTTATCTTCAACTTGGTTAAAGAACTAATGTCATTTAAAACATAGTTCATGGTAAACCCAAAATCATCTTCCATCAAAATATGGAATCTTCACAGAAATCAAATCAATATATAATCGTTATAAATTCCTGTATCCGACCAATAATATAAATGGAATAACGACAAAGCCTCTTAAAATCCATATGTATTACCGGTCTTCTTTCACAGGAGCTTATCCTGGTTATTATTAATTTGAATTCTATTCAATTCCAATTTAATATATTTAATTGGAAAACTTTACTTTTGGAAAATTTCCATTTAAATCTTAATAAAGGATTTATAAATTCCAAATCATATTTTCATTGTCAGTTGGGTTAAAGAACAATTGCCGTTTAAAAACACAGTTCACAATAAACCCAACTCACATTCCATTTTATTCCAATTACTAAATATAACTGAAAACTTTAATAATCTTAATTAAAAGATTTATTCTTTTCTCAACTGGGTTTAATAAAGGTGTTATTTGAAGACACCATTCACGACAAACCCAAAATCCAATTTATTTAATTTAATTTCAATTAAATATTAACAAATTGGAAAACTTCATTAAATCTAAATTTAATGATTTATTCTAGTTAATAACTAGTTCATTTCAACAAAAATATATTTTTCTAAAATATATTCTTTTTCTAAAATATTCTTTTTTCTAGAATATTCTTTATTGGAAAGTGACTCAATCAACAACCATATATTGCATGTAATCAACAATCATGATAAATAATTATCAAACATTCAAACAGCAACCAGAGTGGATTCTACAACTAAATATTGGGATCAGTGTCTATCAAATATCATCCCAATACCCGTGTGGGGTTTCATCCAACAAACAAATAATAAATTATTTGTGCACTTGGGCGATATGTGAAAATTATCGTCCCAATCTCATAAACAAGTCGGATGACTTGTAAATGGAAGTGTAATGTTCATTTTGAATATACTAACATTATATTTAACACATCAAACATTTCAACATCACAGACATATATTTCAATTCTTTTTATTGTGAACAAACGATAATAAAGATCTAGTATTTTATTTCCATTCTTTTTATTGTTGACAAATGACAATAAATATCTAAAATTCCAATTCTAATGACAAATGACAATAAAATATCATTTTATTCTAATGGCATAATTTACAAAAAAGTGTTATTTTAATCTAATGTCACATTTATAATTAACATACATGTCATTTAATAATTAACATAAATGACATCTTATAATTAACACATATGTCATTGTTGTTTGCATACAAATTCTAATGTAGCATTTACATTAGAATGATTTGTTCCTTTTGAATATAATCCTAATGTATACATTTGCATTAAAACGGTATTCTCATTATGCATACAAATCCTAATGTATGCATTTGCATTAAAATGATATTTCCTGTCTTATATATAAATTCTGATGTATACATTTACGTTAAAATGACATTTTTGTTTAATCCTTTTTAAACTAACAAAAATGTAAATTTTTGCCTAATCCTTCTAAATAAACAAAAATGTAAATTTTTGCCTAATTCTTTTAAATATACAAAAATGTATATTTTTATTCAATCCTTCTAAATGACCAAAAATGTATATTTTGGTGTAATCCTTTTTAATTACCAAAAATAAATAATTTGCTGTAATCCTTTTTAATTACCAAAAATGTATAAGTTGGTGTAATCCTTTTAATTTACCAAAAATGTATAATTTGGTCTTATCATTTTTAAAATAACAAAAATGAATATTTTTATTTCATTCTTTTTAAGTGACAAAAATGTCTATTTTTGTCTAATTCGTTTAAGGTAAACAAAAATGATTAACTTGTCTAATTCTTTTAATGTAAACAAAAATGTCTATTTTTGTTTAACTCTTTTTAATGCACAAAAAAGTTTATTTTGGTTAAACTCTTTTTAATGACCAAAAATGATTATTTTGCTTAAACTCTTTTTAATGACCAAAAATGATTATTTTGGTTAAACTCTTTTTAATGTAGACAAAACTATATATTTTGATCTAATTCTTTTTAATGTAAACAAAAATGACGATTTTGTTTATTAACTTTTTATGCAAACACAAATGATAATTTCTGTTTAAAATTTCAATGCAAACACAAATGATAATTTGTGTGTAAAATTTCAATGCAAACAAAAATGATAATTTATGTGTAAACTTTCAATGCAAATAAAAATGAAAACTTTTTTATGCAAATAAAAATAGCCATGAAATTATGTACTTTTAATAAAGACAAATTTTCATCCTTTCCATTTGAACATGTTGAAAATGAAAACAAGTTCTTTTTATTATTTCAATCTTTTTTATAGAACAATTTAACGATAGAACTATGACCCTTTTTTTCCCAACAAATTTGACGATAAAATTTTTCCTTTTTATTCCAACAAAATTTGACATTGAAAAATGTCCTTTTTATTTCAACAAAATTTTTCCTTGAAATTTGTCCTTTTTATTTTAGGAAAATATGACCATTAAAATATAAACTTTTTAATTAAAAATAAATGACAACCAAAAATGTTTTACTTATTATAAATCTTTTAATTCAAAACAAATTACAATAAAGATGATGTCTTTATAGTGTAATCTTGATTTACAACAAAATGAAAACTAAAAGTGAAATCTTTATATTCATTTTATCGTTTAAAAACAAAATGAAAAATGGAATCTTCTTTATCATTTAGAAACAAAATGAAAAAAAAATGAAATCTTTGTTCTTGTATTCAAAATAGAAACGATTCTACATACTTAGATTCAAGCAAGGGAAATTATTGTTATACAAGATCAGATTTACCACACACAAGCTGTACAATCAATCATCAACAACAAACAATATACTTCAATTGCAAACATCACACGTATGATTTAATAAACACATATAAATGAAATTCAAATAGCGAGGGATATTATTAAATTTAAAAAATAAATAGAAATCTCACCTTGATTTGAAGCGGATCTAAAATTTTAACAAGTTCAGAATCTGTTCTAGTCAGTCCCACCACGTAGATCTTATCAAGACGATTTCAACGCAAATGAAATCGTTTGAGTTCGTTTCTTTATGAAGAAGTTATCGCATTTTAAATATTAGAATTCATTAATTATATAAATAAATAAATAATTATATTATATCTCTCCATAACCTTATCCCTCCCTTCATCTTCTTCTGTCGTTATTTCCTGAACAAGCCGACCCATTCATTCGATCGGAAATCCACCTGCCACCGCCTCCACGTTGATCGAGACCCACATCGGATAGCACCACCACCTGGCCCTCCACGAGATGCACCTCCAGCACCCCCTCTGGCCTAACTCACACACCCCAAGACCACCAAAACCGGCGACGAACGACTGCGGTTTCAGGGGCAATTTCAGCCACCATGCACCCCCAAAACACATCTCCACCGTTGAAGTCAAAGTTCTCACGGAGATGTAGAATCTTCCCCTTTGGAGTCCATCGATTTATTAATAGAATTTGAAGTTTTAGAGGATCAAAGATTGGACAAAATTGGCCACTGATAATGAACATGGCGGCCGGTTCAAAGATTAGGGTTTAAGGGAATACGTGTATTGGGCTATTTATAATGTATTTCTATTTTAATTTAATTTATTTATTTCAAAAATTCATGTTTAATAATACAAACTCCAATTTAGCCCAACGAGTGTCGCCCGCAGCTAATAACCCGCATCCCGGACACAATGGAATATGTTTTGCAGATTTATATTCACACGATCCTAGTTTATAGCTGAAGTGATATTCGGAAAGCACTGTATCCGTGTATTTCTTTTAGTTATGTTTTGTATTATTTTTCCGCTGGAGTAATGTAATTAAATCTCTAATATTTTCTGCTGTACAATATTTATTCATACTCTGTAAATTCTTGTTTTCTGATGGAATTGTTGTAGTAACAACGAAATGTTCTTCTGTTTGTGTTCCGATGTGGCTTGTCCTCAAAGCAATTCGTTCTTTCTCTTCTCTTCGGAGACAGGGAAGTTTGGGTCGTCTCATTATATAAATTAATAATTAATTATATTATATCTATCCTTAACCTTATCCCTCCCTTCATCTTCTTTTGTCATTATTTCCTGAACAAGCCGACCCATTCATTCGATTGTAAGTCCACCTACCGCCGCCTCCACGTTGATCGAGACCCACATCGGATAGCACCACCGCCTAGCCCTCCACGTGACGCACCTCCGGCACCCCTATGGCCTAACTCGCACACTCTAAGACTACCAAAACCGACGGCGAACGACTGCGGTTTCAGGGGTGATTTCAGCCACCACACACCCCCAAAACACATCTCCACCGTTGAAGTCAAAGTTCTCATGGAGATGTAGAATCTTCCCCTTTAGAGTCCATCGATTTATTCCTAGAATTTGAAGTTTTAGAGGATCAAAGATCGGACAAAATTGGCCATTGATAATGAACATGGCAGCTGGTTCAAAGATTAGGGTTTAAGGGAATACGTGTATTGGGGTATTTATAATGTATTTCTATTTTAATTTAATTTATTTATTTCAAAAATTCATGTTTAATAATACGAACTCCAATTTATACCCAACGAGTGTCACCACTAGCTAATAACCCCCATTCCGGAGACAATGGAATATGTTTCGTAACCCAAATCGGGTGTTACAATATGTTTTTCTCAAAATTAAAATGAAAATCAATTTATATTAAATTCAAACGTACATTTTAAATTACCGGGGCCATGTACTGATTCTAAAAATTCCCAAAAAAATATTTCTAGTTATGTTTTGATGATACGGTCCTAACAAAACTAATTTTGTCGAATTCCGAGATTGTTTGAAAAATGATCATTTTCTATTCGATCAAATTTGACTGAAATGGTCAAAACACGTTTTCCTTCGGCACGCTCACATATTAATTCAAAAAATTATGAAAATTGAAACATAGCAATAATTTGACATTCTGATTCCAACAAAAGTGGTTTCGTCGAAAACGGAGGTCGTTTGCAATATGACTAATTTTATGGCCAATATATTATATTAAAATATATATAAATTCTACAACGACTTTCTAAATTTTAAACTGGTCATAACTTACAAATTATAAAGTGAAATTTCAGTTTTTCAGATTCGATAGAAAGATATAATTAAACAGATTTAAATATTTCTGGTTTAGCTCAATTCTGATTTAAAATGAATTCTGTATGTTAAATTGAAATTAGATATCCAATTTTCGAACTACCGCGCCATTTCTAACTCCTTTTATAATTAAATTAAATTTATTCATTTTTACTTCGATTAAAATAAATTTTTAGTCATTATTATTTAAAATAAATTATTTTAAATATTAAAATTCATTAAAATTTCTAAAATAAATTTTTTAAATTGACCCCAAAATTCCGGGTTGTTACAATCTCCTACACTTAAAATCTTCTCGTTCTTGAAAAGGAATGTAGCTAAAGGTTGTTTAATTAACTAACTTAATTAAATTTTAATTTATTGGTTTCAATAATTTTATTAGTTAAAGTTATTATCATTCCAATAATTTTATTAGCTAAACTAATAATGAAACATCACAACCATCAATCAATTAGGTGATTAACTTTTCAAATATATATAACTTATATATATATAATCTGTGACAACCCGGAAAATCAGAGCCATTTTAATTTTTTTATTTTAAAGATTTTGGTTGAAAAATGTGCCAAAAATTAAAAATTCTATTTTCAAATAATATTAAAGCCATTGAAAATAGTCAATTTTCAAACGACCTCTATTTTCGATGAAACCACTTTTTTTTGGAACCAGAATGTCAAATTATTGCTAGGTTTCAATTTTCATAATTTTCCGAATTAATATGTGAGCATGGCGAAGGAAAATGGGTTTTGTTCATTTAAGTCAAATTTAATCGACTGGAAAATACCCATTTTTCAAGCGTTCTCGGAATTCAATGAAACTGGTTTTGTTAGGATCGTATCGTCATAACAAAGCCAAATATATTTTTCTCTAATTTTTAGAATCGGTATGTAGCCCCGGTAAATTAAAATGTCCATTCAAAATTAGATATATGTTAATATATATAATAATTTAAAGAAAACCCTATCGAAACAGTACATTTGGCTGACGGGACATATCCCATTGTGTCCGGGATGGGGGGTATTTTGCTAGGGGCGACCCTCGTTGGGTTTGAATCGGAGTTCGTATGAATGGATGGGCCTTGTTTGAATTAAATAGAATTAATTAGTAAATAAAATAAATATAAATACGCTTATAAATACCACCGTATAAACCTATACGCCGTATTCTTTGTAGCCGCCTTCGTCCTTCGATTCAATGGCGTTGGTTGCTCAAAGCTTCCTCCTCCAAATTCTTTCGATCCACACATTGAAAACACCGACTCCCCAAGCAATTCCAAAGAGGATCGAACCCTCTTCGAATCAATACGGTCGGGTCCACCCTGGTGGCATGCTTCTCGAGTTCCGTTCCCTCCAAAACCCTCCGTTCGAACCCGTATTACTTCCCCAATCCCCAACCGAGTTTGACGCAGGGACCACCTCCAAGCGCGCGACTCCGAGCACTGCGACGTGGTGTCGTATGATTTCGACCTTGATCAACAGTTGGAGCGAAAACCAAAGCCCTAGGATTGAACGCCAACGTGAAAACTGTCGGCCTAAGATTTCTGAAGGAAGAAGGTGGTTTTAATTATTATATAATTTATTAATAAATTTTGAAATGTTAACAACCTTTGTAAATTTGTATCTTCCTCATACGTTAACGAAATCTGACGAAACGGGAAGCGTTGGATTCGTGACGTTGAGATCTACATTTCAGGACTATCCGCAGAATTTTTAGAGCTTGTTATAATTTCAGGCGTCGTCAAAGCAATGTGAGAATTTCAATTTTATAATTAAAATTTAATTATTTCTCACTGTTTTGAATATAGGTGGTTACAAAAATAAAATCAGATATGAGTTGCTTGTAATTTGAATTGTTGAAAACGTTGATTGTTGATTGTGATGTCCATATTGTTAGATCTTGTTGAATCTTTAGTCTATTGGTTAGATCTTGATTTGAAATAAAACAAATTATTTCAAATCTCTAGAATATTGAATTGATTTGGTTTTAAAATACAAGACGCATATGTTATCTAGATTCGTGGAACGTAGTTACTCAGATATAAATTGTCAACAAAGATGAATCAAACATTTTTGGTATGTCATTATGTTGAACTAGAATTCCAACATAACTAAAATATACATTTCTATAATATTTTGGTTAATCAAAATGTTCAACGAAAATATGGATAAGAAAGAAATTTACATTTTTCCTTTAATGTAAATCAATGAAAGAAACATACATCTTTTCAAAAGAACAAAAATCACATTTTTGTTTAATGAAAAGAAAAAGAACAAAAATCACATTTTTGTTAAATGAAAAGAAAAAGAACAAAATTCACATTTTTATTTAATGAAAAGAATAAGGACAAAAATCACATTTTTGTTTAATGAAAAGAAAAAGAACAAAAATCACATTTTTGTTAAATGAAAAGAATAAGAACAAAAATCACATTTTTGTTAAATGAAAAGAAAAAGAACAAAAATCACATTTTTGGTTAATGAAAAGAATAAGAACAAAAATCACATTTTTGTTAAATGAAAAGAAAAAGAACAAGAAATCACATTTTTGGTTAATGAAAAGAATAAGAACAAAAATCACATTTTTGTTAAATGAAATGAAAGGAACAAAAATTCACATTTTTGTTTAATGAAAAGAAAAAGAACAAGAAATCACATTTTTGTTTAATGAAAAGAATAAGAACAAAAATCACATTTTTGTTTAACGAAAAGAAAAAGAACAAGAAATCACATTTTTGTTTAATGAAAAGAAAAAGAACAAAAATTACATTTTTGTTAAATGAAAAGAATAAAAACAAAATTCAAATTTTTGTTTAATGAAAAGAAAAAGAACAAGAAATCACATTTTTGTTAAATGAAAAGAATAAGAACAAAAATCATATTTTTGTTAAATGAAAAAAAAGAGAACAAAAATCACATTTTTGGTTAATGAAAAGAATAAGAACGAAAATCACATTTTTGTTAAATGAAAAGAAAAAGAACAAGAAATCACATTTTTGGTTAATGAAAAAATAAGAACAAAAATCACATTTATTTTAAATGAAATGAAAAGGAACAAGAAATCACATTTTTGGTTAATGAAAAAATAAGAACAAAAATCACATTTTTTTTTAAATGAAATGAAAAGAACAAAAATTCACATTTTTATTTAATGAAAAGACAAGAACAAGAAATCACATTTTTGTTTAATGAAAAGAATAAGAACAAAAATCACATTTTTGTCTAATATAATGAATAAGAATAAAAATTACATTTTTTTTTAATATAATGAATAAGAACAAAAATCACATTTTTTGTTTAATATAATGAATAAGAATAAAAATTACATTTTTGTTTAATGTAATTAAAAGAAAAATATTACATTTTTGTATAATGTAATAGAAAAAGAGAAGAGTTACATTTTTATGTAATTTAATCAAAAAGAAGGAAAAAGTTACTTGTATTTAAATTAATTAAAATTAGTAAAATAAAAATATGTTAACATTAAAAATCTCATTTTTAATGTAAAGTTAGAATATAGAAAAATGATCATATTTTTGAAATAAAAATACGTTGACATTAAAAATCTCATTTTTAATGTAATTGTTGACAATAGGACAATGTTCATTGTTTTAAATTAAAAACATGTTTACATTAAATCACATTTTATGTGAGGAAGAATATAAAAATGTTCATGTTCATATAAAACATGTTTACATATAAAGTTTACATTTTTCTCTGTAATGACAAAAGAATACATTTTCTATACAATATAGAAAAGTTTACATTTTCTTTGTAAGGACAAAAGAGTACAATTTCCTAGGAAATGAACGAATTTACATTTTTCAATGTAAACAAAGGAATTAAGGGATTTACATTTTTCAATGTAAATAAAAGAAATAAAGGAATTTACATTTTTATATGTAAATAAAATATGAGATAGACATTTACATTTTCAATGTAAATAAAAAAATGGTTAGAAATTTACATTTCCAATGTAAATAAAATATGAAATAAAAGTTACATTTTCAATATAATAATATACTGAAATAAAAGTTTACATTTCCAATGTAATTAAACATTGAAATAGGAAGTTACATTTTAAATGTAAAAATATATTGAAATAAGAGATTTCATTTTTCAATGTAGTATTGTATTGAAGTAAAAGATTATACTTTATGCAATAAATAAAGAAATTACATTTTTGTTTCAATTGTAATACAAAAATGATAAAGATTACATTTTAATGTAATAACAGAAAGATAAGGAAAATTACATTTTGATATAATATATGATTTCATATATAAAAGAAATAAATGTTGAAATAAAAATGTCATGAACTCATTGAACGAATTATATTTATATATACAAATATAAATATGAATTAAACGAATAGCGCGCGGTAGTTCGCAATTTAGAATCATAACTTTAAATGTTTATACCGAAAGATCCGACCACCGGATTTTCCAAAAACTAGAAACGTTAGGTCCGCTTTGGGAAGATCTTTCCAATGATATAAATTTCGTTAAAATCCAACGGTTAGATTTCGAGAAATTTGTAAATCAAATTTAGGCAAAAACAACCCCAGGGGCACTCTATGACCTGTAACGTTGTTTAAGGAAAATGGACTATTTTTATATATATAAAAATAGCGATAAATCATTATAAAATATTACTAACGATATGGAATGAATATAAACCAATTTCCTATGGTTTATAATTGATTAGTACGGTAAATTCAATCGACACTAATCTATAACATTGGATCGAATTTGACCAAGCAAAGAAATAATTTTGAATTATATATATTCGAAAATTATTTGGAAAGTCCGAGTTAAATCTCATTCCAAATAATTATACGACGTTTGGAAGTCGAAGATTTGAAGACGGTGATTGAAGAACGGCGATCTTCACACCTAGTGGATGAGTTACTACTAAAGCCCATGATGGGAGTAGCTACCTTGAAGGGGTTACAATGGTAGCCATCCGGACGTATTGTTGGTTGTCCGTATATGCGAGGTATAAAGTGCCTCCGGTTTGGTTCAGACCCAAAACGAACTTATAAATGGATGTGTTCCTGACTTTGGATTAAGTTCTGTGTAAATTGACTTATATTAATGTATATCTGTTGGTAGTGGGAGAATTTATTCTTTTGCTTAACACCCTGGTATATATTGATAGATATCAGTCGCATGGCGTAAATTGTCAATATGGCACGCCAAGATGTAAAAGATCAAGACTTTTGTTGAAAAGCAGAGTCTTGTGGTTGAAGGTCAAAGCACAGCTTTAATTAGCATAGCTTTGTATAGCGTTACTTTGCGAGCCTCACACCCCGGTATGAACCAGAAACGGGAGAAGGACCCCAGGGAGGACATGCGTTTCTTTCTTGCTAGAGTGATGTCATGGACCTACCAGCACTGACATTTCACTTATGTGGATGATGGATTTTGAGGCGCCTCGGTTATTTGAGTCCCTAGTGGCTCTATTTACGCCCTAAAAGACGGGGAAATGTATTGTACAGGCATTACCAATCCACTAACATAATTGTGGACTGGCCCTGGCAGATCCAGGTGCGGTTGCGACTGTATCCGAGGCACAGGCTAGCATGTCTCGAATTCGGTAAGGACTATCTTTTGCCTTGGTTCATGATGGAAATTCAACTTCCAATACGACACCATGTAGTTTTGATTGTAAAACTAGTATGGAGACATAGTATATGGTAGCTATGCCGTCTAGGATTGATACATTTTCAGACGACCCGAAACTTCCCCGTGAAGGAAAGCCCGAAATGGATTGAGGACAAGACGAATTAGAACATAAACAGAAGAACATTTCATTGTTTATTACAACAATTCCATCATAATACAAGAATATACAGAGTATGAATAAATATTACACAGTTGATAATTATCAGAGATTTAAATACATTACTGCAGCGAAAAAATAATACAAAACATAATTGAAAGGAATACACGGATACAGAGCTTTCCGAATATCAC
Source organism: Allium sativum (assembly GCA_030737875.1). Classification (NCBI taxonomy): domain Eukaryota; kingdom Viridiplantae; phylum Streptophyta; class Magnoliopsida; order Asparagales; family Amaryllidaceae; genus Allium; species Allium sativum. Next base: position 151,748,949 of record CM060924.1, on the reverse strand, counting down.
TTCAGCTATAAAACAGGATTCTGTGAATATAAATCTGCAAAACCAAAACTACTAGCTGCCCATGCAGAAAATAAGGGTACCCAGAGTTTAGGTTAAAACAATAAACTCCAAGTCAGTCATGTGACTGGTGTGAGAACAAAAACAGTTATTTAAAACTTTACCTTAAAATTAAGGTAAATCAAGGGACCACGCCGTATAACACGGAACGAGTTTCCTCCCAAGATTACCAGTGCATAAAACAAACAACGCAATGCTAAATAAAGAACAATGAAGATATTATAAGACCCAGGTCCCATCACACAATGCAACACAAGCCAGAGGATAGGGTGTTACCTTATAATAGCCAAGAATGCTTGATACGTATAAAACGAAATCATTTGATATTATTTGTAACACCCCACCTCCGCCAGGGTGGCTCTTGCAAGCACTCTGACTTTGGAGGGGCGTTTGTACCGGGTAAACATGCACAATGATATATCAAGGCAGAACAAGAACATATGTATATATGTAAACAGAGTAAATAAGATAAGTAAAACAGCGGAAGATTTCAAACTATTTCAAAACAAGTCTGGTACAACATGACGTCAACTTTCCAAATACACAAGTCTAGATAAAAACAACATTACTAAAAACTGAAATACATAAGTACTATCCCCAAAATAAGTGATAACCATAGCTAGCTTCATGTCAAGACCGTACATGAGCTAAAATCCCACAAGCAAGCGATCAGAAATCCAAGCTAAGCTCCAATATTCCCACCCTGAGAACCTGGGGGGGGGGGGAGGGGGGGAAACGGAAGAAAAGAGGCGAAAGAAAAACAGATCAGTCAAAAAGACTGAGTAAGCCCTACTACAATCAATGTAAACTGATAAAGTTAACTGGCATGAGAAGCAGGGATGAACATAAGGATAACTACATACTGGCATGATAGATAAAGGTGTCATCGCATAATCAGGTTTAAGGTTTTGCACCACAGGTGTACTAGCAAACTAACATGACTTGAATAAACACGTATTGATCCCTTGGCCCAAGCTTTGACCCAATAACATGAAATGACCCTAATACGAGGTCCAATAACATGAAGTGACCCTAATACGAGGTCCAATAACATGAAGTGACCCTAATACGAGGTCCAATAACATGAAGTGACCCTAATACGAGGTCCAATAACATGAAGTGACCCTAATACGAGGTCCAATAACATGAAGTGACCCTAATACGAGGTCCAATAACATGAAGTGACCCTAATACGAGGTCCAACCAAACGGTCTAATCGATCGGCTCCCTAAGCCTAACTCGTCACGTGTGTCAATACGGCCCAAACATAATTGTAGTCAGACTGTGCCGGGTCTCCCGTCGGGTGTATCAAGCCCTAGGGTGTCAACCCCTGGACACCATAAACATAAGTGCACAGTCTCGATCTACTGGTACCCATGCTTGACTTCTCCAAATACGGACTACGTGCACGACCATAGTCCGTCCGGAACTACATCGGCGTACCACTCTGCCGTCGTTTTTGGTCACTTACCTCAAGTCCAGTAATCGTGCCCCCTCCCTAGCCTAGCCCCTAGGGTCTTAATGATACAAACTTGGGATTACTGCTGGAGTGGACCCCCATTGCTAGGATTTTCTAGTGGGTCAAGTACGGTTTAACCCTCTTGCTAATCATGGATTAACTTGCTTAAGTGTAACGATGAGTTCACGACTTAACCCTGATTAATCTACCAAGCCCACATTGATTAAGTATTAAGTGGACCATGACTTAAACCCTAATCATGAGGCATTAATTAATTAATGTGCCTTAACCTCTCACATTAGACTTCATTGCGGTTACTAGTTAAGCCGGTCGGTTCCGGGTAGCTTTATACCACAACTTGGTTTAACCTCGGGTTCAAGGTACAACATGACCAACTTCTCACATTGGGTCCTATTGTTTGTAGAAACTAGTTAAGCCGGTCGGTTCCGGGTAGGTTTACGCTACAAACTCAACCCAACCTCGAGTTGGCCACACTTATATTTTCTAAGTGTCATGTCCATTATGTTTCCAAAACATATTACAAGTTTTCAAGAATTTGGGTAGACCTAACTTAATAGGTAAATTCCCAATGGGTAGACCTAACTTAATAGGTAAATTCCCAATCTTATGTTTTTATGTCTTTTAAGTTTACCCAACCCCAAACGCAATCCCATCGCTTACATATCGCAATAGCGCATAAAGGATAGAAAGAGGGAACTTGGCATAAAGATGACAAATGGTGTTGAAGCCACAAGTTTAACATGGTGGCATATGAAATGTACATATGTTCATATACTTGCATATTGCATCATTAGGCCTCAAAAGTATGCATAAAACCAAACTTATCATATAAGTGATACATGGTGATAAATGACATGTAGAAGTTGCCATAAGTTTGCATTTAGCCTCACATGCAAGTTATCATAAGGGATATGATAACTTATATGTTGCCAAAATGCAACCTTTAGCATAAAGCTTGAAGCTTTAAGCTCATAAACCCAAGATAAGCTTGCATAACATGATAACATGAGCAAAATGATCAAACCAAACTTGCATAACATAACTTGCATATCATATGGCAAACTTGCATATCATAACATAGCAAACTTGCATAACATAACATGATAAACTTGCATATCATGACATGGAAAACTTGCATAACATAACATGATAAACTTGCATATCATAACATGGCAAACTTGCATAGCATAATGATCAACCAAACTTGCATCATTCATTTAACTTTAGAGTTTAAATATGAAAGTAGAAAAGGGCTTACAATGCTTATGAAGACACAAAAATATATATAGATTGAGACAAAGCCCTTATGCAATCAAATAAACCCAAAATGCAAGTTCCAATAGAAAAACCCTTGAGCCAAAATGATCAAAACCCTTGCTTTATGATGTAAATATGGATACTTGACTTGAATGCAAGCTAATGACACTCATACAAGCTTGAAAACACTTGTATGCATGGAAAATCTCTCATAGAAATAACTTAGAATTTTGTGAAGAGAGTGGAGGCCATGAGAGGAATGATTTTGCCATAGTTTAGTTGTAGGGTTGATTAATGATGATTTAGGGTTAGGTTAAGGGCTTATTTATAGAGATTAGGATTTGTTTCAACCTTAGGATTAAACCCTAATTCCAATCTCAGCCCTTAAAACCGAATCTGGCCCCAAAACCTAACCAAAACCCCAAAATGGTGCACCAGGCAAAACTGCCCGGCTGAACCAAGTCGACAGCCAAGTCGACAGGGCTGTCGACTTAGGTCTAACCAAGTCGACTCCCAAGTCGACAGGCTGTCGACTTGGGTGCTCTGGCGGAATTTTCCCGCCTGGCCCAATCTGACCCTAATTTCCAAATTCAAACTTGAATTTGAAATCTGTTTTTACTTTGAATTTTTCTGAAAACTTCGTTGGGCCTTAATCGGGTCATACGGACTCCGATTTTCGAAACCTCGGACTCTATTTCGCGTATTTTTCCGAGACGAACGCAATGGCATAGCCCGTTTCCCTTGATTCAGATTTATAAATTAAATTCTGCCTCGATTTACGTTATAACAGGTTATTGAAAATACGGGTTGTTACATTCTCCCCTCCTTAAAGAATTTCGTCCCCGAAATCTTCAAGTTAGGAAGAACGTATTCTACCATCCAACATCCATCTACTCAAAACATCATCCACGAGCAATTATTGTCCTTACAAGATTCTAAATGTTGCATGAACATATGCAGAGGTGTGTGCATATGTACTTATCTAATGCAAATATCATCAATGCAAATTATGTTAGTGAAATGAATCCATATGTATGCAATTCCTAACATAATGTATAACATCTATATGTGTGCACATAACATCCATCCATATGCAACATCCATGTGATAACACAAAAATTTTCATCCATGAATAAGCGTAAACACTCATGCATATGCAATATGAGGAGTGTGTGAGCCGATCTAGTGCCTAATGTGTATAATGCATCCACGAGTAACCACTTGCAAACACTTGCAACCACTTGCAAACATCAAGCATAACATGTTTCAAACACATGTTTCATCCAAAGGGTTTCTACCTAAGGTTCTCATGACAAGATTAACATGATAAACTAGATAATCAAGACAAACATGGATAGCAAAAGATATGCTACAAAGAGATCGGGAAGATAAGCAGGATATACTCCTTTTGGATTACAAGAAATCCCTTCCTAACCCAACCCATATTCTATGAAAGCCCAAAAGGTTTAGTCAACCTAACGGACCCTTTCAAACCTTGACATGTATTACTAACCGATGAGTCATACCCCCTTATGGAGTTTACAACAGAAATGGGATCGAGAATGGGACCGAGAGGATATATGTAAAAGATAACATGCGAGTAAGTTCCACCGGAAAACAAGGATCAAGGATATACTCTTAGAAAGAGATATGATGCGCGTATCTAGCCTTCAGTCTTCTAAGTCACGTTTCCTTGAGCTTGACTCCACTATGTTTTGACCGTTATTTTTTTTTACCTCATGATTTCTTGGCTTCTTAACTCTTATTTCCCAATATGAGTTGGAACCCATTTCATTGTCGCCTCTCGCCTTCCTCTTTCACTTACTCTTCTTCTATCATACTTGGCTTAAACATAACTGTGACCTCATGGTTTCCTGCAAGCTCTCCAAAATTCACCAGTGAATCCTGGATCTCGTTTACTTACTATAAATATTCCACGTAGCAGAACTTTTCTTGAAAATACCAATCCACGTTGCCAATTGCTCTTACTAACGTGATTTTCCATAACTCATGCTTGAACGAAATGAACCATCCGCCTGTGAATGATAGGCCGTACTTAGATTCAGTCGCTTGCCCATGACTTCCCGTAGACTATTCCCAAAACTGGCTAGTGAAAATTGAGTCATGGTTACTAACTATCCTTTAGGGAACCCCGTGCAACCGCTTTATTTCTTGAAAGTAACCTATCGCTAGCTATGATGCAGTCCTTTCGCTCTTTACCAGAGTGAAATGAGCACTCTTCGTGAGTCTACCTACTATAACCCACATGATCTTATTCCCTTTCTTGATATAGGCAGTCCATCCACGAAATCCTTCGTGACGCTTTTCCCTCTTCCATTACGGGGACCTCCAATGGATATAATAGCCCACCGGGCTTCTATGACTCGGCCTTTAACCTGTTGGCACAACATGCACCTTGGGACAAACTCGGCCACCTCCTCGGGTGATGTGCATCTTCAAGAACCTTCTTTCTCTCATCGCGTCTTAGCCATCCCTTGTCATCTATAGTGAGGTGACTTACCATCTCGCCTCGAATCAACTTGTCCATGATCTCGACTAACTGCGGGTCTTCTTTCTGTGAAGTCCCTACTAGATCCAGAAGGGTAGGTCTAAGCTCAAGGGACGCTAACTAACTTATTAAACTGAGAGAACTTCTTACTTCAATTGTCCTCGTCGGAGCTTTTCGGTTTTGAACCGCGACCACTTTAGCAGGATCCACCACCAAGCCTTGCTTAGAAACTATGTGCCCAAGAAATCTAACTCCTTTTTTTCTCCAAAATGACATTTGGAGGACTTGGCTTTCAACTGATGCGCTCTACGCGTATCCATCACCTCCTTGAGATGTCTAGCATGTTCTTCCTCGTTCTTTAAGAAAGTCAGGATATCTTCTACAAAGACTACCACAAACTTGTTCAGGAACTCCCTAGGCACCCTACTCATCAAGTCCACGAAGTAGGCGGGTGCATTAGTTAAACCGAATGGCATGACCAGCCATTCTAAGAATCCATCTGGAGTTCTGAACGCAGTTTTGTCTATACTATCCTCAGCTACTCTTAGCTGACGGAATCCAGTAGCAAGATCAAGAGAAAACAGATGTTCCTACAAGCTGATCAAACAAATCATCGATCCTTGGCAATGGTTGCCTATTCTCTTTGTCTAACTCACGATAATCAACACAAAGTCGAAGAGAACCATCTGCCTTGGTAGTAAATACTACAGGCGCTCCCCATTCAGATATACTTCGTCTAATGAAGTTCTTCTCAAGCAACTCCTTCACTTGCTTACTTAGCTCCCGCCTTTCACGCGGAGCCATGTGCCGAACGGGCAAAGAAACCGGCTTTGCATTATCCACCAGATAAATGTGGAAATCAATCTCTCGCTTAGGGGGCAACCCCCTAACTTCATCGAAAACATCTGGATACTCTCGAACCACTCTCACAGACTGAAGAGTTTCCATTGACGAGTCAAGTGATTCCAGATAGCACAACATGACGGGACCTCTCGGATTACAAGAAATTTCTAGGGTGTTTCCAAGGCGAGTCACGTGCCTTACAACCCTATACTCACAATCAAGGATGGCTCCATATCTGGACAACCAATCCATGCCCAATATCAATCCGTATCCCCTAAAACCAAGAACATAAGCACTACACAAGAACTCTACACTCAGTATAGAGATCCTCAAATCCCCACATATCATAGACAGATCGGCGGAACCCCCAATAGGATTTGAGACACAGACGGGATCATCTACCAAGCTAGTACTAAGGTGCAAACTATCAACAAGATTAGATGAGATAAAGCTATGCGGTGCACCAGAATCAAACAAGGTACGAACTGGAAAATCAGAAATATATACAAGGCTCTCAACAGAAATACTACCTCGATCGGGAACTGGAGCGGCATTGAGAGCATGAACTTGCCCTCCTGAAGGTCCAGCACGCTGAGTCTGACCCTGGCCTTGCCCTTGCTTCTTCGGGCAATCCTTACTGAAATGTCCAGTCTCACCGCAGAAAAAGCATTCACCATTCTTCATTTTCCTCTTCTTACAATCCCTAATAAGATTCCCAACTGAACCGCAATAATGGCACTTCCCCTTGTTACTATTGCCCTTGTTGTTGTTCCCCTTGTTGCCTTGACTCTTGTTCTTGTTCTTGTTCTGATTGCCTTGACTGCTCTGACCACTTGGATTACCCTGATTTCCTTTCCACTGAGAATCAGTCTTCTTGGCTTGAGTATCATTCATCTTGACCTCTTTCTTGACATCTCCCTGAAGTAACGCCATATCAACCAAGCTCTCAAATGTGGCCCCATGGGGAATATGTTACATAGCCAATCCCTGCAACGGCTCATTCAATCCTCTAGCAAAACGAAGAGCCTTCTTCTGAGGAGTACTCACCATATCCAAGCCAAAATGAGCTAACTGATTGAACTTGTTCACATATTCTTTGACAGACATATCTCCTTGTTTCAAAGTTATGAACCTCTCCATTTGCAGATTCTCCTCAGCAGAAGATAGAAACTTAAGCACGAACCTTGCCCTGAAATCGGCCCAAGTCTCAACAGGCCTAGTACCATTGGTGACTTCCCACCAATAAGCGACTTCATCCTTCATAAGCCAAACCGCCAACAAGATCTTCCTCTGATCGTCCAACCCAAAGATAGCAAATAAATCCTCGGTCTCTTTCAACTAATTTCTGGCCTCTACAAAAGTCAAAGTGCCTTGAAAGTTCTTGCCACCCATTGCTTTGAAATCTTTGCAAGTCTTTGCGAAGTCAGCTTGAGGATGCTGAGGGGGAGGAGGAAGAGGAACCTCAGCGACAGGAGGAGGAGGAACATCAGCGACAGGAGGAGGAGGAACATTAACTACCGGAGGAGGAGGAGGAGGAACATCTGCGGGGCCGGTTTCGGTCGCCCTAGCCTCCAAAAGTCTCCTATACCAAACAGGTACGTGTACTCCCTCCGGAATAGCAAAGTTATCGGCCATACTGAAAAACGAAGAAAAAGACAGATTCAGAATGGAGAAAAACGAAGGAATTTTGCTAATGGCTTTTTGGGGAATAGCCTTTAAAATAAACTAGACTTTTCTTTGGAAAATACTTTATACTTGGTTTTGAAAATAGTTTTCCAAAAGTTTTAAAAACCTTTTTGTTCCTTCTCGTAAACCATACGCTCTGATACCAAATGTAACACCCCACCTCCGCCAGGGTGGCTCTTGCAAGCACTCTAACTTTGGAGGGGCGTTTGTACCGGGTAAACATGCATAATGATATATCAAGGCAGAACAAGAACATATGTATATATGTAAACAGAGTAAATAAGATAAGTAAAACAGCGGAAGATTTCAAACTATTTCAAAACAAGTCTGGTACAACATGATGTCAACTTTCCAAATACACAAGTCTAGATAAAAACAACATTACTGAAAAACTGAAATACATAAGTACTATCCCCAAAATAAGTGATAACCATAGCTAGCTTCATGTCAAGACCGTACATGAGCTAAAATCCCACAAGAAAGCGATCAGAAATCCAAGCTAAGCTCCAATATTCCCACCCTGAGAACCTGGGGGGAAACGGAAGAAAAGAGGCGAAAGAAAAACAGGTCAGTCAAAAAGACTAAGTAAGCCCTACTACAATCAATGTAAACTGATAAAGTTAACTGGCATGAGAAGCAGGGATGAACATAAGGATAACTATATACTTGCATGATAGATAAATGTGTCATTGCATAATCTGGTTTAAGGTTTTGCACCACAGGTGTACTAGCAAACTAACATGACTTGAATAAACACGTATTGATCCCTTGGCCCAAGCTTTGACCCAATAACATGAAATGACCCTAATACGAGGTCCAATAACATGAAGTGACCCTAATACGAGGTCCAATAACATGAAGTGACCCTAATACGAGGTCCAATAACATGAAGTGACCCTAATACGAGGTCCAATAACATGAAGTGACCCTAATACGAGGTCCAATAACATGAAGTGACCCTAATACGAGGTCCAACCAAACGGTCTAATCGATCGACTCCCTAAGCCTAACTCGTCACGTGTTGGTGTCAATACGGCCCAAACATAATTGTAGTCAGACTGTGCCGGGTCTCCCATCGGGTGTATCAAGCCCTAGGGTGTCAACCCCTGGACACCATAAACATAAGTGCACAGTCTCGATCTACTGGTACCCATGCTTGACTTCTCCAAATATGGACTACGAGCACGACCATAGTCCGTCCGGAACTACATCGGCGTACCACTCTGCCGTCGTTTTTGGTCACTTACCTTAAGTCCAGTAATCGTGCCCCCTCCCTAGCCTAGTCCCTAGGGTCTTAATGATACAAACTTGGGATTACTGCTGGAGTGGACCCCCATTGCTAGGATTTTCTAGTGGGTTAAGTACGGTTTAACCCTCTTGCTAATCATGGATTAACTTGGTTAAGTGTAACGATGAGTTCACGACTTAACCCTGATTAATCTACCAAGCCCACATTAATTAAGTATTAAGTGGACTATGACTTAAACCCTAATCATGAGGCATTAATTAATTAATGTGCCTTAACCTCTCACATTAGACTTCGTTGCGGTTACTAGTTAAGCCGGTCGGTTCCGGGTAGCTTTATACCACAACTTGGTCTAACCTCGGGTTCAAGGTACAACATGACCAACTTCTCACATTGGGTCCTATTGTTTGTAGCAATTAGTTAAGCCGGTCGGTTCCGGGTAGGTTTACGCTACAAACTCAACCCAACCTTGAGTTGGTCACACTTATATTTTCTAAGTGTCATGTCCATTATGTTTCCAAAACATATTACAAGTTTTCAAGAATTTGGGTAGACCTAACTTAATAGGTAGATTCCCAATGGGTAGACCTAACTTAATAGGTAAATTCCCAATCTTATGTTTTTATGTCTTTTAAGTTTACCCAACCCCAAACGCAATCCCATCGCTTACATATCGCAATAGCGCATAAAGGATAGAAAGAGGGAACTTGGCATAAAGATGACAAATGGTGTTGAAGCCACAAGTTTAACATGGTGGCATATGAAATGTACATATGTTCATATACTTGCATATTGCATCATTAGGCCTCAAAAGTATGCATAAAACCAAACTTAGCATATAAGTGATACATGGTGATAAATGACATGTAGAAGTTTCCATAAGTTCGCATTTAGCCTCACATGCAAGTTATCATAAGGGATATGATAACTTATATGTTGCCAAAATGCAACGTTTAGCATAAAGCTTGAAGCTTTAAGCTCATAAACCCAAGATAAGCTTGCATAACATGATAACATGAGCAAAATGATCAACCCAAACTTGCATAACATAACTTGCATATCATATGGCAAACTTGCATATCATAACATAGCAAACTTGCATAACATAACATGATAAACTTGCATATCATGACATGGCAAACTTGCATAACATAACATGATAAACTTGCATATCATAATGTGGCAAACTTGCATAGCATAATGATCAACCAAACTTGCATCATTCATTTAACTTTAGAGTTTAAATATGAAAGTAGAAAAGGGCTTACAATGCTTATGAAGACACAAAAATATATATAGATTGAGACAAAGCCCTTATGCAATCAAATAAACCCAAAATGAAAGTTCCAATAGAAAAACACTTGTGCCAAAATGATCAAAACCCTTTCTTTATGATGTAAATATGGAAACTTGACTTGAATGCAAGCTAATGACACTCATACAAGCTTGAAAACACTTGTATGCATGGAAAATCTCTCATAGAAATAACTTAGAATTTTATGAAGAGAGTGGAGGCCATGAGAGGAATGATTTTGCCATAGTTTAGTTGTAGGGTTGATTAATGATGATTTAGGGTTAGGTTAGGGGCTTATTTATAGAGATTAGGATTAGTTTCAACCTTAGGATTAAACCCTAATTCCAATCTCAGCCCTTAAAACCGAATCTGGCCCCAAAACCTAACCAAAACCCCAAAATGGTGCACCAGGCAAAACTGCCCGGCTGAACCAAGTCGACAGCCAAGTCGACAGGGCTGTCGACTTGGGTCCAACCAAGTCGACTACCAAGTCGACAGGGCTGTCGACTTGGGTGCTCTGGCGGGAATTTTCCCGCCTTGCCCAATCTGACCCTAATTTCCAAATTCAAACTTGAATTTGAAATCTGTTTTTACTTTGAATTTTTTTGAAAACTTCGTTGGGCCTTAATCGGGTCATACAGACTCCGATTTTCGAAAATTCGGACTCTCTTTCGCGTATTTTTCCGAGACGAACGCAATGGCACAGCCCATTTCCCTTGATTCAGATTTATAAATTAAATACTTCCTCGATTTACGTTATAACAGGTTATTGAAAATACGGGTTGTTACATTATTATTAGTGCATAAGTGTTTCAAAACAATTTCAATCATAAGTATCAATCATAGACGACATGAGTGCCACATCCCACTATGTCTCCATACTAGGCTCTACAAATAAAACAACAAAATGTCGTACTGGAAGTTGGATTTCCATCTGTGAACCGAGGCAAAAGATAGTCCTCACCGCTTCGAGACGCTCTAGCCCGTGTCTCAGCAACATTCGCAACTGCCCCTTGGATGGTTAGAGTCGGTTCACCGATGTGGATTAAACTTAAACCCTGGACACTGTGTTTCCCCACCCTATGAGGCGTAAGTCTGGTCCGTCTGCCGACCAGAATGCATCGGCCGAAACCGATATAACCAAGGTGCCTCCAAATCCATCATCCACATGAGTCAAATTCGTCAGCCAGTTTTAAGCACTGACGCCACTCCTAACTAGAAAGATACGCATGCCCTCCCTGATGTCCTCTCCAGTTTTTGGTTTACACCGGGGTGTGAGGCTCGCGAATTAATGCTCATCAACCACAAGACTCTTCTTTTCAACAGAAACCTTGATCATTTGCATCTTAGCATACCACACATGCAATTCACGCTATGCAACCGATGTCTATCAATCACACAGAATGAAATCCAATGTTAGACACACAATCCATTTACAAGTCCGTTCTGGGTCTGAACGAAACCGAAGGCACCTTGTACCTCGCACATCCATCGATCTCCAAGTACGTCTGGACGATTGCCACTTTTTTCATCGTCTTGGGTGTACAGCCCAATCAAGACGGCAGAAATCATCCAAACGACGTGAAGCCCTCCGGTCTTCAACCACCGTCTTCATCTTCGACATATCGTCGTATCAGTTATTCGGAATGGGATAAACCCGTCTTTCCGAGCAACTCGCGTATATAATAAACAAGTGTTACACAAACACAACATACGCCTCATTCCAATTCAGAAAAATCTTATTTCCAGGGAAAGGTTCCCATTAATTTTATCAAAGATAAATTCTTTTAAATTTACTCTTTAATCTTCCTTTGAATATCCTGTCTTTAACTGGGTTAAAGAACGAATGTCATTTAAAACACTGTTCACGGTAAACCCACAATCACATTCCATTAATTGTGGAATCTTCACGGAAAACAGATCAATATATATACATATACTCGATATAAACTTCTGTATCCAACCAATTATATAAATGGTATAACGGCAAAGCATTTTAAATTCCATATATAGTAACGGTCTTCCTCCACAGAAGCTCATTTCAATTATTACCAAATCGAATTCCATTCCATTCCAATTTTTATATTGAAAAACTTTACTTTGAAAATTTTCCATTAAATCTCAATAAAAATATTTATAAATTCCAAATAACATTTCACTGTTAATCGGGTTAAAGAACGAATGTCGTTTAAAACACAGTTCACGATAAACCCAATTCACATTCTATTTAAATTCCAATTAAATATTGATTAATTGGTAATTCTTCTTTAAATCTTAATAAAAAGATTTATTCTTTTCACACTTGGGTTTAAGAACAGTGTTAATGAAGACACCGTTCACGACAACCCAAAATCCAATTTGGTATTAAATACAAGTCTCTGAATAGAAAATATATCGGCTTATATTCAATATCAAATTCTGAAACCAACAAATACCGTATTGGAATAATGATATATATATCTTTCAAATTCCTCCACAATATCTGTATAATCATGGAATCCAATATCGAAATATCACGAAGATAATATCGATTCAAATCCATTCCAATTCATATAATGGAAATTCTGGTTATATTAAAAACAATTCTCAAATCCCTTTTATTTATTTAAAAATAATGGATTATAATTCTAATTAATAACTAGTTCATTTTGATAAAAATATATTTTTATCTTCACAAACATGGAATTTTTCATTCCAACTCTTTTCAAATCATTTATTATGATTTTACACAAACTATTAATAATTTTAATAATTTTATCAATGCCCGTACAGTCGATTTCCATATACGGTCATCGAACTGCACTTATAATGACCTTTTCTAAATTTGATTTGGACATAATTCCATATCCAACCGTTAGATTTCAAATCACTTGTATTCATTAGAAAGCTGTTTTCGATATGAACCCAACGGTTCCAGTTTTAGGAGAATCCGACGGTCGATCTTCCGTAACGTCAATTCGAAGTCAATGGTCGAAATTTGCGAACTGCCGCGGCGCGGCGCGTTCTATTCAGACCATTAAATATATATAATATATATTATATACATTTCGTCGATTTCAATTCAAAACGTATTTTATAATTCGTTTTAACTTCATTTAAAAAACGATTTCAACTTCATATTCAATTTTGAATCAAAATTGAATTTTCCATATCATTAATATATAATTGATAATATTTTCAAAATGCTATAATTTTGAAATCACTTCCTTTTCGATATTCATTATAAAAATGAATAAAATCGATATAAATATCGTTCCCACCAAAATAGCCCAAATCTAACCAACACGGCTTTATATATTTCAATAATTCGTGTCCGTCCAAAATCAGACATCAAAATCAGATTTTAATCCTTTATAGAATATTATTTTAAAATATTCGTTATTTAAAAATATTCTTCAATCTGAATTGGAATCAGACACAGCCAAATACCATATAAAGTGATTTATATTGATTTTATACAACATATGTATATCACAACAAAGATAAATAATCAACCATCATCTGGAGTGCACCACACAACTGCATAAGCATTAATTATAAATAATTAACGCTTACAACAGCCTGTCAACCAATCGATCGATATACTTAGTAATTGGGACTAGTGTACGTCAACTATCATCCCAACACCCATGTGGTGTTTCAATCAACAAATACTGAATATTATTTGTGCAGTTGGGCGATGTGTAAAATTTATCGTCCCAATCCATATCAGTCAAATGGATGTACATCAAAAAATCGTTTTGATTTGTAAATGAATATTCATTGTATTCATTTATCTAATTAAAATCAAATTTTTATTTTTCTGACACTTTTTAGAAAATTTCGGCGGCATAACGGCGCGATATTAGAAACGGGATAAGGCTTAGCCTTGTCCCCGATCTAATAATGGCCCACGCCATACACATACCAATCTAATATCAATTCGTTTTATTTTTCAAACAAAACCAAACAAATAAATCAACCATCAAACAATCAAATAAACAAACAAGCTATCCATGCTCTGTGGACGACAGGTGTCGGGTGCTACTAAACACCGTCTGCATCCTAGTATACATTTAACTAGAAAATAAATTTGACTGAGAAGTTCTCACCTTTGGGTTTCCACTCCTTCATTCTTTATTTCTGAACGATGGCTTGGATTTCGTTCTGCTTTCACTCAGTTTTATCACCATCTGTTTCTCTATTAAAAATTACATTTTTATTTTAACGCTATACAGATAAAAATCACATTTTTCTATTTCATAACCATATGCATAAAAATCAAAATTTTCATATCGAAGAAAATCATATTTTTCATATCGAAGAAAATCATATTTTTCATATCGAAGAAAATCATATTTTTCATAACAAAGGAAAAATCATATTTTTACTATGCTATAATATATCAAATCATTTCTTTGTATTTATAAAAATCGCTTCTTTATATTTATAAAAATATAATTTTTATCCTATTTTTATATCAATGCTAATTTCCTTTTATACTATTCTATATATTAAAAAAAAACCATATTTTTATTCTTTTCAAAGTATTTTATATTTTCAAATCAAAGTATTTTATATTTTAAAACTTCGCTAATTTTATTTTAAAACTCCGCTAATTTTATTTTAAAACTTCCCTAATTTTATTTTAAAACTTCGCTACTTTTTATATTTAAAAACAATGCTAATTGATGTTATAATCAATGCTATTTATAAATTTAAAAACATTTGCTAATTATATATTTAAAAACATTTTTATATAATGTCATTTCTTTTTTTTATCAACTGTACGTATTTTAAAAATTAGCTACTGCTTAAAGAAAAAAGAATAATGGCATAAAAGAAACAAACAAAAAAAACTCACGGCAAATATTCTGGCGTTGAAATGGGGCTCAGCACCTAGGGTTGGGGTTTGCCGCCGCTGGAGGGGACCGGACCCCCATCTTTGACAATCCCCTGACGCGTCGTGACGAGCGCCTCCACCTGCCAGGGTTTGGAGAAAATCGCAGTCCCCTAGGCTGAAGAAAACCGCTTAGAACATCTTCACTTTGGGCTCGAGTTTCTTCCACCTCGATGAACGGTAACTTCTGATACTTGCACGAATTTAAAGAGGGGGAAAACCTCAATCGAATCCGCTTTGAACCCTGGCCTAATTCGTTTTGGATTGCGTTAATTTGGGGAAGAAAGTTTCGAACCATTTTGGCCTTTCAATTGATGTTGGCGGTGGCAGATGACGATTGGGGAAGTTAGGGTTGAGGGAAGGGAGTATTTATATATTTTATTTAATATTATTTTATTCTATTATTTTTGAAAATCGAAGTATAATGTTTCTAACTCCAAACGAACTCCAACGACTGTCGCCCCTAGCCAAATACCCCTATTTCGAACACAATGGGATATGTCCGGTAAGCCAATTCGATTGTTACGATCAGTTTTGGTTTAAATTAAATTATAAATCAATATATATTTAATTTAAACATACATTTCAATTTACCGAGGGCACATACGGACTCAACAAATTCCAGAAAAAATATTTCTAGCTTCATATTGACGATACGGTCCTAACAAAACTAATTTCATCAAATTCTGAGACCGTTTGAAAAACTGTCATTTTCTAGTCAATTAAATTCAACTAAAACTGGTCAAACGCGTTTAAGTGTGCCACGCTCACAAATTAACTTCAAAAATTATGAAAACTGGAATCTAGCTATAATTTGACATTTCGGTTCCAACAAAACTGGTTTCGTCGAAAACCGAGGTCGTTTGCAAAACGGCTATTTTTAAGGGCTATATATTATATAAAATATATATAAATTCCACAACGACTTTTCTGAATTTTAAACTAGACATATCTTACACTTTATAAAGTGAAATCTCAGTTTCTTAACTTCGTCAGAAAGATATGATTAAACAGATTCAAATATTTCTTGTTTCGTCCAATTCTGATTTAACACGAATTCTGTATATTCATTTGAAATTCGAAATCGAAATTTTGAACTGCCGCGCCATTTCAGACTCGTTATATAATTAAAATAAAATTATTCGTTTTAACTTCGTCGAAAACAACTTCTTCCTCGTTATTATTTAAAATAATTCATTTTAAAATTTCAAAATTCATTAAACTCGCCAAAATAAAAAATTTAAATTGGCCCGAATTTCCGGGTTGTTACATTCTCCCCCACTTAAAATCTTTTCATCCTCGAAAAGGAACGAAGCTGAAAGTTGTTTTACTAATCAACTCAACTTCCATTATTTTCATTACGGCTTAAGTTCTCCAACTTTTTAGTTTCTAAGAACTTTTCAAATTGTTCAAAAATTTGGCTAACACCCTAAATTTTTGAAAAATTTCGCCATAACCTACCCGGCACCGGGAGCATCGGGAGAATCCCCAAACCGTCACATAGGCCCTCTGATCTCAAAAAGAAAAAGAAACAGCCAAGCAGCTAGCCAATCGGCTCATAAAATGACCAACACCCCAAGAAATACAATAAACATGTATTTATTTGTCGGGCAAACAATTTTATTCCTCTTCTTTAGCCTCCTTGCTATGAACTGTTCAGTATACATATATGCACATGTATGCAAATTCAAGAAAATTTCAATTCAGTTCAACATTTGGTAAAATTTGGCTAATGTTAAGCTTTCATGTACATATTGGTTTCAAGGAATAATCATAAAACAAAAACATCAATCAATTAGTTGATTAGCTTATCAAACATATAACTTTGATATAAGTAGAGAAAATCATGTTTTTGGTGCCAAATCACAACAATAATCCTTATCTAGTTTTGGTTCTCACACTAGTCTATGGAAATATATAGATATCCCACTTTCGATACTCGAACACAAATTCTGATGATGCGGCACCTATAGCGATCATCAGAACCATCTCCGGGCGACTAGAGTGTGATTCTATGTCTATTCGGTATATTAAAACTTCGAATACACGTGGATCGGATGTATATGCAAAATCTTTATATACTCGATTGTCCATATTCAATGTAAAATAAATATTCAAATACGTATAAAAAGGTTTAAAGTTTCAAAAAAAATTTGGTTTCGTTTTTATTTTTAAAATATCACTCTTCACACTCGTTCTAGGATACTACTGATCCCATCTCTAACGAGTCATTCTTATTGGATATTACTAATCCAATATCTGATGCATTCTTTAATTTGGTTCTAATGTGTCTTGTTCTCGATCTTTGTAAACCAAAGCTCTGATACCAACTGAGACAACCTGAAACTTCACCGTGAAGGAAAGCCCAGATTGAATTGAGGACCAGACGAATCATAACATTAACAGAAGAACATTTCATTGTTTATTACAACAATTCCATCAGAATACAAGAATATAGAGAGTATGAATTACACAGTTGATAACTATCAGAGATTTAAGTACATTACTGCAACGGAAAAATAATACAAAACATAACTGAAAGGAATACACGGATACAGAGCTTTCCGAATATCACTTCAGCTATAAATCAGGATCCTGTGAATATAAATCTGCAAAACCAAAACTACTAGCTGCCCGTGCGGAAAATAAGGGCACCCAGAGTTTAGGTTAAAACAATAAAATCCAGGTCAGTCATGTGACTGGTGTGAGAAATAAAACAGTTATTTAAAACTTTACTTTAAAATTAAGATAAATCAAGGGACCACGCCGTATAACACGGAACGGGTTTCCTCCCAAGATTACCAGTGCATAAAACAAATAGCGCAATGCTAAATAATGAACAGTGAAGCTATTATAAGACCCAGGTCCCATCACACAATGCAACACAAGCCGGAGGATAGGGTGTTACCTTATAATAGCCAAGAATGCTTGATACGTATAAAATGAGATCATTTGATATTATTATTAGTGCATAAGTGTTTCAAAACAATTTCAATCATAAGTATCAATCATAGACGGCATGAGTGCCCCATCCCACTATGTCACCATACTAGGCTCTACAAATAAAACCGCAAAATGTCGTGTTGGAAGTTGGATTTCCATCTGTGAACCGAGGGAAAAGATAGTCCTCACCGCTTCGAGATGCTCTAGCCCGTGTCTCAGGAAAAGTCGCAACTGCCCCTTGGATCATCAGGGCCGGTCCACCGATGTGGATTAAATTTAAACCCTGGACACTGCGTTTCCCTGCCCTATAGGGCGTAAGTCTGGTCCGTCTGCCGACCAGAATGCATCAGCCGAAACCGATATAACCTAGGCGCCTCCAAATCCATCATCCACATGAGTCAAACTCGTCAGCCAGTTTTAAGCACTGACGCCACTCCTAACTAGAAAGAAACACATGCCCTCCCTGATGTCCTCTCCAGTTTTTGGTTCACACCAGGGTGTGAGGATCGCGAATTAACGCTCATCAACCACAAGACTCTACTTTTCAATAGAAGCCTTGATCATTTTCATCTTAGCATGCCACACAGGCAATTCACGCTTTGCTACCGATGTCTATCAATCACATAGAATGAAATCCAATATCAGACACACAATCAATTTACAAGTCCGTTTTGGGTCTGTATGATACCGTAGGCACCTTGTACCTCGTACATCCATCGATCTCCAAGAAAGTGTGGACGATCGCCACTTTTTCCATCGTCTTGGGTGTACAGCCCAATCAAGACGGCAGAAATCATCCAAACGACATGAAGACCTCCAGTCTTTAACCACCATCTTCATCTTCGACATATCGTCGTATCAGATATTCAGAATGAGTTGAACCCGGTCTTTCCGAACAACTCGCGTATATAATAAACAAGTGTTACACAAACACAACATACGCCTCATTCCAATTCAGTATATTCTTATTTCCAGGGAAAGGTTCCCATTAATTTTATCATAGATAAATTCTTTTAAATTTATTCTTTAATCTTCCTTTGAATATCCTGTCTTTAACTGGGTTAAAGAACCAATGTCATTTAAAACATAGTTCACGGTAAACCCACAATCACATTCCATTAATTATGGAATCTTCATGGAAAATAGATCAATATATATACTCGATATAAGCTTCTGTATCCAACCAATAAAATAAATGGTATAATGGCAAAGCCTTTTAAACTCCATATATAGTAACGGCCTTCCTCCACAGAAGCTCATTTCGATTATTACCAAATCGAATTCCATTCCAATTTATATTTTGGAAAACTTTACTTTGAAATTTTCCATTAAATCTCAATAAAAAGATTTATAAATTCCAAATCACATTTCACTGTTAATCGGGCTAAAGAATGAATGTCGTTTAAAACACAGTTCACGATAAACCCAGTTCACATTCTATTTCAATTCCAATTAAATATTGATTAATTGGTAATTCTTCTTTAAATCTTAATAAAAAGATTTATTCTTTTCACACTTGGGTTTAAGAACACTGTTAATGAAGACACCGTTCACGACAACCCAAAATCCAATTTGATATTAAATACAAGGCTCTGAATAGAAAATATATCAGCTTATATTCAATATCAAATTCTGAAACCAACAAATACCGTATTGGAATAACGATATATGTATCTTTTAAATTCCTCCACAATATCCGTATAATCACGGAATCCAATATCGAAATATCCCGAAGATAGTTTCGATTCAAATCCATTCCAATTCATATATTGGAAATTCTGGTTATATTAAAAACCATTTTCAAATCCCTTTTATTTATTTAAAAATAATGGATTATAATTCTAGTTAATAACTAGTTCATTTTGATAAAAATATATTTTTATCTTCACAAACATGGAAATTTTCATTCCAACTCTTTTCAAATCCTTTATTATGATTTTACTCAAATTAATAATATTTTTAATAATTTTATCAAGGCCCATACAGTCAATTTCCATATACGGTCATCGAACTGCACTTACAGCGACCTTTTCCAAATTTGATTTGGACATAATTCCAAATCCAACTGTTAGATTTCAAATCTCTTGTATTCGTTAGAAAGCTTTTCTCGATACGAACCCAACGGTTCCGGTTTTAGGAGAATCCGACGATCGGATGTTCCGTAACGTCAATTCAAAGTCAATGGTCGAAATTCGTGAACTGCCGCAGCACGGCGCGTTCTATTCATACCATTAAATATATATAATATATATATTATACATATTTCGTCGATTTCAATTCAAAACGTATTTTATAATTCGTTTTAACTTCGTTTAAAAACCGATTTCAACTTCATATTCAATTTTGAATCAAAATTGAATATTCCATATCATTAATATATAAATGGTAATATTTTCAAAACGCTATATTTTGAAATCACTTCCTTTTCGATATTCATTATAAAAATGAATAAAATCGATATAAATATCGTTCGCGTCAAAATAGCGCAAATCTAACCAACACGGCTTTATATATTTCAATAAGGGGTTTTTATCCTCAAGGACAAACTGAACAAAAAATTGTTTCATAAGGACGACGGGACAAAATTTTATCCATAAGGACAAATTTTAGTGTAAAGGGAGGAATTCAGGGGGCCACTGTAATTCCACCACTTACACTAAAATTTGTCCTTATGGACAACATTTTAGTCCCTTGTCCTTATAGAACAATTTTTTGTTCATTTTGTCCTTCAGGATATTTTCCTGTTTCAATAATTCGTGTCCATCCAAAATCGGACATCAAAATCAGATTTTAATCCTTTACAGAATATTATTTTAAAATATTCGTTATTTAAAAATATTTTTCAGTTCTGAATTGGAATCAGACACAGCCAAATACATATAAAGTGATTTATATGGATTTCATACGACACATGTATATCACAACAAAGATAAATAATCAACCATCATCCAGTGTGCACGACACAACTGCATATGCATTAATTATAAATAATTAACGCTTACAACAGCCTATCAACCAATCGATCGACATACAACTAAGTAATTGGGACTAGTGTACGTCAAATATAATCCCAACACCCGTGTAGGGTTTCAACCAACAAATACTTAATATTATTTGTGCAGTTGGGCGATGTGTAAAATTTATCGTCCCAATCCATATCAGTCAAATGGGTGTACATCAACAAATCGTTTTGATTTTTAAATGAATATTCATTGTATTCATTTATCTAATTAAAATGATATTATTTTTCTAACACTTTTTAGAAAATTTCGGCGGCATTACGGCGCGATACTAGAAACGGGATAAGGCTTAGCCTTGTCCCCGGTCTAATAATGGCCCACGCTAGACACATACCAATCTAATATTAATTCGTTTTATTTTTCAAACCAAACCAAACAAATAAATCAACCACCAAACAATCAAACAAACAAACAAGTCATCCATGGTCTATGGACGACGGGTGTCGGGTGCTACTAAACACCGTCTGCATCCTAGGATACATTTAACTAGAAAATAAATTTGAGTCAGAAGTTCTCACCTTTGGGTTTCCACTCCGTCATTCTTTATTTTTGAACGATGGTTTGGATTTCGTTCTGCTTCCACTCAGTTTTATCACCATCTGTTTCACACGATTTTTCTATTAAAAATTACATTTTTATTTTAACGCTATATAGATAAAAATCACATTTTTCTATTTCATAACCATATGCATAAAAATCATATTTTTCATATCGAAAAAAATCATATTTTTCATGTCGAAGAAAATCATATTTTTCATACCGAAGAAAATCATATTTTTCATAACAAAGGAAAAATCATATTTTTCATAAAAAGGAAAAATCATATTTTTACTATGGTATAATATGTCAAATCATTTCTTTATATTTATAAAAATCGATTCTTTATATTTATAAAAATATAATTTTTATCCTATTTTTATATCAATGCTAATTTCCTTTTACACTATTCTGTATATTAAAAAAAACCATATTTTTATTCTTTTCAAAGTATTTTATATTTTCAAATCAAAGTATTTTATATTTTAAAACTTCGCTAATTTTATTTTAAAACTTCGCTAATTTTATTTTAAAACTTCGCTAATTTTTATATTTAAAAACAATGCTAATTGATGTTATAATCAATGCTATTTATAAATTTAAAAACATTTTCTAATTATATATTTAAAAACATTTTTATACAATGTCATTTCTTTTTTTCTTCGGCTGTACGTATTTTAAAAATTAGTTACTGCTTAAAAGAAACAAACAAAAAAAACTCACGGCAAATATTCTGGCGTTGAAATGGGGCTCAGCACCTAGGGTTGGGGTTTGCCGCCGCTGGAGTGGACCGGACCCCCATCTCTGACCATCCCCTAAAGCGTCGTGACGAGCGCCTCCATCTGCCGAAATTTGGAGAAAATCGCATCCCCTAGGCTGACGAAAACTGCTTCAAACATCATCACTTTGGGCTCGAGATTCTCCCACCTCGCTGAACGATAACTTCTGATACTTGCATGAATTTAAAGAGGGGGAAAACCTCAATCGAACCCGCTTTGAACCCTGGCCTAATTCGTTTTGGATTGTGGTAATTTGGGGAAGAAAGGTTCGAACCATTTTGGCCTTTCAATTGATGTTGACGGCGGAAGATAACGATTGGGGAAGTTAGGGTTGAGGTAAGGGAGTATTTATATATTTTATTTAATATTATTTTATTCTAATATTTCTGAAAATCGAAATCTAATGTTTTTAACTCCAAATGAAGTCCAACGACTGTCGCCCCTAGCCAAATACCCCTATACGGAACACAATGAGATATGTCCGGTATGCCAATTCGACTGCTACGATCAGTTTTGGTTTAAATTAAATTATAAATCAATATATATTTAATTTAAACATACATTTCAATTTACCTAGGCCACATACGGACTCTACAAATTCCAGTAAAATTATTTCTAGCTTCGTATTGACGATATGGTCCTAACAAAACTAATTTCGTCAAATTCTGAGACCGTTTGAAAAATTGTCATTTTCCAGTCGATTAAATTCAACTGAAACTAGTCAAATGCGTTTAAGTGTGCCACGCTCACATATTAACTTCAAAAATTATGAAAACTGGAATCTAGCAATAATTTGACACTCCGGTTCCAACAAAACTGGTTTCGTCGAAAACCAAGGTCGTTTACAAAACGGCTATTTTTAAGGGCTATATATTATATAAAATATATATAAATTCCACAACGACTTTTCTGAATTTTAAACTGGACATATCTTACACTCTATAAAGTGAAATCTCAGTTTCTTAACTTCGTTAGAAAGAAATGACTAAACAGATTCAAATATTTCTTGTTTCGTCCAATTCTTATTTAACACGAATTCTGTATAATCAATTGAAATTCGAAATCGAAATTTTGAACTGTGCACCATTTCAGGCTCGTTATATAATTAAAATAAAATTATTCATTTTAACTTCATCGAAAACAACTTCTTCGTGGTTATTATTTAAAATAATTCATTTTAAATATTCAAAATTCATTAAACTCGCCAAAATAAAAATTTTAATTTGGCCCTGATTTCCGGGTTGTTACATTCTCCCCCACTTAAAATCTTTTTGTCCACGAAATGGAACAAAGCTGAAAGTTGTTTTACTAATTAAGTCAACTTCCATTATTTTCATTATGGCTTAAGTTCTTCAACTTTTTAGTTTCTAAGAACTTTTCAAATTTTTTAAAAATTTGGCTAACGCCCTAAATTTTCGAAAAATTTCACTATAACCCCCCCCCCCCCCCCCCCGCCACCGGGAGCATCGGGAAAATCCCCAAACCGCCACATAGGCCCTCTGATCTCAAAAAGGAAAAGAAACAGCCAAGCAGCTAGCCAATCGGCTCATAAAATCAACAAAACCCCAAGAAATACAATAAACATGTATTTTTTTGTCACGCAAACAATTTTATTCCTCTTCTTTAGCCTCCTTGCTATGACTTGTTCAGTATACATATATGCACATGTATGCAAATTCAAGCAAATTTCAATTCAGTTCAACATTTGGTAAAATTTGGCTAATGTTAAGCTTTCATATACATATTGGTTTCAAGGAATAATCATACAACACAAACATCAATCAATTAGTTGATTAGCTTATCAAACATATAACTTTGATATAAGTAGAGAAAATCAAGTTTTTGGTGCCAAACAACAACAATAATCCCTATCTAGTTTTGGTTTTCACACTAGTCTATGGAAATATATAGATATCCCACTTTCGAAACTCGAACACAAATTCTGATGATGCGGCCGCTATAGCGATCATCAGAACCATCTCCGGGCGACTAGAGTGTGATTCTATGTCTATCCAGTATATTAAAACTTCGAATACACGGGGATCAGACGTATATGCAAAATCTTTATATACTCGATTGTCCATATTCAATATAAAATAAATATTCAAATACGTATAAAAAGGTTTCAATTTTCAAAACAAAATTTGGATTCATTTTTATTTTTACAATATCACTCTTCACACTCATTCTAGGATACTACAGATCCCATCTCTAACGAGTCATTCTTATTGGATATAACTAATCCAATAGCTGATGAATTCTTTAATTTGGTTCTAATGTGTCTTGTTCTCGAGCTTTGTAAACCAAAGCTCTGATACCAACTGAGACGACCCGAAACTTCCCCGTGAAGGAAAGCCCGGATTGAATTGAGGACAAGACGAATCAGAACATGAACAGAAGAACATTTCATTGTTTATTACAACAATTCCATCTGAATACAAGAATATAGAGAGTATGAATAAATATTACACAGTTGATAATTATCAGAGATTTAAATACATTACTGCAGCGGAAAAATAATACAAAACATAACTGAAAGGAATACGCGGATATAGAGCTTTCCGAATATCACTTCAGCTATAAATCAGAATCCTGTGAATATAAATCTGGAAAACCAAAACTACTAGCTGCCCGTGCGGAAAATAAGGGCACCCAGAGTTTAGGTTAAAACAATAAACTCCAGGTCAGTCATGTGACTGGTGTGAGAACTAAAACAGTTATTTAAAACTTCACTTTAAAATTAAAGTAAATCAAGGGACCACGCTGTATAACACGGAACGGGTTTCCTCCCTAGATTACCAGTGCATAAATGATCGACGCTAGTCTATGAATTAGAAAAGCGCGACATTTGTAATAAATTCTGCAAGCATACAGGTGTGTAGCATACAGGTCGAACACAGGGAGGTGAATTAAATCAAATTATTTATCTAATCTCTTGGGCGTGTTAGACGAAGCTGGAGGTTGATTTTGCAAAACAAAATAAAAAGTGAAACTACAATTAAAAGATGCAATTAAATTTACTGCAGATTCGAATCTAATCAGATCTGTAATAAATTCAACGATTAAAGATGAAATAGAACAATGGAAATAAAATTGCAGAACAGAATTTAACGAATAGAAAATAAGAATTAGGATTACCGCTGAATCTAATCAGACGGTCAATCGCTAATGAAAATAAGTGAAAAATACAATTAATGCTCTACCGAATCTAATCGTGTAGACAACACTAATTGCTAAGAAATTAGAAAATAACAGGAAAAAAAACTTTGTTAATGGCAGAAGAATTACAGAATAATGGATAATTGTTACAATGAATATAATGGGTATTTATAGGGGATGTAGCCTCCATCCTATATGACTTTTGGGCCAAGAAATATCTCTTGAGATATTCTATTTACAAATAAAAGAGATATGGATATAGATTTGAGATGTTCTATGAAGATTCTCCCTCCTTGATTGCTGACATGTAGCATTTGATTGAGTTGTATTCTGGTAAATATATGTCAAGTCTTCTCCTCAATGGCAAGTAAATATGCAAGATTTTCAATTGATTTCTTTGAGAAGAAAATGTCTAGCTCTTCAAATCTTAGTGCATATGTTATATACATATATATATATATAATATAGCACTAGTCTCTTTATTCTTCAAAGCGACGGAGGCAATGTATATGTTCTTTTCTTCAGCAAAAAATAGGGCTTTGACGGTGGCTGAACTCAGAACACTCTGTCCAAATTTCCAGGCTTTATCAGTGTGCTACAGCTTCCTTTATGATTGAAAGTTTGTTGATTCCAAGAAGTAGCATTTCCTATGCAATTGGTCTTTAATTGAATGAAGGAGACATTTATTTAACAACCTGTGAAAACACACGAAAATACCCAAAGTAATATTTATTTATTTACAATAAAGATAAGATATGAGCGTAAAAATAAACACATTTCTATGTCAATCAATAAAACAAACAGCGCATTGCTAAATAATGAACAATGAAGCTATTATAAGACCCAGGTCCCATCACACAATGCAACACAAGACGGAGGATAGGGTGTTACCTTATAATAGCCAAGAATGTTTGATACGTATAAAACGAAATCATTTGATATTATTATTGTGCATAAGTTTTCAAAACAATTTCAATCATAAGTATCAATCATAGACGGCATGAGTGCCCTATCCCACTATGTCGCCATACTAGGCTCTAAAAATAAAACTGCAAAATGTCGTATTGGAAGTTGGATTTCGATCTATGAACCGAGGCAAAAGATAGTCCTCACAGCTTCAAGACGCTCTAGCCAATGTCTCAGGAACAGTCGCAACTTCCCCTTGGATCGTCAGGGCCGGTCCACCAAAGTGGATTAAACTTAAACCCTGGACACTGCATTTCCCCGCCCTATGGGGCGTAAGTCTGGTCCGTCTGCCGACCAGAATGCATCGGCCGAAACCGATATAACCGAGGTGCCTCCAAATCCATCATCCACATGAGTCAAACTCGTCAGCCAGTTTTAAGCACTGACGCCACTCCTAAAGAGAAAGAAATGCATGCCCTCCCTGATGTCCTCTCCAGTTTTTGGTTCGCACCGGGGTGTGAAGCTCGCGAATTAACGCTCATCAACCACAAGACTCTGCTTTTCAATAGAAGCCTTCATCATTTGCATCTTAGCATGCCACACAGGCAATTCACGCTATGCCACTGATGTCTATCAATCTCACAGAATGAAATCCAATGTCAGACACACAATCCATTTATAAGTCCGTTCTGGGTCTGAATGAAACCGGAGGCACCTTGTACCTCGCACATCCATCGATCTCCAAATACGTCTAGACGATCTGAACGATGTGAAGACCTCCGGTCTTCAACCACCGTCTTCATCTTCGACATATCGTCATATCAGTTATTCAGAATGGGATAAACTCGGTCTTTCCGAACAACTCACGTATATAATAAACAAGTGTTACACAAACACAACATACGCCTCATTCCAACTCAGAATATTCTTATTTCCAGGGAAAGGTTCCCATTAATTTTATCAAAGATAAATTCTTTTAAATTTATTCTTTAATCTTCCTTTGAATATCCTGTCTTTAACTGGGTTAAAGAACCAATGTCAATTAAAACACAGTTCACGGTAAACCCACAAACACATTCCATTAATTATGGAATCTTAACGGAAAACAGATCAATATATATACTCGATATAAGCTTCTGTATCCAACCAATAATATAAATGGTATAACGACAAAGCCTTTTAAATTCCATATATAGTAACGGTCTTCCTCCACAGAAGCTCATTTCGATTATTACCAAATCGAATTCCATTCCATTCCAATTTTTATATTGGAAAACTTTACTTTGGAAAATTTCCATTAAATCTTAATAAAAAGATTTATAAATTCCAGATCACATTTCACTGTTAATCGGGTTAAAAAACGAATGTCGTTTAAAACACAGTTCACGATAAACCCAGTTCACATTCTATTTCAATACCAATTAAATATTGATTAATTGGTAATTCTTCTTTAAATCTTAATAAAAAGATTTATTCTTTTCACACTTGGGTTTAAGAACAGTGTTAATGAAGACACCGTTCACGACAACCCAAAATCCAATTTGATATTAAATACAAGGCTCTTAAT
This sequence comes from Allium sativum, assembly GCA_030737875.1. Taxonomy (NCBI): domain Eukaryota; kingdom Viridiplantae; phylum Streptophyta; class Magnoliopsida; order Asparagales; family Amaryllidaceae; genus Allium; species Allium sativum. The sequence continues at coordinate 151,720,787 of CM060924.1, read as the reverse complement.
AGAAAATATAGCGGCTTATATTCAATATCAAATTCTGAAACCGACAAATACCGTATTGGAATAACGATATATATATCTTTCAAATTCCTCCACAATATCCGTATAATCACGGAATCCTATATCGAAATATCCCGAAGATAATTTCGATTCAAATCCATTCCAATTCATATATTGGAAATTCTGGTTATATTAAAAACCATTCTCAAATCCCTATTATTTATTTAAAAATAATGGATTATAATTCTAGTTAATAACTAGTTCATTTTGATAAAAATATATTTTTATCTTCACAAACACGGAAATTTTCATTCCAACTCCTTTCAAATCATTTCTTATGATTTTACACAAATTATTAACATTTTTAATAATTTTATCAAGGCCCGTACAGTCGATTTCCATATACGGTCATCAAACTGCACTTACAACGACCTTTTCCAAATTTGATTTGGACATAATTCCAAATCCAACAGTTAGATTTCAAATCTCTTCTATTCTTTAGAAAGCCCTTTTCGATACGAACCCAAAGGTTCCGGTTTTAGGAGAATCCGACGGTCGGATCTTCCGTAACATCAATTCGAAGTCAATGGTCGAAATTCGCGAACTGCCGCGGCGCGCCTCGTTCTATTCAGACCATTAAATTTATATAATATATATATTATATATATTTCGTCGATTTCAATTCAAAACGTATTTTATAATTCGTTTTAACCTCATCTAAAAAACGATTTCAACTTCATATTCAATTTTGAATCAAAATTGAATATTCCATATCATTAATATATAAATGATAATATTTTCAAAACGCTATATTTTGAAATCACTTCCTTTTCGATATTCATTATAAAAATGAATAAAATCGATACAAATATCGTTCGCGTCAAAATAGCGCAAATCTAACCAACACGGCTTTATATATTTCAATAATTCGTGTCCATCCAAAATCGGACATCAAAATCAGATTTTAATCCTTTAAAGAATATTATTTTAAAATATCCGTTATTTAAAAATATTCTTCAGTTCCGAATTGGAATCATACACAGCCAAATACCATATAAAGGGATTTATATGGATTTCATACGACACATGTATATCACAACAAAGATAAATAATCAACCATCATCCAGAGTGCACCACACAACTGCATAAGCAATAATTATAAATAATTAACGCATAAACAGCCTGTCAACCAATCGATCGACATACAACTAAGTAATTGTGACTAGTTTACGTCAAATATCATCCCAACACCCGTGTGGGGTTTCAACCAACAAATACTGAATATTATTTGTGCAGTTGGGCGATGTGTAAAATTTATCATCCCAATCCATATCAGTCAAATAGGTGTACATCAACAATTCGTCTTGATTTGTAAATGAATATTCATTGTATTCATTTATCTAATTAAAATGATATTTTTATTTTTCTAACACTTTTTATAAAATTTCGGCGGCATGACGGCGCGATACTAGATACGGGATAAGGCCTCACCTTGTCTCCGGTCAAATAATGGCCCACGCCATACAAATACCAATCTAATATCAATTCGTTTTATTTTTCAAACCAAACCAAACAAATAAATCAACCACCAAACAATCAATTAAACAAACAAGCCATCCATGGTCTGTGGACGACGGGTGTCGGGTGCTACTAAACACCGTTTGCATCCTAGTATACATTTAACTAGAAAATAATTTTGAGTGAGAAGTTCTCACCTTTTTGTTTCCACTCCTCCATTCTTTATTTCTAAACGATGGTTTGGATTTCGTTCTGCTTCCACTCAGTTTTATCACCATCTGTTTCACACGATTTTTCTATTAAAAATTACATTTTTATTTTAACGCTATATAGTTAAAAATCACATTTTTCTATTTCAAAACCATATGCATAAAAATCATATTTTTCATATCAAAGAAAATCATACTTTTCATAACAAAGGAAAAATCATATTTCTACTATGCTATAATATATCAAATCATTTCTTTATATTTATAAAAATCGCTTCTTTATATTTATAAAAATATAATTTTTATCCTATTTTTATATCATTGCTAATTTCCTTATATACTATTCTATATATTAAAAAAAACCATATTTTTATTCTTTTCAAAGTATTTTATATTTTCAAATCAAAGTATTTTATATTTTAAAACTTCGCTAATTTTATTTTAAAACTTCGCTAATTTTTATATTTAAAAACAGTGCTAATTGTTGTTATAATCAATGCTATTTATAAATTTAGAAACATTTGCTAATTATATATTTAAAAACATTTTTATATAATGTCATTTCTTTTTTTCTTCAACTGTACGTATTTTAAAAATTAGTTAATGCTTAAAGAAAAACGAATAATGGCATAAAAGAAACAAACAAAAAAAAACTCACGACAAATATTCTGGCGTTGAAATGGGGCTTAGCACCTAGGGTTGGGGTTTGCCGCCGCTGGAGGGGACCAGACCCCCATCTCTGACCATCCCCTGACGCGTCGTGACGAGCGCCACCATCTGCCGGAATTTGGGGAAAATCGCAGCCCCCTAGGCTGACGAAAACTGCTTCGAACATCTTCACTTTGGGCTCGAGATTCTCCCACCTCGCTGAACGGTAACTTCGGATACTTGCACGAATTTAAAGAGGGCGAAAACCTCAATCGAATCCGCTTTGAACCCTGGCCTAATTCGTTTTGGATTGTGTTAACTTGGGGAAGAAAGGTTCGAACCATTTTGGCCTTTCAATTGATGTTGGCGGCGGCATATAACGATTGGGGAAGTTAGGGTTGAGGGAAGGGAGTATTTATATATTTTATTTAATATTATTTTATTCTATTATTTCTGAAAATCGAAGTCTAATCTTTCTAACTCCAAATGAAGTCCAACGACTGTCGCCCCTAGACAAATACCCCTATTTCGAACACCATGGGAAATGTCCGGTAAGCCAATTCGACTGTTACGATCTGTTTTGGTTTAAATTAAATTATAAATCAATATATATTTAATTTAAACATACATTTCAATTTACCGAGGCCACATACGGACTCTAAAAATTCCAGAAAATTTATTTCTAGCTTCGTATTGACGATACGGTCCTAACAAAACTAATTTCGTCAAATTCTGAGACCGTTTGAAAAATTGTCATTTTCTAGTCGATTAAATTCAACTGAAACTGGTCAAACGCGTTTAAGTGTGCCACGCTCACATATTAACTTCAAAAATTATGAAAACTGGAATCCAGCAATAATTTGACATTCCGGTTCCAACAAAACTGGTTTCGTCGAAAACCGAGGTCGTTCGCAAAACGACTATTTTTAAGGGTTATATATTATATAATATATATATAAATTCCACAACGACTTTTCTGAATTTTAAACTGGACATATCTTACACTCTATAAAGTGAAATCTCAGTTTCTTAACTTCGTTAGAAAGATATGATTAAACAGATTCAAATATTTCTTGTTTCGTCCAATTCTGATTTAACACGAATTCTGTATATTCAATTGAAATTCGAAATCAAATTTTTGAACTGCCGCACCATTTCAGGCTCGTTATATAATTAAAATAAAATTATTCTTTTTAACTTCCTCAAAAACAACTTCTTCGTTGTTATTATTTAAATTAATTCATTTTAAATATTCAAAATTCATTAAACTCGCCAAAATAAAAATTTTAAATTGGCCCTGATTTCCGGGTTGTTACACATTTACTTTGAAATGTTTTAAATAGAATGCACACTGATAATAATACCTGTTTTATCGTATCAAGCATATTTTAACCGTTATAAGGTAAAACCCTATCCTCCGGTTTACGTTGCATTGTGTGATGGGACTTGGGTCTTATAATGGTTTCATTTTTCTAAAAAGCATTGCGTTGTTTAACGATTTACTTTATTTATGCACTGGCAATCCAATGGAGTTAACCCGTTCTGCATTAGCGCCGTGGTCCTATGATTAGCCTTCTTTTTAGTTAAGTTAAGTAGATTTCTCATACCAGTCCCATGACTGACTCGTAGTTTGTTTCACTTTGCAAACTCAGATGCCCTCTTTTCCACACGGGCACCCTTGTTTTCAGGTATTAGCAGACTCATTCTGGATAGCTATGGAGCTGAAGATGGATACAATCATTTCTATTTTGCTATTCGGACTTCACTTAATATATTACGTTTTTATTCCGCTGCAGACAATTTGTATTAAGTGAAAACTGTATTTTATGCTAAGTATGATCGTATTATGCTGTGTAACTCTGATGATGTATTATTTCCAGTGTAATTTGATGATCATTTTCTGCTGTATTTCTCTATTTCTGTTCTGTTGTTATTGTTTATATGTTATATTCCAATGATTATCCTTGCTTCTGTATCACGGAAGTATGGGTTCATCACAGTTGGTATCAGAGCTTTTGTTAACCTTAGCTTCGGGACATAACATATTTACAAACTCACAGAAATAGAATCAGCAGATTTCTAAAGCGAATAACTCATCATAGATAGGACTAGTAATGTCCTAGGACGAGTATAGCTGAATAAAATACACCTTGATAGATGCATTTACACTTAAATATATGCCTCTATACTTTAAATTATCATTTTCTATTGGTCTAACTCTTTCCTTGATGGTACAGAACTGACTGAAAATGAGTGGCAGAAATAGAAGGAGTAATTCTATGGCCTAGTAATCTAATGAGCCAGTCATGTCCCCACAACCCGAACCAGATAAAGAAGTTCTATTTAAGAGATATCGAAATCTGGGTGGAGTACATTTCTTGGGCAAAGAATCCGTTATTGAATCACAAGCATGGATGCGTTCTGCTGAGAAAATCTTTGAAGGCTTAAAGCTGATGGATGATCAGAAAAGACTAGTGGCATCTTGGGCACTCAAAGGCGAAGCTTTATTCTGGTAGGAAGCCGTTACCAAGGAGAATCCAGAAGGTAATATTACCTGGGATAGATTCAAAGAAGTGTTCACAGAAAAATTTATTCCTCCAGGAGAAATTGACCGACTATATGATGAGTTCGAGCATCTAAAACAAGGTGATATAACCATTCGGCAGTATCTGAAGAAATTCGACGAACTTTCCCGCTTTGCCCTAGTACTAATTCAAGATCCTTTGGGGAAAAATCAGAAATTTATTAAGGGACTTCAAAGAAAATGCCTAAATTGGGTAACTGCACATATTAATCTCCCTTTTTCTAAAATGGTAGAGATGGCTTGTCGCTATGAAGATCTCGATAAGCAATGTGTTTTGGTAGGTAAAGAAGAAGGCAGCTCTAGCCGTAAAATGAAGTTTGAATCTGATAGTCCTAAGGCAAGTGCAGAGCCTGAGGTCAGTAAGAAGCCAAAATCCAATAAGAAAAAGGATAAGCACAAGAAAGAACCGTTAACGATGACCACATGCTCTAACTGCAATAAGAGAGGACATTTGGCGATAAATTGCAAATCTTCGAAGAAGCAAAAGAATGTTGAGTCTAAATTCAATAAGAAGTCTCAAGAGACCAGGGAATGCAATCTTTGCCATAAGTCAGGCCATATAAAGCGAGATTGCCGGCTTTTGAAAGCGACCAAGGTGGCTCAAGTCAATGAAGTGGAAGAAACTCCAGCACCCTCAGCGAGTAGGGAAAGGCCAGATGTTTTGGGAGGCACTCTTAATTTTAACAACATTCCTATTACTGCTTTGCTTGATACTGGTGCATCATGAAGTTTTATCTCTAACTACACAATTAAAAAGTTGAAACTAAACCCAAGAAAACTTAAAGAATTGGTTAGAGCCCATAGTCCGATAGGAGGTTCTCTTATCCTCGAGCAGTATTGTAGAGTACCTGTTTCTTACTCTCGCTACCAGTTCCCCTTTGACATGATCGTTATGAGTTTTTCCGGTTCTGATGTTATTCTGGGGATGGATTGGCTAACCCAGTATGAGGCTGAGCTTGTATATGCTGAAAGAATTGTCAAAGTTAAAACTAAGCTTGGAAATATTATCATACCATGTCACGGCTCAACCACTGACAGAAAAGAATTCTGGTCTTCTCTTGAAGTCACCCCCACTGCTATTGAAGATATCCCTATCGTTAGAGATTACGCTGATGTATTCAAAGAAGTTGAGGGCTTACCACCGCGTAGAGAAATCAATTTCAGAATTGACTTAGCTCCGAATGCAAGACCTTTCGTGCATCCTATTTGGAGAATGTCGCCAAAGGAAAAAGAGGAGATGAGAAATCAAACTAAGCAGCTTTTGTGGATGGGTCTGATCCAGCCTAGCTTCTCAGAATGGGGCGCAGTAGTGGTTTTTGTCCCAAAGTCAGACGGTACCCTCAGGCAATGTGTGGACTACCGTGATCTCAACAAACAAACGCTGAAAAATAAATATCCACTGCCACGTTTTGATGACTTGCTGGATGGCTTGCATGGAGAACAAGTATTCTCTAGGATGGACCTAGCCAGATGCTTCCATCAACTTCGCATTGCAGATGAGTGTGTGCCCTTAACTGCTTTCAGAGGACCGGATACATTTTATGAATGGCTAGTAATTCCCTTCGGTCTATGTAATGCTCCAGCATATTTTGTTGATCTGATGAATAGAGTATTCCGAGATGTTTTAAATAAATTCGTGCTGGTGTTCATCGATGACATCCTCATCTTTTATAAAACCACTGCTGAGCACGAAAAGTATCTGAAGGAGGTCTTGGAGATTTTGCAAAGAAATGTGTTGAAAGCCAAATTATCCAAATGCATATTCTGGCAAGAAGACGTGAAATTCCTCGGCCATGTTGTATCAAAGGAAGGCATTCCAGAAGACCCAGGAAAGATCTCAGCCATTCAAGAGTGGAAGCAGCCTCGAACTCCCATAGAAGTCAGAAGTTTCTTAGGACTGGATGGCTATTATCGAAAATTCATCAAGGATTTTTCGAGAACATCTTGTACATTGACAAAGCTGACCAAGAAGCACACAAAATTTATCTCGACACCTGAATGTGAGGTAGCCTTCCAAGAGCTGAAATTGAGGTTAACCACTGCTCCTGTGTTGACCATTATTAATGGCAATTTGGATTTGAAAGTCTGGACAGATGCTTCTAAAGAAGGTTATCCTTTTATCTAAATAAACATGTCTGAGATAACATTTTCTTTTAAATGTCAAATCTCATTTTAACATGTTATCTTTTTATTTGTTTAAGGTATTGGCACGATGCTAATGCAAAGAGACAAAGTAGTCGCATATGCTAGCCTCTAGTTGAAAGAGCATGAGAAGAAATATCCCGTTCATGATTTTGAGTTGATGGCCATCGTATTTGCTCTATAGATATGGAGGCACTATCTCTTGGGTGAGAAGTTCGAACTGTATACGGATCACAAATCCTTGAAGCATCTATTTACCCAAAGAGACTTGAACTTATGGCAGCAACGTTGGGTTGAATTTCTTGCAGCCTATGACCTGGATATTCTATATACTCCAGGGAGAGCCAACGTTGTAGCTGATGCGCTCAGCAGGAAGAATGCGGAAAGCGTCAATCTCATCCTCGCTGATCTCATTATCACTCCTACTCTGATTGATAAAATTTCTGCTCTGCAGAGAGATGATGAGTTTATCCAGAGAATCAACATAAGAATTCAAAAAGGTTAACCTTTGAGTTTCCAAATTGATATCAAATGGATTCTGAGGTTGAAAGGCCAAATTTGTGTTCCAAATATCTCAGAGCTCAGAAGGGAGGTTACGGATGAGAGCCACATATCTAAGCTAAGTATTCATCCAGTGGTGAGCAAGATGTACCACGATCTCAAGTGCACATTTTGGTGGAAATCTATGAAGAGAGACATTTTTATGTATGTTGCTAGATGTCCCACTTGTCAGCAAGTCAAGGGCAACCAGCAGAAGCTGGTAGGATTATTTAAACCGCTAGGTGTTCCAAGTTGGAAGTGGGAGGAAATTTCTATGGATTTTATTGATGGCTTGCCCCGAAGCAGAAAAGGGAATGATAACATATGGGTGATTGTAGATCGCTTAACAAAGTCTGCCCATTTCATCCCTGTCCGGTCGAATAGAACAGCTCGAAGTTTGGCGCAGCTTTATTTTAAGGAGATAGTCAGACTACATGGGGTGCCCTAAAGCATTATTAGCGATCGGTCCCCGATATTTACTAGCTAATTCTGGGAAGCTTTCCAAGAAGAGATTGGAACCAAATTGAATCTGAGTACTGCGTATCACCCTCAGACAGACGGCCAGACTGAGAGGGTAAACCGCATTTTAGAAGACTTGCTGCGAGCGTGCATTCTTGATTATGGCGGTTCATGGGAGGATCACTTGCACTTGGTTGAGTTCTCTTATAATAACAGCTACCAAGCAAGCTCGAAAATGTCACCATTTGAGTTATTATATGGCAGGCCATGCAGATCTCCCGCATGTTATGTGGAGCCAGGCAATCGATTAGTCTTGGGCCCCGATATGATTCGTAAAGCATCGGATAAGGTTGATTTGATTAAGAAGCGCCTATTGACTGCACAGAGCCGACAGAAGAGCTATGCAAACCAGCGAAGAAGAGATTTAGAATTCTCTTTTGGCGACTATGTTTACTTGAGGGTTTCTCCATTGAGAGGCGTGGTTCGTTTTGGGAAGACTGGAAAGTTGGCACCGAGATTCATTGGTCCATTTTCTATTCTCGAAAGGATAGGTACTCTCGCTTATCGGGTGCAGCTACCTAAATGGTTGCCTGGGGTGCATGATGTATTTCACGTATCTCAGCTCCGCAAACATGTTCATGATCCAGACTTAGTTGTGGAGGAAGCAGCACAAAAAGACTTGGAGATCACACCGAGCTTACCGGTAAGGAGGGAGCCGCTGAAAATCATTGGCGAAGAAACCCGAGTGCTGAGGAACAAGAGGATTCACCTAGTCAAGGTGTAGTGGAGCGGGGATTATAGAGACTGTACTTGGGAGACAGAGGACAACATTAAAAAGGCTTACCCCAAGTACAGAGTGGACATCTCTGAGTAACTCTTGTGTTAAGGTAAATTTACAATAATTTATATTTTCCATTTTGTTTCCTACTTTATTTCCTTTTTGGGGACGAAAATCTTTTAAGTGGTGGAGATTGTAACAACCCGGAAAATTAGAGCCAATTTAAAAATTTTATTTTAAAGATTTTGGTTGAAAAATGTGCCAGAAATTAAAAATTCTACTTTTAAATAATATTAAAGCCATTGAAAATAGTCAATTTTCAAACGACCTCTGTTTTCGACGAAACCACTTTTGTTGGAACCAGAATGTCAAATTATTGCTAGGTTTCAATTTTCATAATTTTCTGAATTAATATGTGAGCGTGGCGAAGGAAAATGTTTTTTGTTCATTTCAGTCAAATTTAATTGACTGGAAAATAGCCATATTTCAAACGGTCTTGGAATTCAACGAAATTGGTTTTGTTAGGACCGTATCATCATAACAAAGCCAAATATATTTTTCTTTAATTTTTAGAAACAGTATGTAGCCCCGATAAATTAAAATGTCCATTTAAAATTAAATATATGCTGATATATATAATAATTTAAAGAAAACCCTATCGAAACAGTTGATTTGGCTGACGGGACATATCCCATTGTCTCCGGGATGGGGGTCTTTGGCTTGGGGCGACACTCGTTGGGTTCAAATCGGAGTTCGTATGAATGGATGGGCCTTGTTTGAATTAAATAGAATTAATTAGTAAATAAAATAAATAGAAATACGCTTATAAATACCACCGTATAAACCCTATACGCCGTATTCTCTATAGCCGCCTCCGTCCTTCGATTCAATGGTGTTGGTTTCTCGAAGCTTCCCCCTCTAAATTCTTTCGATCCACACATTGAAAACACCTACTCCCGAAGCAATTCCAAAGAGGATCGAACCCTCTTCGAATCAGCACGGTCGGGTCCTCCCTGGTGGCACGCTTCTCGAGTTTCGTTCCCTCCAAAACCCGCCGTTCGAACCCGTATTACTTCCCCAATCCCCAACTGAGTTCGATGCAGGGACCACCTTTAGGCGCGCGACTCCGAGCACTGCGACGTGGTGCCGACTGATTCCGACCTCGAGCAATAGTTGGAGAAAAAACTAAAGCCCAAGGATTGAACTCCAGCACGAAAACTATCATCCTGAGATTTCTGAAGGAAGAAGGTGATTTTAATTTCTAAATAATTTATTAATAAGTATTGAAATGTTAACAACCTTTGTAAATTCGTATCTTCCTCATACGTTAACTAAATCTGACGAAACAGGAAGCGTTGGATTCGTGACCTCGAGATATACATTTCAGGACTGTCCGTAGAATTTTTAAAGCTTGTTATAATTTCAGGCATCGTCAAAGCAATGTGAGAATTTATATTTTATAATTAAAATTTAATTATTTCTCACTTTTCGGAATCTAGGTGGTTACAAAAATAAAATCAGATCTGAGTTGCTTGTAATTTGAATTGTTGAAAACGTTGATTGTTGATTGTGGTGTCCATTTGGTTAGATCTTGATGAATCTTTAGTCTATTGGTTAGATCTCGATTTGAAATAAAAAAAAATTTATTTCAAATCTATAGAATATTGAATTGATTTGATTTTAAAATACAAGTCGCGTATGTTATCTAGATTCATGGAACGTAGTTACTCAGATTTAAATTGTCAACAAAGATGAATCAAACATTTTTGTTATGTCATTATGTTGAACTAGAATTTTAAACATAACTAAAATATACATTTCTATAATAATTTGGTGAATCAAAATGTTCAATGAAAATAAGGATAAGAAAGAAATTTACATTTTTTTCTTTAATGTAAATCAATGAAAGAAATTTACATCTTTTCAAAAGAACAAAAATCACATTTTTGTTTAATGAAAAGAATAAGAACAAAAATCACATTTTTGTTTAATGAAAAGAAAAAGAACAAAAATGAAGAAAAGAACAAAAATCACATTTTTGTTAAATGAGAAGAAAAAGAACAAAAATAACATTTTTGTTTAATGAAAAGAATAAGAACAAAAATCACATTTTGGTTTAATGAAAAGAAAAAGAACAAAAATCATATTTTTGTTAAATGAAAAGAAAAAGAATAAGAAATCACATTTTTGTTAAATAAAAAGAATAAGAACAAAAATCACATTTTTGTTAAATGAAAAGAAAACGAACAAAATCACATTTTTGGTTAATGAAATGAATAAGAACAAAAATCACATTTTTGTTAAATGAAAAGAAAAAGAACAAGAAATCACATTTTTGGTTAATGAAAAGAATAAGAACAAAAATCACATTTTTGTTAAACGAAATGAAAAGAACAAAAATTCACATTTTTGTTTAATGAAAAGAAAAAGAACAAGAAATCACATTTTTGTTTAATGAAAAGAATAAGAACCAAAATCACATTTTTGTTTAATGAAAATAAAAAGAACAAGAAATCACATTTTTGTTTAATGAAAAGAAGAAGAACAAAAATCACATTTTTGTTAAATGAAAAGAATAAGAAAAAAATTCACATTTTTGTTTAATGAAAAGAAAAAGAACAAGAAATCACATTTTTGTTAAATGAAAAGAATAAGAACAAAAATCACATTTTTGTTAAATGAAAAGAAAAAGAACAAAAATCACATTTCTGGTTAATGAAAATAATAAGAACAAAAATCACATTTTTGTTAAATGAAAAGAAAAAGAACAAGAAATCACATTTTTGGTTAATGAAAAGAATAAGAAGAAAAATCACATTTTTGTTAAATGAAATGAAAAGAACAAAAATTCTCATTTTTGTTTAATGAAAAGAAAAAGAACAAGAAATCACATTTTTGTTTAATGAAAAGAATAAGAACAAAAATCACATTTTTGTCTAATACAATGAATAAGAATAAAAATCACATTTTTTGTTCAATATAATGAATAAGAACAAAAATCACATTTTTTGTTTAATATAATGAATAAGAAGAAAAATTACATTTTTGTTTAATGTAATTAAAAGAAAAAAATTACATTTTTGTTTAATGTAATAGAAAAAGAGAAAAGTTACCTTTTTATTTAATGTAATCAAAAAGAAGGAAAAAGTTACTTATATTTAAAGTAATTAAAATTAAGAAAATAAAAATATTTTGACATTAAAAATCGCATTTTTTATGTAAAGTTAGAATATAGAAAAATGATCATATTTTTGAAATAAAAATATGTTGACATTAAAAATCTCATTTTTAATGTAATTGTTGACAATAGGATAATGTTCATTGTTTTAAATTAAAAACATGTTTACATTATATCACATTTTATGTGAGGAAGAATATAAAAATGTTCATGTTCATATAAAACATGTTTACATATAAAGTTTACATTCTTCTTTGTAATGACAAAACGATACATTTTCTATACAATATAGAAAAGTTTACATTTTCTTTGTAAGGATAAAAGAGTACAATTTCCTAGGAAATGAACGAATTTACATTTTTCAATGTAAACAAAGGAATTAAGGAATTTACATTTTTCAATGTAATTAAAATAAATAAAGGAATTTACATTTTTATATGTAAATAAAATATGAGATAGACATTTACATTTTCAATGTAAATAAAAGAATGATTAGAAATTTATATTTTCCAATGTAAATAAAATATGAAATAAAAGTTACATTTTCAATATAATAATATACTGAAATAAAAGTTTACATTTCCAATGTAATTAAACATTGAAATTGGAAGTTACATTTTAAATGTAAAAATATATTGAAATAAGAGATTTCATTTTTCAATGTAGTATTGTATTGAAGTAAAAGATTATACTTTATGCAATAAATAAATAAATTACATTTTTGTTTCAATTGTAATACAAAAATGATTAAAGATTACATTTTAATGTAATAACAGAAAGATAAGGAAAGTTACATTTCGATATAATATATGATTTCATATATAAAAGAAATAAATGTTGAAATAAAAATGTCTTGAACTCATTGAACGAATTATATTTATATATATAAATATAAATATAAATTAAACGAATAGCGCACGGTAGTTAGCGATTTAGAATCGTAACTTCGATTATACCGAAAGATCCGACCGCTGGATTTTCCCAAAACTGGAACCGTTAGGTCCGCTTTGGGAAGATCTTTCCAACGATATAAATTTCGTTAAAATGCAACGGTTAGATTTCGAGAAATGTGTAAATCAAATTTAGGAAGAAACAGCGCCTGGGGCACTCTATGACCTGTAACGTCGTTTAAGGAAAATGGACTATATATATATATATATATATATATATATATATATATATATATAGAGATAAATCATTATAAAATATTATTAACCATATGGAACGAATATAAACCAATTTCCCATGGTTTATAATTGATTTGTACGGTAAATTCAATCGACACTAATCTATAGCATTGGATCGAATTTGACCAAGCAAAGAAATGATTTTGAATTATATATATTCGAAAATATTTGGAAAGTCCGAGTTAAATCTCATTCCAAATAACTATACGACGTTTGGAAGTCGAAGATATGAAGACTGTGATTGAAGACCGGCGATCTTCACATCGAATGGATGAGTTGCTACTGATGCCCATGATGGGAGTAGCTACCTTTTAAGTGGTTACAATGGTAGCCATCCGGACGTATTGTTGATTGTCCGGATATGCGAGGTATAAAGTGCCTCTGGTTTCGTTCAGACCCAGAACGAACTTATAAATGGATGTGTGTCTGACATTGGATTTCGTTCTGTGTAAATTGACTTCTATTAATGTATATCTATTGGTGGTGGGAGAATTTATTCTCTTGCTTAAAACCCTGGTATATATTGATAGATATCAGTCGCATGGTGTGAATTGTCAATGTGGCACGCCAAGATGTAAAAGATCAAGACTTTTGTTGAAAAGCAGAGTCTTGTTGTTGAAGGTCAAAGCACAGCTTTAATTAGCATAGCTTTGTATAGCGTTACTTCGCGAGCCTCACACCCCGGTATGAACCAGAAACGGGGGAAGGACCCCAGGGAGGACATGCGTTTCTTTCTAGCTAGAGTGATGTCAGGGACCTACCAGCGCTGGCATTTTACTTATGTGGATGATGGATTTTGAGGCGCCTCGGTTATTTGAGTCCTTTGTGGCTCTATTTACGCCCTAAAGGACGGGGAAACGTATTGTTCAGGCATTACCTATCCACTAACATAATTATAGACCGGCCCTGGCAGATCTTGGTGCGGTTGCGACTGTATCCTAAGGCACGGGCTAGAGTGTCTCGAATTCGGTAAGGACTAACTTTTGCCTTGGTTAATGATGGAAATCCAACTTCCAAAATGACACCATGCAGTTTTGATCGTAAAACTAGTATGGCGACATAGTATATGGTAGTTATGCCGTCTAGGATTGATACATTTATTTTGAAATGTTTTAAATAGAATACACAATGATAATAATACCCGTTTTATCGTATCAAGCATATTTTGACCATTATTAGGTAAACCCTATCCTCTGGTTTGCGTTGCATTGTGTGATGGGACTTGGGTCTTATAATGGTTTCATTTTTATAAAAAGCATTGCGTTGTTTAACGATTTACTTTATTTATGCACTGGCAATCCAATGAAGTAAACCGGTTCCGCATTAGCGGCATGGTCCTGTGATTAGCCTTCTTATTAGTTAAGTTAAGTAGATTTTTCATACTAGTCCCGTGACTGACTCGTAGTTTGTTTCACTTTGCAAACTCGGGTGCCCTCTTTTCCACACGGGCAGCCTTGTTTTCAGGTATTAGCAAACTCATTCTGGATAGCTATGGAGCTGAAGATGGATACTATCATTTCTATTTTGCTGTTAAGACTTCACTTAATATATTATGTTTTTATTCTGCTGCAGATCTTTTGTATTAAGTGAAAACTGTATTTTATGCTATGTATGATCGTATTATGCTGTGTAACTCTGATGATGTATTATTTCCAGTGTAATTTGATGATCATTTTCTGCTGTATTTCTCTATTTCTGTTCTGATGTTATTGTTTATATGTTATATTCCAATGATTATCCTTGCTTCTGTATCACGGAAGTTTGAGGTCATTACATAATCAAAAATCATATTCTTAGAGCAAATCCTAGCAATATATCCTAATTATATTTTGGTTCTCATACCAGTCAATTGGAAATATATAGAAATCCTACTTTCGAGACTCGAACATAAATACTGGTGATGGTCGACTTATCACCAGAATTATCTCCAGGCGACTAGAGTGTGATTCTATATCTATCCTGTATGTTTAAACTTCGAATATCCTTTAATTACTTGTATATTCGAAATCTTTATATACTCGATTGTCCACATTAAAATATAATAATATACTCAAATACGTATTTTAAGATAAAATTTTCCAAACTAAATTTGTTTTTTTAAAGAAAATAATACTCTTCACACTCGTTCTAGGATACTACTGATCCCATCTCTAACGAGTCATTCTCATTGGATATTACTAATCCAATCTCTGATGAATTATTTCGTTCGGTTCTAATGTGTCTTGTTCTCGAGCTCTGCAAACCAAAGCTCTGATACCAACTGAAACGACCCAAACTTTCCCATAAAGGAAAGCCAGGATTTCTTTGAGAACAACACACATCAGAACACAAACAGAAGAACATTTTATTGCTGTTACAACAATTACATCAGAGTACAAGAATATAACAGAGTATGGATACTTATTACACAATAGGAATACAATAATATCAGAGATTAAATTTCATTAACTAGTAGTGGAAAAATAATACAAATATACAACCGAAAGGAATACACGGATACAGAGCTTTCCGAATACCGCTTCAGCTGTAAACCAGGATCCTGTAAATATATCTGCAAAAGCTACTCGACTGCCCGTGTGGAAAATATGGGTTCCGGAGTTTGCCGGTGAAACAAACTACAGGTCAGTCATGGGACTGGTATGAGAAATTCTATCTTAACTTATATAATAATAAGGCTAATCACAGGACCACGCCGCTAACGCAGAACGATTTTACTACATTGGATTGCTTGTGCATAAAATAAAGTAAATCGTTAAACAACGCAATGCTTTTTAGAAAAATGAAACCATTATAAGACTCAAGTCCCATTACACAATGCAACGCAAATCGGAGGATAGAGTTTTACCTTATAATGGCCAAAAGATGCTTGATACGATAAAACGGATTTAATATTATTATTAGTATATATATATGGGTATATATATATCAAAAACATTTCAATCATAATGTATCTATCATAGACGGCATAGTAACCCGTCCTACAATGTCGCCATACTAGTCTACAATCAAAACTGCAAGGTCGTATTGGAAGTTGGATTTCCATCATGAGTCGAGGCTAAGGATCGTCCCCTCCGATTCGAGACACTCTAGCAAATGCCTCATGATCCCCCGCAGTGAACCCTTGGAGCGGTAGGGTCGGTCCACACCTGTCGAAAGTGGATTAGTTATGCCTGAACACACGCTTCCCAGTTCCTTTGAACCTATAATATAACCACTTCCGGCCTATAAATCCGAGGCGCCTCAAAATCCATCATCCACATAAGTAAAATGTCAGCGCTTGTAGGTCCCTAACACCACTCTAGCTAGAAAGAAACGTGTGCACTCCCTACGGTCCATATCCCGTTTTGACTCATACCGGAGTGTGAGGTTCGCGAAGTCACACTATACACAAATCTTTGCCTAAACAGGCTATGCTTTGATCATCCCACAAGGCCCTGCTTTTCAACAAAAGCCTTGATCAACTACATCTTGGCATGCCACATTGACAATTCACGCCATGCGATCAATCACTATTAATATATACCAGGGTGTTTAGAAGAGAATAAATTCTCCACCACCAATCAGATATCATTAATAAAAATCAATTTAATTTACCTATAATGAAATCCAATGTCAGACACACATCCATTTACAAGTCCGTTCTAGGTCTGAATGAAACCGGAGACACCTGAGAGGTCCTCATATATCCGAACAATCGACAAATATGTCCGGACAATCAACCACAATTAACCCGTTACTGGGATTTACCCAATGCCCGACATCAGTAGTCGTCCATCCAATGTAAAGATCGACGGTCTTCAAACACCGTCTTCATCTTCGGCTCTTCATCGTCGTAGAAGTTATTCAAAATCGGTTAAAACTGGTCTTTCTGAATAACTCGCGTATTTTTATATTTAAAAATCAAGTACTTTAAAAATACATCCAACGGCTGATTCCAAATCAGAATATTCTTCTAATAAAATATTCGCAATATTCTATCAAAGATAAATTCTTTAAATTTATTCTTAAATCTTTCTTTAAAGATTTATTAAAACCCCAAATTGTTTTTAAATATCAAAAATCATTATTTAATGATTATTTAAATTTAAGAAATTAATCTTATCTTCAACTGGGTTAAATAACTGATGTCATTTAAAACAAGTCCACGGTAAGCCCATGTGACGACCCCAAACCCCCTACAACGGTGGCAAGGGTAATCTTTGGAATATGACACATAAACAGTAATAGCAGAATAGAAAAATATCATTGCACAGATAATGAACCACAAAATACACTGCTTAAATATAATCATCAGAGTTACACGGCATAATAGGATCATAATTAGTACAAAATACAGTTTCAGAGTAATATACAATGTCTGCAGCGGATCAAACATAATACATATAATGATGACTGAAAACAGTAAAAGAAATGATAAAGTCCAGCTCCAGCTCCATAGCTACCCAGAATGTGTCTGCTAAAACCTGAATACAAGGTTGCCCGTGTAGAAATAAACGCACAGAGTTTGCAAAGTGAAACAAACTTCGAGTCAGTCATGGGACTGGTATGAGAAATCTACTTAACTGGTTAAACAATAATAATAAGGCAAATCATAGGACCACGCCGCTAATGCGGAACGGGTTTACTCCAGTGATTGCCAGTGCATGAATAAAGTAAATCATTAACAACGCAATGCTTTTTAAAAAAGTGAAGCCATTATAAGACACAGGTCCCATCACACAATGCAACTCAAGCCAGACGATATAGTTTTACCTTGTAATGGCCAAAATGTAGTAACCCGCATTTATAGCTGTTGAACAATTTATTTATTTAATTATTAAATATCGATTTATCGATATCGAGAACGTGAATTAAATAATATTGAATATTTAATAAATAATTATAATATAATAATATATTATAATGTCAAAATAGTCGGAAATAGTGAAATTCACAATATCGTGTGAATTGAATAGCATACGAGATTTGGTGGAGTTTCGATTTGAAATATAGTAACGATTTTTATTGAATCAACGACAGTTGAACGTATAGTTTATAATATATTTATAAACGAGCTCAAAATGGCGCTGTAGTTCGTAAATTGGCGATTCGAACTTCAACTGAATGTACAGGATTCGTTTTAAGCCGGATTTCTGTGAAACAAGAAACGTGTGGAGCTGGTGGAGTATATCTTTCTAGTGGAAGAGAAAAATCGGGATTTCGTTGTGTAGATTTTGAGATACCTCCAAATCAAATTCCAGAAAAAGTCGCTATGGAATTCCTTTATAATTCGTAACGCTTTATATACGTTATAAAAGGGTTTTTCAATGTAAAGTGAATATCGATTCAATCTGGACTTGGAATAGAGAGTATATAATTTTCCTGGAGTCGTATGGTATTCCACTATGAATATATACGATAATATAAATTTATTTATATTTAATTAAATTTATTTAAATATATTTATATATTTAAATAGGCTATTTAGAGCTTTGAAAAATAGCCACTTTTGCAAATAAAGTCGGAATTCGACGAAACCAGTTTTGTTGGAGCCGCAATGTCAAATAGTTGTTAGATTCCAAGTTTCGTGATTTTTAGATTCAGTGTGTGGTCGTACGGATTTTTAGAGTGAAAAACAGTTAGTATTTAGACGGTTAAAAATACGCTGTGTGAGCAAACGAAGTCGGAATTCGACGAAACCAGTTTCGTTGGGACCGTAATGTCGAACTCTAGCTACAAGTCCAGTTTGGTGATTTTAGGAGATCGTATGTGGTCGCTGGGATTTTTAGAAGGCAGATACAAGGAGAAAATCGATAAAATTCAATATAAAAATAATATAAAAATCCTATATAAACAACCCAACATTTCTAAACCCTAAAATTTCTCATCTCAAAGTCAACACACAAAACATTCCGCCACTTATTCTTTTCTCAGTAAAAGTTTCGACCTTCACCAAAAAGAAAATCAAAGAAAATAAAATCAAAACAAAATGCTAAAAATTCCAAGTCTTCGATCTCTGGAATCAGTGAGACAAGGGCTTCAAGCCCGTAACAATTGTTTTCAACTCGACGTTTTTTTTTTGGAAGGAGCGCACGCCACCGTGGATCTAGGGCTTGCGTTGACGGAGCCTAGGCGTAGGCGGAGGTGAAACGAGGGTGACTGGGAGGACCGTTGGTTCATGGCGCAACTATTGAGGGTGGTTAGGGCCGGTTTGGTGGACCACGACGACTGGGATAGCGAGGCGGACTGGGTGAAGAGATTGGGTTCGAACAGCAAGTGATGGTGATGGGTTGGTGGAGGTTTCGACGCTGAATCCGATAGTGGTGGTGGCGAAGCCGACGGGTGGCCAAGGTGTTGGAGGGGGGCGAAGATCAGAGGCGCGGTCAACGGTTTGAACAGAAGGAGGGCATCAGGGTTTTTACATTTGGGGGAGAAGCAATATACGGTCGGGTTCAAATTAATAAGGATGGGCCAAGGAAAGGATTGGGTAAAGCCCATTAATTTAAAATCTTATATTTAAATCCGTTTAATTGTTGTATAAACTAGTAACGATGATAACTTGCTCGTACATTATCGGAAATCAGAAAAACAGGATCCGATGGGATCATATGGACGGACACTACACCACGGAGGTGACTGGAAGTCCATCAGAGCTCGTTACAATTTATGGCAAAATAAATTGTCCGATTCAAATCATCCAACGTAAACCGACATTTTTCGGTTAACGCGCAACTGTGAGTAAAAACTCACTAACTCTCCTCAATTTATATATTAATATAAATTGTATTTTTATTTCTGTATTTGACTGCTAGTTATGTACTGTTAATTTGGACTGTTAAGTTGTATTGTTAAATTGGACTGTAGATTGGACTGTTAAATAATTGATTGAAAACAGTATGGATATATATATATATATCTACATATATATATATATATATATCGTTTTTAAACGGTGGTTTTGTTATCAGTGTATTTCATTAGAAATGCAAGTGATGTTATATACATTGGTTAACATCGGTGGATGCAGGGAAACAGGTTGGAGGAATCCGACTGGATTCCTCAACATTTATTTTACTGTTATTCGTATATTGTGATATATACTGTGATATATAATCTGTTGTTGATTGTATATGTTTGGAAGATATTGATCATTGACAGTTGGTTGTTTAAAAACAATAGAAAACACTGAAAATGTAGAAAAGGGGATTTTCAATATTTATATTGAAAATATCTATTTATAAAATCGAAGGATTTTATAAAAGGATATTTTTTTAGAAATAAATAAATAAAATAAAGGAATGTTTATTTAGATTAAATAAATAGAATAAAGGATATTTAATTAGGGACGAAATAATTAGACTTAAAGGAAAATCTATTTAGGAAAATAAATAGATTATACAAAAGGAAATCTATTTAGGAAATAAATAGAAGTTAAAATAAATAGAAATAAAAGAAAAGTTAGTTAGTCGGATATAAATATTCGAATCAAGTTAGTTAAGTGGTCAAACCAGGCTAGTCGAACCAAACTAGTCAAGCTAGTCGAACCCAACCGAGTCGAAATGGTCGAGTCGAACCAATCGAGCCCAAATGGTCGAGTCGAACCAATCGAGTCAAGATGGTCGAGTCAAACCAACCGAGTCGAGCTGGTCGAGGCGAACAAAGCAGTCAAGCCCAGTGGTCAAACCAAATGGGTCAGGTCAGCCAAACCTGGTCAGTACAACCAAGCTGGTCAAGTTAGTCGAACCTGGTCAGTCGAGTCGAGTAAATCAAACTTAGTTAATCGAAAGGAGTTTATCGATTTAGTTAATCGATAGGAGTTAATTGATTTAGTCAATCGAGATGAGTTAATCGGTTTTAATGAATCGAGAGGAGTTAGTCGAATATGGTATTCGAACCAAATGGTCAAACCAAGTAGTCAAGCCTAGTGGTCAAACCAAATGTGTCAGGTTAGCCAAACATGGTCAGTCAAACCAAATGGGTCAGGTTAGCCAAACCTGGTCAGTCAAACCAAATGGGTCAGGTTAGCCAAACCTGGTCAGTCAAACCAAATGGGTCAGGTTAGCCAAACCTGGTCAGTCAAACCAAATGCGTCAGGTTAGCCAAACCTGGTCAGTCAAACCAAATGGGTCAGGTTAGTCAAACCTGGTCGGTCGAACCAAGTTAGTCGAGTTAGCCGAATAGGGTTAGTCAAATAGAATTAATCGATTAGGGTTAAACCATAGAACTAATCGATTAGAGTTAAACCAATAGAGTTAGTCGAGCCTAGTTAATCGAATCGAATTGGTCGAACCAAGTAAGTCAAGTTAGTCGAGTCAAGTTAAGTTAGTCGAGTTAAAGTTATCGATGTTAGTTTCATCGAAAGGAGTTATCGATGTTAGTTTCATCGAAAGAAGTTATCGATGTTAGTTTCGTCGAAAGGAGTTATCGATGTTAGTTTCATCGAAAGGAGTTATCGATGTTAGTTTCATCGAAAGGAGTTATCGATGTTAGTTTCATCGAAGGGGGTTATCGATTATGGTTTAATCGAAGTGAGATGTTCAAATATGGGATATTTGAAAAGAAGAGTTATCGAATATTAGTTATTCGAAGAGAGATTATCGAATATCGTTTATTCGAGAAGAAGTTAATCAAATATAGGTTATTCGAAGAAGAGTTAATCAAATAGAGATTTCTCGAAGAGAGTTAATCGGCAAAATTCGATTATATCGAGTTCGGGAAAGTACTTATACTTTCCAGTGTTTAAATAGAGATGTATTTATTTATAAATAAATAAGTGTTAGGTTAATTATTCACTAAAAAGAATAGAAGTTATAATTAAAGTTAGATAATTCAAAAGGAGGGATTATAACGTTATCGTTATAACCAATGTTTTAAGTACAGAAGTGGATTAGTACAATTGAATCCGAGAAAGGCGTAAAGAAGTTGTTAAAGATTAAAAGATGAACTTTGACCATTTCGAAGTTATAATGTTGTTCAGTTAAGGTCTGAGAGGTAATTACACCCCAACTTGAGTGATTTCCTTCTTAACTAAGAAATGGTAAGGTTTGATCGTAAAGGAGTTTTGGAAATGTTTTCCACACGAGAATCAGAAATGTTTTCTGATAAAAGAAAATAAGAATTTAGAATATAGGGAAACAGGAGATAAGTAAATAAATGAACTAAAGAGATTAATGTTAAATGATGTTTGTTCGATATAATTTCCATCTGGGAATAATATCGTGGTTTGCACACTTGTTTTTCTTTGATGGTTAAATCACAGACTATCGAAGTTTTGACCATTTTAACGTTGTTAATATGGAGAGACCGGTTGGATTATTATCCAAAGAACCACTCTGTATTGGCATAAGCGTCGCGAATCATATATGCCAAAGATAATTGAAGACTGAGTAAAATGGAAGGGCTATCCTGTTTACAGAATAGTGCCTTCGGTTTGTCCAGTTCCAGGACAACTTGTATGGACGAAGGTCTGACAGAGTTTATCCAATGGATCGCGTAAGTTGATCTGTTCAAACGTATTCACGTTTGGTGGCGGAGGAATTCGTTTCTCTAAGCTGTATACCCGTGTTATTTTTGGATAAGTCAATTTGTGATTTGGCGGGTATGACGATGTGACATTCTAAGTGAATGAGGATGACTTGTATGAATGAATGTCTAACAGAGTATTTCCAGAAGGGTCACGTACATTGATTTCTTCAACCGTACCAAGGGTGGAAGTGGAGAAGGAAACTTCTTTTAGCTGACACGTAATGTATTGTTGTAGACGTCAATTAGTGATTTTCGATGGATCTAACAATGTGGCATTCTAAGTGAATCTATTGTGATGTTAAAGCGTAGCTTCTAGCCTCACATCCGGTAAATGACAGAAATCGGGCAGGCAGCATGGCTAAGTCGATCGCACCGAAGTAGGGTGTATAATCACCTATCTAGAGAATATTCATTTGTTTCTTAAATCTATCAATGTTGTCCCATATATATACGGGAACGGTTGCTGATTCCAACCGTTGGTGATGTACATTCGATACACTCAAGCGAAATGAGTGGTCGGTCATGTGTGGCTGAGTTGCAAGATGTTCTTGTTGAACTCCAGTGTATCGTTCCTAGAGTACACTGATCGGAAGGTGGTTCCATACCTTGTCATAGTTGGAAATCCAATCATCCAATACATGCTTGCGATTTTGATTGTATACTATATATGTAGTAACGTGAGATGCAAGCGTTTCTGCTAGATTGATATGTATTTGTACTTAGACATTATTATAATATCAGAATGATATTGCTTTGAAAAGTTATTTGGATTCTCATAAGGGAAAAACCCGTTCCGTATTCACGGCGTGGTCTTATGAGATATCATATACCTGTTTAAATGATTTGAGTTTATTCACACCAGTCCCATGACTGACCCGGAGTTTATTTTGTTGTTTTCCCTAAACTCTTGGGTGCCTAAATTTGTACGGGCAGTCAAGTAGTCGGGATTTTACAGATACACTTGGAGAGCTTGGAGCAGGAGGCTTCAGGATTCTATAGCTATTATTATTTCCGCTGTTGTTGTAAGTGTTGTACTCTGATAAGTGTTATTGTATACATAGTCTGATGTTGTTTCAAAGATATGTTATGTTATATTTTATTCGTTCCGCTGTGAGATTCGTGTTTACTCTGATGGTGATGTTCTTCTTCTTCTTCTATTCTATAAGTTCTATCTTGTCTATTCTCACCTTCTAACTTCTTTCATTAATTACCGGGATTTTTCGATGTTTTGGTTATCGACGTCGAGCTTACGTCGATAACCAAAGCCGCTCAAAATCCGGGTCACTACAGTTGGTATCAGAGCTTAAGTTAAGAATTACCTGGCTCTGTGGCGTGATTCAGTAGAGATGGGATTAGTAATATCCTAGACTGAGTTTGAGTGTATATATTCGAGTGAACGTATTTGTTAGTTAATATAAAATGATTTTATATTGTGGAGTTTTATTGGTTGAGTGGCTTATAAATTCTGGTCGATCAGTTTGATCCACTGTATCGGTAGGAGTATTATAAACACTTGAACACGATGAACCGACATGGTATGTTTTGAAATTAACATAGTATATTGATTGTGTTGGTTGTTATTATAATCGAGTAAGATTATAAAAAGGTAAAATGATTTTAAATGACTAATCAGAATTCATATAAGTAAAGTATATGAAATAAAATGAGGAAAAATCTGAATTTAAATCAGATTGGAATTAAAATAAGGAAATTTTAATTTCCTGGGAGATTTTGAAAACGTTTTTCAAACTGAAGGTGATATAGTATTGAACTCACTTCGATAGCTGGAAAATAGATTCTGATGATGAATCGCGACATCATCAGTGTTCATTTTCGAGTTCTAAGTGACGGACTACTACCAAAGGTTTTGTTTTTGAATTGTTTTGAGAAAACAAGTTGTTTAGAAATTCAAAGGTTTTGAATTGGCATTGTAATTTCAAATTGATTTGAAATAGACCCAGGAAATTAAGTTTCGGAATTTAATTTTAACTTATGAAGTTAAATAGAATAAGATAGTAGAAATAAATTGAAATATTAACTTGAACTGAGTTAAATAGAATTGAATTGGATTAGAGAATAATCTGTTATGGAATTGGGTTGATGAGTTAAGAATTTGAAATTTGATATTCGGGTTTGAATGAAATTCGATTTGGTTTTGAGGATATGAACTGATTGGAATTTGATTGAGATAACACTGGTATATGCTGAGTTGATAGCATATGGAAGTGATAGAGTTGATATTCCCGACAAAAAGGTACCAGTTTATATTATATATGGATATGAGATTTATGAGCCGAATTGGCAACCCACTTGGTTGTTTGATTTTCTTTTGGGTTAAAGAAGGCCCAGAGAGGCGAGTTGGAGTTTGAGATATTGACCAGTACAAAGGAGGTGCTGGCAAAAATTTTCGAAAAGTTAAGGTGTTAGAAAATTTTCAGAATTTTTGAAAATTTAGTTAGTCGGAATAAATTAATATTTTAGTCGATATTAATTGGTTCAGTTGAAACCGGAGACAAGAGGTAAACAGATAAATTTTTACCCAGAAGATAGGGTCATCCCCTAGCTTAGCAATTTCGAGGACGAAATTTTATTAAGGGGGGAAGATTGTAGTAACCCGCATTTTTAGCTGTTGAACAATTTATTTATTTAATTATTAAATATCGATTTATCGACATCGAGAACATGAATTAAATAATATTGAATATTTAATAAATAATTATAATATAATAATATATCATAATGTCGAAATAGTCGGAAATAGTGAAATTCACAATATCGTGTGAATTGAATAGCATACGAGATTTGGTGGAGTTTCGATTCGAAATATAGTAACGATTTTTATTGAATCAACGACAGTTGAACGTATAGTTTATAATATATTTATAAACGAGCTCAAAATGGCGCTGCAGTTCGCAAATTGGCGATTTGAACTTCAACTGAATGTACAGGATTCGTTTTAAGCCGGATTTCTGTGAAACAAGAAACGTGTGGAGCTGGTGGAGTATATCTTTCTAGTGGAAGAGAAAAATCGGGATTTCGTCGTGTAGATTTTGAGATATGTCCAAATCAAATTTCAGAAAAAGTTGCTATGGAATTCCTTTATAATTCGTAACGTTTATATATGTTATAAAAGTGTTTTTCAATGTAAAGTGAATATCGATTCAATCTGGACTTGGAATAGAGAGTATATAATTTTCCTGGAGCCGTATGGTATTCCACTGTGAATATATACGATAATATAAATTTATTTATATTTAATTAAATTTATTTAAATTTATTTATACATTTAAATAGGCTATTTAGAGCTTTGAAAAATAGCCACTTTTGCAGATAAAGTCGGATTCGACGAAACCAGTTTTGTTGGAGCCGCAATGTCAAATAGTTGTTAGATTCCAAGTTTCGTGATTTTTAGATTCAGTGTGTGGTCGTACGGGTTTTTAGAGTGAAAAACAGTCAGTATTTAGACGGTTAAAAATACGCTGTGTGAGCAAACGAAGTCGGAATTCGACGAAACCAGTTTCGTTATGTCGAACTCTAGCTACACGTCCAGTTTGGTGATTTTAGGAGATCGTATGTGGTCGCTGGGATTTTTAGAAGGCAGATACAAGGAGAAAATCGATAAAATTCAATATAAAAATAATATAAAATTCCTATTTAAACAACCCAACATTTCTAAACCCTAAAATTTCTCATCTCAAAGTCAACACACAAAACATTCCGCCGCTTATTCTTTTCTCAGTAAAAGTTTCGACCTTCACCAAAAAAGAAAATCAAAAAAAATAAAATCAAAACAAAATGCTAAAAATTCCAAGTCTTCGATCTCTGGAATCAGTGAGACAAGGGCTTCAAGCCCGTAACAATTGTTTTCAACTCGAAGTTTTTTTTTTGGAAGGAGCGCACGCCACCGTGGATCTAGGGCTTGCTTTGACGGAGCCTAGGCGTAGGCGGAGGTGAAACGAGGGTGACTGGGAGGACCGTTGGTTCATGGCGCAACTATTGAGGGTGGTTAGGGCCGGTTTGGTGGACCACGGCGACTGGGATAGCGAGGCGGACTGGGTGAAGAGATTGGGTTCGAACAGCAAGTGATGGTGAGGGGTTGGTGGAGGTTTCGACGCTGAATCCGATAGTGGTGGTGGCGAAGCCGACGGGTGGCCAAGGAGTTGGAGGGGGGCGAAGATCAGAGGCGCGGTCAACGGTTTGAACAGAAGGGGGGCATCAGGGTTTTTACATTTGGGGGAGAAGCAATATACGGTCGGGTTCAAATTAATAAGGATGGGCCAAGGAAAGGATTGGGTAAAGCCCATTAATTTAAAATCTTATATTTAAATCCGTTTAATTGTTGTATAAACTAGTAACGATGATAACTTGCTCGTACATTATCGGAAATCAGAAAAACAGGATCCGATGGGATCGTATGGACGAACACTACACCACGGAGCTGACTGGAAGTCCATCAGAGCTCGTTACAATTTATGGCAAAATAAATTGTCCGATTCAAATCATCGAACGTAAACTGACATTTTTCGGTTAACGCGCAACTGTGAGTAAAAACTCACTAACTCTCCTCAATTTATATTTTAATATAAATTGTATTTTTATTTCTGTATTTGACTGCTAGTTATGTACTGTTAATTTGGACTGTTAAGTTGTATTGTTAAATTGGACTGTAGATTGGACTGTTAAATAATTGATTGAAAACAGTATGGATATATATATATATCTACATATATATATATATATTTCGTTATTAAACGGTGATTTTGTTATCAGTGTATTTCATTTGAAATGCAAGTGATGTTATATACGTTGGTTAACATCGGTGGATGTAGGGAAACAGGTTGGAGGAATCCGACTGGATTCCTCAACATTTATTTTACTGTTATTCGTATATTGTGATATATAATCTGTTGTTGATTGTATATGTTTGGATGATATTGATCATTGACAGTTGGTTGTTTAAAAACAATAGAAAACACTGAAAATGTAGAAAAGGGGATTTTCAATATTTATATTGAAAATATCTATTTATAAAATCGAAGGATTTTATAAAAGGATATTTTTTTTAGAAATAAATAAATAAAATAAAGGAATGTTTATTTAGATTAAATAAATAGAATAAAGGATATTTAATTAGGGACTAAATAATTTGAGTTAAAGGAAAATCTATTTAGGAAAATAAATAGATTATACAAAAGGAAATCTATTTAGGAAATAAATAGAAGTTAAAATAAATAGAAATAAAAGAAAAGTTAGTTAGTCAGATATAAATATTCGAATCAAGTTAGTTAAGTGGTCAAACCAGGCTAGTCGAACCAAACTAGTCAAGCTAGTCGAACCCAACCGAGTCGAAATGGTCGAGTCGAACCAATCGAGCCCAAATGGTCGAGTCGAACCAATCGAGTCAAGATGGTCGAGTCAAACCAACCGAGTCGAGCTGGTCGAGGCGAACAAAGTAGTCAAGCCCAGTGGTCAAACCAAATGGGTCAGGTTAGCCAAACCTGGTCAGTACAACCAAGCTGGTCAAGTTAGTCGAACCTGGTCAGTCGAGTCGAGTAAATCAAACTTAGTTAATCGAAAGGAGTTTACCGATTTAGTTAATCGATAGGAGTTAATTGATTTAGTCAATCGAGATGAGTTAATCGGTTTTAATGAATCGAGAGGAGTTAGTCGAATATGGTATTCGAACCAAATGGTCAAACCAAGTAGTCAAGCCCAGTGGACAAACCAAATGGGTCAGGTTAGCCAAACATGGTCAGTCAAACCAAATGGGTCAGGTTAGCCAAACCTGGTCAGTCAAACCAAATGGGTCAGGTTAGCCAAACCTGGTCAGTCAAACAAATGGGTCAGGTTAGCCAAACCTGGTCAGTCAAACCAAATGGGTCAGGTTAGCCAAACCTGGTCAGTCAAACCAAATGGGTCAGGTTAGTCAAACCTGGTCGGTCGAACCAAGTTAGTCGAGTTAGCCGAATAGGGTTAGTCAAATAGAATTAATCGATTAGGGTTAAACCATAGAACTAATCGATTAGAGTTAAACCAATAGAGTTAGTCGAGCCTAGTTAATCGAATCGAATTGGTCGAACCAAGTAAGTCGAGTTAGTCGAGTCAAGTTAAGTTAGTCGAGTTAAAGTTATCGATGTTAGTTTCATCGAAAGGAGTTATCGATGTTAGTTTCATCGAAAGGAGTTATCGATGTTAGTTTCATCGAAGGGGGTTATCGATTATAGTTTAATCGAAGTGAGATGTTCAAATATGGGATATTTGAAAAGAAGAGTTATCGAATATTAGTTATTCGAAGAGAGATTATCGAATATCGTTTATTTGAGAAGAAGTTAATCGAATATAGGTTATTCGAAGAAGAGTTAATCAAACTGAGATTTCTCGAA
Source organism: Allium sativum (assembly GCA_030737875.1). Taxonomy (NCBI): domain Eukaryota; kingdom Viridiplantae; phylum Streptophyta; class Magnoliopsida; order Asparagales; family Amaryllidaceae; genus Allium; species Allium sativum. The sequence goes on along the minus strand of CM060924.1, from coordinate 151,691,660 downwards.
GAGAGTTAATCGGTAAAATTCGATTATATCGAGTTCGGGAAAGTACTTACACTTTCCAGTGTTTAAATAGAGATTTATTTATTTATAAATAAATAAGTGTTAGGTTAATTATTCACTAATAAGAATAGAAGTTATAATTAAAGTTAGATAATTCAAAAGGAGGGATTATAACGTTATCGTTATAACCAATGTTTTAAATATAGAAATGGATTAGTAAAATTGAATCCGAGAAAGGCGTAAAGAAGTTGTTAAAGATTAAAAGATAAACTTTGACCATTTCGAAGTTATAATGTTGTTCGGGTAAGGTCTGAGAGGTAATTACACCGCAACTTGAGTGACTTCCTTCTTAACTAAGAAATGGTAAGGTTTGATCGTAAAGGAGTTTTGGAAATGTTTTCCAAACGAGAATCAGAAATGTTTTCTGATAAAAGAAAATAAGAATTTAGAATATAGGGAAACAGCAGATAAGTAAATAAATGAACTAAAGAGATTAATGTTAAATGATGTTTGTTCGATATAATTTCCATCTGGGAATAATATCGTTGTTTGCACACTTGTTTTTCTTTGATGGTTAAATCACAGACTATCGAAGTTTTGACCATTTTAACGTTGTTAATATGGAGAGACCGGTTGGATTATTATCCAAAGAACCACTCTGTATTGGCATAAGCGTCACGAATCATATATGCCAAAGATAATTGAAGACGGAGTAAAATGCAAGGGCTATCCTATTTACAGAATAGTGCCTTCGGTTTGTCCAGTTCCAGGACAACTTGTATGGACGAAGGTCTGACAGAGTATATCCAATGGATCGCGTAAGTTGATCTGTTGATATACACGTAAATGTGTATATTTTATCCGCTTATTTATCTTATTTTCCCTTTAAAATAATTGATACTTTGTATTTATAGCTGTATTTTCAGATTGTTGACAAGAAGCATGGTTTAGAGCATTTGATGGATAAAGCATGAAGAATTTGCTTAAAAAGAGTGAAGTTTAAAATTGCTAAAGCTTGAAGAGTCTAAAGCTTGAAGAACGGTTGCAATTGTATTTCAGTTAAGAAGATTTGGCTCAATAAAGACTCAAACTGCATTCACATTAGCTCATTTGGAAGGCCTCTTACTCATGTTGCGCTCACACTAGCCTATTTGCTAGACCACTCACTCTAAAGCTGCGTTCACACTGGCTTAGGTGTTATTTGGGTTATTTCTTTAGTCCCACATTATGTAATTAGCTAGCTAGCCTTTGTCATATCAGCTATAAATACATTGTATCTTAGTCTTATAAGGAACACATTAGGTTTTATTCTGTAATTCTCTTCTTGGAATAAAATCATTCTCTCCCTTTCTTTTTACTTTTTGTTTATTTTATTTATGTTCATGTTATTTATTTTCTTTTTCTCTTCTTCTTTAGCTATGTCTAGCTAATCCCCTTTGATTAGGGGGTGATGACGCTGATAGTATGATTCAATATGAATCACATAGCCAAAAGATGAGGACTGTATACATGCAGATCTGGATCTGAATTAAGGGTTAGATCTGAACCTTCATATTTTGTGTCGTTTAAGAGCTATGCTCCTTCACAGGATATATTCGTGTTCGATCTAACGTTTATCAGATCTAGATCTAATTTTAGGGTTTTAGAAATTAATTAGTGAATCTGTCCTGATAGTTTATGGTTGTAGAGCTGAGCTCCTGCATAGGTTATGCTTGTCGCTATTTACATATTTGTTTCTAAAAACCTATTATCGTTGATTCATGTTTGTGACAGAAACATGTATTAGATCTGGTTAATCTTTTGGCTATTGATGATTATGAATCTGATCTATGTCATTATCCCCTAATTGCTTTCACTTATTGTTAAAACTCTCTTTTAATTAATTTCTGCTATTTTCTTTGTTTTCCACCAATCAAAAGTTAGGGATAACTTGATTGGATTTATTAATAAAATAATTTGGTCCCAGAGTTCGACACCCTCTACAACAACCCTTGTTGTTTAGGAAAGACGAACGAATTTTACAGTTGTTTACAATTGTTTAATTTGTTCGCAAACATCTGTTCAAACGTATTCACGTTTGGTGGCCAAGGAATTCGTTTCTCTTAGCTGTATACCCGTGTTATTTTTGGATAAGTCAATTTGTGATTTGGCGGGTATGACGATGTGGCATTCTAAGTGAATGAGGATGACTTGTATGAATGAATGTCTAACAGAGTATTTCCAGAAGGGTCACGTACATTGATTTCTTCAACCGTACCAAGAGTGGAAGTGGAGAAGGAAACTTCTTTTAGCTGACACATAATGTATTGTTGTAGACGTCAATTACTAATTTTCGATGGATCTGACAATGTGGCATTCGAAATGAATCTATTGTGATGTTAAAGCGTAGCTTCTAGCCTCACATCCGGTAAATGACAGAAATCGGGCAGGCAGCATGGCTAAGTCGGTCGCACCGAAGTAGGGTGTATAATCACCTATCTAGAGAATATTCATTTGTTTCTTAAATCTATCAATGCTGTCCCATATATATACGGGAACGGTTGCCGATTCCAACTGTTGGTGATGTACATTCGATACACTCAAGCGAAATGAGTGGTCGGTCATGTGTGGCTGAGTTGCAAGATGTTCTTGTTGAACTCCAGTGTATCATTCCTAGAGTACACTGATCGGAAGGTGGTTCCATACCTTGTCATAGTTGGAAATCCAATCATCCAATACGTGCTTGCTATTTTGATTGTATACTATATATGTAGTAACGTGAGATGCAAGCGTTTCTGCTAGATTGATATGTATTTGTACTTAGACATTATTATAATATCAGAATGATATTGCTTTGAAAAGTTATTTGGATTCTCATAAGGGAAAAACCCGTTCCGTATTCACGGCGTGGTCTTATGAGATATCATATACCTGTTTAAATGATTTGAGTTTATTCACACCAGTCCCATGACTGACCCGGAGTTTATTTTGTTGTTTTCCCTAAACTCTTGAGTGCCTAAATTTGTACGGGCAGTCAAGTAGTCGGGATTTTACAGATACACTTGGAGAGCTTGGAGCAAGAGGCTTCAGGATTCTATAGCTATTATTATTTCCGCTGTTATTGTAAGTGTTGTACTCTGATAAGTGTTATTGTATACATAGTCTGATGTTGTTTCAAAGATATGTTATGTTATATTTTATTCGTTCCGCTGTGAGATTCGTGTTTACTCTGATGGTGATGTTCTTCTTCTTCTATTCTATAAGTTCTATCTTATCTATTCTCACCTTCTAACTTCTTTCATTAATTACCGGGATTTTTCGATGTTTTGGTTATCGACGTCGAGCTTACGTCGATAACCAAAGCCGCTCAAAATCCGGGTCACTACACAAAATATGCCTAATACTTATAAAACGAAATCATTTTATATTATTACTAGTGTTTATATGTTTCAAGAACAATTTGAATCATAAGTATCAATCATAGACGGCATGGGTACCATATACCATGTCGCCATATATATTTACAATAAAACAACAAGATGTCATATTTGGAAGTTTTGATTTCCATCATGAACCAATGAAAAAGATAGTCCTTACCGCTTCGAGACGCTCTAGCCCGTGTCTCAGGAACAACAACAACTGCGCCTTGGATCGTCAAGGCCGGTCAACACGGAACAGATTATTATGCCTGAACTCTGCGTTTCCCCGCCCTATGGGGCGTCAAATGAGCCAAATGACTCCATCGGTCCCGGATCGACCGATATATCCGAGGCACCTCACATTCCAATAACCACATAAGTCAAACTCGTCAGGGCGTGTAAAACTACTGACGCAAATTCTAGCAAGAAGGAAACTCATGTCCTCCCTGAAGTCCTCTCCTATTTCTGGTTCATACCGGGGTGTGAGGCTCGCAAATTAACGCTATACACAAAGCTAGCTATATTAAAGCTATGCTTTGACCATAACCATAAGGCTCTGCTTTTCAACAAAAGCCTTGATCGCTGCATCTCAGCATGCCATGTTGTCAATCTACAACGTCAGACACACATCCATTTACAATTCCGTTCTGGGTCTGAACAAAACCGGAGGCACCTTATTCCGCCTCCCATATGTCCAATACAGGAGTGAGGTCCTGGCACATCCGAACGATTAACAAGTACGTCCGGACAACCACCACTATAACCCTTTCAAGGCAGCAACTCCTATCAAAGGCATTAGTAGCCATCCATTCGATGTGAAGATCTTCGGTCTTGCACCATCTTCATATATTCGACTTCTAATCGTCGATCAATTATTTGAAATGAGAATTAACTCGGCCTTTTCAAATAATTCACGTATATTTAGAATTCAAATCAATTCTTTCCATGGTTAAATTATTCGACACCCACATTTCAGTTCATTAGTGTAATTTTCGTGTCAAACACATTCAACAAACAAATATCAAGCAAACCTAGTAAAATTGGTTTATTTCCATTCTATATTGCTTATAATATTTTATAACGATTTTTCGCTATTTTTATTTATTTAAAAATAGGCCATATTAATTAAACGATGTTTCAGGTCGTGCCGTGGCACTGGCGCTGTTTTTCTTTGGATTTGTTATACATATATCTAAAAATCTAGCCATTGGATATTAACAAAATTTATATCGTTGGAAAGATCTCTCAAAGGCGAACCAAACGGTTCCGGATTCGTGGAAATACGATGGTCGGATCTTTCGATATAATCGTTTGAAGTTACGATTTCAAAACGCAAACGGCAGGGGCTCGATTCGTTTTAATTTAATTTATAGTCATATATATATAATTCATTCGATGATTTCTATATCGTTTTCACTTCAAATATTTCACTAACGCCTTTAAATTTCGAAAAATTTCGCCATAGTTTCTCTTGTACGAAGACGGGTTTGGAAATTTATTGGGCCATATTAGGTACCCAATAAATCCTAAAATGCATACACATATTTATAGTGATATATAATCTTATGTCCTTAGGGGAGTGTGTTCAGATCATGGCTTCAGAGAATAAATTCTCTTCCCCTAAAATTGGATTTTTGTGCCTTACCAACTAGAGCGACGTGTTTATTGTCAACTCCAGACGCGTGTGGTTTTTTTTATTAATCTGGCTATTTACAGTTATAGTTTAAATAGTCCATATCAGTCTTTGGTCCAACCTGAAATATGTAGTCATCGCCATACAAGCCTCTCGCTTGTATGGTACATCTTCAACCTCGTCACATAAGCTCCAAGTGCTTATCTGGTATATGATGAAGTATTCTATCTTCAAGAAGTATGCCATGTAGTGTAGTTCAAAATTAATTGTTATTATCTTATGGCGACATTTATGATTTCACACAGAACAACAAGCACTCCGCATCCAATAGCATTCACAGTAGTTGATATAATAATAAAATTGCGCAGCCAACTCATTAAGGCTTACCAATTTGTCGGGCACGCAAATAAATTCTTTACTCAACAGCTAATCCATTTTCTTGTTCAGCATATGTGTATATATGTGCAAATCTAAGCTAAAAATAATATTTCTAGTCAACAAAGGTTTATTTCTATACACGGTTATTTTTAACACTTCATGTTTCGTATAAAAATGACATTTTTAGCAAAAAAATAATATATTTCAACTCTTCACTATTTTATTTAGTTCATAAACAGGTTAAAAATAATATTTATAGTGAAAAATATTTATTTCAACACTTGGTTATTTTAGTGAGTCCTATAAATGATAAAAATGTTATTTTTATGGTTCAAATATTTTATTCAACACTTGGTTATTTTTAGTGAGTCATTCTTTCAATAAAAATGTGATTTTTATTGCTTAATCAATTTATTTCAATCATGAATATTCTATAAACTTCAAAGGCATAATAAAAATGTGATTTTTATTATCTAAGCAATTTATTTCTATCATGAATAAATTATCAACACATGAATATATTTCAATACATGAAAATAATTCAAACACATAAATATTTTAGAAAATTTCGGCAGCATAACGTTAGGGTAATTAAACCGGCACCATCCCGAAGACGGCTCCTCGCTCTACCTTAAAACCTTGCGGTTTTTGACAATGGGGATTTCAAACATCTAGTTCGCATGCAGGCGAGTATGCTATTCTTTTCCACAATCCTATTCTAGTTTTGTTTCAACCACAAACGGGTATTTCTCAACCACAATGGTTGTAACAACCCGCTATTTTTAACGATTTAAATTCCGATTTAAATCAATATTTTTATTTTGAAAATATTCTATTGTTTTCCATAACGGGAATTTGTAATTTGAAATACATACAGTAAGGTATAGCCGCTGTGAAAATTTCATCGGAAAATTTGAATGTTTCTCGATCACGCAATTTTCAGTGCAAAGCTACGTAGAACAGTTCAAATATTAGTGATTTTAAAATCTTTTCGAAACCAGTTCGGAGAAACATGAAAAATATTCTATTCATTATTATGATTTCATCGGTGAAATCCTTTTCGCGAAAATCGGATATTTTGACCACCATTTAATTGTTTTCCTGTCCGAATTTTACGTTAAAAGGGGTCCGTCACGCATTTTTGAACGGAGCATCCTGACACTGCAAATTATACACCATTGTGTCCGTATCGTCGCGTGGATTAGAACAATATATCCATTTGTCAGTTTCGGTGCTCATTTCGCACTGAAATTGTGAAAATGCTTACGCAGTAAATTTTTGAAACAGAGCCATTTGAGTTCGACGTGTCCCTTTTATGATCTTACATACTGTTCTAGCCATTTTGGGTCTGCAAAACCCATCTCTTTCTTTTATTAAACCACCTTTTTTTTCAAATGCTTAGTATGTGGACACATTTAAGTCCTCATGTTCTCTTATTTTCTTGCAACGTTACTTATCTTTACATGCATTAGGCTATGTTTATTATTATTATATATATTTTTTCAAATCATCTCTAAACATGTTCAATTTTCATTCCTTTTATATCTAAAGACATGCATGTTGTAGCCCCAAAAGTGATGCATGCGTTTCCTTGTACGTTATTTTCCAAGGCTCTTTCCTCAACCATAAATTTCAAATTTTCCAAACGCCTTGATCCCATATTTTTTTTCCAAACAACATTTCTATGTTTCCCTTGATAATCGTTCCTCACTTCCATGATATCCCCACCCCTTTCGGTTTAAACGTCTTCGTCCTTTCAAAATAAAATAAAACGCCTCTCCACTTCTTTTCCTTCTGCCCACTTTCATTTTCCCACCTCAAATTTTTGTCCTCTATGAAAACAATATACTAGTTGGCAACTTCGTCTCGGACCCTCCCTTTCAGCCGAAGCCATGACAACCCAGCTGTCCCAAAGCCATCTTCTGCCTGACCAATCGAGACACCGCTGTCGATCCCTGAAACCCTACTCCACGTGCACTCCTACGCCCCAACAGCCAAGCCGACTCCACCACGTCAACAGCTCGCCCACGTCCGCCTGTTGTCCCCACTCAACACAGCTCCACACCTCCCGAACGAACTCCGCCTCCAATAACATGCTGACCCCGAGCTCCGTTTGCTGTTTCCCTCCACATTCCGACCGTAATGTCAACTGCGCCTTCCTCGGACTCCAGTTCGCCAGCCATGTCGGCCTCTTCCCTAATGTCGAGATCCACTCCTCCGACGTCCCACCGTGCCATACAATCAGACCAACAACCGATGCCTTGCCCTTGCTGTTTGAACCCTTGCCCGTCCATTACCAGTACGAACCGCTTGAAGTCGAGCATCCCTTTCCCCTGCGTGTGTTGCGTGGTATAGTGTGACGATCCCAAAACCCCGTGACACGGTGTTAAGGATAATCATTGGAATATAACACATTAATCATCATTAGCAGATCACAAATAATAGCATAAACAGAAAATAGAATAATTTACACACAAATGACAGCGGAATCATATAGATATCATCACATCAGAGAAGCACAGTACAGGATACAACTTAGTGCATAATGATACATAATCAGTCACCATCGCCAGAGGTGGAATCATACATAAAGAGTACACAAAAGGAATATCAGTCTACCTCGCCAGTGGCGGAATCATAATATAGATACAATAATGGCGGAGAAAATCCAAGTCAGCGCGGTGTAGTTAAGCCTCGCCATGAGCCAAAAGGTGCGTCAGAAACCTGTAACTAGGCTGCCCGTGTGAAAATGAGGGCACCCGAGTTTGCAAGGTGAAACAAACCACGAGTCAGTCATGGGACTGGTATGAGAAATCTACTCAACTTATTAACAACAATAATAAGGCAAATCAAAGGACCACGCCACTTTCGCGGAACGGTTTACTCCAATGAGTGCTAGTGCATGAAATAAAATAAATGATTAAATCAACGCAATGCTTTTTACAAAATGAAGCCATTATAAGACTCAGGTCCGATCACACAATGCAACGCAAGCCGGAGGATAGAGTTTTTACCTTATAATGGCCAAAGATGCTTCATACGAATAAAACAAAGGTGTTCGATATTATTACTAGTGCATATATGTTTTAAAAGCAATTCAATCATAAATATCAATCCTAGGCAGCATAGCTACCATCTACTATGTCGCCATACTAGTAATACAATCACATTCGCATATTTCGTATTGGAAATTGGATTCCTTCATGAGTCGAGGCAAGGGGCAAGCTCCTCTCCGATTCGAGACACTCTAGCAAATGCCTCGGGACCACACACAGCAATCCCCTGGATCCTCCAAGGCCGGTCCTCTCTTACTTTTGAGGATTAGTTATTCCTGAACACACGTTTCCCGGTCCTTACAGACCTATAATCGAGGCGCCTCGCATTCCAACAACCACACAGGTGAAAAGTAGATATAAATGTCAGGGCTGGGAGGTCACTGACACCACCATAGCTAGAAAGAAACTTCATGCACTCCTTTGGTCCTTCTCCCGTTTTTGACTCATACCGGGGTGTGAGGCTCGCGAATTCACGTTATACACAAAGCTACGTCACACAGACCATGCTTTGATCATCAACCACAAGACTTTGCTTTGCAACAGAAGCCTTGATCATATGCCACTTGGGCGTGCCACACAGGCAATCTACTCCATGCGACTGATTGCTGTCAATACATAACCTCTGAGCTCGTACGTCTCAGAGAAGGGCGTTAAGCAAGAGAATAAATACTCCGCCGCCAAATAGATATATATTTAACAGAGATCAATCAACACAGAACAAAATCCAATGTCAGACACACAGTCCATTTACAAGTCCGTTCTGGGTCTGAACGAAACCGGAGGCACCAATTCCTCGCATACCCGTACAATCAACACTATGTTTGGACGGCTACTACTTCAATTCCTTCATGGTAGCTACTCCAATCACGAGCATCAGTAGCGCCCATCCATCCAATGTGGAGATCGTCGGTCTTCAGTCGTCTTCGACTCTTTGATTTCTCAACGTCGATCGATTATTTGAAATGAGATAAACTCGGCCTTTTCAAATAACCCACGTATATTTAGATTTTCAAATCAATTAATCACATGGTTGGACCATTCAACATTCACACTTCTGTTATTTAGTTATAATTTTCATGTCAAATACATTCAACCATCACATATCAAGCAAACCCAACAAAATTGGTTTATTTCCACTCTATACCGTCCATAGTATTTTATAACGATATATCGCCATTTTTATTTAATTTAAAACGGCCATATTTAATTAAACGACGTTTCAGATCGTGTCGATGCACTGGCGCTGCTTTTCACTAATTTTGTTTTACACATATCTGAAAATCTAACCGTTGGATCTTCACGAATTTTACATTATTAGGAAGGTCATTTCAAAACGAATCCAACGGTTCCAGTTTTGGGAAAATCCGACGGTCGGATCTTCCACACTAACCATTTGAAGTTACGATTTCAATTTACGAACTGCAGCGTCGTTATTCGATTTAATTTAATTATATTTATATATATATATATATATAAATATAATCGTTTCTGGCGCTGTTTTTCTTCAGTTTTGAATTAAACATTCCAGACAATCCAACCGTCGGATCTTCACAAAGTTGGTGCCGTTGGAAAGATATTTCCAAGGCGAACCCAACGGTTGAGGTTTCGGGAAAATCCAATGGTCGGATCTTCCGCACTAGTCGTTTGAAATCACGGTTTCAAAACACGAACTGCACGGCCACGTTTCGTTTTAATTCTATTTATATTTATATATTTATATAAATATAGTTCATTCAAAAATTCCTATATCGTTTCCACTTCAATTATTTTACTAACGCCTTTAATTTTTGGAAAATTTCGCCATAACCTCCTTTGTACGGGAGGGTCTGGGAAAATTCCCAAATAGCCACACGGGCGTCTCATATCAAAAAGAAAAAGAAAAAGCCAAGCGGCTAGCCAACAGGCTCATAAAATCATCACCCAAACAAAGCGGTAAATGTGTACCTACTTGTCGGGCACAAAATTCTATTTCTCTTCTCTAGCCCCTTTTGCTTTAACCTGTTCAATAGATATGCATGTACATATATACAATTTCTAACATTTATCATTTTCCATTCAATTTCATATTTGCCTTGCTTTGGTTTAAAAACACCATTCATTCTAATATCGCATGCATAGGCTAAAATCATATCATTAGCTAGTTAATGTATATTTCAACTCATGCACGTTTATTTGAACAAGTGGATATTTTTAACACTTCATATTTCAAAAGATGATAATTTTGGCGAACTAAAATAGATTTCAACACATGACTATTTTATTTAGTTCCTATGCATGTTAAAAATAATATTTCTATCACAAATATTTGTTTCAACGTCCGCATATCTTTAGCATATCACACATATGATAAAAAGGATATTTTTATCATTTAAAATATTTATTCAACCAATGTATGGTTTCAACACTTCATAGTTTCAATAAAAATGTAATTTTTATTGTTCAATCTTTTTATCCAACACATGAACTTTTCCACTACACACACTTCTCAACAAATGAGTATTTCCACACATGTACAATTTATTTATGTTGTTCATATTAGAAAGATGGGATTTTTATGATTGAAATTATTTATATAAGGCGAATATTTTTCATACTTCATATATATATAAAAATATGATTTTTGTTGTTTAAACACTTCACTCATCCACGAATGAATTTTATTTTCACACAACACTTTTCAACACATGAACAATACATGGACATAGTTTCAATATATGACTTTAATTTCTATGCATGAAAATAATATCAACACATGAAAATAATTCTAACACACAAAGATTATTCAAAATTTCGGCAGCATAATGGCAGGGTAGTTAAAACCGGCACCGTCCCTAGTACGGCTCCTCGCTCTACCTTAAAACCTTGCGGTTTTTGACAATGGGGATTCATGCATCTAATTCGCACGCAGGCGGCATGTTTATTTTTATTTCCACAAATATTTCCAATTCATTTCAATCACCAATGGGTATTTTTCAACTACAACCAAACAATATCAACCACAAACAATTATTCAACCATTCGTATTTTTCATCCAATATTTCACACCAATTCACCACAATAAATATCGTCCATGGTTTGTGGACGAGGGGAGTATATACATATATATATATAAGATATATTTGCTATATTTCACTTGCATTTCAACACATATATCAATTATTCTATGCATGTAAAAATTCATACTTCGCTCATATAGGTTACACTACGCATGTACATGAGGTATACAACATGTATGTAATTTATATTTCGCTTATATAAATTATACACGACATTTTCCATTCAATTTCACGTTAATATAGATTTCTCACCTTGGTTTTCTGAGCGCTAAAAATCGATACGATGTCAGAAAAATCCGCAGCTTCTTCTATTGGGTAGAGAGCTTCCTTGCGGTCTCGATGTTTCCTGTTTCATCGAATTTCGTCAACATACCAAAAAGATATGATTTTTCAAAGTGCAAAGATCAAAGAAAAACTCACTTTCAGAAAGCTTCAAAACTAGGTTTGCGGTTTTCGCGAGAACCGGGACACGAGGGGACGATCAGGAAGTTGGAGGTGGAAGAGCTTCGAGAGAGCTACAGGCGCGCGGTGGTTTGGTGGGACTCGGTGGCGCAGAACGGCGGCGGCGGCGGCTTGAAGGTCGGAAGTTTGGAGGTGGATATCTCGGCGGAGAGGCGACGATAGGGGGAGCTCCTTATATGGATTTGAAGAGGGGAGGGAGAACTACAAAAAGTTGAACTGGAGGAGGGGCTAATTCTGGCCGTGGCGATCGGAAATCGCCTGGGAAGGTGACGAAGGCTTTTCGCCGTCGATGTCGGGGTCGGGGGGGGGGGGGTTTCTGTTAATTTTTTTTAATTATGAATAGAAAAATATGATTGGCCGAGACTATATTAAATTTTTTTTAAATAGTGTTTTCTTAAACTAACTCCTTTTTAAACCCAACGACAGTCGCCCCTAGCTAAATACCCCCATTCCGGACACAATGGGATATGTTTCGTAGGCCAATTCAACAGTAACAGTCGGTTATCTTTCAAATTAAAGTATAAAACATTTAACTTTTAATTCTGAACGCACATTTCAATTTTCCAGGGCCACAAACTGATTCGAAAAATTACAGAAAAATAAATCTAGCTATATTTTGACGCTACGGTCCCAACAAAATTAGTTTCGTCAAATTCTGAGGTCGTTTGAAACATGGCCATTTTCTGGTCGATCCAATTTAACAGAAATCGACCAAACACATTTTCTTTTGCCACGCTCACATACTAGCTTCAAAAATTATGAAATTTGAAACCTAGCAATAGTTTGACATCCCGGACCCAACAAAAGTTGTTTCGTCGAATTCCGAGGTCGTATGCAAAATATCAATTTTACAGGGCTATATTCTATATACCGACCCCTCTGAAAATTCATTCGGCCATAACTTTTGATTCCCGTTATGAAACTTCGATTTTTCAGATTCGTTAGAAAGGTATTGACTAACAGATTTAAATATTTTTGGTTTCACTAAAATCCGTTATATTTTCCACCCTGCACAGTCAGTCAAAGTTTGAATTCAAATTTTCAAACTGACTCACCATTCTTAACTTACTATTTTATTGAAATATTCCATTTCAATAGTTCAAATTCCTTTGATATAATCAATTTAAAAATTTTAAATTGGCTCGTATTTTCCGGGTTATTACAATCTCCCCTACTTAAAACTTTTCGTCCTCGAAAAGGAAACAACAGTAAAGTAGGAAATAAAATGTAAATGCAAAGTATGGTAAAGGTACCTTGCACCGGAGTTAGTCAGAGATATCCACTCTGCATTTGGGGTAAGCTTGCTTAATACTTTCCTCAGTTTCTCAAGTACAGTCTCTAGGATCACTGCTCCACTGCACTTTAACTAAATGAACCTTTTTGCTTCTGAGTTCTCTAGTTTCTTTGCCAACAATTTTTAATGGCTCTCTTTTGAGTGCTAATTCTGGAGTTATCTCCACATCCCGTTGCGCTGCTTCTTCTACAACAAGATCCGGATCATGCACATGTCTCCTAAGTTGAGATACGTGAAAAACATTGTGCACTCCAGGCAACCAATCTGGCAATTGAACCCTATAAGCAAGAGTTCCAATTCGCTCAAGTATAGGAAAGGGACCAATAAATCTCGGTGCCAACTTCCCAGTCTTTCCAAATCTGATTACTCCTCTCATCGGAGAAACCTTTAAATAAACATGATCACCAACAGCAAATGTCAAATCTCTCCTTCTGGAGTCTGCATAACTTTTCTGTCGGCTTTGGGCGGTTTTCAATCGCTTCTTGATGAAGTCCACTTTATCCGATGCTTCTCTGATCATATCGGGTCCTAGTACAAGTCTGTTGCCAGGTTCTACCCAACATGCTGGAGATCTGCAGGGTCTGCCATATAATGCTTCAAATGGTGACATTCTCAAACTTGCTTGATAGCTATTGTTATATGAGAATTCTGCCAAATGCAAATGATCTTCCCATGACCCACCAAAATCGATTATACAAGCCCGCAATAAATCTTCCAGAATTCTATTCACCCGCTCAGTTTGGCCATCTGTTTGGGGGTGATAAGCGGTGCTCATATTCAGTTTTGTTCCCAATTCTGTCTGGAATGCCTCCCAGAACTTGCTAGTAAATAGGGGATCTCTATCACTGACTATGCTGATGGGAATTCCATGCAGCTTAACAATTTCTTTGAAATATATCTGTGCTAGACTTTGGGCGGTTCTATTGGATCTGACAGGTATAAAATGGGCAGTCTTCGTGAAGCGATCTACGATTACCCAAATGCTGTCATTACCTTTCTTGGTTCGCGGCAAACCATCTATGAAATCCACGGAAATCTGTTCCCATTTCCAGCCTGGGATTTCTAACGGTTGCAACAGTCCAGCTAGCTTCTGTTGGTCACTCTTGACCAATTGACAAGTAGGGCATCTGCTAACATACAAAGAAATATCTCTTTTCATTGCCTTCCACCAGAAAGTGCGTTTGATATCGTTGTACATTTTACTCACCCCAGGATGGATGCAAAATTTGGATTTATGGCATTCGTCCAGCACTTCCCTTCGAAGGCCTGGAATATTTGGGATGCAAATCCTATTATTTAACCTGAGAACCCCCTTATTGTCAATACGGAAACTCGTGGTTTCGCCTTCCTTGACTCTCTTACTGATTCTCTGAATAAATTCATCATCTTTCTGAAGGGCTGAAATCCTATGAATCAATCCAGGTGTAACTATAAGATGGGAAACGATTGCGGTCTTTCTACTAAGTGCATCCGCTACTACGTTAGCTTTCCCCGGCGTATACAGGATATCAAGATCATACGCTGCAGGAAATTCTAGCCAACGCTGTTGTCTCAGATTCAGATCTTTCTGGGTATATAAATACTTCAATGATTGATGGTCTGTGTACAATATAAATTTCTCACCCAATAAATAATGCCTCCAGATTTTCAAAGCTAAAACGATAGCTAGCAGCTCAAGATCATGAGTTACATAATTCTTCTCATGTGGTTTCAGTTGGCGGCTTGCATAAGTGACTACTTGGCCTCTCTGCATTAACACTGCACCAAGACCTCTAATAGAAGCATCTGTCCAAACCGTTAAATCCTGATTGCCATCAATAATAGTTAACACTGGAGCGGTGGTCAACTTCGATTTCAATTCCCGGAAAGCTTCTTCACAGTCGGAAGTCCATTTAAACTTCTCATGTTTCTTTGTGAGCTTCGTTAACGGACCGGATATCTTCGAAAAATCCTTAACGAACTTTCGATAATAACTAGCCAACCCCATAAAACTTCTAACTTCTGTGGGAGTAGTGGGTTGTTTCCAGTCTTGAATCGCTATTATTTTGCTTGGGTCAACAGAAATTCGTTTCTCTGACACGACATGGCCAAGAAATTTGACTTCTTCTTGCCAGAAGACACATTTAGAGAATTTGGCTTTGAAGACGTTCTTCCTTAGAATCTCCAATACTTGTTCTAAGTGTTTTTCATGCTCGGGTTTTGATTTGGAGTAGATTAAAATATCATCGATAAATACGAGGACAAATTTATTCAGAACTCCCCTGAACACTCTATTCATTAGATCGACAAAGTATGCTGGAGCGTTGCATAGGCCAAACGACATTACTAACCATTCATAAAATATGTCTGGGCCTCTGAAAGCGGTCAAAGGAACGCACTCTTCTGCTATTCTCAATTGATGAAACCCTGTAGCTAGGTCCATTCGGGAAAATACTTTCGCCCCATTCAATTGGTCTAGCAAATCATCAATGCGGGGTAGTGGATATTTATTTTTAAGCGTCTGTTTGTTAAGGTCTCGGTAATCAACACATAATCTAAGAGTACCGTCTGACTTTGGAACAAACACGACAGCTGCACCCCAATTAGAAAAACAAGGTCTGATTAGACCCTTCCACAACAGTTGATGAGTTTGATCGCCTAATTCTTCTTTTTCTTTCGGAGTCATTCTGCGAATTGGATGCACCACTGGTCTGGCATTAGGAATTAGATCGATTCAGAATTCTATTTCTCTTTGCGGAGGTAAGTTTTCAACTTCTTCAAACACATCCGCATAGTTGCTAACAATCGGAATCTTTTCTATGGAAGTGGGGATAAGTTCTAATGCTGACCAAAATTCTTCTCTATTCGGATTCGAACCATGACAGGGAATATATATATGTCCAAGCTCCGTTCGGATTTTAACAATTCTTTCCGCACATTTCACTTCAGCTTCATACTTCGTTAACCAATCCAGCCCGAGAATGATATCGAATTCAGGAAAATCCATAACGACCAGATTGAAAGGAAACTTGTAGAAAGAGTAAGAGATTGGCACTTTACAACAGGAACTGAGAGTGATAGGACCCCCTATCGGGTTATGTACTTCAACCGATTCTTTGAGCTTTCGCTGTTTTAACTTTAGTTTGTGCACTGTGTTTCTAGCAATAAAACTACGCGATGCACCTGTGTCAAATAATACAGAAACAGGAATATTTTTAATTGTAAGGGTACCTCCCAAAACATCGGGTTTACCTGCTCCGTCGGAAGCAGCTGGCGGGCTAGACCCGTCATAAACATGAGCCACTGTAGCTTTCTTCAGCAAAGGACTGTCTTTGACCAGATGATCGGTCTTGCGACAATTGAAGCACGAGCGAGGGTTCTGAGAGCCTTGGCTCGAGCCTTGAGAGTTTGTTTTCTGTTTCTTCGGAGCTGTGCAGACGTTTGAGTAGTGCCCCGGCTTACCACAGTTAAAGCAACTTCCTCTTGGCGGCTTGCCAGTCTGAGGTTTGGAAGATGCTGCTTGGCTTGACTCGCCTTGATTTACAGCAGGCTTGCGCTTGTTTCCGGCTTGGCTTCTAGCGCGATCCTGATCCAGATGCCTTTGATCAAGGTCTTCATAGTTGCATGTCATTTCCACTAGCTCATTGAAATCCAGCTTGACATGGGCCATGGCTCTATCATGATATTGTCGTCTTAGTCCAAAGATAAACCTCTTATTTTTGGATTTCGCAGTGGCAACGAGCTCTGGAGCATAGGGCGACAGCATTGTAAATTTGTTCAAATAATCTTGCACGGAAAGATCCCCTTGCTGGAGATTGGCGAAGTCATCGTGCATTCTTTCTAGAGCTTGTTCTGGGACATATTTCTCCTTGAAGAGTTCTTTAAATCCATCCCATGTTCTTCCAGCTTCTCTATTCCCGGCGGTAAGAGATTCCCACCATAATTCGGCTTGTTCCTGCATAAGCCAGGCGCCCATAACAGCTTTGTCTTCGTCTCCTAGCCTTAGGCCTTCAAGAATTTTCTCGCATGTTTTGAGCCATGCAAGGGCCTCTATTACGGTGCCAGTTCCCGAGAAGGTCTTGCCTCCTAAGTTCTTATATCTCTTAGCTACACGGTCGAGCTCGAAGTATTGAGCTGCCGGAGGTTGTATCAAAGGTCCTTCTTGAGCTGGGATTTCTCCCCTTCCTCGGCCTCGGCCGGCACGGCCTCCTCTAGCGGCGGCTGCTCTGGTAGCCATTTGTCAAATTCTGCATAAGTAACGAAAAAGTCAGCTAACAGAAATGATAGTCTATTGCATAGTTAAGCAGAAATTCTACGGAAAGATAACGATGGACTGATCAATTGTTTTTGCTATTCTTCTCAGCTCATTCTAGGACTTTACTAGTCCTATCTCTAATGAGCGACTCGCCTTAGAATACTACTGATTCTATTTTGACGAAGTGTTTAATGTGTTAGACTCCAGAACTAAGGTTAACCAAAGCTCTGATACCAGCTGTGACGATCCCAAAACCCCGTGACACGGTGTTAAGGATAATCATTGGAATATAACACATTTATCATCATTAGCAGATCACAGATAATAGCATAAACAGAAAATAGAATAATTTACACACATATGACAGCGGAATCATATAGATATCATCACATCAGAGAAGCACAGTACAGGATACAACTTAGTGCATAATGATACATAATCAGTCACCATCGCCAGAGGCGGAATCATACATAAAGAGTACACAAAAGGAATATCAGTCTACATCGCCAGTGGCGGAATCATAATATAGATACAATAATGGCGGAGAAAATCCAAGTCAGCACGGTGTAGTTAAGCCTCGCCATGAGCCAAAAGGTGCGTCAGAAACCTGTAACTAGGCTGCCCGTGTGAAAATGAGGGCACCCGAGTTTGCAAGGTGAAACAAACTATGAGTCAGTCATGGGACTGGTATGAGAAATCTACTCAACTTATTAACAACAATAATAAGGCAAATCAAAGGACCACGCCACTTTCGCGGAACGGGTTTACTCCAATGAGTGCTAGTGCATGAAATAAAATAAATGATTAAATCAACGCAATGCTTTTTATAAAATGAATCCATTATAAGACTCAGGTCCCATCACACAATGCAACGCAAGCCGGAGGATAGATTTTTTACCTTATAATGGCCAAAGATGCTTCATACGAATAAAACAAAGGCGTTCGACATTATTACTAGTGCATATATGTTTTAAAAGCAATTCAATCATAAATATCAATCCTAGGCGGCATAGCTACCATCTACTATGTCGCCATACTAGTAATACAATCACATTCGCATATTTCGTATTGGAAATTGGATTCCTTCATGAGTCGAGGCAAGGGGCAAGCTCCTCTCCGATTCGAGACACTCTAGCAAATGCCTCGGGACCGCACATAGCAATCCCCTGGATCCTCCAAGGCCGGTCCTCTCTTACTTTTGAGGATTAGTTATTCCTGAACACACGTTTCCCGGTCCTTACAGACCTATAATCGAGGCGCCTCGCATTCCAACAACCACACAGGTGAAAAGTAGATATAAATGTCAGGGCTGGGAGGTCACTGACACCACCATAGCTAGAAAGAAACGTCATGCACTCCTTGGGTCCTTCTCCCGTTTTTGACTCATACCGGGGTGTGAGGCTCGCGAATTCACGTTATACACAAAGCTACGTCACACAGACCATGCTTTGATCATCAACCACAAGACTTTGCTTTGCAACAGAAGCCTTGATCATATGCCACTTGGGCGTGCCACACAGGCAATACACTCCATGCGACTGATTGCGGTCAATACATAACCTATGAGCTCGTACGTCTCAGAGAAGGGCGTTAAGCAAGAGAATAAATCCTCCGCTGCCAAACAGATATATATTTAACAGAGATCAATCAACACAGAACAAAATCCAATGTCAGACACACAGTCCATTTACAAGTCCGTTCTGGGACTGAACGAAACCGGAGGCACCAATTCCTCGCATACCCGTACAATCAACACTATGTTTGGACGGCTACTACTTCAATTCCTTCATGGTAGCTACTCCAATCACGAGCATCAGTAGCGCCCATCCATCCAATGTGGAGATCGTCGGTCTTCAGTCGTCTTCGACTCTTTGACTTCTCATCGTCGATCGATTATTTGAAATGAGATAAACTCGGCCTTTTCAAATAACCCACGTATATTTAGATTTTCAAATCAATTAATCACATGTTTGGACCATTCAACATTCACGCTTCAGTTATTTAGTTATAATTTTCATGTCAAATACATTCAACCATCACATATCAAGCAAACCCAACAAAATTGGTTTATTTCCACTCTATACCGTCCATAGTATTTTATAACGATATATCGCCATTTTTATTTAATTTAAAACGGCCATATTTAATTAAACGACGTTTCAGGTCGTGTCGATGCACTGGCGCTGCTTTTCACTAATTTTGTTTTACACATATCTGAAAATCTAACCGTTGGATCTTCACGAATTTTACATTATTAGGAAGGTCATTTCAAAACGAATCCAACGGTTCTAGTTTTGGGAAAATCCGACGGTCGGATCTTCCATACTAACCATTTGAAGTTACGATTTCAATTTACGAACTGCAGCGTCGTTATTCGATTTAATTTAATTATATTTATATATATATATAAATATAATCGTTTCTGGCGCTGTTTTTCTTCAGTTTTGAATTAAACATTCCAGACAATCCAACCGTCGGATCTTCACAAAGTTGGTGCCGTTGGAAAGATATTTCCAAGGCGAACCCAACGGTTGAGGTTTCGGGAAAATCCAATGGTCGGATCTTCCGCACTAGTCGTTTGAAATCACGGTTTCAAAACACGAACTGCACGGCCATGTTTCGTTTTAATTCTATTTATATTTATATATTTATATAAATATAGTTCATTCAAAAATTCCTATATCGTTTCCACTTCAATTATTTTACTAACGCCTTTAATTTTTGGAAAATTTCGCCATAACCTCCTTTGTACGGGAGGGTCTGGGAAAATTCCCAAATAGCCACACGGGCGTCTCATATCAAAAAGAAAAAGAAAAAGCCAAGCGGCTAGCCAACAGGCTCATAAAATCATCACCCAAACAAAGCGGTAAATGTGTACCTATTTGTCGGGCACAAAATTCTATTTCTCTTCTCTAGCCCCTTTTGCTTTAACCTGTTCAATAGATATGCATGTACATATATACAATTTCTAACATTTATCATTTTCCATTCAATTTCATATTTGCCTTGCTTTGGTTTAAAAACACCATTCATTCTAATATCGCATGCATAGGCTAAAATCATATCATTAGCTAGTTAATGTATATTTCAACTCATGCACGTTTATTTGAACAAGTGGATATTTTTAACACTTCATATTTCAAAAGATGATAATTTTGGCGAACTAAAATAGATTTCAACACATGACTAATTTATTTAGTTCCTATGCATGTTAAAAATAATATTTCTATCACAAATATTTGTTTCAACGTCCGCATATCTTTAGCATATCACACATATGATAAAAAGGATATTTTTATCATTTAAAATATTTATTCAACCAATGTATGGTTTCAACACTTCATAGTTTCAATAAAAATGTAATTTTTATTGTTCAATCTTTTTATCCAACACATGAACTTTTCCACTACACGCACTTCTCAACAAATGAGTATTTCCACACATGGACAATTTATTTATGTTGTTAATATTAGAAAGATGGGATTTTTATGATTGAAATTATTTATATAAGGCGAATATTTTTCATACTTCATATATATATATATAAAAATATGATTTTTGTTGTTTAAACACTTAACTCATCCACGAACGAATTTTATTTTCACACAACACTTTTCAACACATGAACAATTTCCACACATGGACATAGTTTCAATATATGACTTTAATTTCTATGCATGAAAATAATATCAACATATGAAAATAATTCTAACACACAAAGATTATTCAAAATTTCGGCAGCATAACGGCAGGGTAGTTAAAACCGGCACCGTCCCTAGTACGGCTCCTCGCTCTACCTTAAAACCTCGCGGTTTTTGACAATGGGGATTCATGCATCTAATTCGCATGCAGGCGGCATGTTTATTTTTATTTCCACAAATATTTCCAATTCATTTCAATCACCAATGGGTATTTTTCAACCACAACCAAACAATATCAACCACAAACAATTATTCAACCATTCGTATTTTTCATCCAATATTTCACACCAATTCACCACAATAAATATCGTCCATGGTTTGTGGACGAGGGAAGTATATATATATATATATATTTGCTATATTTCACTTGCATTTCAACACATATATCAATTATTCTATGCATGTAAAAATTCATACTTCGCTCATATAGGTTACACTACGCATGTACATGAGGTATACAACACGTATGTAATTTATATTTCGCTTATATAAATTATACACGACATTTTCCATTCAATTTCACGTTAATATAGATTTCTCACCTTGGTTTTCTGAGCGCTAAAAATCGATACGATGTCAGAAAAATCCGCAGCTTCTTCTATTGGGTAGAGAGCTTCCTTGCGGTCTCGATGTTTCCTGTTTCATCGAATTTCGTCAACATACCAAAAAGATATGATTTTTCAAAGTGCAAAGATCAAAGAAAAACTCACTTTCAGAAAGCTTCAAAACTAGGTTTGCGGTTTTCGCGAGAACCGGGACACGAGGGGACGATCAGGAAGTTGGAGGTGGAAGAGCTTCGAGAGAGCTACAGGCGCGCGGTGGTTTGGTGGGACTCGGTGGCGCAGAACGGCGGCGGCGGCGGCTTGAAGGTTGGAAGTTTGGAGGTGGATATCTCGGCCGAGAGGCGACGATAGGGGGAGCTCCTTATATGGATTTGAAGAGGGGAGGGAGAACTACAAAAAGTTGAACTGGAGGAGGGGCTAATTCTGGCCGTGGCGATCGGAAATCGCCTGGGAAGGTGACAAAGGCTTTTCGCCGTCGATGTCGGGGTCGGGGGGGGGGGGTTTCTGTTAATTTTTTTTTTAATTATGAATAGAAAAATATGATTGGCCGAGACTATATTAATTTTTTTTTTAAATAGTGCTTCTTAAACTAACTCCTTTTTAAACCCAATGACTGTCGCCCCTAGCTAAATACCCCCATTCCGGACACAATGGGATATGTTTCGTAGGCCAATTCGACTGTTACAGTCAGTTATCTTTCAAATTAAAGTATAAAACATTTAATTTTTAACTCTGAACACACATTTCAATTTGCCAGGGCCACAAACTGATTCGAAAAATTCCAGAAAAATAAATCTAGCTATGTTTTGACGCTACGGTCCTAACAAAACTAGTTTCGTCGAATTCTGAGGTCGTTTGAAAAATGGCCATTTTCTGGTCGATCCAATTTAACAAAAATCGACCAAACACATTTTCTTTTGCCACGCTCACATACTAGCTTCACAAATTATGAAATTTGAAACCTAGCAATAGTTTGACATCCCGGACCCAACAAAAGTGGTTTCGTCGAATTCCGAGGTCGTATGCAAAATATCAATTTTCCAGGGCTATATTCTATATACTGACCCATCTGAAAATTCATTCGGCCATAACTTTTGATTCCCGTTATGAAACTTCGATTTTTCAGATTCGTTAGAAAGGTATTGACTAACAGATTTAAATATTTTTGGTTTCACTGAAATCCGTTATATTTTCCACCCTGCACAGTCAGTCAAAGTTTGAATTCAAATTTTCAAACTGACTCACCATTCTTAACTTACTATTTTATTGAAATATTCCATTTCAATAGTTCAAATTCCTTTGAAATAATCAATTTAAAATTTTTAAATTGGCTCGTATTTTCCGGGTTATTACATATAGATTTGTGTGTGTGAATTTTGGTCTTAGTGTTTGTGTTGATTTCAGTGTGTCCTTTCCTGGTGTGTGTTAGTGTGTGTGGAGTTTGATAGTGGCATGAGTTTTGGTGTATGAGTTTGGGTTTGCTTACTGTGTTTAGTTTGTATTATTTACAAAGAAGAAAATTTTGTGTATTGTACTTGTTGGGTGGTTACGTGAAAGTATATATTTTGGTGCGAGTCATAGAGATTTATTTGTTTTAAAATTTTATGTACATATATATTTTTATGTGTGTTTGCGTTGATTTTTTATGTATAATTTACATTTTACAGTTATGGTGTGTGATTTTATATATATTATGGTTTCGGTGTGTATACATATAAATATATAACTATTTATATATTTTATAAATTTGTTTGTAAAAAATTTTGTGTTTATTTTGAGTCGTATTTGGTGTCGAGTTGAAAATCATCCCAAAAAACCCAATAACCGTACCTATCCATTGAAAATTCCCTAACTCCTCTTATGAAAATAAAATATATCTTGAGCGGCTACCGTGATTTGAATCTATTATGAGTCGTTTCTAGAAGTCGTCATTTCACTCTATGTCAAATCCTATCTTTGTCTCCATTTCTGTGCCACGGAAGGTGAGTTTTTCTCACACCTGGCTTACATTTTTCATGGATGTTAAATCAATAATGAAATGTTATATGAAATGTGTAGGATTTCTAATAGAAATTGGTTGATTATATATATATATATATATATATATATATATATACACACACACACATTTCATATGTGACACGATATATTCATATGACACGTAGTTGCACTGATGATATATATGCTGTGATTCTTGCCATGTGATTGTTGTTTGTGATTGTTGATGCCCTAGTCTAGAAAAAATCACCTAGGGTTTAAATGATACATACCCGAACGGACATTAGAATAGGGAAAAATCGTTATGGGTTGAAATGATAGACCTGAACGATTTTTACTGAATTTGGGATCGCGGGTTGAAATGATAGACAAGTAGAAATTTTATAAATTGCGGGTTCAAATGATAAATAATCATATCACTTGACCATAGGGTAGAAAACTATATACGGACACCGTTGGTCGTATTTTCCAAGTATTTTGATTTAGGAATTTTATTTTTAAAATAATAACTTAATATTTTATATTTTATATATTTATATTTTAAACTTAAATTTTTATAATCTTTGAATTATATGTTTTAAAGTGATTTTTATAAGTAAACATAGATTTAATGCTTATTTAAGTTTTACTCATAATTTATTTATTTTAAACTATATAATTTAATTATATAAGTATTTTTAACTTTTTATATTATTATAAACAATTATTTTAAACTTATTTTCTATATTATTTTAATTTCATATATATGTTTATAATCTATATTCTAATTAATTTTAGAATTTTATAAACTTATATATATATATATATTCAAATTTTATTTTCTTACATATATTTATGTACTTTAATAATAAACCGAAGATGTATAAGTAAGATTTGCGATTTAAATTCGAGGTTTAAGATCTAGATTTATGTAACAAAACTGATTTAACGAATGAACTGATATAAGATATGAATTTGAATTTTTGACTTGAGTTACAAATTATGATATAATTTGGTGGAATTGAAATGTAAGATTTGATTCAAATTGCATTAACTGAATTTGAACTTAAGTAATTAATTTTGGAACCAACTTAAACGAATTCTTATAACGGTAAACTGAATTATTTGAATTTATAAATAACGATTTCGAATTATATGACTTGAATTACATAACTCGATATGTTTTGTTTGAAATTGAAGTGTTAGTTTTAAATTGAATCTTAAATTTCGAATTTCGAACCAAAGTGTTGGATTCAAATAAATCGACTTGAAACGATTTCTTGTAAAGGAAAGTTTTGAATCATTCGAATGCTTTCAAACTTGAATTTTTACGAATATATGCCAAACCAAAATTATAATCGAAGTTAGATATTTAAATTTGATTTCAAATTTGAATATGAGAATTCGTATAAATTATTTATAAAGTGATTTATAAAATAAAGATCACGGTGTGAAAAATGTAAACGATAGGTTGTTAAAGAGACCGGGATCGACTATTGTCATACTCTCTAACAATACCAAAAACCACTTTAACAACTGTGTACGCAGTGGAGTTCCAGAATGAAAGGGATGATTTGGCGAATGACTCCATTTTATTTTATTTCATTTCAATTACGAGACCCTGACTACCTTGAGTCAGCGTGATGTGGCTAAAACAGGAGCTACGCACGGACCAAGTGAGGTCATACCTCTTATCGAGCACACTTCTTCGATATTATTCTATTACTGTTGAGATTCGATTTGGGCCCTTTTGATTATGGGAGTGTGTATCGAGGTGGGCGGTAGTAGCTGCTATGCGTTATCTCCAGTCCGACTCTGCAAACGGTGAATCCACCCTGGCATCCCTTGCTTGCCTTGTCACATGCCTTATACGCGCCCACTACGACTTTGTTTTGTACTGTTTTATATGGAGTGCCCTCTGATTAACCTCCAGTTTACGGAGGAATTACGGTACTGTATATACTACGGGAATATATAAACGGTGTAAGGGTAATAATGGTAATCCCGCTTACGCTATTTTGATACTTTACTTTACTGATAGACACTATTGTATATAGCGTATTATACTATATATTATTAGTTTGACGGATCCTTAGAGGATGGTGATCCCAAACACCCTCTACGTTACCGATTACATTTCATCGAACATTTCATTTGATTTGATTTACTTCCATGAGAATGTTAGTCCTGATCCGAGTTGTTTTGCTTTTCATTATTGCTCGGGTCAGATCGAGTATTCCAGTTCGAGATTCATCTTTGGAGTTTTGAGCTTATATTGGATTTTGTTCACCTATATCTACCTGTTGATCAGTTGTTCCAAACATTCAGTTACTTCTGTTATTCTATTTCAGACTGTTATTGATTATTTACTATATTAGACTTCCGCTGTATTATTTATGTAAACTCTGATGTAAAATTTTATTTTGTAGCTTCATGAACTTCTATTGTATTATGTATTTTCCACTGCGAGGTATTATATTGCTCTGTATCTGTGTCTGTAATCTGTGATTCTGTGATTTATTCTATTTACACCAGAAGCTAATAATAATCTGTGCTTTTGGACGGTTCGAGTTGACATGTTTTGTCGATTCGGCATGGTCAAAATGACGAGTCGTTACATGTGGTATCAAAGCTTTGGTTTTATCAAACCTTTAGCCTATGGGGTAAAAGCTCATTAGAGATAGGGTAGTGATACCGTAGAATGAGTGAAATCAGTCGCAGAATCCTTCTTTAGAGAGAGCGTATTTTTAAATTATAAATAGTTTTTATAATGGATTAAATGGTTTTTAAAAATATCTTTGGATATAAAATTTTGTTTAATATTTATATCCTTTCTTGAAATTTCCTTTCCATTTTGAATCCATCTTTCTTCGTAGATCCTATTTGAGTAGGTTTTTTCGTTTGTTCAGCTGCTAACTCGAATTCTATAACTTATTATTGTCCATAAGAAGGTAAGAAGTAGAAGGAGAGTAATTCTTCCAGCGTGTTAATCTCTATCTAAATATTGGTTTGAAATAGATAGATAACTCTTTTGATATAATATTGAAATTCTTGTGTATATTTTTAGAAGATGTGTATTTGAAAATAACATTATGTTTTGGTGATACCAATATTTTGAAAAGATATGATGTCATACCTTAAGATTTTATATTTTATACACTATATATTTATATAAGTTTTAAAGATATAGATTTTGTAGGAAAATGATTTTTCTTGGTTGAAATCTATAATGTTATGCTTATAGTTATACATATATGCATATATAGGAATTTATAAATTTAAATGGGTTTCTAAAGATTCTAATTTATGATGTATACATATGTTAAATTTATGGAATTTAACTAGTTTTATAATATTGATAATTTGGGTTTGAAAAAGATTTTTGTGTAGTATAGAATAATATTGTTCTATATTTGATTTAATAGTATTATTGCATATTTATTAGGGATTGAATTTAAATTTTAATACATAAATGAGTGGTGGAGAGATATAATTTTCCCTACTTTAATTTTAATGATTTGATATATATTATTTATAACATATGATTTGAAAATTTAGTATATATTCTGTTTAAATATAGAAAATGTTTTGAGTACTTGTTCGACGTTAAAGTTGGCCTATCAAATACTTAGTGATTTGAGTATACGTCTGATCAACGTATATGTTAAATCCTATATATACTTGATAGATATAGAGTCACACTTTAGTCACTTGAAAATGATTCTATTGATGACTGCAGCATCATCGATATCTATTTTCGGGTTTCGAAAGTGGGATAAATATTTATAGCTAATTGAGACGTCAATTGAGTACTTGAAACCATTTTGAAATGTTTGAAAATATTTTAACTTTTGATTTATATATATTTCAAATTATATATATGTATGAGAATAGATATAAACCGTGGGTTTAATATATTAAATCATTTAATTACTATTTCCCCACTTCGTTACTTTTCGGGGATGAAAAGTTTTGAGAGGGGGAGATTGTAACAACCCGCTATTTTTAACGATTTAAATTCAGATTTAAATAAATATTTTTATTTTGAAAATATTCTATACTTTTCCATAACGGGAATTTGTAATTTGAAATACGTACAGTGAGATATAGCCGCTGTGAAAATTTCATTGGAAAATTTGAATGTTTGACAATCACGCAATTTTCAGTGCAAAGCTGCGCATAACAGTTCAAGTTTTAGTGATTTTAAAATCTTTTCATAAACAATTCGGACAAACACGAAAAATATTCTATTCGTTATCACGAGTTCAACAGTGAAATCCATTTCGCGAAAATCGAAAGTTTGGACCTCCGTTTAATTGTTTTCCTGTCCGAATTTTACGTTAAAAGGGGTCCGTATTGCATTTTTGAACGGAGCATCCTGACACTGCAAATTATATACCGTTCTTTCTGTATCATCGCGTTGATTAGAATAATATATCCATTTGTCAGTTTCGGTGCTCGGTTCGTGCTGAAATTTTGAACATGCTTGCGCAGTCCATTTTTGAAACAGAGCCATTTGAGTTCGACGTGTCTCTTTTATGATCTTACATACTTTTCTAGCCATTTTGGGTCTGGAAAACCCGTCACTTTATTTTATTAGACCACCTATTTTTTTGTATTTCAAATGCTTAGCATGTGGACACATTTAAGTCCTTATGTTCTCTTATTTTCTTGCAACGTTACTTATCTTTACATGCATTAGTCTATGTTTATTATATATATATATATATATATATATATATGTATATTTTCAAATCATCTCTAAACATGTTCAATTTGCATTCCTTTTATATGTAAAGACATGCATGTTGTAGCCCCAAAAGTGATGCATGTGTTTCCTTATACGTTATCTTCCAAGGCTCTTTCCTCAACCATAAATTTCAAATTTTCCAAACGCCATGATCTCAATTTTTTTTCCAAAGACAATTTCAGTGGTTCCCTCGATAATCGTTCCTCACTTCAATGATAACCCCACCCCTTTTGGTTTAAATGACTTCGTCCATTCATAATAAAATAAAACGCCTCTCCACTTCTTTTCCTTCTGCCCACTTTCATTTTCCCACCTCAGATTTTTGTCCTCCATGAAAACAATATACCAGTTGGCAACTTCGTCTCGGACCCTCCCTTTCAGCTGAAGCCATGACAACGCCGTTGTCCCAAAGCCATCTTCTGCCCGACCAATCGAGACACCGCTGCCGATCCCCGAAACCCTACTCCACGTGCACTCCTACGCTCCAACAGTCAAGCTGACTCCACCACGTCAGCAGCTCGCCCACGTCCGCATGTTGTCCCCACTCAACACAACTCCACACCTCCTGAACGACCTCCGCCTCCAATAGCATGCCGACCCCGAGCTTCGTTTGCTGTTTCACTCCCCATTCCGACCGTAATGTCAACTGCGCTTTCCCCGGACTCCAGTTCGCCAGCCCTGTTGGCCTCTTCCCTAATGCTGAGATCCACTCCTCCGACGTCCGACCGTGCCATGCAATCAGACCAACAACCAATGCCATACCCTTGCTGTTTGAACCCTTTCCCATCCATTACCAGTACGAACCGCTCGAAGTCGAGCATCCCTTTCCCCTGCGTGTGTTGTGTAGTATAGATTTGTGTACGCGAATTTTGTTCTCAGTATGTATGTTGATTTCAGTGTGTGTCCTTTCCTGGTGTGTGTTAGTGTGAGTGGAGTTTGATAGTGGCGTGAGTTTTGGTGTGTGAGTTTGGGTTTGCTTACTGTGTTTAGTTTGTATTATTCACAAAGAAGAAAATTTTGTGTACTGTACTTGTTGTATGGTTACGTAAAAGTATATATTTTGTTGCGAGTCATAGAATTTATTTGTTTTAAAATTTTATGTGCATATATATTATTATGTGTGTTCGCGTTGATTTTTTATGTATAATTTACATTTTACAGTTATGGTGTGTGATTTTATATATATTATGGTTTCGGTGTGTATACATATATATATAACTATTTATATATTTTATAAATTAGTTTGTAAAAAATTTTGTGTTTATTTTGAGTCTGTAACAACCCGAAAATCTGGGCCAGTTTGAAATTTTTTATTTCGGCGATTTTAGCGAATTTTGAATATTTAAAATGAATTATTTTAAATAATATCGACGAGAAATTTATTTTGAATAAAATTCGAACGTATATATTATACGCGTCGTCGTTAGAATATAAATATTTATATATAATTATAAATAGAATTGAAAATGGCGCGGTAGTTCGATAATTCGATTTCAAACTTCAATTGAATGTACCGGGTGCAAAACAATCCAGATTTTAGTGAAACCAAAAATAATGGAATCTAATAGTGGATATCTTTCTATCGAATCCGAAAAATTAGGATTTCATCTTAGGAATGGTAAGATATGTCCAGTTGAAAATTCTGAATAGTCGCTATGGAATTCAGGCCCTTAAAAATGGACATTTTGCAAATGACCTCGGATTTCGACGAAACCACTTTTGTTGGGTCCGCAGTGTCAAGTTATTGCTAGATTTCAAATTTCGTAATTTTTCGAATCAATATGTGAGCGTGGCAAAGGAAAACGCGTTTGACCAGTTTCAGTTGATTTTAATCGACTGGAAATTGGCCATTTTTCTAACGGTCTCAGAATTCGACGAAACTAGTTTTGTTAGGACCGTATCGTCAATACGAAGCTAGAAAATATTTTTCTGGGATTTTTCGTGTTCGTATGTGGCCCCGGTAATTTAAAATGTACGTTTAAAATCCAATATAATGATTTAAATGTAAATTTAACAAAAACTGATTGTAACGATCAAATCAGCTTGCGATACATATCCCATTGTGTTCGGAATGGGGGTAGAACGTTATGGGCGACAGGCGGTGGGCCTCATTTAGAGGTCGTATGTAAAAGTCAACATTTTTACAAATTAAATAATTAAAAAAAAAAAAACCTTCTCCTACATCCTCTCTGGCCCCCCCCCTGTATCATTTCAGAACTAAATCGAAAAAAAAAAAAAAAAAAAAAAAGAAAAAAAAAAACGTCGCTCCTCCACGATCTGGCCACCGCGCCTCCTCTCTGGCGGCGTGCCCCCTTCCTCCTCTGCCTCGCCCTCTTCTTCCTCGAGCTCGAGACCCCTGAAACCCCGAAGAACCCCCAATCGAACCGCACCTCCCTGGGTCCCACGCCACCTGCGAGTTCCACCACCGCCACCCCACAACGGCCGTCGCGCCTCCCTCTACCCAATTCGAGCACCCTCTGAACCCGCGACCCCCCCCCCTCCGATCTGAAAACCTCGACGAAGCCCCCCCCCGACCACTCGACAGCCCCCCTGTAAGTTCCCTGCTTTTTTATTTATTTATTTACTTTTTCTGATTTTTTTTATTTTACTTCAACTGTTTTTTTTATTTTATTTTACTTTAAACTGTTTTTCTTTTTTTTATTATTTACTTTTTCTGTTTTTTTTATATAAAAGAATTTAAAAACTGCATTTATATAAAAGAATTTAAAAAACTGCATTTATTTAAAAGGAAAAAAAAAAAAACTGCATTTATTTAAAAGGAAAAAAAAACTGCATTTATTTAAAAGGAAAAAAAAAACTGCATTTATTTAAAAGGAAAAAAAAACTGCATCTTTTTAAAAAAAGAAGGAAAAACTCTATTTTGAAAAAGATATAAAAACTGCATTTTCAAAAAGATAAAAGAAAAAGGGTAGATCTTTTAATAGAAAAAGATTGTTTAGAAAACATATATGAAATTGTTTTGAAAATATATGTTGTTTTAAAAATAAAGATAACAACTTTGTTTTTATAAAGATAACAACTTGGTTTTTAGAAAGATGAAAACTTTAAATTGAAAAGTTGAAAACTTTATTTTAAAAAGGCGAAAACTTTAAATTGAAAAGTTGAAAACTTTATTTTAGAAAGGCGAAAACTTTAAATTGAAAAGTTGAAAACTTTATTTTAGAAAGATGAAAACTTTAAATTGAAAAGTTGAAAACTTTATTTTAGAAAGATGAAAACTTTAAATTGAAAAGTTGAAAACTTTATTTTAGAAAGGCGAAAACTTTAAATTGAAAAGTTGAAAACTTTATTTTTATAAAGGCGGAATTTTTAAATATATGATAGTGAAATAAAAATTCGATTTTTATATATTGAACTTCGAAGTAAAAATTCGATTTTTATATATTGAACTTCGAAATAAAAATTTGATTTTTATATATATTGAACTTTGAACTAAAAATATGATTTTTATTTATTGAACTTCGAAGTAAAAATTCGATTTTTATATATTGAACTTTGAAGTAAAAATTCGATTTTTATATATTGAACTTTGAAGTAAAAATTCGATTTTTATATATTGAACTTTGAAGTAAAAATTCGATTTTTATATATTGAACTTTGAAGTAAAAATTCGATTTTTATATATATTGAACTTTGAACTAAAAATATGATTTTTATTTATTAAATAGCGAGGTAAAAATATGATTTTTACATATGTAGTGAAAGCGGGCAACGAAGATGACGAAGGTGCGATAGCAATGAAGTTTTCTATCAGTGAAGTGTCGTGGAGCTAGGATAGCTATATGTGAGAACTTCTCACTCAAAATTCTTTTTCTAGTTATATATATATATATATACTAGGATGCAGACGGTGCTTATTAGAAGCACCCGACACCCGTCCACATACCATGGACTTGTTTGTTTGGATGTTTGGTGATTGATTGAGATATTGGTTTGAATGTGGTTTGTGGTGTGAAAAATCGAATCGATAAATTGGTTAGGATTAGACGTGCGCCGTTATAAGGCGAAGGAGTAAGGCTAGGTTAGACCCTTACTCCAAATTTTGTGGTTTGCATAACGAAAGTGAATTTGATTGATATGTGAATGGCGTGGGCCTTCACTAGACCGGGGATAAGGCTAGGCCTTGTCCCGTTTCTAGTATCGTGCCGTTATGCCGCCGAAATTTTCTAAAATAAGTTAGAAAAATAAAAATAGCATTTTATTTAAAGAATGAATTGAATAGAAATTCATAGGTTGAAATAAAATGTTTTATCGTTAAAAATATAATTTTTAACGTGAAGTGAATAAAATAAATATTCATTTACAAACCAGACGGTTTGTTTATGCACACTTATTTGAATGACATTGATTGGGACGATAAATTTTACACATCGCCCAACTGCACAACTAAAAAAAATCAGTGTTTGATTGTTTGAAACCCCACACGGGTGTTAGGATGAAATTTGAAGTTCACTCATCCTGATTGATTAAACATGTCGATCGATTGATTGACAGGCTGTTATAAGCGTTGAATATCTATATTTGATGCTTATACAGTGTAGTGCACTTTGGTTGATGGTTGATTATTTTCAATGCTATTATATACATGTGTTGTATGAAAATCCATATAATTAATTTTATATGGTAATTGATTGGGCCTCATTCCAGTTTTGAAAAAGAAATATTTGAAAAAGAAATATTCGAAATAGAATATTTGAAAATAAAGGAATATATGAAGCCGTGTTGATTAGATTGACGCCATTTTGACGTGAACGATATTTATATCGATTTTAGAAAACGATTTCGAAATGAATTGAATTGAAAACGAATTCGAAATGAATTGAATTGAAAACGATTTCGAAATGAATTGAATTGAAAACGATTTCGAAATGAATTGAATTGAATATGAATTCAAATTGAATTGAAATTTGAATTGAACAGAAATGAATTTTGAAACGAATTTATAAAGAAGAATTCAATTTTGCTTTGAATTGAAATGGAAGTTGAAATAGGTTTTGAAACGATTTTAAAACTATTTATATAATTCGTTTTGAATAGAAATCGACGAAGTATATATTATATATATTATATATATAATATAATGGCCTGAATAGAACGCGTCGCGCCGCGGCAGTTCGTGAATTTCGACCATTTATTTCAAACGGACATTGCGGGAGATCCGACCGTCGGATTCTCCTAAAACCGGAACCGTTGGGTTCGTATCGAAAAGAGCTTTCTAATGAATGTTAGAAATTTGAAATCTAACGGTTGGATTTGGAGATACGTCCAAATCAAATTCGAAAAAGGTCGCTGTAAGTGCAGTTCGATGGCCGTTGATGGAAATCGACTGTACGGGCCTTGATAAAATTATTAAAAATAGTAATAATTTATGTAAAATCATAAGAAATGATTTAGAAAGAATTGGGATGAAAAACTCCATATTTGAAAAGATAAAAATAGATTTTTATCGAAATGAACTAGTTTTGAACTAGAATTATAATTCTATTTATTTTTAAATAAATAAATTGAATTTGAAAAGGGTTTTAAAAATAACCAAAATTTCCAATGATTGCATTGGAGTGGATTTGAATCGAAATTGTCTTCGGAATATTTCGATGTTGGAATTCGTGATTATACAGGTGTTGTTATGGAAATTTGAAAGATATATATTTATATCGTTATTTCCAATACGACATTTGTTAATCGTAGGATTTGATATTGAATATAAGCCGGGATATTTTCTATTCAGAGCCTTGTATTGAATATCAAATGTGATTTGGGTTTGTCGTGAATGGTGTCTTCACTAACACTGTTCTTGAACTCAGTTGAGAAAAGATTAAATCTTTTTATTTAGATTTAATGAAGTGTACCAATTAAATGATATTTAATTGGAATTGAATTGATATTGATTTTTGGGTTTATCGTGAACAGTGTTTTAAATAACACTTATTCTTTAACCCGATAATTAATGAATGTGACTTTGGGTTTATCGTGAACCGTGTTTTTAAATGACACGGATTCTTTAACCCAGTTAACGATTAAAACTAAGTGGAGTTTTAATGAATCTTTAATTAGATTGAAAAGATCGAGAATGGAGTATCACCAGTTTTGCTCCAGGCGATAGTTAAATCTTTAATTAGATTTGAACGTGAAATTTAGAAACTAACTGTCGGTTAGCCAAGCAGAATGGTTTTCTGGATATTGATCTGATGTTGGTTTCGGCCTTCGGGGTTAATATTTGGGGAATTATTCTCTTGATTAATTTACGGTTAGTGACTAATGAATTGGAATGAGGCGTATGTTGTGTTTGTGTAACACTTATTTAAAATATACGCGAGTTATTCGGAAAGGCCGGGTTTATCCCATTCTGAATAACTGATACGACGATAAGTCGAAGATGAAGACGATGGTCGAAGACCGGAGGTCTTCACGTCGTTTGGGGGATAACTGATGATCTTGATTGGGCTGTACACCCAAGAAGATGGAAACAGTTAGTGATCGTCCAGACGTACTTGGAGATCGATGGATATGCGGGGTACTAGGTGCCTCCGGTTTCGTTCAGGCCCAGAACGGACTTGTAAATGGACTGTGTGTCTGACATCGGATTTCATTCTGTGTGACTGATATCGGTTGCATAGGATGGTTTGCCTGTGTGGCATGCTAAGATGCAAATGATCAAGGCTTCTGTTGAAAAGCAAAGTCTTGTGGTGATGATCAAAGCACGGCCTTTGTGGCGTAGCTTTGTGTAACGTTTACCTCGCGTGTTTCACACCAGGTATGAACCAAAAACGGGAGACGGACCTCAGGGAGGACTTGCGTTTCTTTCTAGCTAGAAGTGGCGTCAGTGGTTTTACACGCCCTGACGAGTTTGACTTATGTGGTTGTTGCTGTTGCGAGGCGCCTCGGTTATATCGGTTTCGGCCGAATGCATTCTGGTCGGCTGACGGACCAGACTTACACCCCATAGGGTGGGGAGACGTATTGTTCAGGCATAATAATCCACTCCGTGTGGACCGGCCCTGACGATCCAAGGCTTGCCTGCGCGCTTGCCTGAGACATGGGCTAGATTGTCTCGAATCGGTTGAGGACTATCTTTTGCCTCGGTTCATAGATGGAAACCCAATTTCCAAATACGAGACTTTGCGGTTTTGATTGTATATCCTATATATGGCGACATAGTGGGATGGGGCGCTCATGCCGCCTATGATTGATACTTATGATTTGAAGTGTTTTATATACTATGCACTTATAATAGTATCAAATGAGTTGTTTTAAACGTATCAAGCATTCTTTGGCTGTTATAAGGGAAAACCCTATCCTCGACTGCGTTGCATTGTGTGATGGGACCTGGGTCTTACAACAGCTTCATTTTTCTTTATTTAGCATTGCGCTGTTGGTTTTATGCACTGGTATTCTTGGGAGGAAACCCGTTCCGTGTTATACGGCGTGGTCCCTTGATTTACCTAATGATTTGAAATAAAGATTAATAACTGTTTTAGTTCTCACACCAGTCACATGACTGACCTGGAGTTTATTGTTTTAACCTAAACTCTGGGTGCCCTTATTTTCGACACGGGCAGCTAGTAGTTTTGGTTTTGCAGATTTATATTCACAGGATCCTGGTTTACAGCTGGAACGATATCCGGAAAGCTTTGTATCCGTATATCTCCTTCTAGTTGTGTATTGTATTATTTTCCGCTGCTATGTATTTAAATGTAATTTAAACCTCTGATATTTCTGTGTAATATTCATTTATACTCTGTATATTCTTGTAATCTGATGCATTGTTGTAATATACAGTGAAATGTTCTTCTGTATGCGTTCTGTTGTGGTTTGTTCTCGAACTATCCGACGCTTTCCCTTACGGGGAGGTTGCGGGTCTTTACAGGTGGTATCAGAGCTTTGGTTTACAAAGCTAGAGAACAAGACACATTAGAACCATACGAAAGAATTCATCAGATATTGGATTAGCAATATCCAATTAGAATGACTCGTTAGAGATAGGATCAGTAGCATCCTAGAACGAGTGTGAAGAGTATATTTTTCAAATGAAAACAAATTTCGTTTTGAAAATTTAAATCAATTATTCGTATTTGATTATTTATTTTATATTGATTAGGACAATCCGATATATAAAGATTTTGTATATATGTCTTGCAAACGTGTATTCGAAGTTTTAATATATTGGGTAGATATAGAATCCCTCTAGTGCCCGGGAATGATTCTGGTGATGGGGCACTGTCGCCAGTATTTATTTTCGAGCGACGAAAGTGAGATTTCTATATATTTCCTATTGACTGGTGTGAGAACCAAAATTAGATAGGGCCTATTGTTGTGATTTGGCATTAAAAATCTGATTCTTGTATATGTATCAAAATTATGAATTTGAAACTCTAATTCACTAATTGATTGATGTTTGTGTTGTTTGTTTATTTGTTTGCTAATTTTGAACCATTTAGCCTAACTGAATCAAATATTGAATTGTATTGAAATTTGGTCGCATTTGCTTGCATATACATATACTTACATTGAACAGGTCATAGCAAGGAGGCTAGAGCCAGAGAATAAAATTTGTTTGCCCGACAAATAGGTACATGTTTACTACATAATTTCCTGTTTTGTTTGGGTGATGATGATTTTGTGAGCCTATTGGCTAGCCGCTTGGCTTTTTCTTTTTCTTTTTGAGATCTGAAGGACCGGGGAAGCTATTTGAAATTCCCCGATGCTCCCATTGCAGGGGAGGTTATGGCGAAATTTTTCAAAAATTTAGGGTGTTAGCCAAATTTTTGAAATTTTAGAAATTCTCAGAAACTGAAAAGTTGGAGAATGGAAGCCAGGTCGAGCGTAGTGTTGAATAATCAAACCGCTTTCGACTTTGTTCCTTTTCGGGGACGAAAAGTTTTAAGTGGGGGAGATTGTAACAACCCGAAAATCTGGGCCAGTTTGAAATTTTTTATTTCGGCGATTTTAGCGAATTTTGAATATTTAAAATGAATTATTTTAAATAATATCGACGAGAAATTTATTTTGAATAAAATTCGAACGTATATATTATACGCGTCGTCGTTAGAATATAAATATTTATATATAATTATAAATAGAATTGAAAATGGCGCGGTAGTTCGATAATTCGATTTCAAACTTCAATTGAATGTACCGGGTGCAAAACAATCCAGATTTTAGTGAAACCAAAAATAATGGAATCTAATAGTGGATATCTTTCTATCGAATCCGAAAAATTAGGATTTCATCTTAGGAATGGTAAGATATGTCCAGTTGAAAATTCTGAATAGTCGCTATGGAATTCAGGCCCTTAAAAATGGACATTTTGCAAATGACCTCGGATTTCGACGAAACCACTTTTGTTGGGTCCGCAGTGTCAAGTTATTGCTAGATTTCAAATTTCGTAATTTTTCGAATCAATATGTGAGCGTGGCAAAGGAAAACGCGTTTGACCAGTTTCAGTTGATTTTAATCGACTGGAAATTGGCCATTTTTCTAACGGTCTCAGAATTCGACGAAACTAGTTTTGTTAGGACCGTATCGTCAATACGAAGCTAGAAAATATTTTTCTGGGATTTTTCGTGTTCGTATGTGGCCCCGGTAATTTAAAATGTACGTTTAAAATCCAATATAATGATTTAAATGTAAATTTAACAAAAACTGATTGTAACGATCAAATCAGCTTGCGATACATA
Organism: Allium sativum; assembly: GCA_030737875.1. Classification (NCBI taxonomy): domain Eukaryota; kingdom Viridiplantae; phylum Streptophyta; class Magnoliopsida; order Asparagales; family Amaryllidaceae; genus Allium; species Allium sativum. The sequence goes on along the minus strand of CM060924.1, from coordinate 151,653,463 downwards.
TCCCATTGTGTTCGGAATGGGGGTAGAACGTTATGGGCGACAGGCGGTGGGCCTCATTTAGAGGTCGTATGTAAAAGTCAACATTTTTACAAATTAAATAATTAAAAAAAAAAAAACCTTCTCCTACATCCTCTCTGGCCCCCCCCCCTGTATCATTTCAGAACTAAATCGAAAAAAAAAAAAAAAAAAAAAAAAAAGAAAAAAAAAACGTCGCTCCTCCACGATCTGGCCACCGCGCCTCCTCTCTGGCGGCGTGCCCCCTTCCTCCTCTGCCTCGCCCTCTTCTTCCTCGAGCTCGAGACCCCTGAAACCCCGAAGAACCCCCAATCGAACCGCACCTCCCTGGGTCCCACGCCACCTGCGAGTTCCACCACCGCCACCCCACAACGGCCGTCGCGCCTCCCTCTACCCAATTCGAGCACCCTCTGAACCCGCGACCCCCCCCCCCTCCGATCTGAAAACCTCGACGAAGCCCCCCCCCGACCACTCGACAGCCCCCCTGTAAGTTCCCTGCTTTTTTATTTATTTATTTACTTTTTCTGATTTTTTTTATTTTACTTCAACTGTTTTTTTTATTTTATTTTACTTTAAACTGTTTTTCTTTTTTTTATTATTTACTTTTTCTGTTTTTTTTTATATAAAAGAATTTAAAAACTGCATTTATATAAAAGAATTTAAAAAACTGCATTTATTTAAAAGGAAAAAAAAAAAAACTGCATTTATTTAAAAGGAAAAAAAAACTGCATTTATTTAAAAGGAAAAAAAAAACTGCATTTATTTAAAAGGAAAAAAAAACTGCATCTTTTTAAAAAAAGAAGGAAAAACTCTATTTTGAAAAAGATATAAAAACTGCATTTTCAAAAAGATAAAAGAAAAAGGGTAGATCTTTTAATAGAAAAAGATTGTTTAGAAAACATATATGAAATTGTTTTGAAAATATATGTTGTTTTAAAAATAAAGATAACAACTTTGTTTTTATAAAGATAACAACTTGGTTTTTAGAAAGATGAAAACTTTAAATTGAAAAGTTGAAAACTTTATTTTAAAAAGGCGAAAACTTTAAATTGAAAAGTTGAAAACTTTATTTTAGAAAGGCGAAAACTTTAAATTGAAAAGTTGAAAACTTTATTTTAGAAAGATGAAAACTTTAAATTGAAAAGTTGAAAACTTTATTTTAGAAAGATGAAAACTTTAAATTGAAAAGTTGAAAACTTTATTTTAGAAAGGCGAAAACTTTAAATTGAAAAGTTGAAAACTTTATTTTTATAAAGGCGGAATTTTTAAATATATGATAGTGAAATAAAAATTCGATTTTTATATATTGAACTTCGAAGTAAAAATTCGATTTTTATATATTGAACTTCGAAATAAAAATTTGATTTTTATATATATTGAACTTTGAACTAAAAATATGATTTTTATTTATTGAACTTCGAAGTAAAAATTCGATTTTTATATATTGAACTTTGAAGTAAAAATTCGATTTTTATATATTGAACTTTGAAGTAAAAATTCGATTTTTATATATTGAACTTTGAAGTAAAAATTCGATTTTTATATATTGAACTTTGAAGTAAAAATTCGATTTTTATATATATTGAACTTTGAACTAAAAATATGATTTTTATTTATTAAATAGCGAGGTAAAAATATGATTTTTACATATGTAGTGAAAGCGGGCAACGAAGATGACGAAGGTGCGATAGCAATGAAGTTTTCTATCAGTGAAGTGTCGTGGAGCTAGGATAGCTATATGTGAGAACTTCTCACTCAAAATTCTTTTTCTAGTTATATATATATATATATACTAGGATGCAGACGGTGCTTATTAGAAGCACCCGACACCCGTCCACATACCATGGACTTGTTTGTTTGGATGTTTGGTGATTGATTGAGATATTGGTTTGAATGTGGTTTGTGGTGTGAAAAATCGAATCGATAAATTGGTTAGGATTAGACGTGCGCCGTTATAAGGCGAAGGAGTAAGGCTAGGTTAGACCCTTACTCCAAATTTTGTGGTTTGCATAACGAAAGTGAATTTGATTGATATGTGAATGGCGTGGGCCTTCACTAGACCGGGGATAAGGCTAGGCCTTGTCCCGTTTCTAGTATCGTGCCGTTATGCCGCCGAAATTTTCTAAAATAAGTTAGAAAAATAAAAATAGCATTTTATTTAAAGAATGAATTGAATAGAAATTCATAGGTTGAAATAAAATGTTTTATCGTTAAAAATATAATTTTTAACGTGAAGTGAATAAAATAAATATTCATTTACAAACCAGACGGTTTGTTTATGCACACTTATTTGAATGACATTGATTGGGACGATAAATTTTACACATCGCCCAACTGCACAACTAAAAAAAATCAGTGTTTGATTGTTTGAAACCCCACACGGGTGTTAGGATGAAATTTGAAGTTCACTCATCCTGATTGATTAAACATGTCGATCGATTGATTGACAGGCTGTTATAAGCGTTGAATATCTATATTTGATGCTTATACAGTGTAGTGCACTTTGGTTGATGGTTGATTATTTTCAATGCTATTATATACATGTGTTGTATGAAAATCCATATAATTAATTTTATATGGTAATTGATTGGGCCTCATTCCAGTTTTGAAAAAGAAATATTTGAAAAAGAAATATTCGAAATAGAATATTTGAAAATAAAGGAATATATGAAGCCGTGTTGATTAGATTGACGCCATTTTGACGTGAACGATATTTATATCGATTTTAGAAAACGATTTCGAAATGAATTGAATTGAAAACGAATTCGAAATGAATTGAATTGAAAACGATTTCGAAATGAATTGAATTGAAAACGATTTCGAAATGAATTGAATTGAATATGAATTCAAATTGAATTGAAATTTGAATTGAACAGAAATGAATTTTGAAACGAATTTATAAAGAAGAATTCAATTTTGCTTTGAATTGAAATGGAAGTTGAAATAGGTTTTGAAACGATTTTAAAACTATTTATATAATTCGTTTTGAATAGAAATCGACGAAGTATATATTATATATATTATATATATAATATAATGGCCTGAATAGAACGCGTCGCGCCGCGGCAGTTCGTGAATTTCGACCATTTATTTCAAACGGACATTGCGGGAGATCCGACCGTCGGATTCTCCTAAAACCGGAACCGTTGGGTTCGTATCGAAAAGAGCTTTCTAATGAATGTTAGAAATTTGAAATCTAACGGTTGGATTTGGAGATACGTCCAAATCAAATTCGAAAAAGGTCGCTGTAAGTGCAGTTCGATGGCCGTTGATGGAAATCGACTGTACGGGCCTTGATAAAATTATTAAAAATAGTAATAATTTATGTAAAATCATAAGAAATGATTTAGAAAGAATTGGGATGAAAAACTCCATATTTGAAAAGATAAAAATAGATTTTTATCGAAATGAACTAGTTTTGAACTAGAATTATAATTCTATTTATTTTTAAATAAATAAATTGAATTTGAAAAGGGTTTTAAAAATAACCAAAATTTCCAATGATTGCATTGGAGTGGATTTGAATCGAAATTGTCTTCGGAATATTTCGATGTTGGAATTCGTGATTATACAGGTGTTGTTATGGAAATTTGAAAGATATATATTTATATCGTTATTTCCAATACGACATTTGTTAATCGTAGGATTTGATATTGAATATAAGCCGGGATATTTTCTATTCAGAGCCTTGTATTGAATATCAAATGTGATTTGGGTTTGTCGTGAATGGTGTCTTCACTAACACTGTTCTTGAACTCAGTTGAGAAAAGATTAAATCTTTTTATTTAGATTTAATGAAGTGTACCAATTAAATGATATTTAATTGGAATTGAATTGATATTGATTTTTGGGTTTATCGTGAACAGTGTTTTAAATAACACTTATTCTTTAACCCGATAATTAATGAATGTGACTTTGGGTTTATCGTGAACCGTGTTTTTAAATGACACGGATTCTTTAACCCAGTTAACGATTAAAACTAAGTGGAGTTTTAATGAATCTTTAATTAGATTGAAAAGATCGAGAATGGAGTATCACCAGTTTTGCTCCAGGCGATAGTTAAATCTTTAATTAGATTTGAACGTGAAATTTAGAAACTAACTGTCGGTTAGCCAAGCAGAATGGTTTTCTGGATATTGATCTGATGTTGGTTTCGGCCTTCGGGGTTAATATTTGGGGAATTATTCTCTTGATTAATTTACGGTTAGTGACTAATGAATTGGAATGAGGCGTATGTTGTGTTTGTGTAACACTTATTTAAAATATACGCGAGTTATTCGGAAAGGCCGGGTTTATCCCATTCTGAATAACTGATACGACGATAAGTCGAAGATGAAGACGATGGTCGAAGACCGGAGGTCTTCACGTCGTTTGGGGGATAACTGATGATCTTGATTGGGCTGTACACCCAAGAAGATGGAAACAGTTAGTGATCGTCCAGACGTACTTGGAGATCGATGGATATGCGGGGTACTAGGTGCCTCCGGTTTCGTTCAGGCCCAGAACGGACTTGTAAATGGACTGTGTGTCTGACATCGGATTTCATTCTGTGTGACTGATATCGGTTGCATAGGATGGTTTGCCTGTGTGGCATGCTAAGATGCAAATGATCAAGGCTTCTGTTGAAAAGCAAAGTCTTGTGGTGATGATCAAAGCACGGCCTTTGTGGCGTAGCTTTGTGTAACGTTTACCTCGCGTGTTTCACACCAGGTATGAACCAAAAACGGGAGACGGACCTCAGGGAGGACTTGCGTTTCTTTCTAGCTAGAAGTGGCGTCAGTGGTTTTACACGCCCTGACGAGTTTGACTTATGTGGTTGTTGCTGTTGCGAGGCGCCTCGGTTATATCGGTTTCGGCCGAATGCATTCTGGTCGGCTGACGGACCAGACTTACACCCCATAGGGTGGGGAGACGTATTGTTCAGGCATAATAATCCACTCCGTGTGGACCGGCCCTGACGATCCAAGGCTTGCCTGCGCGCTTGCCTGAGACATGGGCTAGATTGTCTCGAATCGGTTGAGGACTATCTTTTGCCTCGGTTCATAGATGGAAACCCAATTTCCAAATACGAGACTTTGCGGTTTTGATTGTATATCCTATATATGGCGACATAGTGGGATGGGGCGCTCATGCCGCCTATGATTGATACTTATGATTTGAAGTGTTTTATATACTATGCACTTATAATAGTATCAAATGAGTTGTTTTAAACGTATCAAGCATTCTTTGGCTGTTATAAGGGAAAACCCTATCCTCGACTGCGTTGCATTGTGTGATGGGACCTGGGTCTTACAACAGCTTCATTTTTCTTTATTTAGCATTGCGCTGTTGGTTTTATGCACTGGTATTCTTGGGAGGAAACCCGTTCCGTGTTATACGGCGTGGTCCCTTGATTTACCTAATGATTTGAAATAAAGATTAATAACTGTTTTAGTTCTCACACCAGTCACATGACTGACCTGGAGTTTATTGTTTTAACCTAAACTCTGGGTGCCCTTATTTTCGACACGGGCAGCTAGTAGTTTTGGTTTTGCAGATTTATATTCACAGGATCCTGGTTTACAGCTGGAACGATATCCGGAAAGCTTTGTATCCGTATATCTCCTTCTAGTTGTGTATTGTATTATTTTCCGCTGCTATGTATTTAAATGTAATTTAAACCTCTGATATTTCTGTGTAATATTCATTTATACTCTGTATATTCTTGTAATCTGATGCATTGTTGTAATATACAGTGAAATGTTCTTCTGTATGCGTTCTGTTGTGGTTTGTTCTCGAACTATCCGACGCTTTCCCTTACGGGGAGGTTGCGGGTCTTTACAGAGTCGTATTTGGTGTCGAGTTGAAAATCATCCCAGAAAATGCAATAACCGTACCTATCCATCGAAAATTCCCTAGCTCCTCTTATGAAAGTAAAATATATCTTGAATGGCTACCACGATTTGAATCTATTATGAATCATGTCTGGAAGTCGTCATTTCATTCTGTGTCAAATCCGTTCTTCGTCTCCGTTTCTGTGCCATGGAAGGTGAGTTTATCTCACACCTGACTTACATTTTTCATGGATGTTAGATCAATAATGAACTGTTATATGAAATGTATAGGATTGCTGATAGAAATTGGTTGATTTGATATATATATATATACACACATTTCATATGTGACACGATATATTCATATGACATGTAGTTGCACTGATGATATATATGATGTGATTGTTGCCTTGTGATTGTTGATGCCCTAGTCTTGAAAAAATCACTAAGGGTTGAAATGATACATACCCGAACGGACATTAGAAAAGGGAAAATTCGTTATGGGTTGAAATGATAGACCTGAACGATTTTTACTGAATTTGGGATCATGGGTTGAAATGATAGACCCATAGAAATTTTATAAATTGCGGGTTGAAATGATAAATATCTGTATCACTTGACCATAGTGTAGAAAACTATATACGGACACCGTTGATCGTATTTTCGAATTATTTTTATTTAGGAATTTAATTTTTAAAATAATAACTTAAGATTTTATATTTTATGTATTTATATTTTAAATATTTTAAACTTAAATTTTTATAATTTTTGAATTAATGTTTTAAAGTGATTTTTATAAGTAAACATAGATTTAATGCTTATTTAAGTTTTACTAATAATTTATTTATTTTAAACTATATAATTTAATTATATAAGTATTTTTAACTTTTTATATTATTATAAAAAATTATTTTATACTTATTTTCTATATTATTTTAATTTTATACATATGTTTATAATCTATATTCTAATTAATTTTAGAATTTTATAAACTTATATCTATCTATTTTCAAAATTTATTTTCTTATATATATTTATAAACTTTAATAATAAACCGAAGATGGATAAGTGAGATATGCAATTTAAATTCGAGGTTTAAGATCCAGATTTATGTAACAAAACTGATTTAACGAATGAACTGATATAAGATATGAATTTGAATTTTTGACTTGAGTTACAAATTATGATATAATTTGGTAGAATTGAAATGTAAGATTTGATTCGAATTGCATTAACTAAATTTGAACTTAAGTGATTAATTCTGGAATCGACTTAAACGAATTCTTACAAGGGTAAACTGAATTTTTGAATTTATAAATAACGATTTTGAATTATATGACTTGAATTACATAACTCGATATGTTTTGTTTAAAATTGAAGTGTAAGTTTTAAATTGAATCTTATATTTTGAATTTCTAACCAAAGTTTTGGATTGAAATGAATCGACTTGAAACTATTTCTTATAAAGGAAAGTTTTGAATCATTTGAATGGTTTCAAACTTGAATTTTTGCGAATATAAGCCGAACCAAAATTATAATCGAAATTAGATATTCAAATTTGATTTCAAATTCAAATATGAGAATTCGTATAAATTATTTATAAAGTGATTTATAAAATAATGACCACGGTGCGAAAAATGGAAACGATAGGTTGTTAAAGAGACCGGGAACAACTGTTGTCATACTCTCTGCCAATACCGAAAACCACTTTAACAACTGTGTATGCGGTGGAGTTCCAGAATGAAGGGGATGATTTGGCGAACGACTCCATTTTATTTTATTTCATATTAATTACGAGACCCTGTCTACCTTGAGTCAGCTTGATGTGGCTAAAACAGGAGTTATGCACGGACCAAGTGAGGTCACACCTCTTATCGAACACACTTCTCCGATATTATTCTATTACTGTTGAGATTCGATTTGGGCCCTTTTGATTATGGGCGTGTGTATCGAGGTGGGCGGTAGTAGCTACTATACGTTACCACAAGTCCAGCTTTGCAAACTATGAATCCACCCTGGCATTCCTTGCGTGCCTTGTCACATGCCTTATACGTGCCCACTACGACTTTGTTTTGTACTTTTTTATATGGAGTGCCCTCAGATCAACCTCCGGTTTACGCAGGAATTACGGTACTGTATATACTACGGGAATATATAAACAGTGTAAGGGTAATAATGGTAATCCCGCTTATGTTATTTTGATACTTTACTTTACTGATAGACACTATTGTATATAGCGTATTATACTATATAGTATTAGTTTGATGGATCCTTAGAGGATGGTGATCCCAAACATCCTCTCAGTTACCGATTGCATTTCATCGAACATTTTATTTGATTTGATTTACTTCCATGAGAATGTTAGTCCTGATTCGTGTTGTTTTGTTTTTCATTATTGCTCGGGTCAGATCGAGTATTCCAGTTCGAGATTCATCTTTAGAGTTTGGAGCTTATATTGGATTTTGTTCACCTATATCTACCTGTTTATCAGTTGTTCCAGTCATTCAATTACTTCTGTTATTCTATTTCAGACTGTTATTGATTATTTACTATATTAGACTTCCGCTGTATTATTTATGTAAACTCTGATGTAAAATTTTATTTTGTAGCTTCATGAACTACTATTGTATTATGCATTTTCCACTGCGAGGTATTATATTGCTCTGTATCAGTGTCTATGATCCGTGATTCTGTGATTTATTCTATTTACCCCAGAAGCTAATAATAATCTTTTGTTTTAGACAGTTCGAGTTGACATGTTTTGTCGATTCGGCATGGTCAAAATGTTGGCCATTACAATGGTATTTTTCAACCACAATCCAACAGTCTCAACCACAAACAATCCTATTTACCATTCGCATTATTCACCAAATTTTTCACGCCAATTCACAATCAATAAATATCGTCCATGGTTTGTGGACGAGGAAAGTATATATATATATATATATATATAAGTATATTTTATTTCCATTCCAACGCATATATGATTTATACAATGCATGTATAATTTATACATTGCTCATATAACTTATACAACACATGTACATGAGGTATACAACGCGTATATAATTTATATTTCGCTTATATAATTTATACATCGCATTTCCATTTGCATTTTGAATTTAGAGTTCTTACATTGGTTTGTCGCGATGCCAAAAATTGTAGCAAGCTCTGAAAATTCCCCGGTCTCTTCTAGAATTTAGATGACGTCTTCACGGTCCTGGTGTCTCTTGTCTCACTAAATTTCAAGCACGTATGCGAAAGTCACGTAATTTTAAACATCGAACAATTAAAAAATGTAATTAATTAAATTTACAGTGCTTAAAAACATTACCTTCTCCTAATTAAAATCCCCCCTGGAAACCGTCATTCAACTGGGGTTCTAAACTAGGGATCGATCTTTCACAAAATCCGAAGCGATTGAGGAGGATCTGAGGGCTTCACGACGTCAAGCTACGTGAGGCACACCCACGCCACCTCCTTCTAGCTAACTCGGTGGCGGCCTGGCCCCTACAAATGCCACGCGACGGTGAAGCTTTGAGCTTGGATTTCGAGCGCTACAGGTGATTATATCCAATCCTGCCCGTTGGATATGGAGATCATACTGGGTGCTTCGATTTGGCTTTGGAAGTTTGTGCTATTGTCGAACGTAGGAGGAGATCGAAGGGGAGGTAGTTCTAGGCGATTTCCGCCTTTGATTTCAAAGAAGAACGACTGCCCGTATAATTTAGTTAGGGTTACGTGTATTAAATGGTATATGTAGTATGTTTTTATATTATTTAATTATTTAATTCGAAAATAACTTGTTAAACCATCCTAACTCCAAACGAGACCCAACTAGTGTCGCCCCTAGCTAAATACCCCCATTCCGAACACAATGGGATATGTTTTGTAAGCCAATTCGACTGTTACAGTCAGTTATTCTTCAAATTACAGTATAAAACATTTAATTTTCGATTTGAACGTACATTTTAAATTGCCAGGGCCACATATTGATTCTAAAAATTCCAGAAAAATAAATCTAGCTATGTTGGGTTGATACGGTCCCAACAAAACTGATTTCGTAGAATTCTGAGACTGTTTGAAAAATAGCCATTTTCTAGTCGATCAACTTTGACTGAAACCAACCAAACACATTTTCCTTTGCCACGCTCACATATTGATTCTAAAAATTTATGGGAATTTAAATATAGCAATAAATTGACATCCCGGATTCAACAAAAGTGGTTTCGTCGAATTCTGAGGTCGTTTGCAAATTCTCTATTTTCATGGGCTTTATTTATATTTAAAAATGAATTTTTTTAAATTCTGACTCAATTTCCAACCAAATTATTCAAAATAAAATTTTTAAATTGGCTCGGATTTTCCGGGTTGTTACAACCCAAAATCATCTTCCATCAAAAAATGGAATCTTTACATAAATCAAATCAATATATAATCGTTATAAATTCCTGTATCCGAACAATAATATAAATGGAATAACGACAAAGCCTCTTAAATTCCATATGTAGTATCGGTCTTCTTTCACAGAAGCTTATCCTGGTTATTATTAATCCGAATTCTATTCAATTACAATTTAATATATTAAATTGGAAAAATTTACTTTTGGAAAATTTCCATTTAAATCTTAATAAAGGATTTATAAATTCCAAATCATATTTTCACTGTCAGTTGGGTTAAAGAACAAATGTCGTTTAAAAACACAGTTCACAATAAACCCAACTCACATTCCATTTTATTCCAATTACTCAATATAACTGAAAACTTTAATAATCTTAATTAAAAGATTTATTCTTTTCTCAACTGGGTTTAAGAAATGTGTTATTGAAGACACCATTCACGACAAACCCAAAATCCAATTTATTTAATTTAATTTCAATTAAATATGAACAAATTGGAAAACTTCATTAAATCTAAATTTAATGATTTATTCTAGTTAAAAACTAGTTCATTTCAATAAAATTATATTTTTCTAAAATATATTATTTTTCTAAAATTTTATTTTTCTAGAATATTCTTTATTGGAATGTGACTCAATCAACAACCATATATTGCATGTAATCAACAATCATGATAAATAATTAATAAACATCCAAACAACAACTAGAGTGGATTCTATAACTAAATATTGGGATTAGTGTCTGTCAAATATCATCCCAATACCCATGTGGGTTTCATCCAACAAACAAATAATAAATTATTTGTGCACTTGGGCGATGTGTGAAAATTATCGTCCCAATCACATAAACAAGTCGGATGACTTGTAAATGGAAATGTAATATTCAGTTTGAATATACTAACATTATATTTAACACATCAAACATTTCAACATCAAAGACATATATTTAAATTCTTTTTATTGTGAACAAAAGACAATAAAGATCTAGTCTTTTATTTCCATTCTTTTTATTGTTAACAAATGACAATAAAAATCTAAAATTTCAATTCTAATGACAAATGACAATAAAATGTCATTTTATTCTAATGGCACAATTTACAACAAAGTGTTATTTTAATCTAATGTCACATTTATAATTAACATGCATGTCATTTAACAATTAACATAAATGACATCTTATAATTAACATATATGTCATTGTTGTTTGCATACAAATTCTAATATATGCATTTACATTAGAATGATATGTTCCTTTTGATTATAATCCTAATGTATACATTTACATTAAAAAGGTATTCTCATTACGCATACAAATCCTAATGTATGCATTTGCATTAAAATGATATTTCCTCTCTTATACATAAATTCTGATGTATACATTTACATTAAAATGACATTTTTGTTTAATCCTTTTTAAACTAACAAAAATGTAAATTTTTGCCTAATCCTTTTAAATAAACAAAAATGTAAAATTTTGTCTAATTCTTTTAAATATATAAAAATGTAAATTTTTATCCAATCCTTCTAAATGACCAAAAATGTATATTTTGGTGTAATCCTTTTTAATTACCAAAAATTTATAATTTGGTGTAATCCTTTTTAATTACCAAAAATGTATAATTTGGTGTAATCCTTTTTAATTACCAAAAATGTATAATTTGGTGTAATCCTTTTTAATTACCCGAAAATGTATAATTTGGTCTTATCATTTTTAAAATAAAAAAAATTGAATATTTTTATTTCATTCTTTCTAAGTGACAAAAATGTCTATTTTTGTCTGATTCCTTTAAGGTAAACAAAAATGATTATCTTGTATAAATCTTTTAATGCGAACAAAAATGTCTATTTTTGTTTAACTCTTTTTAATGCACAAAAATGTTTATTTTTGTTAAACCCTTTTTAGTGACCAAAAATGATTATTTTGGTTAAACTCTTTTTAATGACCAAAAATGATTATTTTGGTTAAACTCTTTTTAATGACCAAAAATGATTAGTTTGGTTAAACTCTTTTTATTGACCAAAATGATTATTTTGGTTAAACTATTTTTAATGTAGACAAAACTATATATTTTGATCTACTTCTTTTTAATGTAAACAAAAATGACGATTTTGTTTATTAACTTTTTATGCAAACAACAAATGTTAATTTCTGTGTAAAATTTCAATGCAAACACAAATGATAATTTGTGTGTAAAATTTCAATGCAAACACCAATGGTAATTTGTGTGTAAACTTTCAATGCAAATAAAAATGAAAACTATTTAAAGCAAATAAAAATAGCCATGAAATTATGTACTTTTAATAAAGACAAATTTTCATCCTTTCCGTTTGAACATGTTGAAAATGAAAACAAGTTATTTTTATTATTTCAATCTTTTTAATAGAACAATTTAACGATAGAACTATGACCTTTTTTATTTCAACAAATTTGACGATAAATTTTTTCCTTTTTATTCCAACAAAATTTGACATTAAAAAATGTCCTTTTTATTTCAACAAAATTTGTCATTGAACAATGTCCTTTTTACTTTAGGAAAATATGACCATTAAAATATAAACTTTTTAATTTAAAATAAATGAAAACCAAAAATGTTTTACTTATTATAAATCTTTAATTTAAAACAAATGACAATAAAGATGAAGTCTTTATAGTGTACTCTTGATTTACAACAAAATGAAAACTAAAAGTGAAATCTTTATATTCTTTTTATCATTTAAAAACAAAATGAAAAATGGAATCTTCTTTATCATTTAGAAACAAAATGAAAAAAAATATGAAATCTTTGTTCTTGGATTCAAAATAGAAACAATTCTACATACTTAGATTCAAGTAAGGGAAATTCTTGTTATTCAAGTTCAGATTTACCACACACAAGCTGTACAATCAATCACCAACAACAAACAATATACTTCAATTGCAAACATCACACGTATGATTTAATAAACATATGTACATGAAATTCAAATAGCGAGGGATAATATTAAATTTTAAAAATAAATAGAAATCTCACCTTGATTTGAAGCGGATCTAAAATTTTAACAAGTTCAGAATCTGTTCTAGTCAGTCCCACCGCGTAGATCTTATCAGGATGATTTCAATGCAACTGATATCGTTTGATTTCGTTTCTGTATGAAGAAGTTATCGCATTTTAAACATTAGAATTCATTAATTGTAACAACCCGGAAATCTGAGCCAATTTAAAATTTTTATTTTGGCAATTTTAATGAATTTTGATTATTTAAAATGATTTATTTTAAATAATAACGACTAGAAAATTTATTGTCAATGAAGTTAGAACATATAAATTTATTTTAATTATATAACGAGCCTGAAATGGCGCGGCAATTCAAAAATTCGATTTCTAATTTCAAACGAATATACAGAATTCAATATAAGTCAGAATTGAACGAAACAAGAAATATTTGAATCTGTTTAATGATATCTTTATAATGGATGAAAGAAACAATGATTTCAATTTAAAAATAATAAGTTACGTCCAGTTTAAAATTCAGAATAGTCGCTGTGGAAATTATATATATTTTTATATAATATATAGCCCTTAAAAATGGAATTTTTGCAAACGACCTTCGTTCTTGACGAAACCAGTTTTGTTGGATCCGTGATGTCAAATTATTGCTAGATTCCAATTTTTTGAATTTTCTGAATCAATATGTGAGTGTGGCGCAGTTAAACGCGTTTGACCAGTTTTAGTCAATTTTAATTGACTGGAAAATGGCCATTTTTCAAACGGCCCCAGAATTTGACGAAATTAGTTTCGTTAGGACCGTATCGTCAAGACGAAGCTAGAAATATTTTTTCTAGAATTTTTAGAGTCAGTATGTGACCCTAGTAAATTGAAATGTACGTTCAAAATTCAATATAACGATTTAAATGTTAATTTAAATGAAAACTGATCAAAACGATGAAATTGGCTTAGGAAACATATCCCATTGTGTTCGGAATGGGGGTAATTAGCTAGGGACAACAGTCATTGGGTCTCGTTTGGAGTTCGAATAAAAAGTCAACTTTTCATGGATAATTAAATAATAAAAAAAAACCTTTCCACTCTTACTCAGTCAGACCCCGTACCCCCTTCTCCTTTACTTTCCACGACAGTTTCAAATTGAAAAAAAGGAAGAAACCCCAAATCGCGAACGATGGCCCCCCCTGAGACCATCGTCGCCGATTAACATAGAAATATGTTTATTTTGTGCTCTTTTATTTTATCTTTTGTATATAAGTAAATATTACTTGGGTATTGTTTTTCACTTTTACAGATATTCCAACCAAGCCGCATGCAGTAAAAAAAGTAGAGAAATTGAGATCAAACCGTTGTATATTTACATTTGAAGATTTGCAGATGAAGATGCCACATCTAGTTGCAGTTAGAAAAGAAAATAATTAGTAGAATGGCCATGCACATTACAAATCAAAGGAGGCTTGCAAGAAGAAAGGAGGAAAGGCCTAAAACTCACTTGATTTAACAAAGGCCAAGAGCTTACTTGAAATGACTAAGGCCCATTTGTAATTAGGGTTTAGGTTGGTTATCTCCTGTAAATACCCTTGTAATATCATTGTAGCCACCATATTCTATATCCTATTTTCTCTTCTTCTCCATTAATAAAATTTCTTGTTCTTTTTATTTTCTGCATTTTTCTATTACTTAACAACGAGTGCCATCTACACGATTAGATTTGGTAGAGTACTAGTTGTATTTTACATTTATTTTCATTAGTGATTAATCGTTTAATTAGTTTGAATGATAATCCTAATTTTATTTCTGTTATTATTTTATTCTTGCAACTTTTATTTGATTTCCTAGGTCAAATCAGATTTGATTAGATTCAGATTTTATCCATAGTTTTATTTGTTTTTCAATTGATAATTTTGATTTGATCGTCGGTTCAATTAGGTTTGTTCTGGATCAAGTTGCAGTTTCAATTTTCCTTGTTTTCAAAATCAACCTCAAAAATTTGTCTAACTCGCCCAAGGAATTATCTAAATAATTTGATTTTAATCTACCTCCCTGTGTTAGACCTGCATACTACACATGTGTGCGCTTGTAGAATTTATTACAATATAGCGCTTTTCTAGCGACGAACAAATTTTTGGTGTCGTTGCCGGGGAGGTAACGATTAAATTTTATTATTTATTTAATTTCTGATTCGTGTTAGTTTTTATTTTTTCCTTTTGTATTCTTGTGTATAGATATAGAAAAAATTTATTGATCGGTTGATTTGGTATTATAAATTGATACCGTAATCTTCTAAATCAAGGAAAAAAAATCTTACCAATTTTTGTTTTAATTTGTTTCCCCTTCTCCCATATATTTCTTTCCTTTACAATCTCTACAATCTTTTGTTTCCAAAAAAAAAGAAAAAAAAAACATTTTCTTTCCTTCTACTAAAAAAATATATATTCCTTTCTTAATATTTTTGCCTTGTGTTTACATCCACACTCCCCCACGATCATAATCATCTCCACAAATTCACGTCCAAATAATTCACCCAAATCTTCAAGCCTTCCACTCATACTTCTCAAATCTCCAACACCAGTATTACCTAAAAACCGTCTTCCTTAATACACAGACCCACCATCAACATCACCACTCATCATTACCGTTCAGCCACACCAACGATAGCTTCTACACCAACTTCATGCGCACTGACCATTTACCTGCTGCCATCCCATCACCAGAAAACCATGCAAAAACCGGGACATAGCTATTTTAGCCGACACCTTATTTTGACTCAAAACCTTCTCTATCAACTGCTTCACAATTCAACCATCGCATCTCCAACTACAGCAACATCAACACACCATCTATACATCTATACAGACCATATTCTTCATCAAACCATCAATCCATTCATCATCACAAACTCACCCTCACAGGATCACAAACTCTGAACTACCGCACCTCAATACCATCAACCAACAGAAACATCTACCACCTTCAACAATCATCACCACAACAAATTGCAACTTGACCAACTCCCCAACTCGTTCTAAATTCACGTTTAAACCTCACAAATTTTTGCAAAATAAAAAATAAAAATAACCATTTCACAAACTACTTTACTCCACAGACCACGTACAGACTTCTTCCCCTCAATCCCAAATAGGCCGTTCCAATCACTCACCCCTCCTTCATCTCACGATCTTCCTAACACAAACATCCTCCACTACCCAGTCACACAGCGCCTCCATTCACTTCTCGGTCGATCATCACTGCCGTGCTGTGCCAAGCCAAAACAAACAATTTCACCAATCCTTGAGACAACATCCAATATTCATACCTCAATTCCACAAGCCGCCACCATCATAAGTCATCATCTCACCCAAACATTCATGACACAGCAGCAAAACAGAAACCCCTATTCGAACCCCTCGTCTGAAATTCGAAGTCCAAATCACCACAAAGACTGATTCACAAACCAATTCGGATCCTGAACTCGCAAATCCCTTGCCCAATTCCAAAACCCCTCAAATCGATTTGCCAAAATTCACAATCTCATCAACATTCCATTGTGCAGCCTCGACAACATCAAAAACCGTACCCAAATCCGCTTCTGAACCCATCGCGACAACATGATCCGAACCGCAAATCCAAGTTCGAACCCGAGAAGATTTTGCTGCCTTTTCATTTTCTTTTACTTTTTTTTATTTGGTTTGGTCAAAAAAGAAAAAAAAGGGTATTGAGAATGAAAAAAAGGGGGGCCGATTTGCCGTGTTTTACAGACCGAATAAAGAAATTAATGGGACGGGTTACATTTCTTTCTGTAAAGAAGCGGTGGTTTTATTTGTATTGAGGGGACATATATAAAAGGAAGGGAATTTGATTTCTTTTGAGCTTGATTTGGGCGTATATAAGGAGGGTGATTTATTTCTTTGTTGATTTTTCATTTTGAATGCAGGTTTAATTGTGCTAAGAAAAAAAATAAGAATTGTCCTGATAACTTTCCAATTGTTTGTGCGGGTTGCTCGTTTTAAATGGGGTGGACCTTCTTTTAGCTTAAAGGCAACTATTATACATGGTTTCGATAAGTCGTTTTCTAATCTAAGATAGGGGTTGCTTTGAAAAAGAAGAAAAAATCAATTAATCAAAGGTCGAAAGAAAATTTCAAGCAAAGAAACAAGATATTGCAGTCAACCAATAGCTAAGGATTCAAAGCAAAACAGTGGAGTTGAATAGCTAGTACTACTCAAATTTTCTGGACGGACCGCCATACCCCACTGTAAAATTTTCTGAACTCTACTGGTGCTCTGTTGCTTTGAAAAATATAGAAATTGCTTGTAAAAATTTTGTGCAGGGGCAGCATCTTGCTTGTGCAATATTTTACTTTTCCGTTATGTGATTGTCCGTGACTGTTTTGTGACTGATATTTCTGAATTTGTTTGTGAGGAACGAATTTCCATAACTAAAATCATCGCGCTCGTCGTTTTTCAATTATTAAGTTTGACTTGATTTGCAAAATAATATAATTGAAAAGTGGTGTTTTTTGAAGTTGACTGTCTCGTATAATTGGATCGCAGATATATAGTGGTTCAATTTATTGAACCATTAGCAAAAGAGGTTGCATACTACCCGTAAAACATTAGTCGTCTCCCTTAGTATTTGTACTATACGTGAACGGCCATAAGACCCTCTTCCCCCTTCTAATTGAGTCAGTTAATTAATAGAGCATAACTCATTCTTTTATACTATTTTGAACTGAGAATAATTTCTATCTTGCCTTGACTTTATTCAAATGTCTGATTCAAAAAAATCCTTGAGAGAATTATGGGATAATAACCGGAGTAAACGTTCCTTGGAAGAGTATGAGTATGAATTACAACTCATGAGGCAAGATTTTCCAAAATTTCGTGAGCCCAATGCCAATAATTTTCAAAATTTTCCAACTGACGAACATTTTCAAAATCATAGAAATGATCAAAATTGCGATTTCAATTCAAATTTCAATAATTTCGATTATGGGCCATATCCACATCCATATCAAAATAGCTTTAAATCCCAGTATAGCTTTGATCCACATCAATATGAGGTTGTAAACCAAAATTTTCAAAGTTATAGCCCATATCAACATCTTAAAAATAACCAAAATTGCAATTTTCCATCGAATTCTAACAGTTTTGGTTACGAACATAATTTTTATGAACAAAATGATTTCCAATATCATTGCCATTTTTTTGAAAATTCAAACAACCAACTCATTGGAAATAATATTGATCATGAAATTGATGTGGACTATAATTTTGAGAATCAAGAAATCCAAAAAGAGAGCTCTCAAATCAACGATTTTGAAGAATATCATCTTAATATTCTTAGAGAGAGGGTAGAAAGGCAAGATAGACAACTGGATGAACTTCTTTGCTTAATGACTACTTTGTAAGAACAACGCAAGCAACAAAATCAAATGGGCCTTGAATCGGAATATAATTCAATTCTTAGTGACAATGAAAATTTTCAAATAACAACTTTGAAAATTGAGAATAACCACCTAAATGAAGTTGTTCAAAATTCAGTAAACGATTTGGACTTCGATTCTTTTCACGAAAAAGATTTAAGCTTAGATTTTGATCTTCCTCTTTCGGGGTGCGAGAAACTGGAAATTTTAGAATTTGAACAAAATAAAGATGTTGAATTTTTCAATTCAAATTTGGAAAAGGATTTTAATGAACATGAATTTTTTGGATTATGTGAGGATGAAAGCCTTAATTCGGTCAACCCGTTCACCACCCTTAGGTCTGGAAAAACGATTGGAAAAAATATCGACAATCTCGATAATCCTTTGATCCCAACCTCAAATCAAAATCCTGACGTTCTTTTGATGACAACCAAGGCCAATTCTTCTGAATCTTTCGAATCTCCATCCTCTTATGTTGGCAATCCCAACATCTCTTCTTCTGATGTCGGCAGCCCCGACATTATATCTTCCTCTAATGTTGGCAACCCCAACACCTCATTTTTTATAACTTTACCTCCTTCACTTACCCTGTCGACATCTTCTTCTTTGAATGACCAAAATTCCCAAACAGGACAAGTCGACATGATAGAAACCGTTGTTGATGACACGATAGATTTACTAATTCAAAAAGTCTATCACACTTCACTAGACGTATCTACTATATCTTTTGAAGAGCTTTTTGAAGACGAACTCAAACTTTTAAATGATGAGAATGAATATATGGAACGTCTCAAAGATAATCTTATGCCAATTTCGTCCATTGTTATTGACATGCCTCTTGTACCTCAAATTTCAGATATGAAATCATCATACATCATTTTCGATAGAGACAAGTGTGAGGGGAAAAGCAAATCTCAATTTTCACATAACGCACATCATCATCGTAGATTTCATTTTGCATATGATCTCCATTCGCATATAGTGGTTAAATTGCATTTCATTTTACAAATCATTCTTCATTTGATACACCTTTGGGTACTATCTTTCAAATATAGAAAAAAATTACAGTGTGGACACTGTTTAGATCTAGTGTGGGGGGAGTCTGCATTACATTCATTTTCATTTTTTTATTTTTCTTTATTTTCATTTTCAGCCATTTAAACAGGACCGTCATGCATTCTAGATTGTAGTAACATGGCATTTTTTTTGAAACATGACTCATTTTAGATTGGTACAGCAAAATAAGTTAAGGATTTTTAATCAGTTGATAGTATTTTTTTTCTCTCAGCTTAGATCGAACAAGAAATATAATGAAAAGTTTAATTTTGAGGATAATAGTGTAACCGGTACATAGGGAGATTCTTAGGTGATGGCCATGAAATCTATTCTATATTGTAGTCTTCGTTTAAATAAGTGGAGGACTTAAAATACTTATATTGGCTTTTCGAATCTTTAAAACTAAGTCGTGTTAAGCTGAATTCGCGTAATATCTCTTGTTCTTATATTTTCAATAATAATAATAGTAATCCAAGGGTATCCAACATTGCTTGTATATCTAGCGTTGGTGTGCAAACCCGCCAAGCTCTATCCGACACGTTGTTGACAAAGTCAGCGTTGGAATATCTTGGTCTCTTTTTATGAGATTGGACATCTAAAGATTACCGACATGTTGTTGACAAAGTCAGCGTCGGTCTGCACAATCCGCCAAGCTCTGTCCCAACTCTTCGTCGGTCTGCAAGGCAGTGTGTGGGTGGTATACCTTGGTCTTTAAGTTAGGTGTATGTAATTAATTGTAAAGATTCATTTTTTAGATGTAGAGAATAAGCGGTGAAGCCCAAACACTTCTAGACCTTATTGATTTGACTAGCCATACACAAGGAAATTAGAATACCACTTTACAAACTTTGCCAAGCAAACTAAGAATTTATTTCATGGCTGCACTATGTTTTCAACCGAACCAACTTGCCAAGCTGGAATTTAACATTTGAAAACTTGATTTATGTTGAAAATTTGTGACAAGTTGAGGTATCTAAAATAAAATCAACTGATTAGAAATTGTTAACTTAATTTGTTGTACCACTTCCCGAAATAAGTCGTGTTTTCATTTTTGTTTTTCATTTGCATATGTCCGTGCATTCGTATAGTTGCATTAAAATCATCGCACACTGCATTTGGATTTTGTAGGTAGTATCCGCTGAAAACCCTCACGAGACACCACTCGTCCTACTAGGGACACTTAGAGGTTTAACGGCTTTTTGCATACGCTCAATGCAATCGTGTTTCCTACGAAAGTGTGACCTATCTAGTTTAGTTTTTCATTTTTGTTTTACTCGTGGATGAGTAAAAGATAAGTGTGGGGGTATTTGTCTAACATAGAAATATGTTTATTTTGTGCTCTTTTATCTTATCTTTTGTATATAAATAAATATTACTTGGGTATTGTTTTTTCACTTTTACAGATATTCCAACCAAGCCGCATGCAGTCAGAAAAGTAGAGAAATTGAGATCAAACCGTTGTATATTTACATTTGAAGATTTACAGATGAAGATGCCACATCTAGTTGCTGTTGGACAAGAAAATAATTAGTAGAAAGGCCATGCACATTACAAATCAAAGTAGGCTTGAAAGAAGAAAGGAGGAAAGGCCTAAAACTCACTTGATTTAACAAAGGCCTAGAGCTTACTTGAAATGACTAAGGCCCATTTGTAATTAGGGTTTAGGTTGGTTATCTCCTATAAATACCCTTGTAATATCATTGTAGCCACCATATTCTGTATCCTATTTTCTCTTCTTCTCCATTAATAAAAGTTCTTATTCTTTTTATTTTCTGCAGTTTTCTATTTCTTAGCAATGAGTGCCATTTACACGATTAGATTCGGTAGAGTACTAGTTGTATTTTACATTTATTTTCATTAGTGATTAATCGCTTGATTTGTTTCAACGATAATCCTAATTTTATTTATGTTATTATTTTATTCTTGCAACTTTTATTTCTGCTTTTATTTTCTTTCCTAGGTCTAATCAGATTTGAATAGATTCAGATCTGATTCATAGTTTTTTTTGTTTTTCAATTGATAATTTTGATTCGATCGTCGGTTCAATTAGGTTTTTTCTGGATCAAGTTGCAGTTCCAATTTTTCTTGTTTTCAAAATCAACCTCAAAAATTTGTCTAACTCGCCCAAGGAATTATCTAAATAATTTGATTTTAATCTACCTGTATGTGTTCGACCTGCACACTACACATCTGTGCGCTTGCAGAATTTATTACAATATCGTGCATTTCTAGCGACGAACAGTCGCGCATCCCCAGGGGTGGCGCACCCCTCCGGCACCCTTCAATGATCCGCAGCGCCCTCCCCATCGACCCCTTTCCCCAAATCGAGTGCCCCCCTTAAACCCCACAACCGAAGCCCTGAACTGCCGGTCCCCACCACCTGAGCCCCGCCGCCATCTGCCTCGACCGCCCCATCCACCTGCGCGAGTTCGAAACCCCCTCAGTCCAATAAGTTTTAATCCTTCGTTTATTTCTTTACTTGATTTAATTCCTTTTTCGTTTTAGTTATATATTAAAACATAGTTTTTAGATCTGATTTTAGAATAAATGATTCGAATATTTTTTTTAGTTTAAAAGTTAGGATTTATAAGTTATATAAGTTAGGGTTTTTAAATTATAAGAGCAGTGATTTTTAGTCATAGAAAAGTTTGAATTTTTATAATAGAAAGGATCGAATTTTTATAATAGAAAAGATGCAATTTTTGTTATAGGAAAGATATATTTTTGAAATAGGAAAGATACGATTTTTATTTCAATAAAGTTATGATTTTTATATTATAGAGAAAATAAAAATATGATTTTTATATTATAGAGATAATAAAAATAAGATTTTTATCAATGTAGTGTAATAAAAATATGATTTTTATTAAGGTAGGGAAGTAAAAATATAATTTTTATATAAGTAGAGATATAAAAATACAATTTTTATATAGAAAGAAGTGTGGTAAAAATGTGATTTTTATGCATATATAGCGATATAAAAATGCGATATCTTTAAATAAATATAGCGTTGTTAAAAATATAATTTTTAACATCTACCGCATGAAACAGATCTCATTGGAAACTCGGTGAAGAGTTCCTACATATGAAGAGTTGCGGCGTTTGGTTTAGCTAGTCTGTGAGAACTTCTCACTCAAATTTTATTTCTAGTTATTATATACTAGGATGCAGACGGTGCTTAGAAGCACCCGACACCTTTGTTTGAAACCATGGATGTTTGGTTGATTTGTGGATTGAGTGATTTGGTTGAATTTGGTTTGAAAAATGAACGAATTGATATATTTTATTTGGGTATGGCGTGGGCCATTATTAGACCGGGGATAAGGCTAGGCATTATCCTGTTTCTAATATCGCGCCGTTATGCCGTCGAAATTTTCTAAAATATGTTAGAAAAATAAAAATATCATTTTTATCAGAAAAATGAATAAAATAAAATATTCATTTACAAATCATACGATTTGTTTATGTACACCCATTTGGCTGATATTGATTGGGACGATAAATTTTACACATCGCCCAACTGCATAAATAATATTCAGTATTTGTTGGTTGAAACCCCACACGGATGTTGGGATGATATTTGACGTACACTAGTCCCAATTACTTAGTTGTATGTCGATCGATTGGTTGACAGGCTATTGTAAGCGTTAATTATTTATAATTAATTCTTATGCAGTTGTGTGGTGCACTCTGGATGATGGTTGATAATTTATCATTATTGTGATATACATGTGTTGTATGAAATCCGTATAAATCACTTTATATGCAAATTGGTTGTGTCTGATTCCAATTCAGAACAGAAGAATATTTTAAAATAATGAATATTTTAAAGTAACGAGTATTTCAAAAATAATATTCTGCAAAGGATTAAAATCTGATTTTGATGTCCGATTTTGAATGGACACGAAGTATTGAAATATACAAAGCCGTGTTGATTAGATATGTGCCATTTTTACGCGAACGATATTTAAATCGATTTTATTCATTTTTATAATGAATATAGAAAAGGAAGTGATTTCAAAATTAAATATTTTGAAAATATAATAATTTATATATTAATGATGTAGAATATTCAATTTTGATTTAAAATTGAAAATGAAGTTGGAATCGTTTTTAAAACGAAGTTAAAACGATTTATAAAATACGTTTTGAATTGAAATCGACGAAATATATATAATATATATATATTAATGGCCTGAAAAGAACGCGCCGCGCCGCGGCAGTTCGCGAATTTCGACCATTGACTTCAAATTGACGTTACGGGAGATCCGACCGTCGGATTCTCCTGAAACCGGAACCGTTGGGTTCGTATCGAAAAGAGCTTTCCAATGAATATTAGAGATTTGAAATCTAACAGTTGGATTTGGAATTATGTCCAAATCAAATTTGGAAATGGTCGCTCTAAGTGCAATTCGATGACCGTATATGGAAACCGACTGTACGTGCCTTGATAAAATTATTATAAATATAAATAATTTGTGTAAAATCATAATAAATGATTTAGAAGAAGTTAAGACGAAAAATTCCATGTTTGTTAAGATAAAAAATATATTTTTATCAAAATGAACTAGTTATTAACAAGATTTGAAATCCAATATTTTTAAATAAATAAAATGGATTGAGAATGGGTTTTGATAGAACCAGAATTTCCAATATATGAATTGGAATGGATTTGAATCGAAATTATCTTTGGAATATTTCAATATTGGATTCCGTGATTATACGAATATCGTTATGGAAGTTTGGAAGATATATATATATCGTTATTTCCAATACGATATTGGTTTGTTTCAGAATTTGGTATTGAATATAAGCCGATATATTTTCTATTCAGAGCCTTGTATTTAATATCAAATTGGATTTTGGGGTTGTCGTGAAAGGTGTCTTCATTAACACTATTCTTAAACCCAAGTGAGAGACGAATAAATCTTTTTATTAAGATTTAAAGAAGAATTACCAATTGATTAACAGTTAATTGGAATTGAAATGGAATGTGAATTAGGTTTATCGTGAACCGTGTTTTAAACGGCATTCGTTCTTTAACCCGATTAATAGTGAAATGTGATTTGGAATTTATAAATCTTTTTATTGCGATTTAATGGAAATTTTCCAAAGTAAAGTTTTCCAATATATAAATTGGGATGGAATGGAATTCGATTTGGTAATAATCGAAATGAGCTTCTGTGGAGGAATACCGTTACTATATATGGAATTTAAAAGGCTTCGCTGTTATTCCATTTATATTATTGGTTGGATACAGAAGTTTATATCGATAATATATATTGATCTATTTTCCGTGAAGATTCCATAATTAATGGAATAATATTTCGGTTTGTCGTGAATGGTATCTTTAATAATACTGTTCTTAAACCCAATGGAGTTAAGAAAATTAGAAACTAACTGGAGATTAGTTAAGTTGAGTGGTTTCCTGGGTATTGATCTGATGTTGGTTTCGGCCTTCGGGATTAATGCTTAGGGAATTGTTCTCTTACTAATTTACGGTTAGAGACTGATAGGAAGATTAAAGAATAAATTTAAAAGAATTTATCTTTGATAAAATTAATGGGAACATTTTCCTAATGATGTGAATATTTTAAAAAAAGAATATTCTGAATTGGAATGAGGCGTATATTGTGTTTGTTTAACACTTGTTTATTATATACGCGAGTTATTCAGAAAGACCGGGTTTATTCCATTCTAAATAACTGAGACGATGGTAAGTCGAAGATGAAGACGGTGGTTGAAGATCGGAGGTCCTCACGTCATTTGGATGATTTCTGCCATCTTGATTGGGCTGTACACTCAAGATGATGGAAAAAGTGGTGATCGTCCAGACGTACTTGGAGATCGAAGGATATGTGAGGAACAAGGTGCCTCCAGTTTCGTTCAGACCCAGAACGGACTTGTAAATGGATTGTGTGTCTGACATTATATTTCATTCTGTGTGATTGATATACATCGGTTGAATGGCGTGAATTGCCTATGTGGCATGCTTAGATGCAAATGATCAAGGCTTCTGTTGAAAAGCAAAGTCTTGTGGTTGATGATCAAAGCACGACCTTCATGGTATCGCTTTGTGTAGCATTAATTCGCGAGCCTCACACCTCGGTGTGAAACAAAAACTGGAGAGGACATCAGGGAGGGCATGCGTTTCTTTCTAGTTAGGAGTGGCATCAGTGCTTGAATTGGCTAACGAGTTTGACTCATGTGGATGATGGATTCTGAGGCGCCTCGGATATATTAGTCGTTCTCGAACCGATGGAGTCATTTGGCTCATTTACGCCCCATAGGGCGAGGAAACGCAGTGTTCAGGGTTTAAGTTTTATCCACATCGGTGGACCGGCCCTGACGATCCAAGGCTTGACTGAGTACTTGCCTGAGACTCGGACTAGACAGTCTCGAAGCGGTGAGGACTATCTTTTGCCTCGGTTCACATATGGAAATCCAACTTCCAATACGACATTTTGCGGTTTTTATTTGTATACCCGAATATGGCGACATAGTGGGATGGGGCACTCATGCCGTCTATGATTGATACTTATGATTGAAATTGTTTTTGAAACACTTATGCACTAGTAATAATATCAAATGATTTCGTTTTATACGTATCAAGCATTCTTTGGCTATTATAAGGTAACACCCTATCCTCCGGCTTGTGTTGCATTGTGTGATGGGACTTGGGTCTTATAACAGCTTCATTGTACTTTATTTAGCATTGCGTTGTTTATCTCGTGCACTGGTATTCTTCGGAGGAACTCGTTCCGTGTTATACGGCGTGGTCCCTTGATTTACCTTAATTTTAAAGTAAAGTTTTAAATAACTGTTTTATGTCTCACACTAGTCACATGACTAACCTGGAGTTTATTGTTTTAACCTAAACTCTGGGTGCCCTTATTTTCCGCACGGGCAGCTGGTAGTTTTGGTTTTGTAGATTTATATTCACAGGATCCTGGTTTATGGCTGAAGTTATATTCGGAAAGCTCTGTATCCGTGTATTTCTCACTACTACAAAAGTGGGCATATTCGACACTAATTTGTGTGCGTTGCATGAAAAGTGTTGCGAAAGCTATGCATTCTTTGATCTTCTGCAACAACATTCATATGTTGTTACATTAGTTGTGAACACAGTGTTGCGGTTGGAATTCTTTTGCTGGTACGTGCAACACCGGGTCAAAGTGTTGCATTACATAAATACATGCTAAGTCAACGATCCGCATTATCAGTTTAAACAAATATATAACCGTAGATGTAGATTAATCCAACGGTTCAAGCCGATCCTTGCTACACCAGTTCAAACTGTTGCATTAGATAAATACATGCCAAGTCAGCGATCCGCATTATCAGTTTAAAAAAATAAAGAATTGTAGACGTAGATTAATCCAACGGTTCAAGCCGATCCTTGCTACAGCTTATTGAAAATTGTAACATCCCACGTCCATTAATGTCACTCACAAGGGGAATGCATTAACTTCCATGGAGGTTTTAAGTGAATATAGAACAGAAAAATTACAACAAGACAGATATAAGCAGTACTTGGAAATTTAAAACTTTATTTCATTGCAGCAGAAGTTAAACATGTTTGTTACATCATAAGACCATAAACCAGAGTCAAGTACAAAATCCATCTTAATAAAACAAAATACATAATCCCATTACATAAATAGCCATTATAGAAGATAATAAGCTGGACTTTACTTCAACGGTCCAAGCTTTCCAAAAGAGAGATAAAGCAATCCAATCAAACTCCGCTAGAGTTGGGCCCACCCTGAGGACCTGGAGGGGGAAAAGGATAGAAATAGAGGGGGTCAGACATAAAGTCTGGCGAGTATGATAATTCTAACAATACTATTATCAAAATAACTAGACTAAGGCATGAGCTGGAAAACAAGGAAATGTCTATGAACTATTGGGCATGGAAGAGCGGATAAAGATAACGTTAAAGGCACACCTAATTACTAATGAATAATTACTACACTGCACCACACCAGTCACCCTAAAGGTTGATCCCACTCACCGAACTTAGAAATTATATAAATTTCTTTGTGTACCCCTAGCTGACCACATAGGTGCCGTCTGCCCCTATCTCCGCTAGGTGTACCCCACTACCCACTTTTGATCGGATCCCTACTCGTAGATACCTGTGCTGGCCCCATAGTGGGGTGTATCACTCCCCTAAAGTGGCAACCCGATACAGCTAAGGAATGCACGGCTTATACCTACACGATACAACAACGTCATACCTACGAGCCCGGGTCCACACACGCATATGAAACCCGTTGGACTTGCGTTACCACCGCTAACCCATTTTGGCCTCTTATAGTCAAGCCCAGTATACGTGTCCCGTCCTCGACTTGGGTCGAGCCCATAAAGATACGTTTGGGTTACTGGTTGAAATGGGCCCCCACTAGCTATCCACCTAAGCTTGTCCCCACTAGTATATCCCACTTAACCCTCTTAGTCATGTTCATTTACATGTGTGTTTGGTTAAGTCTTACTAATCGTATTTCAAATGCCACTAAAGGCAACCGCTAGATTCCTCATGCCACCCAAGGCACATACTTAACCCCCATGTCCCTCCTTACATGTTTATCTGGTTAAGTATTTCTTAATTCATTCAGGCCATAACCTCTTCAAGACCTCTCACATTAGACTGGCATTTATGGAAGCTGGATTTGCCGGGCAGGTCCGGGCAGTCTTACACCATAAAAGAGTCTAACCTCGTGTCTTTACAACTGTTATGCTTTAATTTGGGCCTAGGACCTCTCACATTGGGCTGACATTTGTGACTACTGGATTTGCCGGGCGGGTCCGGGCAGGTTTATGTCACAAACGAGTCCAACCTCATGTCCGAAGCATTGATTATCACTTATAATCTCTTACCCAGTTTCAATAATTCCCTATTCAAATTGTTAATTAATTACAATTTTAATGATGTCCATAATTGACTCAATTATGGGCATCCACTTATGGCATGCAAAATCATATCAATTGCACCCCAATTTCTCAATATTAAATCCTTAATATCACCCCTACCCCACGTTATACGTTCTCTTATTCAACGCAAAATATACGTTAGACTCGAATAGTCTAACTCATAGAACAAAGATAAATTATCACAACGTATAGGCAAATAAATAAATCTAATCATAATAGGGGTGAAACTTGCATAAAACTACACATGTTATGGATCTAAAGGTGTCAACTTGTTTGATTAAATGTCACAATTTAAGTGATATGATCATAACCCAAATACATGTATAAACTTGCATATGGGGTTTTATGCAACATAATGATGGTGTAACCTAGCATCTAACACATAGAACTCACACATGTCATAGCATAATTCTAGATCTAAATAGATGTCATAATTCTAGTTCCAAATAGATGTCATACAATATGTGAGGTTATACATACTAATAAATCTAAACTTGCATAGTTACATGTGACTTATCATGTGAATCATCATAGCCCAAATATATTTAATCAACATTATGATTCATAAGCTAACTACAACATAATAACATCATGGCTTTGTAACATCTCAACTTAGGATAGAAACTTGCAACATATATAATATCATCATAGCATTATTTACAACATATAGGATATCATCACATAACATAGGATTTACAACATACATGATAGCATAAGGTTTACAACAACATATATGACAATTCACCTCATTCACTTATAATCCATTCATAACTTAATCTAATTAGTTTACTAATAATCTTGTTAAGATCATCATACTCCCAATTAGAGAAGAAAGAGAGTCTTGAATTGCTTTAGAGTTGAGTAGAATTAGGGTTTTGATTAGCTTTCTTCCTTCTTAGTTGGCGGCGGCTACACTGAGTTCCATGGCGACGGCATGACGGTGGCTACTTTATTTTTCATGTGAATAAGAGTGAGAGACTACCAAGGTATTTATAGAGTTTATGGTTTATTTATACCGTCAAATCAATTCAGAACTAACCTGCGCCGTTAGATTTGCCAACTCAGCCCTAAAGACACATCAGCAGCTCAAGATTGGGCTCAGCCAAACCCTAGCCGACTGGACCAGGTCGACACCCAAGTCGACTGCCCAGTCGACCTGGGGGGGTGTCGACTGCCCAGTCGACTCACCAGTCGACCTGGGGTGCTGGGCGGGAAATTTCCGGCCTAGCCTGTTTGACTTCGAATTTTGAATTTTAAATTTTCTGAAATCTGTTTTGAATTTTCTGAAACTTCCGATGGCCATGACTTCTTCATACGAAGTCCAATTCACGCAAACTCGGACTCTATTTCAACCAGAATTCCGAGACGAACACAATGGCGCAACCCGTTTCCTACAATTCTCACGTCTGAGATTAGTTATTCTTTAATTTGTGAATATTAATACTAACGGAATTACGGGGTGTTACATTCTCCCCTCCTTAAAGGATTTCGACCCCGAAATCTTCAAGTCAAGAAGAATGTATATCCTAACATCCAATCGTCCATCTACTCTACCATCAAACACATGAATCCATTGTCCTTATAGACTTCTAGTTCTTTCACGTTTAAATGCGCAGTGTGTGTATATGTCCATATCTAATGCAAAATCAGGCAGTCCACTGATTCAGTTGACCTCCTTAATGCAAATCATGATAGTGCCATGCATCCATTATGTATGCAAAAGTTCCTTATAGATACATATTATTTCTACATGTGTGCACAACCATTCACCAAAATGCAACATCCATATGATGGTACAACCATTATTCATCCATTACTTAAATATGTACACACATTTATATGCAATATGCAATATGAAGTGACTGAGCCGATCTAGTGCCTAAAGTGTGTGTGTATATGCATCCACGAGCAACCACTAGCAAACACTTGCATCCACATGCATCCATCATACATAACATGTCTCAAACACATGTTTCAACCATAGGACAATCCTATCTAAAGGTCAAGGATACTAGCGAGAGGATACTCTAAAGGTAAGATAAGTACAAGATAAGCGATAAAGGTGAAATTAAAAGACATACCCTCGAAAATAAAAGGGTATCGTGAACGCATCTTCTCTTATGTCTCCCAAGTAGCATTGCTCTCATCATCTCCCCATTGTACTTTGACTAGTCTGACATCTCGATTTCTCAGCTTCTTGATCTCCGACCCAAGAATGCATGTAGGAGCTCCTCGAATCGTCGCATCACGCTCTATCTCCACCTCTCTAAGCAAGTTCGGCTCTACCACCTCCGCGGTCTCGTGTAGACACTTCCTCAAATGTGACACATGGAATACGTCGTGTACACCGCTAAGTCTCTCAGGCAACTCTACGCTATTCACCATCTGTCCAATCTTCTCCTTAATAGGAAACGGCCCTACGAACCTTGGTGCTAATTTCCCAACGGACCCAAAGCGAACAACGTTCCGTAATGGAGACACTTTGATAAAGACCATGTCCCCAACATCAAACTCGAGATCTGTCCTCCTCTTATCCGCATAAGATTTCTGCCTATCTTGCGCTGCTTTCATCCTCCTTTGAATCAAGTCGATCTTCTCCGAAGTCTCCCTAATCATATCGGGCCCAAGTAAGATCTTATCCGTAGATTCCAACCAACATGTAGGTGAACGACAATGCCGTCCATAAAGAGCTTCGAAAGGTGCCATGCCAATGCTAGACTGAAAGCTGTTATTATATGCGAACTCCACCAATGGAAGATGCTCTTCCCATGTACCACCAATGTCTAGGATACATAGCCTCAAAAGGTCCTCTAGAATACGATTCACCCTCTCGGACCGACCGTCCGTCTGAGGATGATACGTGGTGCTAAAACACAACTGAGTCCCTAATGCTTCTTGTAAGCTCTTCCAAAATTCGCTTGTGAAGATAGGATTGCGGTCGCTTACTATGCTAGAAGGAACACCATGCAAACGAACTATCTCTTGGATGTATAAATAAGCTAACCATGGAGAAGTCCTCTTACTCTTCACGGGAATAAAATGGGCGCTTTTAGTAAGTCTATCTACTATAACCCAAATCCCCGTATTACTCTTCCTTGATCTTGGTAATCCATCCACGAAGTCCATCGAGACACTTTCCTATTTCCATAGTGGAACCTCCAATGGGTGAACCAACCCACCGGGTTTCTTTTGCTCCGCTTTTACTTGTTGGCACACCAAGCATCTAGCGACATACTCGGCCACATCCCTCTTCATACCGGCCTAAAAGAAAACTCGCTTCATGTCTTTATACATCTTGTCCCCGCCGGGATGAATGGTCATCTTCGAATGATGTGCATCATCAAGAATAGCCTTCCTCAAACCTTCGTCTCGAGGTACACAAAGTCTACTATCCCTACGCAACCAACCCTTATCATCTAGGGTATATGTACAGAGATGGCTTGATGACTCCCCTCCTTTGAGCTTTTCTACTAACTCGACCAACTGTGGTTCGTCTCGCTGTGCCTCACCAATCCGTCCCAAAAGCGTAGGTATGACCTCCAAGGATGCTAGCAAACCGGGTACAAAGTCAATGGAAGGTCTAAAATAAAACATCGAAATGAATTCTAAGCTTCTCCGCTCAACAAACAACGGACTCAAGGACAACCTTTTCCTACTTAAGGCGTTTGCCATCACGTTACCCTTGCCTGGGGTATATGCTATTTCGAAATTGTAGGATGCTAAGAACTTCATCCACCTTTGCTGCCTTAAGCTCAAGTCCTTCTGAGAGAACAAGTATTTTAGCGATTTGTGGTTAGTGAACAATTTGAATTTCTCCCCAAGAAGATAATGGCGCCAAGACTTAAGCGCGAAAACAATTGCGGCTAACTCTAGGTCATGTGTAGGGTAATTTTTCTCATGCGCTCTCAACTGCCTTCCACCATAGGCTATTACCCTACCCACTTGCATTAAGACTGCGCCT
This sequence comes from Allium sativum, assembly GCA_030737875.1. Classification (NCBI taxonomy): domain Eukaryota; kingdom Viridiplantae; phylum Streptophyta; class Magnoliopsida; order Asparagales; family Amaryllidaceae; genus Allium; species Allium sativum. The sequence goes on along the minus strand of CM060924.1, from coordinate 151,620,876 downwards.
AGACCTGTCCCACAAGCATCGGTATAAACAGTAAATGGTTTACTCCCGTCTGGCAGCACTAAGACTGGAGCTGAGGTCAAAGCTCTCTTCAAACGTTGGAACGCATCATCACAATCTACGTCCCATGTGAAAACAAGGTTCTTCTTCGTCAAGCGTGTTAATGGAGCTGATATCTTTGCGAAGTCTTTGATAAACTTGCTATAGTAGCCAGCCAACCCCAAGAAGCTTCTTACTTCGGTAGCATTTTTAGGGACCTTCCAATCTTGGATGGCCACCACCTTCGCGGGATCCACAGCTATCCCTTCTTTGGAAACCACGTGCCCTAAGAATCGCACTTCCTCTCTCCAGAAGTGACACTTAGAAAATTTAGCTTTAAGGTTATGTGCTCGTAGGGTCTCTAACACTTCACTAAGATATAGGGCATGCTCTTCTTCATCCTTAGAAAAGATCAAGATGTCATCTACAAAGACTACCACTAATTTGTTAAGGTACTCCCAAAACACCCTACTCATCAAATCAACAAATATGCGGGTGCGTTTGTCAACCCGAAGGGCATCACTAGCTATTCATAGTAACCGTCCGGAGTCCTAAAGGCAGTCTTGTCAATGCTATCCTCAGCCACTCTCAACTGATGGAAACCAGTGGCTAAGTCCAACTGCGAAAACACTAAGGCACCAACTAACTGATCGAAGAGATCGTCAATCCTCGGCAGTGGGTGTTTGTTTTTCTTATTAAGTTTATTAAGTTCTCTATAGTCCACACAAAGTCTAAGGGACCCATCCGCCTTCGTGGCAAATACTACGAGAGCATCCCACTCCGATATACTTCGTCTTATGAACCCCTTCTCAAGCAACTCCTTCACTTGCTTATTGAGTTCCCTCCTTTCATGAGGAGCCATGTGGCGTACTGGCAAAGATACTGGTTTTGCATTATCGACAAGATATATTCGAAAATCTATCTCCCGCTTCGGAGGCTAGCCCTTCACCTCCTAAAACACATCCGTGTATTCTCGGACCACTCTAACAGATCGTAGATTCTCCACAGACGCGTCAAGCGATTCTAGATAACTTAGCATAACAGAATTTATGGGATTACAAAAGATTTCGAGAGTGTTGCCAAGGCGAGTCATGAGCCTAACTACTCTCCTTTCACAATCAAGAACGGCCCCATTTCTGGATAACCAATCCATTCATAAAATTAGCTCATAGCCCATGAAGCCCAAAACATAAGCATCACATCTAAATTCAACGCTAAGTATAGAAATTTTCGAATCCAAACACATCATGGACAAATAAGCTGAGCCCCCAATTGGATTCGAAACAACTAAGGGATCCTCTACTAAACTGGTGTTTAAGTGCAGTGATTCAACTAATGACGTAGAGATAAATGAATGCGATGCGCCCGAATCAAATATGGTACGGACATGATGATCAAACAGAAAAACTAAGCTTTCAACAGAAATGGTTCTACCTCGTTCTTGCAGTGGTGGGACCGCGAGAGCCTGAACTTGTCCCCTTGCCTGCCCTGGTGCCGTAAGAGCCTATCCTCCCGATGTAGACCCTGCCCTCTGCCCCTTCTTTGGGCAGTCCTTCACTAGATGTCCCGCTTCACCACAGTGAAAACAGCCAGTCTTCTTTTTCTTTCTGTAATCCTTGCTGAGATGGCCTGGTGTCCCACAGTTAAAGCATTTCTTCTTTCCATTGCCATTATTGTCTTTACCACCCTTCTTGTTTTGCTGTTGTGGTTTCTTCTGATACCCTTTCTTCTCGGGTGCCTTATTAGCATTAGCGCCTTTCTCCTCGTGCATGAGTGCCATGTCTACTAGCTTCTCAAAGGTGGCCCCCATAGGGATGTGGGTCATAGCCAACCCTTGCAACGGTTCATTCAAGCCATTAACGAACCTCAGAGCCTTCTTCTCCGACGTGTTCACTAAGTCCAAACCAAACCTTGCTAACTGATTAAATTTTTTGACATATTCTTTCACTGATGAGCTTCCTTGCTTTAATGTCAAGAACCTTTCCATATATAGATTCTCTTCTGCCCTTGAGAGAAACTTCGCCTCAAACCTATGCCTGAAATCCGCCCAAGAATCAACAGGACGCTCCCCATTAGTGACCTCCCACCAAAACGAGGCCTCTCCCTTCATTAGCCAGGCTGCTAATTTGACTTTACTCCCTTCTTCTACTTCAAAGATTTCTATCAATTCTTCCACCTCCTTAAGCCAATCTCTAGCTTCCACAAACGTTTCAGACCCTTGAATAGGTTTTCCACCCATAGCCTTAAATTCCTTGCATGTCTTTGCAAAAGTATCAGCGTGAGGAGGGGAGGAGGAGGAGGAGGAGTGGGTGCAACTGGTGGTGGAGGAACATTGGTTGGACCTGCAGCGGCCCTAGCCTCTAATAACCTCCTATACCATCCTGGTACCGGTACACCCTTTCGAAGGTTAAGATCTTCAGCCATGCGGAAACAAAAAATGGAAGGATTCAAAATGGAGAATTCGAAAGATAAAGATATATGGCTATTGGGGATTATGTTTTTCATAAAAACTTTCCTCTTTGAATTTCTCATTAAGACATGTTTTTGAAAACACTTCTTCCGAAAATACTTTAGAAAAATAGTTTTTCTAAAAAATTTATCTGTTCTGGTAACCTTAAGCTCTGATACCACGTGTAACACCCGACGTCCATTATTGTCACTCACAAGGGGAATGCATTAACTTCCATGGAGGTTTTAAATGAATATAGAACAGAAAAATTACAACAAGACAGATATAAGCAGTACTTGGAAATTTAAAACTTTATTTCATTGCAGCAGAAGTTAAACATGTTTGTTACATCATAAGACCATAAACCAGAGTCAAGTACAATATCCATCTTAATAAAACGAAATACATAATCCCATTACATAAATAGCCATTAAAGAAGATAACAAGCTGGACTTTACTTCAACGGTCCAAGCTTTCCAAAAGAGAGATAAAGCAATCCAATCAAACTCCGCTAGAGCTGGGCCCACCCCGAGGACCTGGAGGGGGAAAAGGATAGAAATATAGGGGGTCAGACATAAAGTCTGGCGAGTATGATAATTCTAACAATACTATTATCAAAATAACTAGACTAAGGCATGAGCTAAAAAACAAGGAAATGTCTATGAACTATTGGGCATGGAAGAGCGGATAAAGATAACGTTAAAGGCACACCTAATTACTAACGAATAATAACTACACTGCACCACACCAGTCACCCTAAAGGTTGATCCCACTCACCGAACTTAGAAAATATATAAATGGCTTTGTGTACCCCTAGCTGACCACATAGGTGCCGTCTACCCCTATCTCCGCTAGGTGTACCCCACTACCCACTTTCAATCGGCTCCCTACTCGTAGGTACCCGTGCTGGACCCGCAGTGGGGTGTATCACTTCCCTAAAGTGGCAACCCGATACAGCTAAGGAATGCACGGCTTATACATACACGATGCAACAACGTCTTACCTATCAGCCCGGGTCCACACACGCATTTGAAACCCGTTGGACTTGTGTTACCACCGCTAACCCGTTTTGGCCTCTTATAGTCAAGCCCAATATATGTGTCCCGTCCTCGACTTGGGTCGAGCCAACAAAGAGACGTTTGGGTTACTGGTTGAAATGGGGCCCCACAAGCTATCCACCTAAGCTTGTCCCCACTAGTATATCCCACTTAACCCTCTTCTTAGTCATGTTCATTTACATGTGTGTTTGGTTAAGTCTTACTAATCGTATTTCAAATGCCACTAAAGGCAACCACTAGATTCCTCATGCCACCCAAGGCACCTACTTAACTCCCATGTCCCACCTTACATGTTTATCTGGTTAATTATTTCTTAATTCATTCAGGCCATAACCTCAAAAAGACCTCTCACATTAGACTGGCATTTATGGCAGTTGGATTTGCCGGGCGGGTCCGGGCAGTCTTACACCATAAAAGAATCTAACCTCGTTTCTTTACAGCTGTTATGCTTTAATTTGGGCCTAGGACCTCTCACATTGGGCTGACATTTGTGACTACTGGATTTGTCGGGCGGGTCCGGGCAGGTTTACGTCACAAAGGAGTCCAACCTCGTGTCCTAAGCATTGATTATCACTTATAATCTCTTACCCCAGTTTTAATAATTCCCTATTCAAATTGTTAATTAATTCCAATTTTAATGATGTCCATAATTGACTCAATTATGGGCATCCACTTATGGCATGCAAAATCATATCAATTGCACCCCAATTTCTCAATATTAAATCCTTAATATCACCCCTACCCCCACGTTATACGTTCTCTTATTCAACGCAAAATATACGTTAGACTCGAATAGTCTAACTCATAGAACAAAGATAAATTATCACAACGTATAGGCAAATAAAATAAATCTAATCATAATATGGGTGAAACTTGCATAAAACTACACATGTTATGGATCTAAAGGTGTCAACTTGTTTGATTAAATGTCACAATTTAAGTGATATGATCATAACCCAAATACATGTATAAACTTGCATATGGGGTTTTATGCGACATAATGATGGTGTAACCTAGCATCTAACACATAGAACTCACACATGTCATAGCATAATTCTAGATCTAAATAGATGTCATAATTCTAGTTCCAAATAGATGTCATACAATATGTGAGGTTATACATACTAATAAATCTAAACTTGCATAGGTACATGTGACTTATCATGTGAATCATCATAGCCCAAATATATTTAATCAACATCATGATTCATAAGCTAACTACAACATAATAACATCATGGCTTTATAACATCGCAACTTAGGATAGAAACTTGCAACATATATAATATCATCATAGCATGATTTACAACATATAGGATATCATCACATAACATAGGATTTACAACATACATGATAGCATAAGGTTTACAACAACATATATGACAATTCACATCATTCATTTATAATCCATTCATAACATGGTTTAATTAGTTTACTAATAATCTTGTTAAGATCATCATACTCACAATTAGAGAAGAAAGAGAGTCTTGAATTGCTTTAGAGTTGAGTAGAATTAGGGTTCTGATTAGCTTTCTTCCTTCTTAGTTGGCGGCGGCTACACTGAGTTCCATGGCGACGGCATGACGGTGGCTACTTTATTTTTCATGTGAATTAGAGTGAGAGACTACCTAGGTATATATAGAGTTTAGGGTTTATTTAGACCGTCAGATCAATTCAGAACAAACCTGAACCGTTAAATTTGCCAACTCAGCCCTAAAAACACATCAGTAGCTCAAGATTCGGCTCAGCCAAACCCTAGCCGACTGGACCAGGTCGACACCCAAGTCGACTGCCCAGTCGACCTGGGGGGGGGTGTCGACTCCCCAGTCTACTTGGGGTGCTGGGCGGGAAATTTGCCGCCTAGCCTGTTTGACTTCGAATTTTGAATTTTAAATTTTCTGAAATCTGTTTTGAATTTTCTGAAACTTCCGATGGCCATAACTTCTTCATACGAAGTCCAATTCACGCAAACTCGCACTCTATTTCAACTAGAATTCCGAGACGAACACAATGGAGCAACCCGTTTCCCACAATTCTCACGTCTGAGATTAGTTATTCTTTAATTTGTGAATATTGATACTAACAGAATTATGGGGTGTTACAAAAATTTGGCGCGATAGTTTCCCCATTCACGAAATACTTCCCCCCAAAACAAATTTCTCTCGTACTCCTCCTTCGGTCCGTTCCTCTCTCCACGAAATCCGTCCAAGAATACCTCGATCCGATTGCTATTGTAAGTCTGTACCTCCGGTTTCAAACCATAAACCTTCGATTGCTCCTAATTTACAGACTTTACACATCCAATTTGGATCATTTAGGACAATTACAGGTAGTTAGGGTTTCATCAGTTCGGTTTTATTTAGTTGATTTCATCGCTAACTTATTTTGGTCTACGTTCAAAGTCTCTGGGTGATTTGGGTATACCGATTGCCTTAAATTAGCGTTTTCTATACAAGTGTTGTACTTATATGTTCGCATGTGTTGAAATTATGCAAGTTCTATATTTTATGTTTGCCAAACCATTGATGTATTGGTAAATAATGCTTATTTCGACAGGTGGAAACAAAATTTAGAGGACAAAAGAAATCCAATTTAAATGTTTAAATGTCAATTTCTGTTTGTAGTCAAATAATGAATATTTCTCTTCCTACATCATATGACTACGAAGATACCCTAGGCATGGGTGATCTAGGATTGTTAAACCCATCATCACCAGAAACTCCTATTAATTTTTATATAGAGATGCAAGAAAGGCACTACGATGATTTGCTTGAGTATGAACTAGAGCAAGAAGAACTCTGAAGACAACGGCTGGAAGAAGAATGACGTGAAGAAAGGGCGATGCGACGGCATAGTCGTGCTGCCTTGCGTCATCAATATCAAAACAACCAAGTGGTTAACGAACAGCAAGCTGACTTACCAATCATAAAGTGTGATTGTGGGTACGCCGCTGTAGAAGATGTTATTTCGATTGGATTCAACATTGGTCGTCGTTATTTTAGATGTCATGTTCATGGGTGTACCTTTTGGCAGTGGATTGACCATCATTTTCCAAGTCGAGCCGTTGAGTACGCAAATGAATTACAACATCAACTTACAACGCTGCAAAATCGAGTTATTGGTTTTCGAACTGACGTTAGTAGACTTAACGACCAGCTTCAAGCGCTAAACATTAAAAGACAAAATTAAATTATTGCATCGTTCTTTGTATTAGGTACAATTGCATCGTCTTTGTGTCACCTGTATGGTCTTTGTATCTGTACTATTTTGTTTTGGTGCAGTCAATGTAATGTTATGAATTTGTGTTCAGTATCCTTAGTTGCTTGTTTTATGTATTATCCTGATAACTCAGTTCCAAAAGTTAGTGATAATTCATATCAAAACAATCGTCTTTGTATCATCACACTGATTATGTATATTTGTAAATTATTAACTTGTTTTGTTTTTATTCCTAATTTAGTAAAACCTTATAGGGTAGCCCTTGTTCGTGTCTTGAAACTATTAGTGGTATCAAATTTGGTCTTGCTAGGCCGTGGTTAGATTGTGGCAATGGATAGTGAGTATTACATATGGATAGGACTTCCGAGATCGAGTGCAGAATATGTAAGAGGGGTAACAGCTTTTCTAAGAAATGCATTTCCCATTTATAAAGTAGGTGCTGAGATGAAGTGCCCCTGCAAAAAATGTACAGAACGTAATTGGTATTGTGAAAATGTCATATACGATCATCTTATTTTTAATGGCCCTTCTCCATTACATAACGGGTGGATTTGTGAAGTTTCACAGACGAAATTATTAGGTGTTAATGACCATATGGATTGTGCAACGGAGATGGATTTTGAGGATAATTTAGATGTGATGTTCAAATGTGCGGGTTACAAATTTGGTCAAAATCCCAGGGACTTTGTAGTAGAACCAAATCCAGAGGCCGAGAAATTTTATCGGCATGCTAAAGATGGAAAAAAATGTTATATCCTGGCTGCACTAAATTTTATCGACTAAGTTTCTTGATCAAGCTTTATCATTTAAAGTGTGCTTATGGAATTAACGAGTCTGCGTTTGGGGAATTACTAAAGCTTATAAAAGAAGCCTTTCCTGATGCCCAGTTGCCTTTGTCTTCCTATGCTACAAAGAATGTCATTAAGGATTTAGGTCTTGATTACCATAAAATACATGCCTGCCCAAACCATTGCATGTTATATTGGGCATAGAATAGAGATAAAGAGGCTTGTGACATTTGTGGTTTTTCGAGGTGGGCTGTAAAAGAAAAAGAAGACATCGTTGATAATAATGATCCACCAAAGTCGATTCCCAAAGTGCCGGCAAATGTTATGAGGTACTTTCCTCTAAGACCAAAGTTACAAAGGATGTTTATGTGCAAAGAATTTTCCAAACTTATGAGATGGCACCAAGTGGAACGAAAAGAAGATGGAAAACTAAGACATCCGGCTGATGGTGTGGCATTGAAGATGATGGATGCTCGCTATCCTGATTTTTCATCAGAAAATCATAGTGTTAGATTGGGTCTAGCATCTGATGGATTTAATCCATATCGTTCAACGAAGTCAAGTTATAGTACATGGAAAATTCTGTTGGTAAACTACAATCTTCTGCCTTGGTTATGTATGAAACAAGAGAATTTGATTCTTCCAACATTAACATCTGGTCTAGATTCTCTAAAGAACGGTATTGACGTATATATGCAGCCTTTAATTGCGGAATTTAAAGCATTATGGAATGTTGGCGTCGAAACATATGATTCCTTGACTGATGGGAATTTTAATTTACGTGCAAGCGTCTTATGGACCATTAGTGATTTTCCGGGATATGCCATATTGTCAGGTTGGAGCACGAAGGGGAAATGAGCGTGTCCAGTATGCCATTATGAAACTTCTTCCAATTATTTGAAGCATAGCAAAAAAATGTATTATATGCACCATAGAAAGTTTCTTGATCCGACACATTAGTGGAGGTTGGATAAGAGGAGATTTAATGGCGAAATTGAAATGGGGAGCATTCCAGAAATATTATCAGAAACTGATATTGAAGAGTTATTGAGGGGGTTCAAAAATCGGTTTGGGGATAAGACGAAGAAACCTGGTAAAACTGATGGCCCTTTTAAAAAAAGGTCAATACTGTTTGACTTACCATATTGGTGTCATAATCCCCTTCGACATAACCTGGATGCCATGCACATAGAGAAGAACATATGCGACAAAATATTAGGTACTTTATTTAATATAGGTCGCATGTCGAAGGATCACCTAAACGCTCGTTTGGATTTACAGGAATTGGGCATAAGGAAGGAACTTCATACTGTTGAATGTGGTGACGGAAAGCATGTTGAAATTAGAGCTACAATATTTGATATGACAAACAAGGAAAAAGAAATCTTTTGCTCTGTATTGAAGAACGCCAAACTGCCCGACGGTTGTGCCTCCAATGTTAGTCGGTACGTGCACATAAAAGAGAGAACGGTTGTGGGATATAAGAGCCATGATGCTCATTTCATAATCCACTATTTGTTACAATTTGCCGTGAAGAAAGCTTCAAAACCCGAGGTTGCATTATCAATGATCAGATTTAGTGCATTCCTTAGAGGACTATGGAGCAAGGTCATCGAAGTGGATGATATCAAGAGGCTGCAAAAAGAAATTGTCGAGATACTTTGTCATTTTGAAATGATTTTTCCACAGGATTTTTTCGATATAATGGTACACTTGCCTGTTCATTTATGCAGAGAAATCGAATACGGCGGGCCTGAACATCTTAGATGCATGTATCCAATTGAGCGATATCTAGGAATGTTGAAATCTTATGTGCGAAATAGAAACAGACCGGAAGGTTCGATTGTAGAAGGTTACTTGGCAGAAGAGTGTGTGACCTTCTGTTCAAGATTTTTAAGCGTTGATGGAGGAACAGAAAACATGTCGATTGATTTTGGAAGATGTCCAACATATTTGGAATATCATATTGGAACAAAGAAGAATAAAAATGGGAAGATGTTCAATTTGAAAGATGCAGAGTGGAAGGCACCACATCGCTATATTCTGTTCAATTCCGGTAATAAAGCAATTGAGAGTTTGATCGAGTAAGTTCTTAAGTTCCTATATCATTTTCCTTAACTATAAATTAACATCTGCATTTCATAGTTTTTTGACCTTAATTATTATATAGGGTTCATCGAGCTATTGTGGATGGTCTTGCAAATCCAAGAAGATACAAGAGGGAACGAGAACATTTCGAAGAGTTTTGGAATTGGCTTAAATAAGAGGTTCTGAAAAAGGGCAATATTTCAACAGATTTAGAGGTGTTTGCATTAGGTCCTAATCGAGTAGCTAGGAAGTTTACCGGTTATATAGTAAATAGATATAGATTCCACACAAAATTTAGAGATTCTCGATGTACCACGCAAAATAGTGGTGTATTTTTGACTGCCAAAACCACCAGCTTTGCAAGTTCGAAAGACCAAAACCCAATAGTGGGTGATGTCAATTACTATGGATCAAACGAAGAAATCTTTGAGCTTGATTATTGGGGAGCTTTCACAGTGGTCCTTTTTAAGTGATGCTAGTACCAAGAGGAAAAAGATTCATATGGTCTTACTCGAGTAAATTTTAGCAAGAGCCATAAAACTGAGCCTTATGTCCTGTCTTTGCAAGTGCAGCAAGTATTTTATGTGGAAGATGCAGTTGAAAAGAACAGTTATTACGTTATTAAAAAATTGCCGCGAGATTGGTGTGATACTAAAAATCAGAATGCAATGGAAGAAGACATGAGCAATACGCAATCACGTGATATGGGCATTGGTGGTGAACTAGAACCAGAATTCGTTAATGTGGGTTGGATTAGGGATGATGTCACTGTAATATAACAAGAAACAGAAGTAGAAGCAGAAGTTCTTGATCCTGTTCCGTCTCATTAGGATAAAAAATTCCTCTTTCTTATTGCTTTAATTTGATCTAATATATGATGTACTTGGCACTTATTGTTTTAGCTGGGAACTATTATCTTTGATGATTGTATTTGTCACTCTTTTCTCATAATGCAATCTACACTGTTCACATGTTTTATGATTAAACGTCTTTCTTTACTGTCATTTGACTGTGGTTATAGATCAAAATGTTATAGTTGTTGTTTTTTGTCCACTTAAACATGCATACGTTGTTCTAATATTTTTATTTTGTACAGGATGGATGAACTTATTAATATCCGACTGCAACATGGCGAACAGTTTCGAAAAACATGTTACGTTGGTGGAGAACCCTTCGTAGTAACAAATTATGATGTAGACTGCTTTTCTTACAGTGTGCTTATGGACTTTATTAAAGATGTTCTCCATTATACCGAAATAGGAGGGGTCTATATCATCAGCAAACGAACGAGGGGTGGCTGACAGCTAATATTGAATGACAAGGACGTAAACGAGTACGTACAGGCCTGCATTAATAAGCAAGAAGAAGTGGTTTTTTACATCGACAACACCATTGACAAAGACATTGAGCCGGTGACTCAACTGCAGCCACATGTAATCATACGGCCAAGGAAAAACATAATTCAAGGTATATAGTATATGTAATATAGATCCATTCTTATATATATATATGTGTGTGTGTGTGTGTGTGTATATATATATATATCTGTGTGTGTAAAGAACTACGAAGGAGGCCATCATTTCGTTTTTTTTTCCAGGTTCAGCTAAGAAGGCGATTGCAAAGCGTAGGTATACTACTGCACATAGACTTCAACAGCAACCCAAAATGATGAAAAACAACCCAACTCAAGTTGGTCAGAAGAAATTATCGCCGGAGCCTGATATGAATAAGGATGAAGAAGATGTTACTGTGACAGACAAAGGAACCAGGAGGAAATTAAATGTAGAAAATGAAACAGATAATGATGATGATACCTGAGAGAATGAAGCTGATGTTCAGGTATTTTTTCAAGTAAATTTCTGTTTTATTAATCTGGAAGAAATCTTTTATTTCAAACTACTTTTTATTAAAATTCTGCACGTAAAAGCAAGAAATGGATTTTAGTTGTTTCCTATTACTGTGTCGATGTCCTATTCCGACCATGAAGGTTGCAGCTAATTCAAGTAACTATTTGTTCTTTGTGCATACATTCTGTTAAAATTGCAAGAATTGTTTATACGTAAACTCTATTTGGTTAACTAGCTTAAATTTATCATCGATGGTGCATAATAATGCTAATCTGTTTGCAGTTCTCACAACCATCAGTTTTGATGAAGTATGAACAATAGCGAATCGCGCGAATGCAAGAAAACGATGCAGTTAGTAGATCACTTGGGGTGCGTTCATTGGTTAGTTGTATGCAAGAGGCTGCCGCACGAAATAAGAAAGATAAAGGTAAATATGTTGCTGGACGTGATGAATACATCCCAGAAAATGCTGGTGAAGACGTCGCTGATGATTCATCGGATTCGGAGGTATGAAGAAGTTATTTGTTTATTACTTATTGTCTTTGCCTTTATGAACGTAAAAAATCTTGACCTTCGACTTAATTATAGAGAATCAAAATTGTTAAGTCAAACGAGCCTTTACCTGGACCAAGAACTCGTTTGCAAACCATTGCAGCCATTGAAATTGAGAAGGAAGTGATGACCTGCACCCCCTCCAAAGAAATCTGGCTCAAACAGGGAGTTGATCAAGACATGCACTCCCACCCCAAAGAAAATAAGTAACCGGGAGAAATTCGAAGAAATATTAACAAATTTAACGAAACCTACACCATCTTTTTCAGTAGTTTTAAAACCTACAACGTCTCATCCATCCGTTTTAAAACCTACATGTACAAAATTGTTCAAACAATCGTCCACTTCATGTGAAGCTGCTGGTTCAGTTGCTGCTTATTTAGCAATGCGGAAACATCAAAAGCAGAATGTTGAAGCGCCTGAAACAATGGGAAATCTTACCGATCGATTAGAGCAGGAATGGATTGCACAGGAAGATGAAGTAGGTACAGGTACAATATAATGTTTCTTTATCTGTGCACTGCACTGCACTGTTGACTGTGTCTATTTTCTATTAATTTTTTTGAACCTGGTGGATAAAGTACAAGTTCCAAAAAAACCTAGAGGGAAGTCAAAAATGACCAAGGTGCATGCTAGAACTCCTGATGATAAAGTAGTCATTGAGTTGAATGAGGATGGTCAGCCAGTATCTGATAATATTACAGAGTTAAGCAATTTTCTTGGGACAATAGCAAAGGATAATGTGTCTCTAACTTACATCAATTGGCATGTTGTTCCAGATTCATTAAAGCGACAAATGTTGGATTATGCTCTGGTACAATCTAATTTCCTTAACCATATCAACTGACTTCCTAAATGTTTGGTTTTAATTAATTAATTTGTTTCCTGAATTTTGTGATTGATATATTGTAGGCTTGGTATGTCATTCCGGAAGAAGGACACAAGTGGGTCTTGAACACGCTTAACGACTCTTGGAGGCAGTAAAAGTCTCGCATGAAAGCAAGGTATTATAACAAATATTCAACTGATGAGGAAAGGCTTGCAAATAGGCCGATTACAGTTCCGTTGGAGGATTTTAAAATGCTTTTGGAATACTGGGGGGATGAAGCAGTTCAGCTACGGCTTTAATGATATTCACATTTGTATAATGTTTAGTAGTTCACGTTATCTTGTTTTGTGCTAATCGATTATTTAGTAGTTCGCGTTATCCTTGTTTAGTGGTAATATTATTTTTTTTGGATTTCCAGGCCCTAGCTGATTCTAATTCCGCGCATCGTAATTCACTAAATGAGACACATACCATGGGTCCCAAAACTCATGCAGTAGCCAAAGAAAAGATAGTATGTTTTTTTTTTAACTTAAGTTTTTTTTTTTTGTGATTGATTTGAATTGGCCACATGATAATTCTATTTTGTTATATCATTGAATTATATTTTATATATCATTGTCACAATGTTCATAGGAAGCAGCTAGATCTGTAAATTCTTAACATTGAATGTTAAAAATTGTGTTAAATTTTTGGTAATCCTAATACTTGATAAATTAAAAAGGACCCAGAAAAAGCCTCCCCATCCGCTGCCTTGGTTTATTTGGAAACATATAAACGAGAACCGAGTAGAAGTTACAAGACTAACACGGATGAACTAAAGGCCAAATACGTGAGTACATATATAATTAGATACTGAAATAGAAATACTTGTGTTAGTATAATTGGGTCATTGTACGTTTGTTGGAGCTTCTTATTAAATCAAACACATAGTTAGTCTGAAAGAAAATAAGTTCTGTTAATAAATTCATTCCTGCCAGCTGCCTATTTATATATATGCTTGCCTGGTTTTCATTTTGTAGGCGAAGGTTCAACCAATGGTGGATGCAGGAAATATTGCTGAGGCAGATGACTTGTTTCTGGTGGGAGGAGCCACACGCGGAACTGGCTTGTAGGAAGGCGAGGAAAAATGGCCGAAAATTCTCCAACAACACCTGGTTCTTCGGACAGTTATGTGCAAGAGCTGGCCAAAAAAATAAGGCAAGAGCTTGAGGCGGATTTGGAAGAAAAGGTGAACAGAAAAGTGAAAGAGAATGTGTCATTGGTGTTAAAAAAGCTTAGTGAAGCCAATCCAGATCTTAATTTAGACGTCGGAGACTTTTGTGTCAGCACAACAAGTGATGAAGATGACCTTGTTACCCCTGTAACCCCTGCAACTCACTGAAGTATTTGGATGGTATGTGTTAGAACTTGTGATATGTTCTGTTCTTTTAAATTATGGCACCTGTGGAATGTGTTCGTGATGGCACTTTTTTTATATGTTTGAATGATGGCACTTGTTGGTGGTATGTGTTGGTGATGACACTTGTGAGTTTGTATATATAATTGGTTGGTCTGACTGTGGTTATGAATGTGTTGGAGGATTTATTGTACGAATATTTTGGTATATATGTATGAAAGTGGTACAATGTTTTGGATTGAATATATGTACTGCAGATTGTAATTACAGGGTTGCATTTGATTTATTTCTGGTGTTGCATTTGATTTATTTTACCATTGCAGTACAATATTGTGGTGTCGTATTATATGGCACTGTGGTGTTGCATTAGATTGATGTGGTATTGCATTAGAATGTGCTTTGGTGTTGCATTAGAATGTGCTATGGTGTTGCATTAAGTGTACTATTATTAATTTCACCATGGTACGACACGTGGGGCCCACACAGTACGTGGTGCCACGTGGATAGCTGACGTGGCATGTGACACATGTGCAGCTGACGTGGAGAGATGACGTGGCATGCGACACATTGGCAACTGACGTGGAAAGTGCATGTGGCTCCCACTACCATGACCTGGAAGCCAGGCTCTGGCTTTTACTTAAGGCAACGTTGTATATTGTTGCATTACATGCATATACTGTTGCAATAGGGTTATAATGCAACACTTTCTTTCTGTGGCCGTAGATGTGCAAACGCGTTGCCTTAGAAGCCTAATGCAACGGCCGTGGATGCCACGCCCCCTTGGTGTTGCCTATTTGGAAAAATGGCCTATGGCAACGCTTTTCTGATCTAAGGCCACAGTTAAATAGTGTCGAATATGCCCACTTTTGTAGTAGTGTCTTTCAGTTATGTTTTGTATTATTTTTCGCTGTAGTAATGTAATTAAATCTCTGATATTTTCGGTTGTATAATATTTATTCATACTCTGTATATTCTTATATTCTGATGGAATTTTTGTAGTAACAACGAAATGTTCTTCTTTTTGTGTTCCGATGTGGCTTGTCCTCAAAGTAATTCGTTCTTTCTCTTCTCTTCAGAGACGGAGAAGTTCAGGTCGTCTCAGTTGGTATCAGAGCTTTGGTTTACAAAGCTCGAGAACAAGACACATTAGAACCGAATGAAAGAATTCATCAGAAATTAGATAAGTAATATCCAAGGGAAATAACTCGTTAGAGATGGGATCAATAGTATCCTAGAACGAGTGGGAAGAGTGTTATTTTAAAAAAAATAAAAGTGAAAACAAACTTTGTTTTGAAAATTAAAACTTATTATACGTATTTGATTATTTATTTATATTGAATTTGGACAATCAAGTATATAAAGATTTTGCATATACGCCTTGCAAACGTGTATTCGAAGTTTTAATATACTGGATAGATATAGAATCACACTCTAGTCGCCCGGAGATGATTCTGATGATTGACGCGTCGTCATCAGAGTTTATGTTCGAGTTTCGAAAGTAGAATATCTATATATTTCCATCGACTGGTGTGAGAACCAAAATTAGAATAGGATTTATTGTTGTGAATTTGCATCAAAAACATGATTTTCTGTATGTATATCAAAATTATGAATTTGAAACGTTAATCAACAAATTGATTGCTGATTGTGTTGTTTGATATATGGTTGGATTAATTACAATTTTGAGTCCTTAAGCCAAATTGAACCGAATATTGAACTGAAATGAAATTTGCTTGAATTTGCACACATATACATATATGTATATTGAACAAGTCATAGCAAGGAGGCTAGAAAAGAGGAATAAAATTGTTTGCTCGACAAATAGGTACATGTTTATTGTATTTCTTGGGGTTTTGATGATTTTATCAGCCGATTGGCTGTTTCTTTTTCTTTTTGAGATGAGTGGGCCTGTGTGGCGGTTTGGCGATTTTCCCGATGCTCCCGGTGCAGGGGAGGTTAAGGCGAAATTTTTCCAAAATTCAGGGTGTTAGCCAAATTTTTGAAAAATTTGAAAAGTTCTTAGGAACTGAAAAGTTGAAGAACTTAAGCCACAATGAAAATAAAGAAAGTTGATTTGATTAGTAAACAACATTCAGCTTCGTTCCTTTTCGAGGACGAAAAGATTTTTAGTGGGGGAGATTGTAACAACCCGTAAATCTGAGCCAATTTAAAATTTTTATTTTGGCAATTTTAATGAATTTTGATTATTTAAAATGATTTATTTTAAATAATAATGACCAGAAAATTTATTATCGACAAAGTTAAAATGTACAAATTTATTTTAATTATATAACGAGCCTAAAATGGCACGGTAGTTCGAAAATTCGATTTCTAATTTCAAACGAATATACAGAATTCAATATAAGTCAGAATTGAACGAAATAAGAAATATTTGAATCTGTTTAACGATATCTTTCTAACGGATGTAAGAAACTGAGATTTCACTTTAAAAATGATTAGTTACGTCCAGTTTAAAATTCAGAATAGTCGTTGTAGAATTTACATAACTTTAATATAATATATAGCCCTTAAAAATGGAATTTTTGCAAACGACCTTCGTTTTCGGTGAAACCAGTTTTGTTGGATCCGTGATATCAAATTATTGCTAGATTCCAATTTTTTGAATTTTCTGAATCAATATGTGATCGTTGCGTAGTTAAACGCGTTTGACCAGTTTCAATCAATTTTAATCGACCGGAAAATGACCATTTTTCAAACGATCTCAGAATTCGATGAAATTAGTTTTTATTTTTCAAACGATCTTAGAATTCGATAAAATTAGTTTCGTTAGGACCGTATCGTCAATACGAAGCTAGAAATAGTTTTTCCAGAATTTTTAGAGTCCGTATATGACCCCAGTAAATTGAAATGTACGTTCAAAATTCAATATAACGATTTAAATGTTAATTTAAATGAAAACTTATCAAAACGATGGAATTGGCTTACGAAACATATCCCTTTGTGTTCGGAATGGGGGTAATTAGCTAGGGACGACAGTCGTTGGGTCTCGTCTGGAGTTCGAATAAAAAGCCAACTTTTCATGGATAATTAAATAATAAAAAAACCTTTCCACTCTTACTCGGTCAAACCCCGTACCCCTTCTCCTTTACTTTCCACGACAGTATCAAATATAAAATAAAAAAAGGAAGAAAACCACAAATCGCGAACGACGGCCCTTCTGAGACCATCGTCACGCATCCCTAGGGGTGGCGCACCCCCTCTGGCACCCTTCGATGATCTACAGCGCCCTCCCCATCGACCCCTTTCCCCAAATCGAGCGCCCCCCCTTAAACCCCCACAACCGAAGTCCTAAACCGTCGGTCCCCACCACCTGAGCCCCGCCGCCAGCTACCTCGACCGCCCCATCCACCTGCGCGAGTTCGTAACCCCTCAGCCCAATAAACAGTAGTAAGTTCATATCCTTCATTTATTTCTTTACTTGTTTTAATTCCTTTTTCGTTTTAGTTATATATTAAAACATAGTTTTTAGATATGATTTTAGAATAAATGATTCGATTTTTTTTTCGTTTAAAAGTTAGGATTTATAAATTATATAAGTTAGGGTTTTTAAATTATAAGAGCAGTGATTTTTAGTCATAGAAAAGATTGAATTTTTATAATAGAAAGGATCGAGTTTTTATAATAGAAAAGATGGAATTTTTGTTATAGGAAAGATCATATTTTTGAAATAGGAACGATACGATTTTTATTTCAATAAAGTTATGATTTTTTATATTATAGAGATAATAAAAATATGATTTTTATATTATAGAGATAATAAAAATATGATTTTTATATTATAGAGATAATAAAAATACGATTTTTATCAATGTAGAGTAATAAAAATATGATTTTTATTAAGGTAGGGAAGTAAAAATATAATTTTTATATAAGTAGAGATATAAAAATATAATTTTTATATAGAAAGAAGCGTGGTAAAAATGTGATTTTTATGCATATATAGAGATATAAAAATGCGATATCTTTAAATAAATATAGCGTTGTTAAAAATATAATTTTTAACATATACCGCGTGAAACAGATCTCATTGGAAACACGGTGAAGAGTTCCTACATATGAAGAGTCGCGGCGTTTGGTTTAGCTAGTCTGTGAGAACTTCTCACACAAATTTTATTTCTAGTTATTATATACTAGGATGCAGACGGTGCTTAGAAGCACCCGACACCTTTGTTTGAAACCATGGATGTTTGGTTGATTTGTGGATTGGTTGAATTTGGTTTGAAAAATGAACGAATTGATATAATTTGATTTGTGTATGGCGTGGGCCATTATTAGACCGGGGACAAGGCTAGGCCATATCCCGTTTCTAATATCCCGCCGTTATGCCATCGAAATTTTCTAAAATATGTTAGAAAAATAAAAATATCATTTTTATCAGATAAATGAATAAAATAAAATATTCATTTACAAATCAGACGATTTGTTTATGTACACCCATTTGGCTGATATTGATTGGGATGATAAATTTTACACATCGCCCAACTGCACAAATAATATTCAGTATTTGTTGGCTGAAACCCCACACGGGTGTTGGGATGATATTTGACGTACACTAGTCCCAATTACTTAGTTGTATGTCGATCGATTGGTTGACAGGTTGTTGTAAGCATTAATTATTTATAATTAATTCTTATGCAGTTGTGTGGTGCACTCTGGATGATGGTTGATTATTTATCATTGTTGTGATATACATGTGTTGTATGAAATCCATATAAATCACTTTATATGGAAATTGGTTGTGTCTGATTCCAGTTCAGAACTGAAGAATATTTTAAAATAACGAATATTTTAAAATAACAAATATTTCAAAAATAATATTCTGTAAAGGATTGAAATCTGAATTTGATGTCCGATTTTGAATGGACACGAAGTATTGAAATATACAAAGCCGTGTTGATTAGATACGCGCCATTTCGACGCGAACGATATTTAAATCGATTTTATTCATTTTTATAATGAATATAGAAAAGGAAGTGATTTCAAAATCTAATATTTTGAAAATATAATCATTTATATATTAATGATGTAGAATGTTCAATTTTGATTTAAAATTGAAAATGAAGTTGGAATCGTTTTTAAAACGAAGTTAAAACGATTAATAAAATACGTTTTGAATTGAAATCGACGAAATATATAATATATATATATATATATATTATATATATATATATATTAATGGCCTGAAAAGAACGCGCCGCGCCGCGGTAGTTCGCGAATTTCGACCATTGACTTCAAATTGACGTTACGGGAGATCCGACCGTCGGATTCTCCTAAAACTGGAACCGTTGGGTTCATATCGAAAAGAGCTTTCCAAGAATATTAGATATTTGAAATCTAACGGTTGGATTTGGAATTATGTCCAAATCAAATTTGGAAAAGGTCGCTGTAAGTGCAGTTCGATGACCATATATGGAAACTGACTGTACGGGCCTTGATAAAATTATTAAAAATATTAATAATTTGTGTAAAATCATAATAAATGATTTAGAACAAATTAAGACAAAAAATTTCATGTTTGTAAAGATAAAAATATATTTTTATCAAAATGAACTAGTTATTAACTAGATTTGAAATCCAATATTTTTATATAAATAAAATCGATTGAGAATGGGTTTTGATAGAACTAGAATTTCCAATATATGAATTGGAATGGATTTGAATCGAAATTATCTTCGGAATATTTTGATATTGGATTCCAAGATTATATGAATATCGTTATGGATGTTTGGAAGATATATATGTCGTTATTTCCAATACTTTATTGGTTGGTTTCAGAATTTGGTATTGAATATAAGCTGATATATTTTCTATTCAGAGACTTGTATTTAATATCAAATTGGATTTTGGGGTTGTCATGAACGGTGTCTTCATTAACACTATTCTTAAACCCTAGTGAGAGAAGAATAAATCTTTTTATTAAGATTTAAAGAAGAATTACCAATTGATTAACAGTTAATTGGAATTGAAATGGAATGTGAATTGGGTTTACCGTGAACTGTGTTTTAAACGACATTCGTTCTTTAACCCGATTAACAGTGAAATGTGATTTGGAATTTATAAATCTATTTATTGGGGTTTAACGGAAATTTTCCAAAGTAAAGTTTTCCAATATATAAATTGGGATGGAAAGGAATTCGATTTGGTAATAATCGAAATGAGCTTCTGTGGAGGAAGACCGTTACTATATATGAAATTTAAAAGGCTTCGCCGTTATTCCATTTATATTATTGGTTGGATACAGAAGTTTATATCGATTATATATATTGATCTGTTTTTCGTGAAGATTCCATAATTAATGGAATAAGATTTGGATTTGTCGTGAATGGTATCTTTAATAATTCAGTTCCTAAACCCAATGGAATTAAGAAAATTAGAAACTAACTGGAGATTAGTTAAGTTGAGTGGTTTCCAGGGTATTGATCTGATGTTTGTTTTGGCCTTCGGGATTAATGCTTAGGGAATTGTTCTCTTACTAATTTACGGTTAGAGACTGATAGGAAGATTAAAGAATATATTTAGAAGAATTTATCTTTGATAAAATTAATGGGAACATTTCCCTAATGATGTGAATATTTGAATAAAAGAATATTCTGAATTGGAATGAGGCGTATGTTGTGTTTGTTTTACACTTGTTTATTATATACGCGAGTTATTCGGAAAGACCGGGTTTATCTCATTCTGAATAACTGAGACGACGGTAAGTCGAAGATGAAGACGGTGGTTGAAGACTGGAGGTCTTCACGTCGTTTGGATGATTTCTACCATCTTGATTGGGCTGTACACCCAAGACGATGGAAAAAGTGGTGATCGTCCAGACGTACTTGGAGATCGAAGGATATGCGAGGTACAAGGTGCCTCCGGTTTCGTTTAGACCCAGAACGGACTTGTAAATGGATTGTGTGTCTGACATTGGATTTCATTCTATGTGATTGATATACATCGGTTGCATGGTGTGAATTGCCTGTGTGGCATGCTGAGATGCAAATGATCAAGGCTTATGTTGAAAAGCAAAGTCTTGTGGTTGATGATCAAATCACGACCTTCGTGGCATCTCTTTGTGCAGCGTTAATTCACGAGCCTCACACCTCGGTGTGAACCAAAAACTGGAGTGGACATCAGGGAGGGCATGCGTTTCTTTCTAGTTAGGAGTGGCGTCAGTGCTTGAACTGGCTGATGAGTTTGACTCATGTGGATGATGGATTTTGAGGCGCCTCGGATATATCGGTCGTTCTCGAACCGATGGAGTCATTTGTCTTATTTACGCCCCATTGGGCGGGGAAACACAGTGTCCAGGGTTTAAGTTTAATCCACATCGTTGGACCGGCCCTGACGATCCAAGGCTTGACTGAGTACTTGCCTGAGACTCGGACTAGACAGTCTCGAAGCGGTGAGGACTATCTTTTGCCTCGGTTCACATATGGAAATCCAACTTCTAGTACGACATTTTGCGGTTTTTATTTGTAGAGCCTAGTATGGCGACATAGTGGGATAGGGCACTCATGCCATCTATGATTGATACTTATGACTGAAATTGCTTTTGAAACACTTATGCACTAGTAATAATATCAAATGATTTCGTTTTATACGTATCAAGCATTCTTTGGCTATTATAAGGTAACATCCTATCCTCCGGCTTGTGTTGCATTGTGTGATGGGACCTGGGTCTTATAATAGCTTCATTGTACTTTATTTAGAATTGCACTGTTTATCTCATGCACTGGTATTCTTGGGAGGAAACCCGTTCTGTGTTATATGGCATGGTCCCTTGATTTACCCTAATTTTAAAGTAGAGTTTTAAATAACTGTTTTAGTTCTCACACCAGTCAGCTGACTGACCTGGAGTTTATTGTTTTAACCTAAACTCTAGGTGCGCTTATTTTCCGCATGGGCAGCTAGTAGTTTTGGTTTTGCAGATTTATATTCATAGGATCCTGGTTTATAGCTGAAGTGATATTCGGAAAGCTCTGTATCCGTGTATTTCTTTCAGTTATGTTTTGTATTATTTTTCTGCTGCAGTAATGTAATTAAATCTCTAATATTTTCTGTTGTATAATATTTATTCATACTCTGTATATTCTTGTATTCTGATGGAATTGTTGTAGTAACAACGAATTGTTCTTCTGTTTGTGTTCCGATGTGGCTTGTCCTTAAAGCAATTCGTTCTTTCTCTTCTCTTCGGAGACAGAGAAGTTCGGGTCGTCTCATTATATAAATTAATAATTATATTATATCTCTCCTTAACCTTATCCCTCCCTTCATCTTCTTCTGTCGTTATTTCCTGAACAGGCCGACCCATTCATTCGATTAGAAATCCACCTGTCGCCGCCTCCACGTTGATCGAGACCCACATCGGATAGCACCACCTCCTAGCCCTCCACGTGACGTACCTCCGGCACCCCCTATGGCCTAACTCACACGCCCAAAGACTTCCAAAACCGATGACGAGCGACTGCAGTTTCAGGGGCGATTTCAGCCACCGCGCACCCCCAAAACACATCTTCACCGTTGAAGTCAAAGTTCTCACGGAGATGTAGAATCTTCCCCTTTAGAGGCCATCGATTTATTCATAGAATTTGAAGTTTTAGAGGATCAAAGATCGGACAAAATTGGCCATTGATAATGAACATGGCGGCTGGTTCAAAGATTAGGGTTTAAGGGAATACGTGTATTGGGGTATTTATAATGTATTTCTATTTTAATTTAATTTATTTATTTCAAAAATTCATGTTTAATAATACGAACTCCAATTTTAACCCAACGAGTGTCGCCCGCAACTAATAACCCCCATCCCGGACACAATGGAATATGTTTTGTAACCCAATTCGGGTGTTACGATATGTTTTCTCAAAATTAAAATATAAATCAATTTATATTAAATTCAAAAGTACATTTTAAATTACCGGGGCCATACACTGATTCTAAAAATTCACAAAAAATTATTTCTAGTTATGTTTTGACGGTACGGTCCTAACAAAACTAATTTCGTCGAATACCGAGACTGTTTGAAAAATGACCATTTTCGAGTCAATTAAATTTGACCTAAATGGTCAAAACACGTTTTCCTTCGCCACGCTCACATATTAATTTGAAAAATTATGAAAATTGAAACCTAGAAATAATTTGACATTCTGGTTCCAACAAAAGTGGTTTCATCGAAAACGGAGGTCGCTTGCAAAATGACTATTTTTAAGGCCAATATATTATACTAAAATATATATAAATTCTACAGCGACTTTTCTAAATTTTAAACTGGTCATAACTTACAAATTATAAAGTGAAATTTCAGTTTTTTAGATTCGTTAGAAAGATATAATTAAAAAGATTTAAATATTTCTGGTTTCGCTCAATTATGATTTAAAATGAATTATGTATATTAAATTGAAATTAGAAATCGAGTTTTCGAACTACCTCGCCATTTCTAACTCCTTTTATAATTAAATTAAATTTGTTCGTTTTTACTTTGATTAAAATAAATTTTTATTTATTATTATTTAGAATAAATTATTTTAAATATTAAAATTCATTAAAATTTCTAAAATAAAAATTTTAAATTGACCCAAAAATTCCGGGTTGTTACACCTCGCCACTTCCGTGCGCCATAAGCCCTCTCCCATTTTTTGTATACGCCAGCACCTTCCCTTGCCTTCCATTCAACAAGCTGCCCCTTTCAGTCATTCAAAAACCAACTCGAAAACAACCTTACACTCCAGCAAAAGCACAACCCATGAATAAAAATCTCGTGTCTGCTTTTTGTACCAAACCCCAATCTGTTGTAAAAAAGTTCCAAACGAAACCTCTGTCGCCGCGTCCTATAATCTCTTTCTTCAGATCGCTCCAACCCCCGCACCAGACCATGTCATCAACTCCCTTCCGGTACCTCCTGCTGTTCACGCACCCATATGATACTTTCTTAAAACTTTAATGAAAGAATGGCGCAAATCCTTCCTTCATTTGTATGTATATATATTATTACTATTAAGTAACAATGTAGTTTCAATATGGGAACGAGGTTGTTCTGATTTTTAACCGTCATAGAAACTCACTGCAAAAGTTGAAACCCAAAATGGAGAACAGCCCTGACGTATATGCGCTATGGAAGAAGCCTTAGTTATTAAGCAATGAGGTACAGATAGCATGGTAGATATTTAGGGTATGTTGACAGTGCTTGGGTCATTTCGTATTAAGTATATGCTTGCTTCATAGCAAAGCAAAAGAGGACGTACAAACATATTTCAGTGTATATGTTTAACATGTAAAGTTTTATTTTCTATGCAGTTGACAAATGTAGTTAGAATGATGTTATTTATCAGCATCCTTCTTGTATGATTATATTTATTCCTTTTTTTCACTCCAGGCTACCACTTTATTTCGAGCAGCTCAAAATGAATCTACAATGCTCTTGTCACTCGAGGGTCAATGCTGCCCGACATGAACTACCACTCTTTGAATTAATAAGCCTACCAGTTTCAGTATTTGGTACATGGTAGATTAGCAAATGAAGATTTTCAGGATATATAGGTCTTGCATTCTACGTATTTAGGCATGTGATTATAAACCAAGAATATTTTCACTATTTGTCACATTAGAAAATAAACCAATACATATGTGTATTTCTATTAATTATATACAAGATGGAAAATTTAGATGCTAAGGAATGGGAAAAACAAGTGGACGTGGCAAGGAAAATAAAGAACACTGTGTTAGGAAAGATGATGTGAATATTAGGTGATACGTCATTTCATTAAATAAAAGCTACTAGACACGTAATGTGTACGTGGCTGACTATACACACCAATCAAACTTTGCATCTTAGTCAAGAAATAGTATACCCTGTTTTCTTAAAATTATGATCGCATACGAGTTGCTAGAGAATAAAAATACAGTCAGGTCGAGAAATGTGCCACTATTTCAAAATTATAATGAAATAGATTAGTTAACTTATTCTGTGAAGTCCAAAAATGTTGGTTTAGGGTGTAAAATATATCAAATAAAAAGTTGCTTACTTTCCAGAATAAAAAAACAGAAAAATTCTATAAATTAAATTAAGTAAACGTCTCAAAAATCTTATCTAAATTCGAAACTGATGATTTATAATATTTAATAAATCGTTATGACTTATAATTGATTTTATAGCGACTATTCGAAAATTTGATTTGGACATAACTCATAATCTACAAGACGAAATATTGATTTTTCACTTCTGTTAGAAAAATATAGTTTAACAGATTCAATCATTTCTTGTTTCGAAGAAATCCGACTTATAACGAAACATGTATATTCAATTGAAGTTCAAAACTCAATATTACGAACTACCGCGACGTTTCGAGCTCGATTATAATTTATATTATAATTAATATTTTCACCTGTCATTTAAATAATATATTTGTTGTTATACTCGAATATAAACTAAATTGAATATCATATATAATCTAATTCACACAGTATTAGCAATTCAACTTATTCCCGACCATTTCGAAAATAAATATATCATCCCATTATTTATATTAATAAATATAAATTAGAATTATTAAATTTAAGCCAAATTAAATTACCATATCATTATTTGAATAATTAAATAAATTAATATTATATCGCAAAAATTCTGGGATGTTACAACAGTTGTTAAAGTGGTTATCGGTATTGACAGAGAGTATGCTAATATCTGACTCTGATCTCCTTAACAACCAAACACGTTTTTCACACAGCGGTCATTAATATTTAAAGTAAATATCATAATTCAACATATGTAAATCAATGCACTTCAAATATAGATTTTCGTTATTATTATTTCTCAAATCAATCCAATCTTGATTTCAGTTTCATTTATATTGTTTCTAATATTAATTTCCAATATTGATTTTCATCATCAAATTCATATTTCGATTTCAGATTCCTATATCACAAAATCTTAGTTACATGATAGCATTATATTCAACCAATTCAGGATTAATAACTTTGATTGAATTTATGCTTATATATTAAAATATTCAAATTTAAAATAAAATAGTCCAAATAAACATATTTATCGAAGTATAATATTTAATTTTTTATGTCAAATTGTTTAATGAAAATAGTTATAAAATGTATAATTAAATTAAATTTGTGAAAGCTCAAATTAAATTTTTTTAAAAATATATAGTAGTTAAATAAAAAGTGTTTTACTAAGCTTTACCAAAAATTAATTTTATTAAAATGATTGTAAATATATACTAGCAATAAAAATAAATAATGGAAGAGGAATTGATTAAAGTAAAATAATTTAATATAAAATAATACAAGTTCAAAATAATAACTCAACGTAAACCAAATATCTACATTTCCAAAATTTGACTTAACGTAAATTCAAATTTCAAATTTTTATTTAATTTAACTTATAACTCAACTTAAAGCTCAAAATATATAAATTTTTAATTTGATATTGGTATTTAAATTAGTTTACGACATAAAATTCCATTTCGAAACCATTTACTTCAATCTGATTTTGAACTTAAATTCTAAATTCATATTAATTTCATTACATGGGTTTCAAACATATTCAGAATTAAATATCAAGTTTTACCATTTAAATCAAATTCTTTAAGAAATAATTTTTTATCTTTGAATCAATTAATAATTAGAGTTAAACAAAAATCTTTTGTAAATTATGTCATTAAATTAAACCAAATCTTTCATTCAATTAATTAAAACAGATTAAATCTTATAATTTTAAATTAAAATCATTCATTAAATCAATCAATTTTTTATTCATAAAGTCGAGTTTAAATATTTCAATCATAAATTTTAAGCTTCAAAATATAAATTAATTTTCTAAATCAAATTATTTAAATCAAAACATAATTATAAACTTTGAAAAAATATTTTTTATTGGACCAACGGTGTCCTATATAATTTTATGTCTTATGGTCAAATGATTCAAGTATGTATCATTTCAACCCATAGTGACTTAATAATTGGGTTTATATATATCACTTCAATGCGTATCTCAATTCATTTTTTTTTTTATTTATCACTTCAACCTATATTTATTTTATTCATAGTTTATAGTGTTGGGAACTTGCAGTGTGATAACAGGAATCCAGCCAATATACATAACTAGTAACATATAGATAAAATGAAACGACCCAAACTTCAGCTTACAGGAAAGTCCGGATTACTTTGAAAACACGACGTCACAGAACACAAACAATAGAACATTTCATTGCTATTACAATAATTCACATCAGAGTACAAGATGTCAGAGTATGAATAAATATTACACAACATAAATAAAATAATATCAGAGATTAAAATACAAAGCAGCGGAAATTTAAATGTATAAATTCAATGTATAGCGGAAAATACATCCACTAACACAACTGAATGGGATATACGGATACAAAGCCTTCTGAATATAGCTCCAGCTGTAATCCAGGATCGTGGGAAAAGAAATATTTGCGAAAAACCAAAACTACTATCTGCCCGTGTGGAAAATATGGGTAACTAGAGTTTAGGTAGAAACAATAAACTCTGAGTCAATCATGGGACTGGTGTGAGAACTAAAACAGTTATTAAAACTTTATTTTAAAATTGGGAAAATTCATGGGACCACGCTTTATGACATGGAACGGGTTTACTCCTTATGAATACTAGTTTAAAACTTAAAACAACGCAATGCTTTTTGAAAAATGAAGCTATTATAAGACTCAGGTCCCATCACACAATGCAACGCAAGCCGGAGGATAGATTTTTCCCTTATAATAGCTAAAAATGCTTGCTACGTTTAAAACAAATCATTTTAATATTACTATAAGTGCAAAGTGTCAAAATTAACTTCAAATATAAATGTATCAATCATAGACAACACGAGCGTCCCGTGCCACTATGCCGACATATAGGTTTACAACTAAAACCGAAAAGTCACGTGTTAGAAATTAGATTTTCATCATGAGTCAAGGCAAGTGATGGCTCCTTACCGATCTGGATCACCTCTAGAAAGATGACCCAGGACTCGGACGCTGGAGAGCCCTTGGATCTTGCTGGATCGGTCCACAGTTACTTTAGTGGATTAGTTATTCCTGAACAATATGTTTCTTGGTCTTATTGGACCTCCAAAATGGTCAGTACGTCGACCAATAATATTCGAGGCGCCTCGCTATCCATCATACACATAAGTAAATATGCCTTGGCTCTATACCATGGCACTACCTCTAGCTAGAAAGGAACGCATGCACTCCCTGCTGTCCCTAATCCCGTTTCGGACTCATACTGGGGTGTGAGGCTCACGAATTAACGCTATACACAAAACTATGATAATTAAGGCTGTGCTTTGATCATCATCCACAAGACTCTTCTTTTCTACAATAAGCCTTGATCATTTGCATCTCAGCATGCCGCACTAGCAATTCACGCCATACGACCGATGTCTATCAATATATAACTCTAAGCCATACGTCTCATAGAAGGGTGTTAAGCAAAAGAATAAATTCTCCACCACTAAACAGATATATATTTAATAGAAATCAATCAACATAGAATGAAATCCAATGTCAGACATACATCCATTTACAAGTTTGTTCTAGGTCTTAACAAAACCAGAGGCACCTTATTCCTCATCCCATATGTGCAATATAGGAAAGAGGCCCTCGCATATCCGGTCGATCTCCAAGTACGCCTGGGCGATCACCACTTATTACCTTGTCTTAGGTGTACAACCCAATCAAGACATCTGTAATCATCCAGACAATGTGAAGATCTCTGGTCTTCAACCATCGTCTTCATTGTCGACTTTTAGTCATCGTATCAGTTATTAAAAATGGGTTAAACCTGGTCTTTCCGAATAACTTGCGTATTTTAACTCAATAATCAAGTTCTATAAAAAACTCATCATACACCTCATTCCAATTCAGAATATTCTTTTATTCAAGTATTCACATCATAGGGGAAAGTTTCCCATTAATTTTATCAAAGATAAGTTTATTTAAACTATTTCTTTAATCTTCCTTTGGATATCATTTCAAAAGATTTTATTATCTTTTAACAATTCTAAACCAAATTAAGGTTTAAACAACTAGTCGTGATTACCGAGACATACCGAAGTAGTCATTTATTTTATTTTTCCAATCCCAACTTATTTATTCCATGGAGCAAAACTGGTAGTACTCCATATCTAACACCCACGGTGTTACCGGTAAATTTAATTACCATTTCACGTTCAAATCTAATTAAAGATTTAACTATCGCCTGGAGTAAAACTGGCGGTACTCCATTCTCGATCATTTCATGAATTCGATAAATTTAATTATCCCATCCTCATTTCAATCAAATTAAAGATTCATTAAAACCCTAGTTCAGTTTTATCTCAAAAATCATTACTTATTGATTATTCAAAATTTAGGGAATAAATCCTTCCTTTATTGGGTTAAAGAATCCGTTTCATTTAAAACACATTTCACGATAAACCGAAAATCATCTACCATTTAATTCCAATTGATAAATATAATTGGAAAACTTCATTGATCTTAATTAAAAGATTTATTCCTTTCTCAATTGGGTTTAAGGACAGTGTTATTTAATACACCATTCACGACAAACCCAAAATCCAATTTGATATTAAATGCAAGGCTCTAAATAGAAATTATATTGGCTTATATTCAATATCAAATTCTGAAACCAATGGAAATCATATTGGGAATAATGATATCTGTATCTTCCAAATTCCTCAACCATAACCGTATAATCACGGACTCCAATATCGAAGTATTTTGAAAATTATTTCTATTCCAAATCCATTCTAATTTATTCGTTGGAAAACTCTGGTTATTTTAAAACCTTTTCAATTCCTTTCAGTTCTTTGTTCTAGTTGTTAACTACTTCATTCTAATAAAAATATCATTTATCTTTACAAATATGGAATATTTCATTCAAACTCTTTCCAAAACATTTATTACGATTTTACATAATTTATTCATATTTTTAATGATTTTAATATCGCCATTTCTGTACATTTCCATATACAGTCATCGAACTGCATTTAAAATGACCTTTTCCAAAACTGATTTGGACATATTTTAAAAACTCATTGTTAGATTTCAAATCTCTTATTATCATTTGAAAGCTCTTTTCGATACGAACCCAACGGTTCCAGTTTTAGGAAAATCCGACGGTCGGATCTCCCTTTACGCCAATTTGAAGTTAATTGTTGAAATTCGCGAACGGTCGCTACGCGACGCGTTCTATTCAAGCCATTATATATATATATATATATATATATATGTCATCGATTTTAGTTGAAAACATATTTTACAAATCGTTTATAAATTCATTTTAAAACGATTCCAACTTCATTTCCAAGTTTAAATCAAAATTGAATATTCCATATCATTATAATATTTTCAAAATATCAGATTTTGAAATCAAATCTTTTCCATATTCATTATAAAATGAATAAAATTGATATAAAATTCCGTTCGAGTTAAAATGGCGCAAATCTACTTAACCCGGCTTCATTCACTTTAATATTTTCGTGTCCATCCAAAAGCGGACATCAAAACCATATTTTTCATTATTCACTGAATATTATTTTAAAACATTCGTTTATATTCTGAATCGGATTGCGACTCAATCAATCACCATATAATTTCAGTTATATGGATTTCATACATCACATGTATTCAACAATAATGATAAATAATCATTAAACATTCAAACATCATCCAAAGTAAAATTTACAAATGTATAAGCATTAAAATAAATAAATAATGCTCATCACAGCCTATCAATCCATCGATTGACATACCACTAATTATTGGGATCAATGTATGTCAAATATCATCACGATACCCATGTGGGATTTTCAAACAACGACAGTCGATTTAAATAAATCACTGATTAGTAAATTTAACCAATTCTAATTCGGTTTGAATTATTTTTTCTAGTTAAAAATTTTTCACTATTCAATATATAAATGATTATTTTGTCCATTTTCATATATCAGTTTATTATTAACATTTCTAATATGTTAAATATCACAAAGTCATCATCACAATAAACAATCACCAAATCATCCAAAAAAATAAGTACTTAACTACCCAATGCCATTTACGGTGCCACAAGTGGCCATTAGCAGAGTATGAAATGCAAGTGTCGCTAATATCCATACATCGCTTCCAATTTATGTGATTTATGCGAATCCGCGTGTCAAACTCCATACACAGAAAAAAATAAATACTGGCAATTTCTATACATTTACATTATAAAATAAATTAAATAACTATACAAAATTTTAGTGAGAGAATTCTCACATTGGGTTCCACTCTGCCATTCTTTATTTCTGAATTGTTCTGTTTTGATTTAAAATCGCCTCAAATTCTAATTTGCTCCAAATCGCTTCTACTCAGTTCCATTGCGTAGAGTTTTTCAACACGATTCCAATGCAAGTTAAATTGTCGAATTTGGACCTCGTATGAAGAAGATATGAAATTATTTGTGTTAATTACATTATGGAAATAATTAATTAATAATTAAACTAATTAATCAGGGTAATTAATCACCCCTTCTTCATCGTTCGTGTCGAATTTAGAAACCCAACATTCGATGGAATAAAATCGGCGCCGCCACTTCCTCTCGTCGTTGGACCTCGATCTGAGGTGACCATGCGACAGCCCTCGCCGCCCCCTTCCAGCGACGCCCAGTCCCTCAAAGTCCGATCCCATTTGGAGCCACCAAATCCACTCCAAACCTCCGAACTTTGAACCAGGATTTCCCACAAATCACTGCACCATTGATGATCAGGACCGTTAGATTTACATAGCACGCTAAGTTCTTTAATTTTGTCTTTGGGTGCCCATGAAGTTATTGCATGGATGAAGAGAAAAGGAGGGAGAAAGGTGGGAGTGTCCTTTGATCTGAAGAGGATTGCGGCGAGTTCGATTTGTGAGGAATTAGGGTTTTAAATTTTTATATATATGTATATATTTTAATAATATTTTATTTCCAAATACCTGTTTATTGATGCGAACTCCAAATCAAACCCAATGACTATCGTTCCTAGCTAAATACCCCCATTCTGGACACAATGGGATATGTTTCGTAAGCTGATTCGACTGTTTTGATCTGTTTTTATTTAAATTAAAACATAAATAAATATATTGAATTTTAAACGTACATTTTAATTTACCGGGGCCACATACTGACTCCAAAAATTACAGAAAAAAATCTAGCTATGTTTTGATGATACGGTCCTAACAAAACTAATTTCATTGATTTTGGAGACCGTTTGAGAAATGACCATTTTCTAGTCGATTAAATTCAAATTGAAATTACCGATCACGTTTAAATTCACCACGCTCACATATTATATCCAAAAATTATGAAATTTTGAACCTAGGTATAATTTGACATTCCAAATCCAACAAAAGTAGTTTCATCGAAAATGGAGGTTGTTTGCAAAATGGCTATTTTCAAGGGCTATATATAGAATAATATATATATAAATTCTATAGCGACTTTTCTGAATTTTAAATTGGACATAACTTACAATTTATAATGTGAAATCTCAGTTTCTTACAGTCATTAGAAAGATATATTTAAATAGATTCTAAAGTTTCTTGTTTTGTCCAATTCTGACTTATATTGAATTTTGTATAATCAATTAAATTTTAAAATCGAATTTTCAAACTACCGCCCGTTTCGAGTTCGTTTTAATTAAATTTAAACTTATACGTTCTAACTTCGATTTAAAAAAAATTAAATCGTATTTCTCAGAATAATTCATTTTAAATTCTTAAAACCCGTTAAAATATCAAAAATAATTTTTTTAAAAAATTGGTTCAAAAATTCCGGGTTGTTACATAAGAATAAATAAATTTAATCGCTGACAATTTAAAACTATATAGTTTTATGTGAGTAAACATACAAATAGACTTGCTAATAAACATATCTAGAGCCAATCACTGACATTTCATAATAATATCATCCAACTTATAAACATGTCAATGTAAATATCTATACTTCAAAATAATTACTAGTCATGGGCAAAATCTTAACGTTCGTGGTTTAGATGGAGACACGAGCTCAAACAATAGTAAAGCAACAATGTATCAAGTAATAACCACAACTTATATATATATATATACACACACACACGCACACACACACACACACACACACACACACACACACACACACATATATATATATATATATATATATATATATGGAGCGGCTATTGGGACACAAAATTAAACAAAGAATTAGAAACACAAAATCTAGACCATAGGATTTGTTTGTCTTTATGTGTGAGGTGGAATTCAGGGGGTTATCTTGTGTTTGAGATTGCTTGTGTTTAAATTTATGCCTACATTATGTGCCTAAATAGACTTTCCCATATATATATATATATATATATATATATATATATATGCATAAAAGGAGAAAAGGGCAACTGGGTTTTGACTAGGAAATTTACATTTTCATACAATTTAACAAAACATAATAAAAAATTGGACATTTTGAAACTAATTTTTGAATATATTAGCCATCGAAATTGAAAAGTGATTAAAAATAAAAGTTCTTCCAAATTCAGTTCTCTAAATTTAAGAAAAACGAAATCTGGATTTTTACTAATTTTGGGAAAGATATGAATAAAACCGAGGTGCATTTTCAAATCTAAAAACTTGGACTTAAAGGGGGTGTGAAATATTTCCCTTTTTGACAGTAGTAAAACTCAAAATTTGAAAAAGTTGTCAAAATGAAGAATTTAGCCAACTCAATACATTAAATCTGAATAAAAGTAATTTGGAAATTTCTAGAAGAGGTTATAGTCGTGAAATCAAAGACAAAATGTATAAAAGAAACATAAAAATAAAGCGTGGATTTTTGGATGTTACGTTAAGGCTTTCTAGATTTAGCTTTAGGGTTGGGCTAGAGACTTTGGCAAAGGCTAAGGGGGGTGCGGAGAGAAAAGATGATGATGATAAGAAGATAGATCTTAGTGTAGCGAAGGAAAAAGAAAAAAGTGGAAAGTTAAACAAAATATAGATTAAATAAAAAAATTAGATCTATGGAGAAGAGGAAGAAAATCTTGTTGAAAAATAGAAATGATAGACAAAGAACAATGGAAGAGGAAGAATAAGGATTTGAGAAAAAAAGTACGTAATTTTATCTCAATAAAAGTCTTTTCACATTCAAAACCATAAAAATTATTTTTTATAAATAAGAAAAAGTCCACATGTCCATATTTTTAATGTTGTT
The DNA here is from genome assembly GCA_030737875.1 of Allium sativum. Lineage (NCBI taxonomy): Eukaryota > Viridiplantae > Streptophyta > Magnoliopsida > Asparagales > Amaryllidaceae > Allium > Allium sativum. The sequence continues at coordinate 151,586,365 of CM060924.1, read as the reverse complement.
ACATGAAAAGCCCTCGTCTAAAATGGAGCTTGCGCCTTTTAGGAAAAGAACATTGAAGTCTATAATATTCAATAATGGTGAAAAAAGAAATTATTTACTTAAACGGTACTAATTAACCGTTATTATAATTTCTAAATAATAGTATTTGATTTACCAAATTTTTATCTTTTTTCTCTTCTGAAAAACAAAGTTAATTTGGAAATTTATTTAATCAGAAAATTGTAATATAGTTACCGCTTTTTAATTCAAGAAAATATTAATCTTATTTATATGCTCATTTCCAAACTATTTAACTTTAGAAATAGTGACTTGTGTCCAATGCATATTTATAAAATATATTTTTTGAGATTAAAAGTAGGGTTGTTATGGTAATTGAAAGAAACCCGAACCTCCCCGTAAAGGAAAGCACGGATTGCTTTAAGGACAAGCCACATCGGAAGACAAACGGAAGAACATTTCATTGCTTATTACAACAATTCCATCAGAATACAAGAATATACATAGTATGAATAAATATTATACATTTAATAATTATCAGAGATTTAAGTACATTACTGCAGCGGAAAAATAATACAAAACATTGCTGAAAGAAATACACGAATACAGAGTTTTTCGAATATCACTTCAGCTATAAACCAGGATCATATGAAAATAAATCTGCAAAACCAAAACTACTAGCTGCCCGTGTGGAAAATAAGGGCACCCAGAGTTTAGGTTAAAACAATAAACTCCAGGTCAGTCATGTGACTGGTGTGAGAACTAAAACAGTTATTAATCTTCATTTTAAAGTTAGGTAAATCAAGGGACCACGCCGTATAACATAGAACGGGTCTCCTCCCAAGAATACCAGTGCATAAAAAAATAGCGCAATGCTAAATACAGAACAATGAAGCTATTATAAGACCCAAGTCCCATCATGTAAGAACCCGTAACTTCCCCGTGAAGGAAAGCACGAACTGCTTTGAGGACAAGACGAATCAGAACACAAATAGAAGAACATTTCATTGCTTATTACAACAATTCCATCAGAATACAAGAATATACAGAGTATGAATAAATATTACACAGTTGATAAATATCAGAGATATAAATACATTACTGCAGCGGAAAAATAATAAAAAACATAACTGAAAGAAATACACGAATACAAAGCTTTCCGCATATCACTTCAGCTATAAACCAGGATCTTGTGAATATAAATCTGCAAAACCAAAACTACAAGCTGGCCGTGCGGAAAATAAGGGCACCCAGAGTTTAGGTTAAAACAATAAACTCCAAGTCAGTCATGTGACTGGTGTGAGAACTAAAACAGTTATTAATCTTTATTTTAAAGTTCGGTAAATCAAGGGACCACGCCGTATAACACGGAACTGGTTTTTACCCCAAGAATACCAGTGCATAAACAAACAGCGCAATGCTAAATAAAGAACAATAAACCTATTATAAGACCCAGGTCCTATCACACAATGCAACGCAAGCCGGAGGATAGGATTTTACCTTATAATAGCCAAATAATGCTTGATATGTTTAAAAATACAAGTGTTTGATATTATTACTAGTGCATATATGTTTCAAAAGCAAATTCAATCATAAATATCAATCATAGATGGCATGGGTACCATATATCATGTCGCCATACTAGTTCTACAATTTAAACCGTAATTTCACGTATTGGAAATTGGATTCCATCTGTGAACCAAGGCAAAGGGAATATCCTGTGCTAATTCGAGACACGCTAGCACGTGCCTCAGGTTCAGAGCTCAAGTGACCCTTGGATCGTCGGGGCCGACCATCCGTCGATGGTTAAAATTGCCATAAACTATATGCTAGTCGGTTTAATCGAACCTCTTGGTGATCTGGGTCCCGTAAGCCTCTACAACCGCCATACCCATCGGCTCCGCAGAGACCGATATATCCGAGGCGCCTCACAATGCAACAACCACATAAGTCAAACTCGTCCGGGCATGTAAAACCACTGACGCCACTTCTAGCTAGAAACCAGCATATGTCCATATCCCGGAAGTCCTCCCCGTTTCTGGTTTACACCGAGCTGTGAGGCTCGCGAATTAACGCTACACAAAGCTATGCTATACAAGCCGTGCTTTGATCATCAACCACAAGACTTTCCTTTGCAACAGAAGCCTTGATCATTTGCCACTTAGGAATGCCACACAGGCAATTCATGCCATGCGATTGATATCCATCAATATATAACCTCTGAGCTCGTACGTCTCAGGGAAGGCCGTTAGGCAAGAGAATAAATTCTCCGCCGCCAAACAGATATATATGTAATAGAAATCAATCACATAGAATAAAATCTAATGTCAAACACACAGTCCATTTACAAGTTCGTTCTGGGTCTGAACGAAACATGAGGAACCTTATTCCTCGCATATCCATCGATCTCCAAGTACGTCTAGACGATCACCAACTGATTCCCTCCTCTTGGGTGTACAACCCAATCAAGATCATCAATAATCATCCAAACGATGGGAAGACCTCCGGTCTTTAACCACAGTCTTCATCTTTGACTTATCATCGAATCGGTTATTCAGAATGGGTATAAACCCGGCCTTTCCGAATAACTCGCGTATATAATGAACAAGTGTTACACAAACACAACATACGCATCATTCCAATTCAGAATATTCTTTTATTCAAATATTCACATCATTAGGGAAAGGTTCCCGTAAATTTTATCAATGATAAATTCTGTTAAATTTATTCTTTGATCTTCCTTTGGATATTAAACCATATTAAGGTTTTCCGAACTAGTCGGGATTAGCGAACCACACCAAACTAATCGTTTTTTTATTTCCCAATCCCAACCTATTCATCCCATGGAGAAAAACTGGTGGTACTCCATATCTAACACCCGGTGTAATCGGTAAAATTAATTACCATTTCACGTTCAAATCTAGTTAAAGGAGCAAAAGTGGTGATACTCCATTCTCGATCATTTCAATCTAATTAAAGATTCATTTAAAACTCCACTTAGTTTTAATCTTCCCAAAATAAATATTAAAATTATTTAACTTAGGAAATCCTATCGTGTCTGTAATAACCCGGAAATTCTGAGCCAGTTTAAAATTTTTATTTTGGCGATTTTAATGAATTCTGAATTTTTAAAATGAATTATTTTAAATATTAATGACGAAAAATTTATTTTTGACGATGTTAAAACGAATAAATTTATTTTAATTATATAACGAGCTTGAAATGGCGCGGCAGTTCGAAAATTCGATTTCGAATTTCAAATGAATGTGCAGGATTCAAAATAAATCGGATTTCAGCGAAACAAGAAATATTCGAATCTGTTTAACCATATCTTCCAAACGAAGTTAAGACACTGAGATTTCACTTTAGAAGTTGAGAGATATGTCCAGTTTAAAATTCAGAAAAGTCGTTGTGGAATTTATATATATTTTAGTATATATAAAGTCCCTCAGAAACGGAAATTTTGCAAACGACCTCGGTTTTCGACGAAACCACTTTTGTTGGACCCGTGATGTCAAATTATTGTTAGGTTTCAAAATTCATAATTTTCAGAATCAATATGTGAGCGTGGCGAAGTTTAACGTGTTTTGACCAGTTTAAGTTGAATTCGGTCGACTGGAAAATGGCCATTTTTCAAATGGTCTCAGAATTTGACGAAATTAGTTTTGTTAGGACCGTATCGTCAATACGAAGCTAGAAATAATTTTTTGGGAATTTTTAGAGACTGTATGTGGCCCCGGTAAATTAAAATGTACGTTTAAAATTGAATATACATATTTATATTGTAAATTTAACGAAAATTGATCGTAACGATTGAATTGGCCTTCGTAACATATCCCATTGTGTTCGGAATAGGAGTAATACGCTAGGGGCGACAGTCGTTGGGTCTCGTTTGTAGGTCAAATAAAAAGTCAACTTTAAGGAGAATTAAATTAAATAAATAATTAAATTTTATATTGATCCCCCTTTTTCTCTATTTCCTTTGGTCAACACCCTCCCTTACCGTTTCTTTTCAGATCAATCAGAAATAAAAAAGAAAGAAAGAAAATCTCGCTGCTTCTCTTCATCGCCCCCCTCCCCCAGATCGACGTCGCGCTCCATCACCTCCCCCTCTCACTCCTCCGCCTCTCTCTCTCTCTCTTCATCGCCCCCCTCCTCTATCGAATCTGACGCAGCGCCCTATCCTCCCCAAATCAGCCACCTCCGGTGTAACGACCCGGATTTTCGGCGACTTTGGTTATCGACATAACCTCGATGTCGATAACCAAAACATCGAAAAATCCTGGTAATTAATGAAAGAAATTAGAGGGTGAGGATAGATAAGATAGAAACTTAGAATAGAAGAAGAAGAAGAACACAACATCAGAGTAACACAAACCGCACAGCGGAACGAATAACATATAATAGATAACATAACTTTGAAATATAACAGTTATGTATACAATAGAACTTATCAGAGTTCAGCACTTACAACACAGCGGAAATAACTATAGCTATATGATCTTGAAGCCTCCTACTCCACGCTCTTCCAGTATATCTATAAATTCCTTACTACTTGACTGCCCGTACAAAATTAGGCACCCAAGAGTTTAGGGAAAACAAAACAAATAAACTCCGGGTCAGTCATGGGACTGGTATGAGTAAAACAGTTTAAACAGGTATATGAACAAGTAAACGATATCTCATAAGACCACGCCGCAGAACAGAACGGGTTTTTCCCTTATGAGAATCCAAAATATCTTTATATCAAAAACCTTTTGATATTATAATAATGTCTATGTACAAATAGATATCAACTAGCAGAAACGCTTTCATCTCACGTTCTACGTATATAGTACACAATCAAAATCGCAAGCGCATATTGGATAATGGATTTCCAACTATGACAAGGTATGGAACCACCTTCCGATCAGTGTACTCTAGGAACGATACACTAGAGTTCAACAAGAACATCTTGTAACTCAGCCACACATGACCGACCACTCATTTCGCTTGAGTGTATCGAATGTACATCACCAACGGTTGGGATCAGCAACCGTTCCTGTATATATATATGGGACAACATTGATAGATTTAAGAAACAAATGAATATTCTCTAGACAGGTGATTATATACCCTACTTCGGTGCGACCGACATAGCCATGCTGCCTGCCCGATTTCTATCATTTACTAGTTGATGAGGCTAGAAGCTACGCTTTATCATCACATCAGATTCACTTCGAATGCCACATTGTCAGATCCATCAGAATCACTAATTGACATCTACAACCATACATTACGTGTCAGCTAAAAGATGTTTCCTTCTCCGCTTCCACTCTTGGTATAGTTGAAGAAATCAATGTACGTGACCGTCTGGAAATACTATGTCAGACATCCATCTTCATTCACTTAGAAATGTCACATCGTCATACCCGCCAAATCACAAATTGAATTATCCAAAAATAACATGGGTATATAGCTAAGAGAAACGAATTCCTCTGCCACCAACGTGAATACGTTTGAACAGATCAACTTACACGATCCATTGGATATACTCTGTCAGACCTTCGTCCATACAAGTTGTCCTGGGACTGGACAAACCGAATGCACTATTCCGTATATCCATCTTAGTCACTGTTATCTAAGACTTATACAACCGCCCTTGCATTTTACTCCGTATTCAAATATCTTTGGCATATATGATTCGCGATGCTTATGCCAATACAGAGTGGTTCTATGGATAATAATCCAACCGGTCTCTCCATATTAGCAACGTTAAAATGGTCAAAACTTCGATAGTCTGTGAGTTAACTATCAAAGAAAAACAAGTGTGCAAACAACGATATTATTTCCAGATGGAAATTATATCGAACAAACATCATTTAACATTAATCTCTTTAGTTCATTTATTTACTTATCTCCTGTTTCCCTATATTCTAAATTCTTATTTTCTTTTATCAGAAAACATTTCTGATTCTCGTTTGGAAAACATTTCCAAAACTCCTTTACAATCAAACCTTACCATTTCTTAGTTAAGAAGGAAGTCACTCAAGTTGGGGTATAATTACCTCTCAGACCTTAACTGAACAACGTTATAACTTCGAAATGGTCAAAGTTTATCTTTTAATCCTTAACAACTTCTTTATGCCTTTCTCAGATTCAATTTTACTAATCCACTTCTATATTTAAAACATTGGTTATAACGATAACGTAATAATCCCTACTTTTGAATTATCTAACTTTAATTATAACTTCTATTCTTATTAGTGAATAATTAACCTAACACTTATTTATTCACAAATAAATAAATCTCTATTAAAACAATGGAAAGTATAAGTACTTTCCCGAATTCGATATAATCGAATTTGCCGATTAACTCTCTTCGAGAAATCTCTATTTGATTAACTCTTCTTCGAATAACCTATATTCGATTAACTCCTTCTCGAATAAACGATATTCGATAATCTCTCTTCGAATAACTAATATTCGATAACTCTTCCTTTTCAAATATCTCATATTTGAAAATCTCACTTCGATTAAACTATAATCGATAACTCCCTTCGATGAAACTAACATCAATAACTCCTTTCGATGAAACTAACAGCGATAACTCCTTTCGATGAAACTAACATCGATAACTCCTTTCGATGAAACTAACATCGATAACTCCTTTCGATGAAACTAACATCGATAACTCCTTTCGATGAAACTAACATCGATAACTCCTTTCGATGAAACTAACATCGATTTATTTAACTCGACGAACTTAACTCGACTAACTCGACTTACTTGGTTCGACCAATTCGATTCGATTAACTAGGCTCGATTAACTTGACTAACTTAACTCGACTTACTTGGTTCGACCAATTCGATTCGATTAACTAGGCTCGACTAACTTGGTCGAACCACCCGATCAACTCAACTTATTTAACTTAACTTATTTCTGAACCCGATCAACTTGATTAACTCCTATCGAATAACTAATATTCGATTAAACTCCATTCGCTTGACTCTAGATCGCAGCGATCACAATGGTTACGCCTGACTCCCTCAGGAAACATCCGACTGCCTTAGGCTATTTATAGCCCTACGAATTACGCTAGCAGTCGTACGAGATGGCAACTTACCCTGAATACTATGTTTGACAAATCTGTCTCAAATAACTATATTTGATTAACTCTAGTTCATTTTAACTCTAATCAATTAACTCTAACTAATTAACTCCAACTGGTTAACTCTAACTGATTAACTCTAACTGGTTAACTCTATTTGACTAACTCGACTTGACTAACCCCTTTCGAATAACATATTCGATTAACTAACTTTCGAATACCCTATTCGATTAACTAACTTCGAATACCATATTCGATTAACTAACTTCAAATACTATATTCGATTAACTCCTTTCGAATGTCTATATTCGATTAACTAACTTCGAATACCATATTCGATTACTAACTTCGAACACCATATTCGATTAACTAACTTCGAATACCATATTCGATTAACTCCTTTTTATAACGTTTATCCCTTTTAAAAAGATCCGCTTTTTAACACGTTTATTCTTTTATAAATATTAACTATTAGTAACGGTTCTTCACTTTATAGATGTCCTTTTAATAACGTTTTCCTTTGTATAACGGTTTCCTTTATAAACTAATTTCCTTTTTATTAACTCAATTCATTTTCTAAATATTCCCCTTTCAATTCTATTTGTAAATGGTTTACAAATATTTATTTTCTCTAGTTTATTCTATTTGCAAATGGTTTGCAAATATTCCCTTTTTTTCAAATTTATTCTTAAAAATATTCTAACTCCTTAAATTCCCAGGAAAATTCGCCATAACCTCCTTTGTATCGGGAGCATCGGGAAAATCCCCAAACCCGCCACACGGGCCTTTCCATTCAAAAAGAAAATGGTTTGAAATTATTTCCTTCTTGAATATCCCCTATTTATAAATATTCCAATTTATAAACATTTCTTATTTATAAATATTCCACTTTATAAATATCTCTTTTTCAATATCACTTTGAAAAATCTCCTTTATCTACATTCTGGTATGTCATGGTATTCAATCATATCAAATCACGATGTCTAATCTCGTCCATACACACACAATCAACAACAGGTTATAATTCACATCCTATATTAAAATATATGAAAAACAATAAAATAACTGTTGAGGAATCTAGTCGGATTCCTCCAACCTGTTTCCCTCACTACTACAAAAGTGGGCATATTCGACACTAATTTGTGTGTGTTGCATGAAAAGTGTGGCGAAAGCTATGCATTCTTTGATCTTCTGCAACAACATTCATTTGTTGTTGCATTAGATGTGAACACAGTGTTGCGGTTAAAATTCTTGTGTTGTGACTTGCAACACCAGTTCAAAGTGTTGCATTACATAAATACATGCCAGGTCAGCGATCCGCGTTATCAGTTTAAACAAATAAATAACCGTAGATGTTGATTAATCCAACGGTTCTTGCCGATCCTTGCAACACCAGTTCAAAGTGTTGCATTACATAAATACATGCCAGGTCAGCGATCCGCGTTATCAGTTTAAACAAATAAATAACCATAGATGTTGATTAATCCAACGGTTCATGCTGATCCTTGCTACAGCTTAGTGAAAATTTGGCGCGATAGTTTCCCCATTCACGAAATACTACCCTCCAAAACAAATTTCTCCGGTACTCCTCCTTCTGTCCGTTTCTCTCTCCACGAAATCCGTCCAAGAACGCCTCCGATTGCTACTCTTCCTCAGGTTACAAACTATAAACCTTCGATTGCTCCTATTTTACGAACTTTACACCTCCAATTTGGATCGTTTAAGACAATTACACGTAGTTAGGGCTTCATCATTTAGGTTTTATTTAGTTGATTTCATCTCTAACTTATTTTGATCTGCGTTCAAAGTCTCTAGGTGATTTGGGTATACCGATTACCTTAAATTAGGGTTTTTATACTTGAAGTGTTGTATTTATATGTTTGCATGTGTTGAAATTGTGCAAGTTCTGTATTTTTATGTTTGCCAAACCATTGATGTATTGGTAAATAATGCCTATTTCCAAAGGTGTTAACAAAATTTAGTGGATAAAAGAAATCCAATATGAATGTTCAAATGTCTATTTCTGTTTGTAGTTAAATAATGCCTATAACTCTTCCTACATCGTATGACTACGAAGATACCCTGGGCATGGGTGATCTAGGACTGTCAAACCCATCATCAATAGAAACTCCTATTGATTTTTATATAGAGATGCAAGAAAGGCACTACGATGATTTGCTTGAGTATGAACTAGAGCAAGAAGAACTCCGAAGACAACGGTGAGAAGAATAATGACGTGAAGAAAGGGCGATGCGACGGCATAGTCGTTTGCGTCGTCAGCATCAAAACAACCAAGTGGTTAACGAACAACATGCTGACTCACCAATCATATTGTGTCATTGTGGGTATGCCGCTGCAGAAGATGTTATTTCGATTGGATTCAACATTGGTCGTCGTTATTTTAGATGTCGGGTTTATCCCACAGGGTGTACCTTTTGGCAGTGGATTGACCAATAGTTTCCAAGTCGAGCCGCTGAGTACGCAAATGAGATACAACATCAACTTACAACGCTGAAAAATCATGTTATTGGTTTTCGAACTGATGTTAGTAGACTTAACGACCAGCTTCAAGGGCTAAACATTAGACGACAAAAATAAATTATTGCATCGTTCTTTGTATTAGATACAACTGTATCATCTATGTATCACCTGTATAGTCTTTGTATCTGTACTGTTTTGTTTTGGTGCAATCATGTAATGTTATGCATTTGTGTTCAGTATCCTTAGTTGCTTGTTTTATGTATGTATTCTCTTGGTAACTCAGTTCCAAAAGTCAGTGATAATTCATATCAAAACAATCGTCCTTGTATCATCACACTGATTATGTATATTTGTAAATTATTAACTTTTTTTGTTTTTATTTCTAATTTAGTCTAACATTACAGGGTAGCCCTTGTTCGTGTCTTGAAACTCTTAGGGGTATCAAATTTAGTCTTACTAAGCCGTGGTTAGATTGTGGCAATGAATAGTGAGTATTACATATGGATAGGACTTCCGAGATCGAGCGCAGAATATGTAAGAGGGGTAACAACTTTTCTAAGAAATGCATTTCCCATTTATAAAGTAGGTGAAGAGATGAAGTGCCCCTGCAAAAAATGTATAGAACGTAATTGGTATTGTGAAAATGTAATATACGATCATCTTATTTTTAATGGCCCTTCTCCATTACATACCGGGTGGATTTGTGAAGTTTCACAGACAAAATTAATAGGTGTTGATGAACATATGGATTGTGCAACGGAGATGGATTTTGAGGATAATTTAGATGTGATGTTCAAGTGTGCGGGTTACAAATTTGGTCAAAATCCCAAGGACTCTGTAGTAGAACCAAATACAGAGGCCGAGAAATTTTATCGGCATGTTAAAGAAGGAAAAAAACCGTTATATCCTGGCTGCACTAAATTTTCTCGACTAAGTTTCTTGATCAGACTTTATCATTTAAAGTGTGCTTATGGAATTAACGAGTCTGCGTTTGGGGAATTACTAAAGCTTATAAAAGAAGCCTTTCCTGATGCCCAGCTGCCTTTGTCTTCCTACGCTGCAAAGAATGTCATTAAGGATTTAGGTCTTAATTACCATAAAATACATGCCTGCCCAAACCATTGCATGTTATATTGGGCAGAGAATAAAGATAAAGAGGCTTGTGACATTTGTGGTTTTTCGAGATGGGCTGTAAAAGAAAAGGAAGACATCGTTGATAATAATGATCCACCAAAGTCGATTCCCAAAGTGCCGGCAAATGTTATGAGGTACTTTCCTCTAAGACCAAGGTTACAAAGGATGTTTATGTGCAAAGAATTTTCCAAGCTTATGAGATGGCACCAAGTGGAACGAAAAGAAGATGGAAAATTAAGACATCCGGCTAATGTTGTGGCATGGAAGATGATGGATGCTCGCTATCCTGATTTTTCATCAGAAAATCGTAATGTTAGATTGGGTCTAGCATCTGATGGATTTAATCCATATCGTTCAATGAATTCAAGTTATAGTACATGGCCAATTGTGTTGTTAAACTACAATCTTCCGCCTTGGTTATGTATGAAACAAGAGAATTTGATTCTTTCAATAGTAATATCTGGTCCAGATTCTCCAAAGAACAGTATTGACGTATATATGCAGCCTTTAATTGCGGAGTTGAAAGCGTTATGGAATGTTGGCGTCGAAACGTATGATTCCTTGACTGATGGGAATTTTAATTTACGTGCAAGCGTCTTATGGACCATTAGAGATTTTCCGGGATATGCCATGTTGTCAGGTTGGAGCACGAAGGGGAAACTAGCGTGTCTGGTATGCCATTATGAAACTTCTTCAAATTATTTGAAGCTTAGCAAAAAAATGTGTTATATGAACCATAGAAAGTTTCTTGATCCGACACATAAGTGGAGGCTAGATAAGATGAGATTTAATGGCGAAACTGAAATGGGGAGCATTCCAGAAATATTATCAGGAACTGATATTGAAGAGTTATTGCGGGGGTCCAAAAATCGGTTTGGGGATAAGACGAAGAAACCTGGTAAAAGTGACAGCCCTTTTAAAAAGAGGTCAATACTGTTTGACTTACCATATTGGTGTCATAATCCCCTTCGACATAACCAGGATTCCATGCACATAGAGAAGAACATATGCGACAAAATATTAGGTACTTTACTTAATATAGGTTGCATGTCGAAGGATCACCTAAACGCTCGTTTGGTTTTACAGGAATTGGGCATAAGGAAGGCCCTTCATCCTGTTGAATGTGGTGATGGAAAGCATGTTGAAATTAGAGCTGCAATATTTGATATGACAAACAAGGAAAAAGAAATATTTTGCTCTGTATTGAAGAACGCCAAACTGCCCTACGGTTGTACCTCGAATGTTAGTCGGTACATGAACGTAAAACAGAGAACGGTTGTGGTATATAAGAGCCATGATGCTCATTTCATACTCCACTATTTGTTACAATTTGCTGTGAAGAAAGCGTCAAAACCCGAGGTTGCGTTATCAATGATCAGATTTAGTGCATTCCTTAGAGGACTATGGAGCAAGGTTATCGAAGTGGATGATATCAAGAGGCTGCAAAAAGAAATCGTAGAGATACTTTGTCATTTTGAAATGATTTTTCCACAGGCTTTTTTCGATATAATGGTACACTTGCCTGTTCATTTATGCAGAGAAATCGAATACGGTGGGCCTGAACATCTTAGATGCATGTATCCAATTGAGCGATATCTAGGAAAGTTGAAATCTTATGTGTGAAATAGAAACAGACCGGAAGGTTCGATTGCAGAAGGTTACTTGGCAGAAGAGTGTGTGACCTTCTGTTGAAGATTTTTAAGCGTTGACGGAGGAACAGAAAACACGTCGATTGATTTTGGAAGATGTCAAACAGATTTGGAATATCATATTGGAACAAAGAAGAATAAAGATGGAAAGATGTTCAATTTGAAAGATGCAGTTTGGAAGGCAACGCATCGCTATGTTCTGTTCAATTCCGGTAATAAAGAAATTGAGAGTTTGATCGAGTAAGTTCTTAAGTTCCTATATCATTTTCCTTAACTATAAATTAACATCTGCATTTCTTAGTTTTTTTACCGTAATTATTATTTAGGGTTCATCGAGCTTTTGTGGATGGTCTTGCAAATAGAAGAAGATACAAGAGGGAACGAGAACATTTCGAAGAGTTTTTGAATTGGCTTAAAGAAGAGGTTCTGAAAAAGGACAAGATTTCAACAGATGTAGAGGTGTTTGCATTAGGTCCTAATCGAGTAGCTAGGAAGTTTACCGGTTATATAGTAAATGGATATAGATTCCACACAAAATTTAGAGATTCTCGATGTACTACACAAAATAGTGGTTTATTTTTGACTGCCAAAACCACCAGCTTTGCAAGTTCGAAAGACTAAAACCCAATAGTGGGTGATGTCAATTACTACGGATCAATCAAGGAAATTTTTGAGCTTGATTATTGGGGAGCTTTCACAGTGGTCCTTTTTAAGTGTTGCTGGTACCAAGAGGAAAAAGATTCATATGGTCTTACTCGAGTAAATTTTAGCAAGTACCATAAAACTGATCCTTATGTCCTGTCTTCGCAAGTGCAGCAAGTATTTTATATGGAAGATGCAGTTGAAAAGAACAGTCATTACGTTATTAAAAAATTGCCGAGAGATTGGTGTGATACTGAAAATGAGAATGCAATGGAAGAAGACATGAGCAATACGCAACCACATGATATGGGTACAGGTGGTGAACTAGAACCAGAAATTGTTGATGGGGGTTGGATTAGGGATGATGTCCCCGTAATACAACTAGAAACAGAACTAGAAGCAGAAGTTCCTGATCGTGTTCCATCTTGTTAGGACAAAAAATTCCTCTTTCTTATTGCTTTAATTTGGTCTAATTCATGATGTATTTGGCACTTTTTATTTTAGCTGGAAATTATTATCTTTGATGAATGTATTTGGCACTTTTTTCTCATATTGCAATCTACAATGTTCGCATGTTTTATGATTTAATGCTATGTTCTTTACTGTCATCTAAATTGGTTATAGACAAAAATGTTATAGTTGCTGTTTTTTGTCCACTTTAACATGCATGTACCTTGTTCTAATGTATTCATTTCGTACAGGATGGATGAACTTATTAATATCCGACTGCAACATGGTGGACAGTTTCGAAGGGCATGTTACGTTGGCAGAGAATCCTTCGTTGTAACAAAATATGATGTAGACCGTTTTTCTTACAGTGTGCTTATGGACTTTGTTAAAGATTGTCTCCATTACACTGAAATAGGAGGAGTCTACATCAGAAAGTAACGAGGGGTGGCTGGCAGCTAATACTGAATGACAAGGACGTAAACGAGTATGTACAGGGCTGCAATAAGCAAGAAGACGTGGTTTTTTACATCGACAACACCATTGACAAAGACAGTGAGCCATTGATTCAACTGCAGCCACATGTGATCATACGGCCAAGGAAAAACATAACTCAAGGTATATATGTATATGTAATATAGATCCATTCTTATATATATCTATGTGTGTGTGTACAGAACTTTGAAGGAGGCCATCGTTATTATTTTTATTGTTCCAGGTTCTGCTAAGAAGCCGGTTGCAAAGCGCAAGTATACTACTGCACATAGACTTCAGCAACAGCACAAAATGATGAAAAACAACCCAACTCAAGTGGGTTAGAACAAACTATCTTCGGAGCCTAATATGGATAATGATGAAGAAGATGTTACTGTGACGGACAAAGGAACCCGGAGGAAATTAAATGTAGAAAATGAAACAGGTAAAGATGATGTTACCCGAGAGAATGAAGCTGATGTTCAGGTATTTTTCAGTTTTCATTTCAGTTTTATTAATCCGGATGAAATCTTATTCCGACCATGAAGGCTGCAGCTAATTCAAGTTACTGTTTGTTCTTTGTGCATGCATTCTGTCAAAATAGCAAGAACTGTTTATACGTCAACTCTATTTGGTTAACTAGCTTAAATATATCATCGATGGTGAGTAATAATGCCAATCTGCTTGCAGTTCTCACAACCATCAGTTTTGACGAAGTATGAACAAGAGAGAATCGCGCGCATGCAAGAAAATGATGCAGTTAGTAGATCACTTGGGGTGCCTTCATTGGTTATTTGTATGAAAGAGGCTGTCGCCCGAAATAAGAAAAATAAAAGTAAAGATGTTGCTGGAAGTGATGAATACATCCCAGACAATCCTGGTGAAGACGTTACTGATGATCCATCAGATTCGGAGGTATAAAGAAGTTATTTGTTTATTACTTATTGTATTTGCCTTTATGAACGTAAAAAATCTTGAACTTCAACTTAATTGTAGAGAATCAAAATTGTTAAGTCAAAGGATCTTTTACCTGGACCGAGAACTCGTGCGCGAACCAATGCAGCCATTGAAATTGAGAAGGAAGCGATGAAGCGCACCCCCCCTCCAAAGAAAGCTGGCTCCAACAAGGATTTGATCCTGACATTCACTCCCACTCAAAAGAAACTCAGTAACCGGGAGAAACAGACAGAAACATTAAAGAAACTTACGAACCCTACACCGTCTTTTTCAGGAGTTATAAAACCTACAACGTCTCGGTCATCCGTTTTAAAACCTACATGTAGCAAATTGTTCAAACAATCAACCAGTTCATGTGAAGCTGCTGGTTCAGTTGCTGCTTATTTAGCGATGCGGAAACGTCAAAAGCAGAACGTTGAAGCGCCTCTAACAATGGAAAATCTTACCGATCGATTAGAGCAGGAATGGATTGCACAGGAAGATGAAGCAGGTACAGGTATATATATAAATAATAATGTTTCTTTATCTGTGCACTGCACTGCACTATTGAGTGTGTCTTTTTTCTATTCACATTTTTGAACCTGGTAGATAAAGTACAAGGTCCAAAAAATCCTAGAGGGAAGTCAAAAATGACCAAGGTGCATGCTAGAACCCCTGATGATAAAGTAGTCATTGAGTTGAATGAGGATGGCCAGCCAGTTTCTGATAATATTACAGAGTTAAGCAATTTTCTTGGTACACTAGCAAAGGATAATGTGTCTCTTACTTACATCAATTGGCATGTGGTTCCTGATCAATTAAAGCGAAAAATGTTGGATTATGCTCCGGTACAATCTAATTTCCTTAACCATATACAGTTCAACTGACTTCCTAAATGTTTGGTTTTACTTAATTAGTTTGTTTCCTGAATTTTGTGATTGCTATATTGTAGGCTAGGTATGTCATACCAGAAGAAGGACACAAGTGGGTCTTGAACACGCTTAACGACACTTGGAGGCAGTACAAGTCTCGCATCAAAACAAGGTATTATAAAAAATACTCAACTGATGAGGAAAGGCTTGCAAATAGGCCTAGTACAATTGTGTTGGAGGATTTTAAAATGCTCTTGGACTTCTGAGGGGATGAAGCAGTTCAGGTACGGCTTTAATTATATTCACATTTGTATAATGTTTATTAGTTCACATTATCTTGTTTAATGCTAATCTTTAGTAGTTCACATTATCCTTGTTTAGTGCTATTTTTTTTGGATTTCCAGGCCCTAGCTGATTCTAATTCCGCGCATTGTAATTCGTTGAATGAGACACATACCATGGGTCCCAAAACTCATGCAGTAGCCAAAGAAAAGATAGTATGTGTTTTTCCGAACTTAAGTTATTTTTTATTGTGATTGAGTTGAATTGACCACATGATAATTCTAATTTGTTATATCATTGAATTATTGGTAATCCTAATACTTGACAGAGAAAGAAGGACCCAGAAAAAGCCTCCCCATCCGCCGCCTTGGTTTATCTATAAACTTATAAACGAGAACCGGGTCGAAGTTACAAGACTAACACGGATGAACCGAAGGCCAAATACGTGAGTACATATATAATTAGATACTGAAATAGCAATACTTGTGTCAGTATAATTGGCACATTGTACGTTTGTTGGAGCTGCATATTAAATCAAACACATATATAGTTAGTTTGAAAGAGAACAAGTTCTGTTAATAAATTCATTCCTGCCAGCTGCCTATTTATCTATATGCTTGCCTAGTTTTCATTTTGTAGGCGAAGGTGCAAGCAATGGTGGATGCTGGAAACATTGGTGTGGCAGATGCACTGGTTTCTGGTGGGAAGAGGCACACGCGTAACTGGCTTGTAGGAAGGCGAGGCAAATTGGCTGAAAATTCTCCAAATCCTGGTTCTTTGGACAGCTATGTCCAAGAGTTGACAAAAAAATAAGGCAAGAGCTGGAGGCGGACTTGGAGGAAAAGGTGAATAGAAAAGTTAAAGAGAATGTGTCGTGGGTGTTAAAAAAGCTAGGGTGAAGCCAATCCAGATCTAAATTTAGATGTCGGAGACCTTTGTGTCACCACAACAAGTGATGAAGATGCTGACAATTGTACTCCTTCAACCCCGGCAACTGACTGAAGTATTTGGATGGTATGTGTTAGCACTTGTGATATATTCGGATTGTTCTTTTAAATGATGGCACTTGTGGTATGTGTTTGTGATGACAATACTTGTGGTATGTTTTGGTGATTGCAGTACTTGTGGAATGTGTTGGTGATGATGCTTGTGAGTTGGTATATATAATTGGTTGGTCTGACTGTGGTGATGAACGTTTTGGGAGGAATTGTTGTATGAATATTTTGGTATATATGTATGAATGTGGTACAATGTTTTGGATTTAATATATGTACTGCAGAATCTGTAATTACAGGGTTGTATTACAGCTGCAGTTGATTTTTTCCTGGTGTCGCATTAGATTTTTGTGGTGTTGCGTTAGACTGTGCTGTGGTGTTGCATTAGACTGTGCTGTGGTGTTGCATTAGACTGTGCTGTGGTGTTGCATTAAGTTTAACATTATTAATTCCACAATGGTATGGCACGTGGGCCCCACAGCTTACGTGGCGCCACGTGGATAGCTGACGTGGCATGTGACACATGTGCAGCTGACGTGGCGAGCTGACGTGGCATGTGCCACGTTGACAGCTGACGTGGAAAGTCAATGCGGACCCCACTATCATGAGCTGGAAGCCAGGGTCTGGCTTCTACTTAAGGCAACGCTGTATGTTGTTGCATTACATGGATATGCTGTTGCAATAGGGCAAAAGTTCTACTTAAAGCAACGATTTCTTTCCGTGGCCGTAGATGGACAAAAGCGTTGCATTAGATGCCTAATGCAACTGTCGCGGATGCCACGCCCCCCTGGTGTTGCCTATTTGAAAAAAGGGCCTACGACAACGCTTTTTTGATCTACGGCCACAGAAGAATAGTGTCGAATATGCCACTTTTGTAGTAGTGCCTGCATCACAGATGTTAGACAATATAGATAACATCACTTTCAGTTCCATATGATATATTCTGTTAAATAGAATCAATATAGAAATTTAACTAACTGACTAGTAGTTCAATCAAACAATCAACACACAGTCAAACAGACAATTTTAACAGTTCTAACAATACAACGTGAAAATAGAACTTTTCAGAGTTGGTGAGTTTTACTCACATTTGCATTTCATCGTTAAAGAACGATAAACTGTTGTTTGATCTGAATCAAACAGTTTATTTCACCATAAATTGTAACTGTCTCCGATCCACTCCCGGTCAGTCTCATTGTCTTTCTCCCGTCCATACGATCCCAACGCAACTTACGGTTCGTCAATCTGATGTCGTATGATCAAGTTACACATTTTTAAAGTCTTGAATACAATTTAAATTCATCATTACTTTAATTAAAAACAACTCGGGCCTTACTCACCCCTTTCCGGCCCAATTCAGTTTAAAGACCCGACCCATTCTTTTTGCTTTCTTCCCAAAATGAACCGTGACCTCAACCCACTACAACGCCCCTCTCTCTCCTCCTAACTCCTCCATCCCACTATCGATTCAAAACCCGACAACTCCACGACGATCCCCTCGGAAATCTCTTCACCTTAGGCTCCCCATTTTCAAACTCGAGTTGCCCATTTTCTGGTGCGTCGCAAGACCAAGCGCACGCCTCACGGTGGAAACCGCTGAACATGTTTTGCACAGAAAAACCCCAAAAGCTCACCGCAAGTTCAGTTTCACATCGCGAACCCAAAAGTCAACACCATCCTTCGATTTAATCACTCAAACTCCTCACAAATCTAACCCTAGTTTTCAGCGAACTCACGCTGTAGAAAAACCAGCGATCCAAACTTGTGTCGATCTGAACAAAAAGCATACGATCTTGAAGAGCAGCTTACAAGCATCAAAAGTATATTTTTTTAATAACTTTTATTTGGATTTTTTCTTTTTGATTTCTTTGCTGCGTTTGTGTTATGTGGAGGAATGAGATTTTTCTGTGTGTTATACTGAGTGTTTGTGGCTGAGAATGAGGAGTAGACGTGGCCTCTTTAGGATCAGACAAAGCTTAGGATATTTTTTTATCCCTTTTTATATTGATTTATATTGCAACACTGATTTCGTTCGTCCTTAAAAATTCCTGTGGTCACCCACGATACCCAAAAATCACCAAACTGGACGTGTAGCTAGAATTTGAAATTACGGTCCCAACGAAACTGGTTTCGTTGAATTCCGACTCCTTATGCTCACACAGCATATTTTTAACTATCAAAATACTGACTATTTTTCACTCTAAAAATCCCTACGGCCACACAGTGACTCTAAAAATCACCAAACTTGGAATCTAACAACTATTTGATATTGCGGATCCAACAAAACTGGTTTCGTCGAATTCCGACTTCGTTTGCAAAAGCGGCTATTTTTAATGCTCTAATAACCTATTTAAATATATAAATATATTTAAATATAATTAAATTAATTGTTTAAAATTAATGATTATTGTCTATATTCACAGTTGCATACCCTACAGCTCCAGAATATTCCTGTATGTGCTTACAACTCGATATTACATCGTCAGAGTTATATCGATGCTCGATTTCTATTTAAAACCTTATATAAATTATAATTAAATCGTTATGGTCAGGGCACTGCATTTCTGATAATTTGATTTGAACGTAACTCAAAATCTACCCAACAAAATCCCGATATTTCTCTTCCACTAGAAAGATATACTCCACCAGCTCCACACGTTTCTTGTTTCACAGAAATCCGATTTAAAACGAACCCTGTACATCCACTTGAAGTCTAAATCGCCAAATAGCGAACTGCCGCGTCGTTACGCGCTCTATTTTAACTATAATATAATTCTACATTTCAAACTGACGTCGATTGAATATATTCGTCAATATATTTCAACTCTAAGCTGAATTAAATTCTGTGGACGACCCAGTTCACATTATATTATTATTTCACTATTTCTGGTTATTTCTGAATTAAATATGTTAATTTAATTATTTAATTAAATTAATTATTCTATATTATTTAATTAAACCTCTATTTAATTCACTATATCACTATTTATATAATTAAATAAATTAATTATATCCCTGGAAAATGCGGGTCATTACATTCTTCCCCACTTAAAATAATTTCGTCCTCGAAATTGCTAAGTTAGAGGATGACCCTATCTATTGGAACTCCTAAGATTTGTTTACCCCTTATTTCTGGTTTCAACTGAACCAATTAATATCGAATAAAATATTTATTCATTCCGACTAACTAAAAATTTTCAAAAATTCTAAAAAATTTCTAACACTTTAAATATTCGGAAAATTTCGCCAGCACCTCCTTTGTACTGGTCAATAGCTCAAACTCCAACTCGCCTCTCTAGGCCTTCTTCAACCCAAAAGAAAATCAAAACGCCAAACGGCTTGCCAAATCGGCTCATACATTCCAAACTCATATAAAATATAAACTTGTACCTTTTTGTTGGGCATATCATTATATCCCTACCATTCCCATATGCTACCAACTCAGCATATACCAGTGTTATCTCAATCAAATTCCAATCAGTTCATATCCTCAAATCCAAACCGAATTTTATTCGAACCCCAATATCAAATTTCAAATTCTTAACTCATCAACCCAATTCCATAACAGATTATTCTCTAATCCAATTCAATTCTATTTAACTATGTTCAAGTTAAATTTCAATTTATTTTTACCATCTCATTTTATTTAACTTTATTAGTTAAATTTTAGTTTCTAGAATTTAAATTCCCGGTTTTATTTCAAATCAAATTTGAAATCATAATACCAATTCAAAACCTTTGAATTTCTAAACAACTTGTTTTCTCAAAATAATTCAAATCAAAATCTTTGGTAGTAATACACCACTTAGAAACTCGAAAATCACACCGATGATACTGCACAGTCATCATCGGAATTATTTTCCAGCGACCCAAGTGATTTCAATACTATATCATTTCAAAACCCTTACTAAATACATCCATTTTGAAAACATTTCAAAATCTCCCAGGAACTTAAAATTTCCTTATTTTAATTCCAAATCTGATTTAAATTCATATTTAATTCGTCTTATTTCATATACTTTACTTATATGATTCTGATTGGTTATATATAACCATTTCACTTTATAATCTCATTCGATTATAATTACAACCAATATATCAAATATATGATAATATATTACATATCCATACTGTGTCTGTCCATCGTATTCAAGTATTTATTTACTCCTACCGATACAGTGGATCAAACTGATTGACCAGAATTCATAAACAACTCAGCCAATGAATCTCCACAATATAAAACCATTTTTATATCAAATACAAATACGCACTCGTATATATACACTCAAATCAATCTAAGGTATTACTAACCCTATCTCTACCGAGTCACGCCACAGAGCCAAGGTAAACTTAACTTAAGCTCTGATACCAACTGTAACGACCCGGATTTTCGGCGACTTTGGTAATCGACATAAGCTCGATGTCGATTACCAAAACATCGAAAAATCCTGGTAATTAATGAAAGAAATTAGAGGGTGAGGATAGATAAGATAGAAACTTAGAATAGAAGAAGAAGAAGAACACAACATCAGAGTAACACGAATCTCACAGCGGAATGAATAACATATAATAGATAACATAACTTTGAAATATAACAGTTATGTATACAATAGCACTTATCAGAGTACAACACTCACAACACAACGGAAATAACTATAGCTATATGATCTTGAAGCCTCCTGCTCCACGCTCTTCCAGTATATCTGTAAATTCCTGACTACTTGACTGCCCGTACAAAATTAGGCACCCAAGAGTTTAGGGAAAACAAAACAAATAAACTCCGGGTCAGTCATGGGACTGGTATGAGTAAAACAGTTTAAACAGGTATATGAACAAGTAAACGATATCTCATAAGACCACGCCGCAGAACGGAACGGTTTTTCCATTATGAGAATCCAAAATATCTTTATATCAAAAACCTTTTAATATTATAATAATGTCTATGTACAAATAGATATCAACTAGCAGAAACGCTTTCATCTCACGTTCTACATATATAGTACACAATCAAAATCGCAAGCGCGTTTTGGATAATGGATTTCCAACTACGACAAGGTATGGAACCACCTTCCGATCAGTTTACTCTAGGAACGATACACTGGAGTTCAACAAGAACATCTTGTAACTCAGCCACACATGACCGACCACTCATTTCGCTTGAGTGTATCGAATGTACATCACCAACGGTTGGGATCAGGAACCATTCCCGTATATATATATGGGACAGCATTGATAGATTTAAGAAACAAATGAATATTCTCTAGATATGTGATTATACACCCTACTTCAGTGCGACCGACTTAGCCATACTACCTGCCCGATTTCTGTCATTTACTGGTTGATGAGGCTAGAAGCTACGCTTTATCATCACATCAGATTCACTTCGAATGCCACATTGTCAGATCCATCAGAATCACTAATTGACGTCTACAACCATACATTACGTGTCAGCTAAAAGAAGTTTCCTTCTCCGCTTCCACTCTTGGTATAGTTGAAGAAATCAATGTACGTGATCGTCTGGAAATACTATGTCAGACATCCGTCTTCATTCACTTAGAAATATCACATCGTCATACCTGCCAAATCACAAATGGACTTATCCAAAAATAACATGGGTATACAGCTAAGAGAAACGAATTCCTCCGCAACCAACGTGAATACGTTTGAACAGATCAACTTACGCGATCCATTGGATATACTCTGTCAGACCTTCGTCCATACAAGTTGTCCTGGGACTGGACAAACCGAAGTCACTATTCCGTATATCCGTCTTAGTCACTGTTATCTAAGACTTATACAACAGCCCTTGCATTTTACTCCGTCTTCAAATATCTTTGGCATATATGATTCGCGACGCTTATGCTAATATTGAGTGGTTCTATGGATAATAATCCAACCGGTCTCTCCATATTAACAACGTTAAAATGGTCAAAACTTCGATAGTCTGTGAGTTAACTATCAAAGAAAAACAAGTGTGCAAACAACGATATTATTTCCAGATGGAAATTATATCGAACAAACATCATTTAACATTAATCTCTTTAGTTCGTTTATTTACTTATCTCTTGTTTCCCTATATTCTAAATTCTTATTTTCTTTTATCAGAAAACATTTCTGATTCTCGTTTGGAAAACATTTCCAAAACTCCTTTACGATCAAACCTTACCATTTCTTAGTTAAGAAGGAAGTCACTCAAGTTGGGGTATAATTACCTCTCAGACCTTAACTGAACAACGTTATAACTTCGAAATGGTCAATGTTTTTCTTTTAATCTTTAACAACTTCTTTACGCCTTTCTCGGATTCAATTTTACTAATCCACTTCTATATTTAAAACATTGGTTATAACGATAACGTTATAATCCCTACTTTCAAATTATCTAACTTTAATTATAACTTCTATTCTTATTAGTGAATAATTAACCTAACACTTATTTATTCATAAATAAATAAATCTCTATTTAAACACTGGAAAGTATAAGTACTTTCCCGAATTCGATATAATCGAATTTGCCGATTAACTCTCTTCGAGAAATCTCTATTTGATTAACTCTTCTTCGAATAACCTATATTCGATTAACTCCTTCTTGAATAAACGAAATTCGATAATCTCTCTTTGAATAACTAATATTCATAACTCTTCCTTTTCAAATATCTCATATTTGAAAATCTCACTTCGATTAAACTATAATCGATAACTCCCTTCGATGAAACTAACATCGATAACTCCTTTCGATGAAACTAACATCGATAACTCCTTTCGATAAAACTAACATCGATAACTCCTTTCGATGAAACTAACATCGATAACTCATTTCGATGAAACTAACATCGATAACTCCTTTCGATGAAACTAACATCGATAACTCCTTTCGATGAAACTAACATCGATTTATTTAACTCGACGAACTTAATTCGACTAAGTCGACTTACTTGGTTCGACCAATTCGATTCGATTAACTAGGCTCGACTAACTTGACTAACTTAACTCGACTTACTTGGTTCAACCAATTCGATTCGATTAACTAGGCTCAACTAACTTGGTCGAACCACCCGATCAACTCAACTTATTTAACTTAACTTATTTCTCAACTGGATCAACTCGATTAACTCCTATCGAATAACTAATATTCGATTAAACTCCATTCGCTTGACTCTAGATCGCAGCGATCACAATGGTTACGCCTGACTCACTCAGGAAACATCTGACTGCCTTGGGCTATTTACAGCCCTGCGAATTACGCTAGCAGTCGTACGAGATGGCAACTTACCCTGAATACTATGTTTGACAACTCTATCTCAAATAACTATATTTGATTAACTCTAGTTTGTTTTAACTCTAATCAATTAACTCTAACTAATTAACTCCAACTGGTTAACTCTAACTGATTAACTCTAACTGGTTAACTCTATTTGACTAACTCGACTTGACTAACCCCTTTCGAATAACATATTCGATTAACTAACTTTCGAATACCCTATTCGATTAACTAACTTCGAATACCATATTCGATTAACTAACATCGAATACCATATTCGATTAACTCCTTTCGAATGTCTATATTCGATTAACTAACTTCGAATACCACATTCGATTACTAACTTCGAACACCATATTCGATTAACTAACTTCGAATACCATATTCGATTAACTCCTTTTTATAACGTTTATCCATTTTAAAAAGATCCCCTTTTTAACACGTTTATTCATTTATAAAGATTTACTATTAGTAACGGTTCTTCACTTTATAAATGTCCTTTTAATAACGTTTTCCTTTTTATAACGGTTTCCTTTATAAACCAATTTCCTATTTATTAACTCTATTCATTTTCTAAATATTCCCCTTTCAATTCTATTTGTAAATGGTTTACAAATATTTCTTTTCTCTATTTTATTCTATTTGCAAATGGTTTGCAAATATTCCCTTTTTAAAATTTATTCTTAAAAATATTCTAACTCCTTAAATTCCCGGGAAAATTCGCCATAACCTCCTTTGTATCGGGAGCATCGGGAAAATCCCCAAACCCGCCACATAGGCCTTTCCATTCAAAAAGAAAATGGTTTGAAATTATTTCCTTTTTGAATATCCCCTATTTATAAATATTCCAATTTATAAACATTTCTTATTTATAAATATTCCATTTTATAAATATCTCTTTTTCAATATCACTTTGAAAAATCTCCTTTTTCTACATTCCGGTATATCATGGTATTCAATCATATCAAATCACGATGTCTCCGTACACACACAATCAACAAAAGGTTATAATTCACATCATATATTAAAATATATGAAAAACAATAAAATAACTGTTGAGGAATCCAGTCGGATTCATCCAACCTGTTTCCCTGCATCACAGATGTTAGACAAAATAGATAACATCACTTTCAGTTCCATATGATATATTCTGTTAAACAGAATCAATATAGAAATTTAACTAACAGACTAGCAGTTCAATCAAACAATCAACACACAGTCAAACAGACAATTTTAACAGTTCTAACAATACAACGTGAAAATAGAACTGTTCAGAGTTGGTGAGTTTAACTCACATTTGCAGTTCATCGTTAAAGAACGATAAACTGTTGTTTGATCTGAATCAAATAGTTTATTTCACCATAAACTGTAACTATCTCCGATCCACTCCCGGTCTGTCTCATTGTGTTGCTCCCGTCCATACGATCCTAACGCAACTTACGGTTCGTCAATCTGATGTCGTATGATCAAGTTACACATTTTTAAAGTCTTGAATACAATTTAAATTCATCGTTACTTTAATTAAAAACAACTCGGGCTTTACTCACCCCTTTCCGACCCAATTCAGTTTAAAGACCCAACCCATTCTTTTTGCTTTCTTCCCAAAATTAACCGTGACCTCAACCCACTACAGCGCCCCTCTCTCTCCTCCTAACTCCTCCATCCCACTATCGATTCAAAACCCGACAACACCACGACGATCCCCTCGGAAATCTCTTCACCTTGGGCTCCCCATTTTCAAACTCGAGTTGCCCATTTTCTGGTGCTTCGCGAGACCAGGCGCACGCCTCACGGTGGAAACCACCGAACATGTTTTGCACTGAAAAACCCCAAAAGCTCACCGCAAGTTCAGTTTCACATCGCGAACCCAAAAGTCAACACCATCCTTCGATTTAATCACTCAAACTCCTCACAAATCTAACCCTAGTTTTCAGCGAACTCACGCTGTAGAAAAACCAGCGATCCAAACTTGTGTCGATCTGAACAAAAAGCATACGATCTTGAAGAGCGGCTCACAAGCATCAAAAGTATATTTGTTTAGCTAAGTATAACTTTTATTTGGATTTTTTTCTTTTTGATTTCTTTGCTGCGTTTGTGTTATGTGGAGGAATGAGATTTTTCTGTGTGTTATACTGAGTGTTTGTGGCTGAGAATGAGGAGTAGACGTGGCCTCTTTAGGATCAGACAAAGCTTAGGATATTTTTTTTATCCCTTTTTATATTGATTTATATTGCAACGCTGATTTTGTTCGTCCTTAAAAATTCCTGTGGTCACCCACGATACCCAAAAATCACCAAACTGGACGTGTAGCTAGAGTTTGACATTACGGTCCCAACGAAACTGGTTTCGTCAAATTCCGACTCTTTATGCTCACACAGCGTATTTTTAACTATCAAAATACTGACTATTTTTCACTCTAAAAATCCCTACGACCACACAGTGATTCTAAAAATCACCAAACTTGGAATCTAACAAATATTTGATATTGCGGATCCAACAAAACTGGTTTCGTCGAATTCCGACTTCGTTCGCAAAAGTGGCTATTTTTAATGCTCTAATAACCTATTTAAATATATAAATATATTTAAATATAATTAAATTAATTGTTTAAAATTAATGATTATTGTCTATATTCATAGTGGCATACCCTCCAGCTCCAGAATATTCCTGTATGTGCTTTCAACTCGATATTACATCGTCAAAGTTATATCGATGCTCGATTTCTATTTAAAACCTTATATAAATTATAATTAAATCGTTATGGTCAGGGTGCTGCATTTCTGATAATTTGATTTGAACGTAACTCAAAATCTACACAACGAAATCCCGATATTTCTCTTCCACTAGAAAGATATACTCCACCAGCTCCACACGTTTCTTGTTTCACAGAAATCCGATTTAAAACGAACCCTGTACATCCACTTGAAGTCTAAATCGCCAAATAGCGAACTGCCGCGTCGTTACGCGCTCTATTTTAACTATAATATAATTCTACGTTTCAAACTGACGTCGATTGAATATGTTCATCAATATATTTCAACTCTAAGCTGAATTAAATTCTGGGGACGACCCAGTTCACATTATATTGTGATTTCACTATTTCTGGTTATTTTTGAATTAAATATGTTAATTTAATTATTTAATTAAATTAATTATTCTATATTATTTAATTAAACCTCTATTTAATTCACTACATCACTATTTATATAATTAAATAAATTAATTATATCCCTGGAAAATGCGGGTCATTACATCCGGCTTCGCGCGACCGCCTCCACCTCCTTGGGCCCACCGCCGACGGCCAAAGCCCATGCCCGCCACCGCACGAACAACGCAGCCCCTCCCCTTCGCAATTCAACATTAAAACCCCTTCTCTTCGCGGTGAAATGTGATTTTATTTATTTATTTATCTTCTATGTAATTAGTTT
The DNA here is from genome assembly GCA_030737875.1 of Allium sativum. Taxonomy (NCBI): domain Eukaryota; kingdom Viridiplantae; phylum Streptophyta; class Magnoliopsida; order Asparagales; family Amaryllidaceae; genus Allium; species Allium sativum. Next base: position 151,558,679 of record CM060924.1, on the reverse strand, counting down.
TAAAAATATAAAAAAATTAGTTTTTTTTGTGTATGTATAGCAAAATATAAAAATCGTTTTTTTTATGAACATAAATATAAAAATCAGTTTTTTATATGAATAGCAATAAAAAAATCAGTTTTTTTTATATGAATAGCAATATAAGAATATGATTTTTATTACTATAAAAATGTGATTTTTATCATATAAGTGGAGTTGTAAAAATGTGATTTTTATGGTTTAAACATCATGTTAAAGGTTTGATTTTTATAATATGAACATCGCTATAAAGATATGATTTTTGTTATTTGAATTGCAAAATAAAAATATGATTTTTATTATTTAGATAGTGATATAAAAATCAGATCTTTATGTATAGAGTAATAAAAATATAATTTTTATATATATAGTGAGGTAAAAATATAATTTTCATTATGTGTAGAAGTTAAAAATATAATTTTTATAATATAGAGAAGTTAAAAATATAATTTTTATATTATACAAAGGTTAAAAATATAATTTTTATACTATAGAAAGGTTAAAAATTTGATTTTTATACAGTAGAGATTATAAAAATATGATTTTTATAAGATAGAGAATATAAAGATACGATTTTTATATATGTTGTAGCGAGATAAAAATTCGATTTTTATATGAGAAGCGGATTGAAAATAAAAATTTTATATAACAGAGAATATAAAAATATAATTTTTATTTATGTAGCGAAATAAAAATCTGATTTTTATTATATATATAGTGAAACAAAATTGTGATTTTTATTTATATATGAACAGCGTGAAAAGAAGTGAGATGGAACGGATTGAATATCAAAAAAGGAATTCAGACGGTTCAGAGATTCAGAAATGAAATGGAGGAGTGGATCCCCCGATGAGAAATTCTCACTTTAACTCTTCTCTTCTAGTTATAAAATATATACTAGGATGTAGACGGTGTTTAGTAGCACCTGACACCATCGTCCACAGAACATGGACTTGTTTCTTTGGTTATTTAGGTGATGAAATTATTTTTTGAATTTGGTTTTTTGGGTGAAATGGAATTAATTAGATTGGTATGTGAATGGCGTAGGCCATTATTAGAATGGGGATAAGGCTAGGCCTTGTCCCATTTCTAGTATCGGGCCGTTATGCCGTAGAAATTTTCTAAAAATGAGTTAGAAAAATAAAATTATCATTTTATTGAATAAATGAATTGAATATAAATTCATGTTTTGAAAGAAAATATTTTATTGTTAAAAATATAATTTTTAACGTGTGTATGAATAGAATAAAATATTCATTTACTAACCAGATGGTTTGTTTATGTACACTGATTTGACCGATATTGATTGGGACGATAAATTTTACACATTGCCCAACTACACAAATAAAATCTGTGTTTATTGATGTGAAACGCCACACGGGTATTGGGATGATATTTAACGTACACTTGTCCCAATAATTAGTTGTATGTCGATCGATAGGTTGACAGACAGTTGTGTTGTGCACTTTGGATGATGGTTGATTATTCGTCGTTGCTGTTATATACATGTGTTGTATGGAATCCATATAGTTAACATTATATGGTAATTGATTGGGCCCCATTCCAATTTAGAAAATAAAGAATATTATATAATAAATTCATGTGTTGAATAAATTATATATTCATGTGTTGAATAAAAGAAAATTCATGTGTTGGTTGAAATATTTTAAACGATAAAATTTACATCTTTATCATATATGAAATTAGAAACTGACTGGAAACAAGTTAAGATGAGTAGTTTCTTGGATATTGATCTGATGTTGGTTTCGGCCTTCGGGGTTAATATTTAGGGAATCGTTCTCTTACTAGTTTACGGTTAGAGTCTGATTAAGAATTAAACGATAGAAATCATAATTTAATAAAATATATTAAATAACAAAAATACTCATGTGTTGACGGTACTCATTTGTTGAGATTAGTCATGTGTTGAAATAAAATTTACATATTCATGTGTTGAAGAAAATATTCATTTGTTGAATAAAATAACGATGTTATTTAAATATAAAGCCGTGTTGGTTAGATTTGCGCCATTTTGACGTGAACGATATTTATATCGATTTATTCGAATATTGAAAAAGAAGTGATTTCAAATTATAACATTTTGAAAATAATATCATTTATATATGTATCGATGATATGGAATATTCGATTTTGATTTTAAATTGAATATAAAGTTGAAATCGTCTTTAAACGAATTTAAAACGATTTATAAATTACGTTTAGAATTGAAATCGACGAAGTATGTATGTGTATATATATATATATATATATATATATATATATATTAAATGGCCTGAATATGACGCGCCCGCCGCGGCAGTTCGTGAATTTCGACCATTGACTTCGATGTTACGGGAGATCCGACCGTCGTGTTATCCTGAAACCGGAACCGTTGGGTTCGTATCGAAAAGATCTTTCCAATGAATATTAGAAATTTGAAATCTAACGGTTGGATTTGGAGATACGTCCAAATCAAATTTAGAAAAGGTCGCTGTAAGTGCAATTCGACGACCGTTATTGGAAATCGACTGTATGAGCCTTGATAAAATTATTAAAAATATCTATAATTTGTGTAAAATCAAAAATATATGAATTGGAAAGAACTGGGATGAAAAATTCCCTATTTGAAGGGATAAAAATATATTTTTATCGAAATGAACTATTTATGAACTAGAATTAAAATCCAATATTTTTAAATAAATATATTGGATTTAAAGTGGTTTTAAAAATAATCAGAATTTGATATTGAATATAAGCTGATATATTTTCTATTCAGAGCCTTGTATTTAATATCAAATGGCATTTTGGGTTTGTCGTGAACCGCGTTTTAAATGACGTTGGTTCCTTAACCCAGTTAAAGATTAAAAATGAATTAGAGTTTTAATGAATCTTTAATTAGATTGAAATGATCGAGAATGGAGTATCACCAGTTTTGCTCCAAAGCGATAGATAAATCTTTAATTAGATTTGAACGTGAAATGGTAATTAATTTTTCCGATAGCACCGTGGTGTTAGATATGGGGTGTTACCAGTTTTGCTCCACGGGATAAATAGGTTGGGATTGGGAAATAAAATATATAATTACTTCGGCGTGGTTCGCTAATCCCGACTAGTTTGGAAAACCGTAATATGGTTTGAAATGATATCCAAAGGAAGATTAAAGAATAAATTGTAAAGAATTTATCTTTGATAAAATTAACGAGAACCCTTCCCTAAGAATGTGAAATTTAGAAACTAACTGTAGGTTAGCTAAGAAGAATGGTTTCTTGGATATTGACCTGATGTTGGTTTCGGCCTTCGGGGTTAATATTTAGGGAATTATTCTCTTACTTATTTATGGTTAGTGATTGATGAATTGGAATGAGGCGTATGTTGTGTTTATGTAACATTTGTTTATAATATACGCGGGTTATTCGGAAAGGCCGGGTTTATACCCATTCTGAATAACCGATTCGACGATAAGTCGAAGATGAAGACAGTGGTTGAAGACCAGAGGTCTTCACATCGTTTCGGTGATTACTGATGATCTTGATTGGGCTGTACACCCAAGAGGAGGGAATCAGTTGGTGATCATCCAGACGTAATTGGAGATCGATGGATATGCGAGGAAAGTGCCTCCTGTTTCGTTCAGACCCAGAACGGACTTCTAAATGGACTGTGTGTCTAACATTGGATTTTGATCTGTGCTGATTGATCTCTGTTAAATATATATCTGTTTGGCGGCGGAGAATTTATTCTCTTACTTAACGCCCTTCTCTGAGATGTACGAGCTCAGAGGTTATATATCGATAGGAATCAGTCGTATGGAGTGAATTGCCTGTGTGGCATGCTAAGATGCAGTGATCAAGGTTCCTGTTGCAAAGCAAAGTCTTGTGGTTGATGATCAAAGTAAGGCCTACAAGGCCTAGCTTTGTGTATAACGTGGATTCGCGAGCCTCACACCTCGGTATGAGTCAAAAACGGGATACGGACTGCAGGGAGAGCACGACGTTTCTTTCTAACTATGGGTGGTGTCAGTGCTTAAACTGGTTGACATTTATATACTTTTTCACCTATGTGGTTGTTGGAATGAGGCGCCTCTGATATAGGTCTGTTAGGACAGGGAAACGTGTGCTCAGGAATAACTAATCCTCAAACGTAACGGAGGACCGGCCCTGAAGATCCAAGTGGTTACACAAAGAGAGTAGTCCTGAGACATTTGCTAGAGTGTCTCGAAGCGGAGAGGATCTTGCCCCTTGCCTCGACTCATAATGGAATCCAATTTCCGATATGTGTGATTCAGTTTTATTTGTAGAGCCTAGTATGGCGACATAGTATATGGTAGCTATGCCGTCTAAAATTGATATTTATGATTGTATATAAAATTAGAAACTAACTGGAAACGAGCTAAGATGGGTGGTTTCCTGGGTATTGGTCTGATGTTGGTTTTGGCCTTCGGGGTTAATACTTAGGGAATCGTTCTCTTGCTAATTTGCAGTTGGAGTCTGAGTAAGAATTAAAAGATGTAATTTCACGTATCAAGCATTCTTTGGCTTTTATAAGGTAAAACCCTATCCTACGGCTTGCGTTGCATTGTGTAATGGGACCTGGGTCTTATAGCAGCTTCATTGTTCTTTATTTAGCATTGCGCTATTTGTTTTTGCACTGGTATCCTTGGGGTAAAAACCCATTCCGTGTTATACGGCGTGATCCCTTGATTTACCGAACCTTAAAAACCAATATTAATAACTATTTTAGTTCTCATACCAGTCACATGGCGGACCTGGAGTTTATTGTTTTGACCTAAACTCTGGGTGCCCTTATTTTCCGCACGGGCAGCTAGTAGTTGGGTTTTGCAGATTTATATTCACAGGATCTTGGTTTATAGCTGAAGTGATATTCGGAAAGCTCTGTATCCGTGTATTTCTTTCAGTTATGTTTTGTATTATTTTTCCGCTGCAGTATTGTATTTAAATCTCTGATATTTGTCAAAAGTGTAATATTTATTCATACTCTGTAATATTCTTTTATTCTGATGGAATTGTTGTAATAAGAAATGAAATGTTCTTCTGTTTGCATTGTAATTTGTCATGTTCTCAAACGATCAGGGGTTTCGAACGGTCTTGGTCGGTTTAGCGATCGATTCGGATCGAGCGAAATTCCTATTTGTCACATTTGGTATCGGTGCTCTGGTTTACAGAGATCGAGAACAAGACACATTAGAGCCAAACGAAAGAATTCATCAGAGATTGGATTAGTAATATCCAATAAGAATGACTCGTTAGAGATAGGAACAGTAGTATCCTAGAACGAGTCGAAAGAGTATATTTTTCAAATAAAAATGAAAACCACTTTTGTTCTGAAAATTTAAACCTTCTTATTCATATTTGAATATTTTATTTGTATTGAATTTTGACAATCCAATATATAAAGATTTTGCATATACGCCTTGCAAATGTATATTCGAAGTCTTAATATACTGGATAGATATAGAGTCACGCTCTAGTCGCCCGGAGACGATGCTGATGATGATCATGACATCATCTGTGTTTGTGTTCGAGTTTCGAAAGTGAGATATCTATATATTTCCATTAGGCTGGTGTGAGAACACAAACTAGATAGGTTTATTGTTGTGATTTGGCACCAAAAACATGATTTTCTGTATATATATATATATCAAAACTATGAATTTGAAACGTTAACCAACTAATTGATTGATGGTTGTGTTGTTTGATTATTGTTTTGAAATTTTGAACCATTATGTCAAATTGAACCGAATATTGAACTGAATTGCAAATTGGTTGAAATTACATGCATATACATGTATATCTACTGAACAGGTCATAGCAAGGAAGCTAAAGAAAAGGAATAAAATTGTTTGCCCGACAAATAGGTACAAGTTTATTGTATTTCTTGGGGATTTGATGATTTTATGAGCCGATTGGCTATCCGCTTGGCTTTTTCTTTTTCTTTTGGATTGGTGAGGGCCATGGGAGGCTATTCGAAATATCCCGAATCTCCTGGTACAAAGGAGGTTATGGCGAAATTTTTCAGAAATTTAGGGTGTTAGCCAAATTTTTGAAAAATTTGAACAGTTCTTAGAAACTGAAAAGTTGAAGAACTTAAGCCGTAACGAAATATTGAAAGTAGAGTTGATTATTAAACAACTTTCAGCTTCGTTCCTTTTCGAGGACAAAAAGATTTTAAGTGGGGGAGATTGTAATAACCCGGAAATTCTGAGCCAGTTTAAAATGTTTATTTTGGCGATTTTAATGAATTCTGAATATTCAAAATGAATTATTTTAAATAATAACAGCGAAAAATTTATTTTTGACGAGGTTAAAACGAATAAATTTATTTTAATTATATAACGAGCCTGAAATGGCGCGGTAGTTTGAAAATTCGATTTCGAATTTCAAATGAATGTGCAGGAATCAAAATAAATCGGATTTCAGCGAAACAAGAAATATTTGAATCTGTTTAACCATATCTTCCAAACGAAGTTAAGAAACTGAGATTTCACTTTATAAGTTGAGAGATATGTCCAGTTTAAAATTCAGAAAAGTCGCTGTGGAATCTATATATATTTTAATATATATAAAGGCCCTTAAAAATGGAAATTTTGCAAACGACCTCGGTTTTCGACAAAACCACTTTTGTTGGATCCGTGATGTCGAATTATTGCTAGGTTTCAAAATTCATAATTTTCAGAATCAATATGTGAGCGTGACGAAGTTAAACGTGTTTTGACCAGTTTCAGTTGAATTCGGTCGACTAGAAAATGGCCATTTTTCAAACGGTCTCAGAATTTGACGAAATAAGTTTTGTTAGGACCGTATCGTCAATACGAAACTAGAAATAATTTTTCGGGAATTTTTAGCGACTGTATGTGGCCCCGGTAAATTGAAATGTACGTTTAAAATTAAATATACAGATTTATATTGTAAATTTAAGGAAAACTGATCGTAACGATCAAATTGGCCTTCGTATCATATCCCATTGCGTTCGAAATAGGGGTAATACGCTAGGGGCGACAGTCGTTGGGTCTCGTTTGGAGGTCAAATAAAAAGTCAACTTTAAGGAGAATTGAATTAAATAAATAACTAAATTTTATATTAATCCCCCCTTTTCTCTCTTTCCTTTGCTCAACACCCTCCCTTACCGTTTCTTTTCAGATCGATCAGAAATAAAAAAAAAATCGCGCTGCTTCTCTTCATCGCCCCCTCCCCCCAGATCGATGTCGCGCTCCACTACCTCCCCCTCTCGCTCCTCCGCTTCTCTCTCTTCATCGCCCCCCTCTATTGAATCCGACGCAGTGCCCTATCATCCCCAAATCAGCCACCTCCGGCCTCGCGCGACCCCCTTCACCTCCTAGGGCCCACCGCCGACGGCCAAAGCCCATGCCCGCCACCGCGCGAACGACGCAGCCCCTCCCCTTCATAATTCAACAGTAAAACCTCTTCTCTCCGCGGTGAAAGGTGATTTTATTTATTTATTTATCTTCTATGTAATTAGTTTAAAAATATATAAAAAAAATCAGTTATTTTTTGTGCATGCATAGCAAAATATAAAAATCGTTTTTTTTATGAACATAAATATAAAAATCAGTTTTTTTATATGAATATCAATAAAAAAATCAGTTTTTTTTATATGAATAGCAATATAAGAATATGATTTTTATTAGTATAAAAATGTGATTTTTATCATATAAGTGGAGTTGTAAAAATGTGATTTTTATGGTGTAAACATCATGTTATAGATTTTATTTTTATTATATGAACATCGCTATAAAGATATGATTTTTATTATTTGAATAGCAACATAAAAATTTGATTTTTATTATGTAGATAGCGATATAAAAATCGAATATTTATGTACAGAGTAATAAAAATATAATTTTTATATATATAGTGAGGTAAAAATATAATTTTTATTATATGAAGAAGTTAAAAATATAATTTTTATAATATTGAGAAGTTAAAAATATAATTTTTGTATTATACAAAGGTTAAAAATACAATTTTTATATTATAGAAAGGTTAAAAATTCGATTTTTATATAGTAGAGATTATAAAAATATGATTTTTATAAGATAGAGAATATAAAGATATGATTTTTATATATGTTGTAGCGAGATAAAAATTCGGTTTTTATATGAGAAACGGATTGAAAATAATTTTTTTATATAACAGAGAATATAAAAATAAATTTTGTATTTATGTAGCGAAATAAAAATCTGATTTTTATTATATATATTGTGAAATAAAAGTGTGATTTTTATTTATATATGAACAGCGTGAAAAAAAGTGAGATGGAACGGATTGTATATCAAAAAAGGAATTCAGACGGTTCAGAGATTCAGAAATGAAATGGAGGAGTCGATCCCTCGGTGAGAACTTCTCATTTTAACTCTTCTTTTCTATTTATAAAATATATATTAGGATGCAAACGGTGTTTAGTAGCAACCGTCACCATCGTCCACAGACCATGGACTTGTTTGTTTGGTTATTTGGTTGATGAAATTATTTGTTTGGGTGAAATGGAATTAATTAGACTGGTATGTGAATGGCGTAGGCCATTATTGGACAGAGGATGAGGCTAGGCCTTGTCCCGTTTCTAGTATCGTGCCGTTATGCCGCCGAAATTTTCTAAAAATGAGTTAGAAAAATAAAATTATCATTTTATTGAATAAATGAATTGAATATAAATTCATGTGTTTAAAAAATATATTTTATTGTTAAAAATATAATTATTAACGTGTGTGTGAATAGAATAAAATATTCATTTACAAACCAGACGGTTTGTTTATGTACACAGATTTGACCGATATTGATTGAGACGATAAATTTTACACGTCGCCCAACTGCACAAATAAAATATGTGTTTATTGATGTGAAACCCCACACGGGTATTGGGATGATATTTAACGTACACTAGTCCCAATAATTGGTTGTATGTCGATCGATAGGTTGACAGATAGTTGTGTTGTGCACTTTGGATGATGGTTGATTATTCGTTGTTTCTGTTATATACATGTGTTTATGGAATCCATATAATTAACATTATATGGTTATTGATTGGGCCTCATTCCAATTTAGAAAATAAAGAATATTATGTAATAAATTCATGTGTTGAATAAATTATATATTCATGTGTTGAATAAAAGAAAATTCATGTGTTGAGTGAAATATTTTAAAAAATAAAATTTACATCTTTATCATATACGAAATTAGAAACTGACTGGAAACGAGTTAAGATGAGTGGTATCTTGGATATTGATCTGAAGTTGGTTTCGGCCTTCGGGGTTAATATTTAGGGAATCGTTCTCTTACTAGTTTACGGTTAGAGTCTGATTAAGAATTAAATGATAGAAATCATAATTTTATAAAATATATTAAATAACAAAAATACTCATGTGTTGACGGTACTCATTTGTTGAAATTTGTCATGTGTTGAAATATAATTTACATATTCATGTGTTGAAGAAAATATTCATTTGTTGAATAAAATAACGATATTATTGAAATATAAAGCCGTGTTGTTTAGATTTGCGCCATTTTGATGTGAACGATATTTATATTGATTTTATTCGAATATTGAAAAAGAAGTGATTTCAGATTATAACGTTTTGAAAATAATATCATTTATATATGTATCGATGATATGGAATATTCGATTTTGATTTGAAATTGAATATGAAGTTGAAATCGTTTTTAAACGAATTTAAAACGATTTATAAATTATGTTTAGAATTAAATTCGACGAAGTATATAATATATATATATATATACATTTATTAAATGGCCTGAATAGAACGCGCCGCGCCGCAGCAGTTCGTGAATTTCGACCATTGACTTCGAAGTTACGAGAGATCCGACCGTCGGATTATCCTAAAACCGGAACCGTTGGGTTCGTATTGAAAAGAGCTTTCCAATGAATATTAGAAATTTGAAATCTAACGGTTGGATTTGGAGATACGTCCAAATCAAATTTAGAAAAGGTCGCTGTAAGTGTAGTTCGACGACCGTTATTGGAAATCGACTGTACGTGCCTTGATAAAATTATTAAAAATATCTATAATTTGTGTAAAATCAAAATATACGAATTGGAAAGAACTGGGATGAAAAATTCCTTATTTGAAGGGATAAAAATATATTTTTATCGAAATGAACTAGTTATGAACTAGAATTAAAATCCAATATTTTTAAATAAATAAATTGGATTTGAAGTGGTTTTAAAAATAATCAGAATTTGATATTGAATATAAGCTGATATATTTTCTATTCAGAGCCTTGTATTTAATATCAAATGGTTTTTTGGGATTGCCGTGAACCGCGTTTTAAATGACATTGGTTCTTTAACCCAGTTAAAGATTAAAACTGGATTAGAGTTTTAATGAATCTTTAATTAGATTGAAATGATCGAGAATGGAGTATCACCAGTTTTTCTGCAAAGCGATAGCTAAATCTTTAATTAGATTTTAACGTGAAATGGTAATTAATTTTACCGGTAGCACCGTGGTGTTAGATATTGAGTGTTACCAGTTTTGCTCCACGGGATAAATAGGTTGGGACTGGGAAATAAAATATATAATTACTTCGGTGTGGTTCGCTAATCCCGACTAGTTTGGAAAACCGTAATATGGTTTGAAATGATATCCAAAGGAAGATTAAAGAATAAATTTTAAAGAATTTATCTTTGATAAAATTAACGGGAACCTTTCCCTAAGAATGTGAAATTTAGAAACTAACTATAGGTTAGCTAAGAATAATGGTTTCTTGGATATTGATCTGATGTTGGTTTTGGCCTTTGGGGTTAATATTTGGGGAATTATTCTCTTACTAATTTACAGTTAGTGACTGATGAATTGGAATGAGGCGTATGTTGTGTTTGTGTAACATTTGTTTATAATATACGCGGGTTATTCGGAAAGGCCGAGTTTATACCCATTATGAATAACCGATTCGACGATAAGTCGAAGATGAAGACGGTGGTTGAAGACCAGAGGTCTTCACATCGTTTGGGTGATTACTGATGATCTTGATTGGGCTGTACACCCAAGAGGAGGGAATCAGTTGGTGATCGTCCAGACGTACTTGGAGATCGATGGATATGCGAGGAAAGTGCCTCCGGTTTCGTTCAGACCCAGAACGGACTTGTAAATGGACTGTGGGTCTGTTATTGGATTTTGTTCTGTGCTGATTGATCTCTGCTAAATATATATCTATTTGGCGGCGGAGAATTTATTCTCTTGCTTAATGCCCTTCTCTGAGACGTACGAGATCAAAGGTTATATATCGATAGGAATCAGTCATATGGAGTGAATTGCCTGTGTGGCATGCTAAGATGCAGTGATCAAGGTTCCTGTTGCAAAGCAAAGTCTTGTGGTTGATGATCAAAGTACGGCCTACGTGGCCTAGCTTTGTGTATAACGTGGATTCGGGAGCCTTACACCTCGGTATGAGTCAAAAACGGGATACGGACTGCAGGGAGAGCACGACGTTTCTTTCTAGTTATGGGTGGTGTCAGTGCTTAAACTGGTTGACATTTATATACTTTTTCACCTTTGTGGTTGTTGGAATGAGGCGCCTCTGATATAGGTCTGTTAGGACCGGGAAACGTGTGCTCAGGAATAACTAATCCTCAAACGTAACGGAGGACCGGCCCTGAAGATCCAAGTGGTTACCCAGAGAGAGTAGTCCTGAGACATTTGCTAGAGTGTCTCGAAGCGGAGATGATCTTGCCCCTTGCCTCAACTCATGACGGAATCCAATTTCCGATACGTGTGACTCGGTTTTATTTATAGAGCCTAGTATGGCGACATAGTATATGGTAGTTATGCCGTCTATGATTGATATTTATGAATGAATGTAAAATTAGAAAATAACTGGAAACGAGCTAAGATGTGTGGTTTCCTGGGTATTGTTCTGATGTTGGTTTCGGCCTTCGGGGTTAATACTTAGGGAATCGTTCTCTTGCTAATTTACAGTTGAAGTCTGATTAAGAACTAAAAGATGAAATTTAACGTATCAAGCATTCTTTGGCTGTTATAAGGTAAAACCCTATCCTTTGGCTTGCATTGCATTGTGTGATGGGACCTGGGTCTTATAACAACTTCATTGTTCTTTATTTAGCATTGCGCTGTTTGTTTTTGCACTGGTATCCTTGGGGTAAAAACCCGTTCCATGTTATACGGCGTGGGCCCTTAATTTACCGAACTTTAAAAACCAATATTGATAACTGTTTTAGTTCTCACACTAGTCACATGACTGATCTGGTGTTTATTGTTTTGACCTAAACTCTGGGTGCCCTTATTTTCCGCACGGGTAGCTAGTAGTTGGGTTTTGCAGATTTATATTCACAGGATCTTGGTTTATAGCTGAAGTGATATTCAGAAAGCTCTGTATCTGTGTCTTTCTTTCAGTTATGTTTTGTATTATTTTTCCGCTGTAGTATTGTATTTAAATCTTTGATATTTGTCAAATATGTAATATTTTATTCATACTCTGTAATATTCTTGTATTCTGATGGAATTATTGTAATAAGCAATGAAATGTTCTTCTGTTTGCGTTCTAATTTGTCATGTTCTCAAACGATCAGGGGTTTCGAACGGTCTTGGTCGGTTTAGCGATCGATTCGGATCGAGCGAAATTCCTATTCGTCACACTGTCTTTACCCGGGTTAAAGAACCAATGTCATTTAAAACACGATTCACGATAAACCCAAAATCAAGTTCCATTCATCAGTCTCTAACCGTAAATTAGTAAAAGAACAATTCCCTAAATATTAACCCCGAAGGCCGAAACCAACATCAGATCAATACCCAGGAAACCATTCGACTTAGCTAACCTTCAGTTAGTTTCTAATTTTCTCACGGGGTATAAGAACAATGTTAGTGAAGACACCATTCACGACAAACCCAAAATCACATTTGATATTAAATACAAGGCTCTGAATAGAAAATATATCGGCTTATATTCAATATCAAATTCTAAAATAGAAAAATATCGTATTGGAATAACGATATATATATTTATTTATATATATATATATATCTTCCAAATTCATCCACAATATCCGTCTAATCACGGGATCCAATATCAAAATATTACAAAGATAATTTCGATTCAAATACATTCCAATTCATATATTGGAAATTCTGGTTATTTTAAACCATTTCCTCAATCTAATTTGTTTATTTAACAATATTGGATTAATTTTCTAGTGAATAACTAGTTTATTTTGATAAAAATATATTTTTATCTTTTCAAATATGGAATTTTTCATCCCAGTTCTTTCTAAATCATTTATTATGATTTTACACAAATTATTAGTATTTTTAATAATTTTATCAAGGCCCGTACAGTCGATTTCCATATACGGTCATCAAACTGCACTTATAGCGACCTTTTTCAAATTTGATTTGGACATAATTCCAAATCCAACCGTTAGATTTCAAATCTCTCATATTCGTTAGAAAGCACTTTTCGATACGAACCAAATGGTCCCGGTTTCAGGAGAGTCCGACGGTCGGATCCCCTGTAACGTCGATTCGAAGTCAATGGTCGAATTTCACGAACTTCCGCGGCGCGGCGCGTTCTATTCAGGCCATTAATATATATATATATATATATATATATATAAAATATTATATATATTTCGTCGATTTCCATTCAAAACGTATTTTATAAACCATTTTAACTTCGTTTTAAAAACCATTTCAACTTCGTATTCAATTTTAAATCAAAATTGAATATTCCATATTGATATATAAATGATAATATTTTCAAAATTAGAATTTGAAATCAATTCCTTTTCGATATTCGAATAAAATCGATATAAATATCGTTCGCGTCAAAATGGCGCAAATCTAATCAACACGGCTTTATATATTTCAAAAACTTCGTTATTCTATTCAACAAATGAATATTTTCTTCAACACATGAATATATATTTTATTCAACACATGAATATTTATTCTTCAATATATTTGATAAAATTGTGATTTTTATCATTTAATTCTTAATCAGCCTCTAACATTAATTTAGCAAGAGAACGATTCCCTAAATATTAACCCCGAAGGCCGAAACCAACATCAGATCAATACCCAGGAAACCACTCATCTTAACTAGTTTCCAGTTAGTTTCCAATTTTATATATGATAAAGATGTGAATTTGGATGTTAAAATATTTCGTTCAACACATGATAAGTTTCAACACATGAATATTCTCAACACATGAGTATCATCAACACATGACTATTTTGTTTATTCAACACATGAACATTTAGTTTCCTGTTCTGAATATTATTTTAAAATATTCTTTATTTTCTAAATTGGAATGAGACCCAATCAATTACCATATAATGTTATTTATATGGATTCCATACAACATATGTATATAATAGCAATGATAAATAATCAACCATCATCCAGAGTGCACCACACAACTGTTTAAGAATTAAATAGAAATAATTAACCCTTACACAGTCTGTCAACCAATCGATCGACATACAACTAAATAATTGGAATCAGTGTACGCCAAATATCATTCCAACACCCGTGTGGGGTTTCAAATCAACAAACACAGATTTTTATTTGTGCTGTTGGGCGATGTGTAAAATTTATCATCCCAATCAATATCAGTCAAATGGGTGTACATAAACAAATCGTCTGATTTGTGAACGGATATTTATTTTATTATACTCGTTAAAAATTATATTTTTAACGATAAAATAATTTATTTCAACACATGAATATTTTCTACAATTCATTTCTATAACAAAAAGGATATTTTTATTATTCAAATATTTTTATTCAATATATGAATATTTTCTACAGTTCATTTCTCATCACAAACAATTTTCACAACACAATCCAACAAACAAGTCGTCCATGGTCTATGGACTACGGTGAGCAATTCATATATCCAGCTATGGAATAAGTAACTGTAAATAAATAATTTTAGTGAGAAGGAGTTATCACTTTGATCTGTTTTTAATTCTGAATTTTCTTGAAATCCCAACGTACTTCATTTCTGACACAGTCAGATTTTTTGTGAAGCTCTCGTCCCCATGATCACAACGGATCCAGTTTCGCGTGATTTGGACCTCGTACGGAAAAGATATGTAATTTTAAATGTTGAACAATTTAAAATGTAGTTAATTAAATTTACAGCGCTTAAAAACTGTTACCCTTTCATGTTAATCAGGTTCTAATCCTTTTCCTAAACCTTCCTCCTTCTTTTTTTCAGCTGACGTCCATTCTAACCCAAAAGCTCGATCAGAAAATCACCAGCGCCGGCCTTTCAGAGGCTTCTAGCACCAGATCCAACCCTCCCCCCTCGCGCGCCTTCATCTCCTCTACCCATGACAGGCGGCTCTCGCCATTCGCACCACCAATGGTGCCGGAAAAGCGCCACGAACAGTGGCTGTTTTCAGGCCAAATTCGATCACTACGCTTCGCCATTTCAAATCATGACCGTCCAGATTGTTGAGCTCACTGAGCTGGAGATTTTCCACATTTGAAGCCTTGCATTTCATTGAACGGATTTGATAAACAGAGGGGAGGAAGATCGGAAGATTTATGGCATCGATTTCAAAAGGGGGCGAACGGTTTTATGACGGGCTAGGGTTGGGGTTTCCCTTTATAGGTTTTTTTATTATTATCATTACTATTTAATTCAAAAATTCTTGTTTAAAGTAACGAACTCCAAAACAAACCCAATGACTGTCGCCCTATCTAAGTACCCCTATTCCAAACACAATAGGATATGTTTCGTAACCCAGTTCGGCTGTTATGATCAGTTTTCGCTTAAATTAAAATATAAATCTATATATATTCAATTCGAACATACATTTCAATTTACCGGGCCCACATACTAACTCTAAAAATTCCATAAAAATTATTTCTAGCTTCGTATTGACGATACGGTCCTCACAAAACTAATTTCATCAAATTTGAAGACCGTTTGAAAAATGGCCATTTTCAAGTCGATTAAATTCAACTGAAATTGGTCGAATGCGTTTAAATCCACCACGCTCACATATTAATTCTAAAAATTATGGAAATTGGAATCTAGCAATAATTTGACATCCCAGATCCAACAAAAGTGTTTTCGTCGAAAACAGAAGTCGTTTGCAAAATGGCTATTTTTAAGGGTTTTTATATATATTAAAATATATATAAATTCCACAGCGACTTTTCTGAATTTTAAACTGGACATATCTTTCAACCTATAAACTGAAATCTCAGTTTCTTAACTTCGTTAGAAAGATATCATCAAACAGATTCAGATATTTCTTGTTTCGTTCAATTCTGACTTATATTAAATTTTGTATATTCAATTGAAATTCGAAATCGTATTTTCAAACTACCGCGCCATTTCAGGCTCGTTATATAATTAAAATAAAATTGTTCGTTTTAGCTTCGTCGAAAATAAATCTTTCGTCGTTATTATTTAAAATAAATCATTTTAAATATCCAAAATCCATTAAAATTTCCAAAATATAAATTTTAAATTGGTTCAGATTTTCTGGGTTGTTACATTCTCCCCAACTTAAAATCTTTTCGTCCTCGAAAAGGAACGGAGCTGAAAGTTGTTTACTAACCAACTCAACTTTCATTATTTTCATTACGGCTTAAGTTCTTCAACTTTTCAGTTTCTAAGAACTTTTCAAATTTTTCAAAAATTTGGCTAACACCCTAAATTTTCGAAAAATTTCTCCATAACCTCCTTTGTACGGGGCTACCGGTATAATCCCCAAACCGCCACACAGGCCTTCTCATCTCAAAAGGAAAAAGAAAAAGCCAAGCGGCTCATAAAATCATCCAAACCATAGAAATTAGTAAACATGTACTTATTTGTCGGGTATACAATTTTATTCCTCTTCTCTAGCCTTCTTGCTATGACCTGTTCAATGTATATACATGTATATGCATGCAATTTCCAAACAATTTTCAATTAAGTTCAAAATTTTGACTTGATTTGGCTAAATTAACTTTTCATGTACATATTAATTTCAACAATTTTATTAGTTAAACTAATAATCAAACAACACGACCGGCAATCAATTAATTGATTAACGTTTCAAATTCATAATTTTTGTATACCCAAAAATCATGTTTTGATGCCTAGTCACAACAATAAATTCTATCTAGTTTTGATTCTCGCACCAGTCAATTGGAAAAATATAGATATCCCACTTTCGAAATGCGAACACAAATGCTGATGAAGCCATGGTCATTATCAGCATCAGCTCCAGGCGACTAAAGTTTGATTGTATATCTATCCAGCATATTTGAAACTTCGAATACACGCTAGCTAGTCGTATATGCAAAATTTTCATATACTAAATTGTCCAAATCAATTTAAAATAAAATTTTCTAATACGTATAATACGATTTAAATTTCAAAACAAAATTTGTTTTCACTTTTATTTTAAAAATATACTCTTAACACTCGTTCTAGAATACTACTGATCCTATCTCTAACGAGTCATTCCTATTGGATATTTCTAATCCAATCCCCGATGAATTCTTTCATTCGGTTCTAATGTGTCTTGTTCTCGAGGTCTGTAAATCAAAGCTCCGATACCACAGTAAGAACTTATAACTTCCCCCTGAAGGAAAGCACGAATTGCTTTGAGGACAAGACGAATTAGAATATAAACAGAAGAACATTTCATTGCTTATTACAACAATTCCATCAGAATACAAGAATATACAGAGTATGAATAAATATTACACATTTGATAATTATCAGAGGTTTAAATACATTACTGCAGCGGAAAAATAATACAAAACATAAGTGAAAGAAATACACAGATACAAAGCTTTCTTTATATCATTTCAGCTATAAACCAGGATCCTGTGAATATAAATCTGCAAAATCAAAACTACTAGCTGCCAATGCGGAAAATAAGGGCACCCACAGTTTAGGTTAAAACAATAAACTCCAAGTCAGTCATGTGACTGGTGTGAGAACTAAAGCAGTTATTAATCTTTATTTTAAAGTTCGGTAAATCAAGGGACCACACCGTATAATATGGAACGGGTTTTTACCCGAAGAATACCAGTGCATAAACAAACAGCGCAATGCTAAATAAAGAACAATGAAGCTATTATAAGACCCAAGTCCCATCACACAATGAAACGCAAGCCGGAGGATAGGGTTTTACCTTATAATAGCCAAATAATGCTTGATACGTTTAAAAACAAAAGTGTTTGATATTATTACTAGTTCATATATGTTTCAAAAGAAAATTCAATCATAAATATCAATCATACACGGCATGGTTACCATATATCATGTCGCCATACTAGTTCTACAATTAAAACCACAATGTCGCGTATTGGAAATTGGATTACATCTGTAAACCAAGGCAAAGGGAATGTCCTGTGCTAATTCGGGACACGCTAGCATGTGCCTCAGGATCGTAGCTCGAGTGACCCTTGGATCGTCGGGGCCGGCCATCCGTCGATGGTTAAAATTGCCGTAAACTATATGCTAGCCGGTTCTATCGAACCTCTTGGTGATCTGGGGCCCGTAAGCCTCTACAACCACCATATCCATCGGCTCCGCAGAGACCGATATATCCGAGGCACCCCGCAATGCAACAACCACATAAGTCAATCTTGTCAGGGCGTATAAAACCACTGACGCCACTTCTAGCTAGAAAGCAGCATATGTCCATATCCCGTAAGTCCTCCCCGTTTCTGGTTCACACCGGGGTGTGAGGCTCGTGAATAAGCGCTACACAAAGCTATGCCACACAGGTCGTGCTTTGATCATCAACCACAAGACTTTGCTTTTCAACAGAAGCCTTGATCATTTGCCAATTAGGCATGCCACACAGGCAATTAATGCCATGCGATTGGTATACATCAATATTTAACCTCTGAGGTCGTACGTCTTAGAGAAGGGAGTTAAGCAAGAGAATAAATTCTCTGCCTCTAAACAGATATATATTTAATAGAAATCAATCACACAGAATAATATCCAACGTCAGACACACGGTCCATTTACATGTTCGTACTGGGTCTGAATGAAACCGGAGGAACCTTATTCCTTACATATCCATCGATCTCCAAGTACGTCTGGACGATCACCAACTGATTCCCTCCTCTTGGGTGTATAGCCCAATCAAGATCATCAGTAATCATCCAAACGATGTGAAGACCTCCGGTCTTTAATCACCGTCTTCATCTTCGACTTATCGTCGAATCAGTTATTCAAAATGGGTATAAACCCGGCCTTTTCGAATAACTCGCGTATATAATGAACAAGTGTTACACAAATACAACATACGCCTCATTCTAATTCAGAATATTCTTTTATTCAAATATTCACATCATTAGGGAAATGTTCCCATAAATTTTATCAAAGATAAATTCTTTTAAATTTATTCTTTAATCTTACTTTGGATATTAAACCATATTAAGGTTTTTCAAACTAGTCGGGATTAGCGAACCACACCGAAGTAATCATTTATTTTATTTCCCAATCCCAACCTATTCATCCCATGGAGCAAAACTGGTGGATGTAATGACCCGTATTTTTCACGGGATAATAAATTATTAATTTAATTATTTTAATATCGATGTGGCGATATCGATGACCTGAATTAAATAAAAATTAATATTTAATTAATATTAAATAATAGAATAATACATTAAAATGTCGAAATAGTCAAAAATAGCTGAATTCACAATACAATGTGAGTTGGATTATATATAATGTATAATTCGGTTTAGTATTGAATTAGAATGGCGAATATATTATATGAATGCCATTTGAACGTATAATTATATTATAATTAAAATCGAGTTCGAAAGCACGGCAGTTCGCTATTTAGCGATTCGAACTTTAAACGAATATACAGAGTTCGTTTTAAGTCGGATTTCTGTGCAATAAGAAACGTGCGGAGCTGGTGAAGTATATTTTTTTAATGGAACAGAAAAATCAAGATTTCATCATGTAGATTTTGATTTATGTCCAAATCAAATTTTCAAATAGTCACTATGGAATTCCTTTATAATTTATAATGATTTATAAAAGGAATTTCAATATAATTTGAATATCGATATAATACGGATTTGGAATATCGAGCTATAAATCCATATATGAATATTTTGGAGCTGTGGTATATTCTATGTGGATATATACGATAATATTAAATTATTAATATTAAATTAAATTTAATTGTTTTTAAATATATTTAATATTTAAATGGGATATTTAGAGCTTTAAAAATAGCCAATTTTACAAACGACCTCAAAATTCGATGAAACCAATTTTGTTAGAACCGCAATGTTAAATTATTGTTAGATGTCAAGTTTCGTGATTTTTAAAGTCAGCATGTGACCGTACGGGATTTTAATGTGAAAAACAGTCAGTATTTTGACGGTTAAAAATACATTGTGCGAGCAAACGGAGTCGAAATTCGACGAAACTAGTTTCATTGGGTCCATGCTATCGAACTGTAGCTGCATGTCAATTTTCGTGATTTTTGAATATCGTGTGTGATCACACGAATTTTTAGAAGGAAAAACAAATATTAAAATAAAATATCTAAATATTTATATCCCCTATAAATACCACCCCTCCCCCTAGAAACCTAATTCCTTCTTCACCGAAGTCAACACAGTCGTTTTTTCTAGCCGCCACCGTGAAATAAAAAAATGAAAGCAATCGTTACCTTGGAAAAATTCCCATAAATCAAATATAAATCCTTAAATCATAATCCAAACATCACTGTGCTCGATTTGGAAAGCACTTCATTTTGAGGTATGAAAATTGGGTTGCGATCATTATTCTGGGCTTTGTGTTTTACAACAGCAATATTAGAGTTTCAGTTTTGACGAGTTAGAACATCAATTCGCAAGCTGGGTTTTGTATTTGGCTATAGGATGGAAAACCGCACCTACCTACAGAAAATGGGGGGGATACGATGTAAAAAGGGTTCGGTACCCTGTTGTCAAAATGCGAAACAATTCGAAGGCGCAACTCAGGGTGGTTATGCGAGTTGTGTATCTTGAGGATGAGGGAAATGAGGAGTTAAAGAGAAGGGGATTGGAGATTTTAAACTGGATTTTTATGAAGTAGTTTAGTATGTAGAGGGGTATGTTTTGGTGAGGCCAAACTTCCATGATGAAGAAGAAGGAAGCTCGGTGGAGATTAAAGAGACATAGGAGCTGATTGGTGACGAGGAGTTCAATGCATTCTGCAAAGGAAAGAAAAACCTAGAGACGTTACTTCTGGGTCCAGGCGAGTTTGATTTGTGGAAAAATGGGCGAGGGCTACCATTCCAGGAGTAGACAATGGACATTTTTAGTGAGAGAATATTGGTAGTTCAGAATTTAATGTTGTATTTTCTAGAGCCGTTGTTTCAGTATAAATCGAAGATTTAAAGAGGAGTTTGGTTCATGAAAACTAAAAAGGCGGGTTTTATTTATACGGGTAGATGAAGGAGAAGTTCGGTTAATGGCTGTGTAGAGGAGCAACAGAATTTGAAGCTCGTGAGGAAGATGTGCACGTCGAGTTTCACTTTGAGGTGATGAAGTGATGCGGTTTTTGTTGAGAAGCAGTTCAATGATCATGGTTTTGGAAATGTATTGTGTAGAGAAAGCATTGGCACGGTTTCATATTTCATTGTGAATGTACATGGGCGGTTACTTGGAAGCGGAGATTTCGTTTGTGGAAGAAGAGGCCGATGGGTTTGGGCTTGGGAAGGTAGTTGGGCTGAGGAAAGAAAATGGTAAAGGCCCAATTAAAAAAAATGGTTTAATTTATTTAATATAAATTGTTTAAAGGCTTGTATAACGTATAACTTTGTCATATGGTATCGAAATTCAGCGAAACAAGATCCGACAGGATCGTAGGGACGGACACTACCAAATGGAACTTATTAAACGTGAATTGGGGATCGTTACAATTTATAGCAAAATAAATTGTGCGTTTGAATCGAGCGATGGTTATCATTATTAACGATGATCGTCCAATGTGAGTAAAACTCACCAACTCTGTTCAGTTTATATTCTTATAAACTATACTTTACTTTTGATAAATATTGATTGATTGTTGTGTATGGACTGTTTAGATGGACTGTTAAGTAATTGATTGAAAACACAGTTATGTTTATATATATATATATATTCATATATATATATATCGTTATTAAATATTAATTCTGTCAATCAGAATATTTCTTCTTGTAATGAAAGTGATGTTATCTATAGTGTTTAACATCTGTGATGCAGGGAACAGGTTGGAGGGACCCAACTGGGTTCCTCAATATATAGAATACTGTTTCGTTTCATATACTGTGATGTATGATGTGATATATAATCTTTTGTTGATTATGTGTGTTTGGATGATATTGATCATTGTCACTTGGTATTTGAAATACCCTAAGAAATACTGTGATTTAAAGAGGGAATTTTCAATGTTATATTGAAATAGAAATATTTATAAAATCAAAGGATTTTATAAAAGATATATTTATTAGAAAATAAATAGAATCAATTTAAAAAGGTTAAAGAGAATAAGGTATGGTTTTTGAGTAATTGGAACTTGTTATACGTTGATTGAGTTGAGTAAATCTCAAAGTATTGATCTGATGTTGGTTTCGGCCTTCGGGATTAACACTGAGAAATTTATTCACTTACCAATTTATAATGAGGATCTAATGAATAGAAGTGAGGTAATAAAGGAATATTTATTTGAAAAAAAAATAGAATTAAAAAGGAAAATATTTATAGCAGAATAGGCTGTTATAAAAAATGGAAATCTTTATAAGTGGAGAAACGTTATAAAAAGAACATTTTTATAAGTGAAGAACCGTTACTAAAAGTAAATCTTTATAAATGGATAAACATTATTAAAAGGAGTTAAATCGAATATAATTCATTCGAATTTGAGTTAACCAGTTAGAGTTAATCAGTTAGAGTAATCATTTAGAGTAAATCAGTTAGAGTTAACCAATAAGAGTTAATCGAATAGAGTTAAAGAAATAGAGTTAAGCAAAATTAGAAACTGACTAGAGATTAGTTAAGCTGAATAGTTTTCTGAGTATCGATCTGATGTAGGTTTCGTCCTTCGGGGTTTATACTTAGAATTGTTCTCTTACTAGTTTACAGTTAGGGACTAATAGTTGTGGAATGGTAGTGATGCGTGAATGAGGATTGGAAATGTTTTCCAATGTTAATAACGTATATTTTCTAATCATAGAGAATAAGGAAATATGAATATATATATATATATATATATATTTATATGTTGGATGATTTGATCGATAATTCCATTTGGAAATAAGATCGTTATGTGTACACGGACATGTTTTCATTTGATAGTTAAATCACAGATTATCAAAGTTCTTACCATTTTAACGTTGTTAATATGGAGAGACCGGTCTTATTATTATCCGAAGAACCACTCCGTATTGGCATAAGCGTTGTGAATCAAGTATGCTGAATATATTGAAGACGGAGTAAAGTGCAAAGGCTGTTGTATAAATCTTAGATAACGATTGCCTAAGATGGTTATACTGAATAGTGCCTTCGGTTTCGTTCAATCCTTGAAAGAACATAAATGGACGAATGTCTGACAAAGTATTTCCAATGATCGAATGGGTTGGGCTGTACAAATATATATATGGTGGCAACGGATTTATTCCCTTAGCATAATATCCCGAATCTATTTGTGCAAACCCAACCAATGATTAGTGGATCGGATAACGTGGCATTCAAAGTAATTGTGTTATCAATGAAAGGTAAGTAAGCGTAGCCTCAAGCCTCAACAACCGGTAAATGACAAAATTCGGGCAGGCAGCATGGCTAAGTCGGTCGATCCGAAGAAGGGTATATAATCACCTATCTAGTGAATATTCATTTGCTTCTTCAATCTATCAATGTTGTCCCATATATATACGGGAACGGTTGCTGATCCCAACCGTTGGTGATAAACATTCGATACACTCAAGCGAAATGAGTGGTCGGTCATGTGTGGTTGAGTTGCAAGATGTTCTTATTGACCTCCAGTGTATCGTTCCTAGAGTACACTGATCGGAAGGTGGTTCCATACCTTGTTATACTTGGAAATCCATTACCCAATACATGCTTGCGGTTTTGATTGTATACTATATATGTAGAACGTGAGATGAAAGCGTTTCTGCTAGATGATTATTATATTGTGGTTGATAGACATTATTTTAATATCAAAAGGTTTTTTGATATAAAGATATTTTGGATTCTCATAAGGGAAAAACCCGTTCCGTTGTACGGCGTGGTCTTATGAGATATAGTTTAATGACTCAAACTGTTTTAAACTGTTTTACTCATATCAGTCCCATGACTGACCCAGAGTTTATCTTGTTTGTTTTCCCTAAACTCTTGGGTGCCTAATTTGTACGGGCAGTCAAGTAGTCGGGATTTTAAAAATACACTTGGAGAGCTTGGAGCAGGAGGCTTCAGGATTCTATAGCTATTGTTTATTTCCGTTGTGTTGTAAGTGCTGTACTTTGGAAATGATATGTATATTCAAGTACAGATTTATATTTCAAAGTTATGATATATATTATATGTTATTCGTTTCGCTGTGAGGTTCGTGTTACTCTGATGTTGTGTTCTTCTTCTTCTTCTTCTTCTATTCTAAGCTTCTATCTTATCTATTCTCACCATCTACCTTCTTTCTATTAGTTTCCTGGTTTCCAGTTTAATTTGGGTTGGACTTGTGTTATTTGGTCAGCTCAAATTGGACTGGAATTTCGGGGCACTACAGTTGGTATCAGAGCTTAAGGTTAAGTGAATTACCTTGGCTCTGTGGCGTACCTCAGTAGAGATAGGGTTAGTAATTCCCTTGATTGAGTTTGAGTGTATATATATGAGCGCATGTATGTTATTTAATATAAAATTGTTTTATATTGTGGAGATTCATTGGTTGAGTAGTTTGTGAATTCTGGTCGATCAGTTTGATCCACTGTATCGATAGGGGTTACTAAACACTCGAATACGATGAACCGACACAGTATGTTTTGAAAGGAGGGTAAATGAAATAATTTTACCCAAAGTATATGTATTGGGGATATTTGCATGTGTTGGTTGTTATTATAATCGAATAAGATTATAAAACATGAAATGGTAATAAATAACCAAGAAAGAATTCATATAAGTATAATATATGAGAATTTTAAAACCCTGGGAGATTTTAAACTATTTACAAGCATTGTCAAGGATATTTTGAAAGTGACTTCAAACTAAAAGTACTTAAATATGGTTTTGAAATGGTTATAGTATTGAACTCACTTCGATATCTGGAAAATAACCCTGATGATGATGGCCACATCATTAGTGTCATTTTTGAGTTGCTAAGTGACAGATTACTACCAAAGAATTTTTTTTTTGAATTGTTTAAGGAAAGCAAATTGTTTTGAATCCTGAAAAGGGATATTTGGTTTTAGAAAAGCTAAAATGTTTGAAAATCCCTGCGGATGATTATTTGAATTAAAACCAATTGAACTAGAATTTGTAAAAGCAAATAGAAATTGAACTGAAACCAGTTAAGTGGAAATTGAATTGTAATAGAAAATATCGAATAAAATTGGATTGGGAGATATATGGACTTATGATTGAACTGATAAGTTAAGTGTTGTATTTGAGAATGGAATTTGGCTTGTATAAGCAAAGTATTCGGTTTTGAGGATGCACTGATTGGAGTTTGATTAGGATAACATTGGTATATGCTGAGTTGATAGCATATGGAAGTGATAGAGTTGATATGCCCGACAAAAAGGTACAGTTTATATTTATATTGGGTTTGAGATTTTGATGAGCCGAACTGGCAAGCCGCTTGGCTATTTGATTTTCTTTTGGGTTGGAGAAGGCCTAGGGAGGCAAGTTGTAGTTGTACCGATAGGGCTGTACAAAGGAGGTGCTGGCAAAATTTTACGAAAAGTTAAGGTGTTAGAAAATTTTCAGGATTTTTGAAAATTTTCGCGGATAAGAATTAATAAATATTTAATGTAAATCAAATTGGTTTTGTTAAAGCTGAAGTTAATAAGTGAACGAATAAGTCTAACCAGTCGATAAGGTTTGTTTTCTGCCTTAGCAATTTCGAGGACGAAATTATTTTAAGGGTGGAAGAATGTAATGACCCGTATTTTTCACGGGATAATTCAGTTTAGTATTGGATAAAATGGCGAATATATTATATGAATGCCATTTGAATGTATAATTATATTATAATTAAAATCGAGCTCGAAATGGTGCGATAGTTCGCTATTTAGCGATTCGAACTTTAAACGGATATATAGAATTCGTTTTAAGTCGGATTTCTGTGAAACAAGAAACATATGGAGCTGGTGAAGTATATTTTTCTAATGGAACAGAAAAATCATGATTTCTTCGTGTAGATTTTGATTTATATCCAAATCAAATTTTAAAATAGTCGCTATGGAATTCCTTTATAATTTATAACGATTTATAAAAGGAATTTCAATATAATTTGAATATCGATATAATATGGATTTGGAATATAGAGCTATAAATCCATATATGAATATTTTGGAGCTGTGGTATATTCTATGTGGATATATACGATAATATTAAATTATTAATATTAAATTAAATTTAATTGTTTTTAAATATATTTAGTATTTAAAAGGGATATTTAGAGCTTTAAAAATAGCCAGTTTTGCAAACCACCTCAGAATTCGATGAAACTAATTTTGTTGGATCCGCAATGTTAAATTATTGTTAGATGTCAAGTTTCGTGATTTTTGGAGTCAGTATGTGGTCGTACAGGATTTTAATGTGAAAAACAGTCAGTATTTTGATGGTTAAAAAAACGTTATGTGAACAAACGGAGACGGAATTCGACGAAACCAGTTTCGTTGGGTCTGTGATGTCGAACTGTAGCAACATGTCAATTTTCGTGATTTTTGAATATCGTGTGTGATCACATGAATTTTTAGAAGGCAAAACAAATATTAAAATAAAATATCTAGATATTTATATCCACTATAAATACCACCCCTCCCCCTAAAAACCTAATTCCTTCTTCACCGAAGTCAACACAGTCATTTTTCTAGCCGCCACCACGAAATAAAAAAATGAAAGTAATCATTACCATGGAAAAATTCCCATAAATCAAATATAAATCCTTAAATCATAATCCAAACATCACTATGCTCGATTTGGAAAGAGCTTCATTTTGAGGTATGAGAATTGGGTTGCGATCATTATTCTGGGCTTTGTGTTTTACAACAGCAGTATTAGGGTTTTGGTTTTGACGAGTTAGAAACATCAATTCGCAAGCTGGGTTTTGTATTTGGCTATAGGATGGAAAATCGCACCTACCTACAGAAAATAGGGGGGGATTCGATGTAAAAAGGGTTCGGTACCCTGCTGTCAAAATGCGAAACAATTTGAAGGCGCAACTCAGTGTGGTTATGCGAGCTGTGTATCTTGAGGATGAGGGAAAGGAGGAGTTAAAGAGAAGGGGATTGGAGATTTTAAACTGGATTTTTAAAAAGTAGTTTAGTATGTAGAGGGGTATGTTCTGGTGAGGCAAAACTTCCGTGATGAAGAAGAAGGAAGCTCGGTGGAGATTAAAGAGATAGAGGAGCTGATTAGTGACGAGGAGTTCAATGCATTCTACGTAGGAAAGAAAAACCTGGAGACGTTACTTCTGGGTCCAGGCGGGTTTGATTAGTGGAAAATTGGGCGAGTTTTACCATTCCAGGAGTAGAAAATGGACATTTTTGTTGAGAGAATATTGGTAGTTCAGAATTTAATGTTGTATTTTCTAGAGCCGTTGTTTCAGCATAAATCGAAGCTTTAGAGAGGAGTTTGGTTCATGAAAACTAAAATGGCAGGATTTATTTATACGGGTAGTTGAAGGAGAAGTTCGGTTAATGGCTGTGTAGAGGAGCAACAGAATTTGAAGCTCGTGAGGAAGATGTGCACGTCGAGTTTCACTTTGAGGTGATGAAGTGATGCAGTTTTTGTTGAGAAGCAGTTCAGTGATCATGGTTTCGGAAATGTATTATGTAGAGAAAGCATTGGCATGGGTTCATGTTTCATTGTGAATGTACATGGGCGGTTACCTGGAAGCGGAGATTTCGTTTGCGGAAGAAAAGGCCGATGGGTTTGGGCTTGGGAATGTAGTTGGGCTAAGGAAGGAAAATGGTAAAGGTCCAATTAAAAAAAATGGATTAAGTTATTTAATTAAAATTGTTTAAAAGCTTGTATAACGTATAACTTTGTCATACAGTATCGAAATTCAGCGAAACAAGATCCGACAGGATCGTAGGGATGGTCACTACCAAATGGAACTGACTGGACGTGAATTGAGGATCATTACAATTTATAGCAAAATAAATTGTCCGTCTGAATCGAGCGATGGTTATCGTTATTAACGATGATCTTCCAATGTGAGTAAAACTCACCAACTCTTTTCAGTTTATATTCTTATAAACTGTACTTTATTTTTGATAAATATTGATTGATTGTTGTGCATGGAATGTTAAATAATTGATTGAAAACACAGTTATGGTTATATATATACACATATATATATATCATTATTAAATATTAATTCTGTCAATTAGAATATTTCTTCTTGAAATGAAAGTGATGTTATCTGTAGTGTTTAACATCTGTGATGCAGGGGAACAGGTTGGAGGGACCCAACTGGGTTCCTCAATATATAGAATACTGTTTTGTTTCGTATATTGTGATGTATGATGTGATATATAATATGTTGTTGATTATGTGTGTTTGGATGATATTGATCATTGTCATTTGGTATTTGAAATACCCTAAGAAATACTAGGATTTAAAGAGGGAATTTTCAATGTTATATTGAAATAGAAATATTTATAAAATCAAAGAATTTTATAAAAGAGATACTTATTAGAAAATAAATAGAATCAATTTAAAAAGGTTAAAGATAATAGGGTATTGTTTTTGAGTAATCGGAACTTGTTATACGTTGATTGAGTTGAGTAAATCTCAAAGTGTTGATCTGATGTTGGTTTCGGCCTTCGGGATTAACACTGAGAAATTTATTCACTTACCAATTTATAATGAGCATCTAATGAATAGAAGTGAGGTAATAAAGGAATATTTATTTAGAAAATAAATATAATTAAAAAGGAAAATATTTATAACAGAATAGGAAGTTATACAAAAAGGAAATCTTTATAAGTGGGGAAAACGTTATAAAAAGGAAGAACCGTTACTAAAAGTAAATCTTCATAAATGGATAAACATTATTAAAAGGAGTTAAATCGAATATAAGTTATTCGAATTTGAGTTAACCAGTTAGAGTTAATCAGTTAGAGTAAATCAGTTAGAGTTAACCAATTAGAGTTAATCGAATAGAGTTAATCGAATAGAGTTAAAGAAATATAGTTAAGCAAAATTAGAAACTAACTAGAGATTAGTTAAGATGAATAGTTTTCTGACTATCGATCTGATGTTGGTTTCGGCCTTCGGGGTTTATACTTAGAGAATTGTTCTCTTACTAGTTTACAGTTAGGGACTAATAGTTGTGGAATGGTAGTGATGCGTGAATGAGGATTGGAAATGTTTTCCAATGTTAATAACGTATATTTTCTAATTATAGAGAATAAGGAAATATGAATATATATATTTATATATTGGATGATTTGATCGATAATTCCATTTGGAAATAAGATCGTTGTTTGTACATGGACATGTTTTCATTTGATAGTTAAATCACCGACTATCAAAGTTCTTACCATTTTAACGTTGTTAATATGGAGAGACCAGTCTGATTATTATCCGAAGAACCACTCCATATTGTCATAAGCTTTGTGAATCAAGTATGCTGAATATATTGAAGACAGAGTAAAATGCAAAGGCTATTGTATAAATCTTAGATAACGATTGCCTAAGATGGTTATACTTAATAGTGCCTTCGGTTTCGTTTAATCCTTGAAAGAACATAAATGGACGAATGTCTGACAAAGTATTTCCAATGATCGAATGGGTTGGGCTGTACAAATATATATGGTGGCAACGGATTTATTCCCTTAGCATAATATCCAGAATCTATTTGTGCAAACCCAACCAATGATTAGTGGATCTGATAACGTGGCATTCAAAGTAATTGTGTTATCAATAAAAGGTAAGTAAGCGTAGCCTCAGGCCTCAACAACCGGGAAATGACAAAAATCGGGCAGGTAGCATGGCTAAGTCGGTCGCTCCGAAGTACGGTGTATAATCACCTATCTAGAGAATATTTATTTGCTTCTTTAATGTTGTCCCATATATATATATATGTATGTATGTATATATATATATATATATATGGGAACGGTTGTTGATCCCAACCGTTGGTGATATACATTCGATACACTCAAGCGAAATGAGTGGTTGGTCATGTGTGGCTGACTTGCAAGATGTTCATGTTGAACTCCAGTGTATCGTTCCTAGAGTACACTGATCAGAAGGTGGTTCCATACCTTGTCATAGTTGGAAATCCATTACCCAATACGTGCTTGCGGTTTTGATTGTATACTATATATGTAGAACGTGAGATGAAAGCGTTTCTGCTAGATGATTATTATATTGTGGTTGATAGAAATTATTATAATATCAAAAGGTTTTTTGATATAAAGATATTTTGGATTCTCATAAGGGAAAAACTCGTTCCGTTATACGGTGTGGTCTTCTGAGATATCGTTTAATGACTCAAACTATTGTAAATTGTTTTACTCATACCAGTCCCATGATTGACCCTGAGTTTATTTTGTTTGTTTTCCCTAAACTCTTGGGTGCCTAATTTGTACGGGCAGTCAAGTAGTCGGGATTTTACAAATACACTTGGAGAGATTGGAGCAGGAGGCTTCAGGATTCTATAGCTATTGTTTATTTCCGCTGTGTTGTAAGTGTTGTGCTTTGGAAATGATATGTATATTCAAATACAGATTTATATTTCAAAGTTATGATATATATTGTATGTTATTCGTTCCGCTATGAGGTTCGTGTTACTCTGATGTTGTATTCTTCTTCTTCTTCTATTCTAAGTTTCTATCTTATCTATTCTCACCCTCTACCTTCTATTAGTTTCCTAGTTTCCAGTTTAATTTGGGTTGGACTTGTGTTATTTGGTCAACTCAAATTGGACTGGAATTTCGGGTCATTACACTGGTACTCCATATCTAACACCCGGTGTTATCGATAAAATTAATTACCTTTTCACGTTCAAATCTAGTTAAATATTTAACTATCGCTTGGAGCAAAACTGGTGATACTCCATTCTCGATCATTTCAATCTAATTAAAGATTAATTTAAAACTCCACTTAGTTTTAATCTTCCCAAAAATCAATATTAGTGATTATTTAACTTGTGAAATCCTATCCTGGCTTTAACTAGGTTAAAGAACCAATGTCATTTAAAACACGGTTCATGATAAACCCAAAATCACATTCCATTCATCAATATCTAACCGAAAATTAGTAAGAGAACAATTTCCTAAATATTAACCCCGAAGGTCGAAACAAACATCAGATCAATACCCAGGAAACCATTCGACTTAGCTAACCTTTAGTTAGTTTCTAATTTTCTCACGGGGTTTAAGAACAGTGTTAGTGAAGACACCGTTCACGACAAACCCAAAATCACATTTGATATTAAGTACAAGGCTCTGAATAGAAAATATATCGGCTTATATTCAATATCAAATTCTAAAATAAGCAAATATCGTATTAGAATAACGATATATATATATATCTTCCAAATTCCTCCACAATATCCGTCTAATCACGGGATCCAATATCAAAATATTCCGAAGAAAATTTTGACTCAAATACATTCCAATTCATATATTGGAAATTCTGGTTATTTTAAAACCATTCCCTCAATCTAATTTGTTTATTTAACAATATTGGATTAATTTTCTAGTGAATAACTAGTTCATTTCGATAAAAATATATTTTTATCTTTTCAAATATGGAATTTTTCATCCCATCACTTTCTAAATCATTTATTATGGTTTTACAAAAATTATTAATATTTTTAATAATTTTATCAAGGTCTGTATAGTCGATTTCCATATACGGTCATCGAACTGCACATACAACGACCTTTTTCAAACTTAATTTGGAAATAATTCCAAATCCAACTGTTAGATTTCAAATCTCTCATATTCTTTAGAAAGCACTTTTCGATACGAACCAAACGGTCCCGGTTTCAGTAGAATCCAACGGTCGGATCTCCCGTAACGTCGATTCGAAGTCAATGGTTGAAATTCGCGAACTACCACGGCGCGGCGGGTTCTATTCATCCCATCAATATATATAATATATATATTATATATATTTCGTCGATTTCCATTCAAAACGTATTTTATAAACCGTTTTAACTTCGTTTTAAAAACGATTTCAACTTCATATTCAATTTTAAATCAAAATTGAATATTCCATATCATTAATATATAAATGATAATATTTTCAAAATCAGATTTTAAAATCAATTCCTTTTCGATATTCGAATAAAATCGATACAAATATTGTTCGCGTCAAAATGGCGGAAATCTAATCAACACGGCTTTATACATTTCAATAACTTCGCTATTCTATTCAACAAATGAACATTTTCTTCAACACATGTATGTATATTTTATTCAACACATGAATATTTATTCTTTAATATATTTGATAAATTTTTGATTTTTATCGTTTAATTCTTAATCAGCCTCTAACCATATTTTTGCAAGAGAACGATTTCCTAAATATTAACCTCGAAGGCCGAAACCAACATCAGATCAATACCCAGGAAACAACTCATCTTAACTAGTTTCCAATTAGTTTCTAATTTTATATATGATAAAGATGTGAATTTTATTGTTAAAATATTTCATTCAGCACATGATAAGTTTCAACACATGAATATTCTCAACACATGAGTATCGTCAATACATGACTATTTTGTTTATTCAACACACGAATATTTAGTTTCCTGTTCTGAATATTATTTTAAAATATTCTTTATTTTATAAGTTGGAATGAGACCCAATCAATTACCATATAATGTTATTTATATGGATTCCATACAATACATGTATATAATAGCAATGATAAATAATCAAACATCATCCAGAGTGCACCACACAACTGTATAAGCATTAAATATAAATAATTAACGCTTACACAGTCTGTCAACCAATCGATCGACATACAACTAAATAATTAGGACCAGTGTACGCCAAATATCATCCCAACACCCGTATGGGGTTTCAAATCAACAAGCATAGATTTTTATTTGTGCAATTGGGCGATGTGTAAAATTTATCGTCCCAATCAATATCAGTCAAATGTGTGTACATAAACAAATCGCCTGATTTGTAAATGGGTATTTATTTTATTCCTATACTCGTTAAATATTATATTTTTAACGATATAATAATTTATTTTAAAACATGAATATTTACTACAGTTCATTTCGATAATAAAAAGGATATTTTTATTATTCAAATATTTTTATTCAATATATGAATATTTTCTATAGTTTATTTCTCATCACAAACAATTTTCACAACACAATCAAACAAACAAGTCGTCCATGGTCTGTGGACAACAGGGAGCAGTTCATATATGCAGCTATAGAATAAGTAACTGCACATAAATAATTTTAGTGAGAAGGAGTTCTCACTTTGATTGGTTTTTTATTCTGAATTTTCTTGAAATCCCAACGTGCTTCGTTTTTGACACAGTCAGTTTTGTTGTGAAGCTCTCGTCCCCACGATCGCAACGGATCCAGTTTCGCGCGATTTGGACCTCGTACGGAAAAGATATGTATTTTTAAACGTTGAACAATTTAAAACGTAGTTAATTAATTTTACAGCGCTTAAAAACCGTTACCCTTTCATGTTAATCATGTTCTAATCCTTTGCCTAATCCTTCCTCCTTCGTTCTTCAGCTGACGTCCATTCTAACCCAAAAGCTCGATCATAAAATCACCAGCGCCGGCCTTCCAGAAGCTTCCAGCACCAGATCCAACCCTTCCCCCTCGCGGGACTTCATCTCCTCTACCTACGAAAGGCGGCGCTCTCCATTCGCAAAACCAGTGGCACCGGAAAAGGTCACGAACGGTGGTTGTTTCCAGGCCAAATTCGATCACTACGCTTCGCCATTTCAAATCATGACCATCCAGATTGTTGAGCTTACTGAGCTGGAGATTTTCCACCTTTGAAGCCTTGCTTTTCATTGAACGGATTTAATAAATAGATGGGAGGAAGATCAGACGATTTCTGGCATCGATTTCAAAATGGGGCGGACGGTTTTATGACGGGCTAGGGTTAGGGTTTCCCTTTATATGGTTTTATTATTATTATTATTTAATTCCAAAATTCTTGTTTATAGTAACGAACTCCAAATCAAACCCGATGACTGTCGCCCCTAGCTAATTACCCCCATTCTGAACACAATAGGATATGTTTCATAACCCAATTCGGCTGTTACGATCAGTTTTCACTTAAATTAAAATATAAATCTATATATATTCAATTCGAACGTACATTTCAATTTACCGGGACCACATACTGACTCTAAAAATTGCAGAAAAATTATTTCTAGCTTCGTATTGACGATACGGTCATAATAAAACTAATTTCATCTAATTTGATGACCGTTCGAAAAATGGCCATTTTCCAGTCGATTAAATTCAACTGAAATTTGTCAAACGCGTTTAAGTCCACCACGCTCACATATTAATTCTAAAAATTATGGAAATTGGAATTTAGCAATAATTTGACATCCTGGATCCAACGAAAGTGGTTTCGTTGAAAACAGAGGTCGTTTGTAAAATGGCTATTTTTAAGGGTTTTTATATATGTTAAAATATATATAAATTCCGCAGTGACTTTTCTGAATTTTAAACTAGACATATCTTTCAACTTCTAAAGTGAAATCTCAATTTCTTAACTTTGTTAGAAAGATATCATCAAACAGATTCAAATATTTCTTATTTCGTTCAATTCTGACTTATATTAAATTATGTATATTCAATTGAAATTCGAAATCGAATTTTCAAACTGCCGTGCCATTTCAGGCTCGTTATATAATTAAAATAAAATTATTCGTTTTAACTTCATCGAAAATAAATTTTTCGTCATTATTATTTAAAATAAATCATTTTAAATATCCAAAATCCATTAAAATTGCCAAAATAAAAATTTTAAATTGGTTCAGATTTTCCGGGTTGTTACACATCACACAATCCAGTGCAAGCCGGAGGATAGGGCTTTACCTTATAATAGACAAAGAATGCTTGATATGCAAAATTTAATCTCTTATTATTACTATAAGTGAAGAAAACAACTTCAAATATAAATGTATCAATCATAGGCGGCATGGGTACCATCTATCATGTCGACATACTGGGCTCTATAATTAAAACCGCACGATGTCGTATTTGGAAGTTGGATTTCCATCTGTGAACCGAATCAAAAGATAGTCCTCACCGCTTCGAGACAATCTAGCACATGTCTCAGGAACAGTCGCAACTGCCCCTTGTAGCAACAGGGCCGTCCACCAATGTGGATTAAACTTAAACCCTGAACAATACGTCTCCCCGCCCTATGGGGCGTAAATGAGCCAACGAATGACTCCATCGGTCCCAGATCGACCGATATAACCGAGGCGCCTCAAAATCCAACAACCACATGAGTCAAACTCTTTAGGGCATGCAAACTGTGACGCCAGTCCTAGCTAGAAAGAGACGCATGTTCCCCCTGAGGTCCTCTCTAGTTTTTGGTTCACACCGGGGTGTGAGGCTCGCGAATCAATGCTACACAAAGCGATGCCACATGGGACGTGCTTTGATCATCAACCACAAGTCTCTGCTTTTCAACCGAAGCCTTGATCATTTGCATCTCAGCATGCCACACAGCCATTTCATGCCATGCAACCGATGTATATCAATCACACAGAACGAAATCCAATGTCAGACACACAATCCATTTACAAGTCCGTTTTGGGTCTGAACGAAACCGGACGCACCTTGTACCTCGCATATTCATCGATCTCCAAGTACGTCTGGACGATCACCAACATATTCCCTCCTCTTAGGTGTAAAAACCAAACAAGATCATCAAGAATCATCCAAACGATGTGAAGACCTCCGGTCTTCAATCACCGTCTTCATCTTCGACTCATCGTCGAATCAGTTATTCATAATGGGATAAACCCGGTCTTTCCGAATAACTCGCGTATATTATAAACAAGTGCTACACAAACAATGTAACGTCCCAGAAATTCCGACAATTAGAATATGAAATTAAGAAGAGATTTAACTATTAATAATAAATTTTAATTGATACTCGGATTAAAAATCAAATTTATAGTTGTGTGTATGGATTGAATCCAGAATGGGTGGTTGGAATCAAATATTTGCTGTTGAATATTCGAATGGGATTTCGATTGGTTAATTTAAAATGCTTAAATTAAAATAATAATAGATGTTATTGACGTTAAATAAATTGGAGAATTTATTTGTTTAAATATATAGATATGTGTATATTTGTATATATAACAGAAATTGAAATTTAACGTTTTAAATATGGGATCGAACAAAAGTTATTTTGTGGGAAAAGTAAAATAAAATCAATGAAGCGATAAATATTTTAAAATTTAAAATAATGTTGTATACAGATAAAGTCGGTTTACAATTAGAATTATTTTATTGGTTTCAGAATGTTGAGGCGTGACGGCATGTAGAATTTCGTCACGATTATAGTTCGTTTGGGGTAGTTAAAAAAATAAACCATCAACATAATTTGCGGTAGAGAGTAGGGAATCGTACATACATAAATAAAATAAAGCATATGTTCCTTCCTACGCACACAATCAGTTCCTTGGCCACCACGGAAACGTGGTAACCACGGTATTTGCCTTTATAAAAGAACGGTCCCTTTCCCATTTCTTCAGACAATAAAAATCGGATCATTTTCCCCTAATTCACATCAATGGCCACCGTGACTTCAGCCACCGTCTTTTCAGCCTTGCATCGCTCCTCTTTTCGTCAACCTCGAGAGCACCATCGCGCCTCAATTGTGTTCGTCGCTCCTCCCTCCGTGAGCACCATTGGTCGAAGCCGCTCGCTCCCTCATACGGCCGTAAGGTGAGTATTTATACTCACGATTGATTAATCACTGTTTCAAGTAATTTATCTTCGATATAAACTTGAGTTCAATAGAGATTTTGTGTCTGTTGTTGACTGATTTGCGCGTGATGGTTGCCTTGATTTGAATTGCGAAAACCCCCATTTGATTTCAGAATTTGTGTAAAGCTCCTTCGATTTCTAGAATAAAGAAAAAAAAGATGAAAAAATATTAAAAGGAAAAAATACCCAATCTGAAATACATATGTAGAAACCTGGAGTGTCTCACTATGATATTATGTTGTGAGTAATAACAAACCGGGACTTAAACTAAGGAACCCGATTTTCTATTTCATTGTAGGTGATTTCCATGCTAATATGTTTACCTATTTTCATGCTAATAGGTATTTAAATGTTGGTTCATTCGAAAACCTAATTTCCCATTTTATTGTCTGTGATTTGCCATATAGTAACCTGTAGGAAATCCCTTGTCCACCTTTGTTTGAGAAGATGGCATATGTTGGCATTGTGACTTTCATTTAAGGAAATTTTGAAGTATGTAACTAAACTGTATATATGTATATGTAGATAAGGGTGAGTGTAGTAATATGCAAAAGCTATGGTGAGCTGTGGCTTCATTTTTCTATGATCTGAAGAAAAAAATTACAAAACTATTGTCTGCATAGCAATAGAGTTACTTGTCCATTTTAGAACTGGAAAACATTAGAATTACAGTAAACCAACACAGTAGCATCAATACTGTGAGTAAACCCAAATTCTGTTTTTCCTCAAAATCCTATTTTTTGATTCAAATCTGTTCATTCATTGGTTGCTACTAATTATATAATGTTATATATCCGAGTTGATCGAGCTTGTTTAAGCCAATGTAAACGGTCTTGAAACCTGTATGTGTGCTAAAAAAAATAGAAGTATTTTCACCAACTTGTTTACTTTAAAAAATCAGTAACCTGAGTATTGTGTTAATAGGCTACTTTTACATTATTAACTACCGATATGTGATAGCAATCATTAGTCGATGTTTAGAATTGGTTGGCATCTGAATTTTTGATTTCTGTCCATAGGTCCAAACAAATAAATTGACCGATTTCCTTGCCTATGCCATGGTTCTGTGACAAACCTTGTGTGACTGTTGACCTTGATTTATGGTATCATACAAGCTATTAGTTTAGTATCACCACATATTAAAGCCATTTCAATAACCAGTCAGCTTTTATCGAGCATGCTTGTATACACATTTGCATTTCCATGATTACCATATTTCTTTTCATTTTCATTTTCCATTTTAACTGGTTTCCAGTCTAGTTATCATCCAGTACATGACTCTTAACTAGTATAGATTT